>OX387621.1:6335000-7585000 GCA_947568825.1 Sphinx pinastri | reverse complement strand
ACCACCGGGCTAGTTCCTCGGCGACGCGGAGACGTCGAACCTAATTAACGATGGTCCGATAACGTCTCCACGCCCGCGAGGACTCTCCAGCTACGGATACGGCGCGCGACAGCGGGACTCGAAAACGACAGATCAACTATCGACCCGCCGTTGTGCCGCACACACGTGTCCACCTACCGCGAGCGCTCGTCGCAGGCGAACCCCAGGCTACAGATGTGGCGTTGAAGTCGCCAGTGACGATCGCCGGGTGAGGTAGGCCTTGCTCCACCAAGGCCCCCAGCCGATCGAGAAAAGATTCAAATTCGGCGAGGGGTCTGTTGGGAGAAAAATATACTCCTATGACCCAAACGCCTCCCAACAGAGCCGCGACGCATTCGCTACCTTTTCGAAGGACGGGGAGCCAGCGGCACCCTGCGTGATGATGGCCACCAAACCGTCAAGGTCCCTGGCCCAGTTGTCACGGGGAGGGACGAAATACGGCTCTGCGACCACGGCCACATGCACCGACCACTGCGCCAGGCTTTGGGACAACAGGTCCTGGGCGCGAGTGCAGTGGTTGATGTTCGCCTGGAGGCACTTCAGGTCCATTATTGGGCGATCTCCTCAACTCCTTCCATTTCGGCCTCTTGCGGTGGGCTCACTGACTGCGGCTGGGTTATAGCTACAGCAGCAGCGGCCTCCTGCACGGGCGACGCCGGGGTTTGTGGGAGGAGGCGGGACATGCATTCCCCCCAAGTAGGTGTCCGGCGGGCTTGCCAGCTGCGACACATAATACGCAGTTTGGCGCATCTTGGCACTGGCGGGCATTGTGGCCCGACTTGCCGCAAAGATAGCACAGATCGCTGCGGTCTGCAACTCCACCGCACGTGCTTTGCATATGACCGTGCTCAAGGCAACGGTAACAGCGTATTGAGCGCGCTTCGAGCACGGTCACTCGGGCCACAGTTCACCCAATATTCAGGCGTCTCGCCTTTATTTTTTGACCGGCCGGCAAGGGTAACTTGTTGCTGGGCATCAGTTAGCACCTTGGCATAGGTGAGCCCCTTAGCAACCGCCGCCAAGGTCAGCGAAACCGCGATCGCCGCGGAGCGCGGTGGAAGAAGTTTGGGTTCAGCCCGCCTCTGTTTTCGCTGTGCATATGCAGCAGGCACTACAACAGGCTTGGGCATCTTCTTCTTGCCCACAACCACAGTCCACTTAGCATCTAGTGGTAGGTCTCTCATATGTGAGAGTCCGTCTGGGTGGGTACCACCGCAATATCTATTTCTACCGCCAAGCAGCAGTGTGCATGCACTGTTGTGTTTCGGTTTGAAGGACATTGTAGCCAGTGTAACTACTGGACATAATGAGACTTGACATCTTATGTCTCAGGATGACGAGCGCAGTGGAATGCCACACAGTATACTTTGTAACTCAAGGTGCTGTATGGTGTTGCTACTGTTTATGGGCGGTCGTATTGCTTACCATCAGGCGAACGGCATGCTCGTCCCGTCATTCAATGCCATAAAAAAAAAAAAACCATAGACGCTGGGGCCGGCGGCAGTGGGCGGGGCTCCCGTGGTGTGAGCTGCGCGACAGGAGGAGTTTTGTGTTTTCCCTTGCCTGGAAGGGTTGGGACCGGGACAGACCCCTTCCCCACTCCTTTGCCCTTTTTGGGCACCCCAGATGGCTCAGCAACAACTACGCCGGTTGGAGCCATACATGCCTCCGGTGAGGCAGTGGAGGGCCTGGGCCTCATGGTCCGGGCGGTTAAGCTAAGACCCTCGGTCCGGCAGGAGCGCGAGACATATCCACGGACCTCCATACCGGATTACGATTTGCGACGGCGACAGCGGGAGAGAAAGGTTCCCCCCACTGCCTGCTCGGGGCGGGGTGAGCGCACACTGAGCCCGTCGATGCCCCCGGGGCAGAACCGGGAGCCACCCGAATGAACGGACCCACCAAAACAGGACGACGGTCGCCGCAAAAGACGACGACCGCCAACCAACTGTTGTCAGGATATTATCCGTCGCGCCGATCAACATGATCGACGCGCCGTTGCCCAGGATGCACCGCGCGGAGGTATCCTGACTTCGCACCCCAGTTAAGCTTGTACCTACGTCTTTTTTTTTATAAAAAGCGATATTTAAGTTTAATTCACTGTCAATATTCTCATTTTCCTACAAATATTGTATGATTGTAATGATTTATCTATTTCTACTTTACCCTTTTATGTATAATTTCGGTTCTGCAGTTTATTTATCCTAATATTACAAATGTTGCGGTGTAGGTACAAATTATCAATATAATAGAAAGAAAGAAAGATGATTTAATCTGATAATGAGTTAATCTGGGGACAACGGTGTTGGTTAGACAATAAGCTAGACTATTTAATTTATATTTTGCATGTAAGATGTATTGTGTAACTGTTTGTTGTTCTAAATAAAAAAAAAAAAAAAAAAAAAAAAAAAATAGGTATATTTCAACTGCATCTTTTTTTAACAGAACTTTAAGATGACTGCTCAGTGGCATATTTGGGATCCGCCAAGCGAAGACGGCGATGGTTCGTTCAACGCGCGAGCATTCAAAACGTCCGATGACGATGCTGCGTCTGCTGCTATCGGAGCTTAGCTTTCACTCCATGACAACGGAGTGCCGATAGTTCGCTCTGCCAGTCCTCCTTCTATACCTGACGAACCTAAAAACAATTAGGAAGTGATCGATTACGTCGATGTACAATAAGTAATAAGTAATGTGGAATAATCTTGCCAAACGGAATAGAGATGTTGAGTGATAGTTTCAAAATTATTATTTGTATGAGAACAAGTCTCTCAATTATTCAATTTATAGAAAAAAATTAACGATAGGTATTTAGGTATATTTTATCAGAAACCTACATTTTATCTCTGGTTATAAGACAATGTTTTCCTATACTGCTTATTATTTAAGGAACATTCGTGCAATTGAATTTGAACGTCAGTCAACATCCTTATTCTAATTATAACCGATAAATTTTATTTTTTCAAAATATCTTACCTACTTACCTATATAACATATTAGATTATAGTTTTTATTGCGGTTTACACTATTTTATTAGTTTTAGTATTCCGTTCGAAAAGACATCAAAACAAGGCTAAGTAATGGCTTAGATTAATAAATACTAGATTACCTGTTGGCCGCAGCGAACGTGTCACAAAAAGTCTACCAAAATTGGTAGACTTGCTCGTCACGTACGTCAGTATCAATTCAATCACTAGGCCGTTACGAGCTCACGAAATAAATAAAAACATGCTGCTCGTTTATGCTGTGGCGTATCCGAACGCACTTATTGTGTATTATAATAATACCAGCCCTGTATTAAATACTGCCCACTGCTGAGCACGGGCCTCCTCTACTACTGAGAGGGGTTAGGCCTTAGTCCACCACGCTGGCCTAGTGCGGATTGGCAGACTTCACATACCCTCGAAATTCTTATCGAGAATTCTCAGGTATGTAGGTTTCCTCACGATGTTTTCCTTCACCGTTAAAGTGAACGATAATTGATAAACAATACACACATAACTTCGAAAAATCAGAGGTGTGTGCCTTGGGTTTTGAACCGCCGGACATTGTCTCGGCAGACCGTTCCATTCCCAACTAGGCTATCGTCCACTAGTATTGTGTATTACATATGGACAATACCTACGTCTACGGTTGCCAGGCGCCCGGATAAAACCGGACATAGTTAGGCTTTTTAAATGCGTGTCAGGCCAAATTAAACGATGTCCGGCTTGTCCGGCTTTTGTTAGGCTTTTAACAATTGACCAGTGACTTTTAGGGGGGGGCGGCAAAATGCGTAAAATTAATACACTGGGGAGCTAAAAAAAGGCAATAAATCATATTAATTTAATCGGGGCGCCAATAAATCATATTAATTTAATACACAAAATCCTGAATAATTTAGGGTGTCCGGCCTTTTTACCCAAATGTCCGGCCAAACTGGCTGGTCTGTCCGGCTATTAGGTTTGACGACCTGGCAACCCTACCTACGTCTGGTAACACCGATAGTCTATTACAAGACAACTTTTACACAGAACGCACGCTACAATAGTTTTAATTATAATGCTCTTTGGTTTAAATTTAGGAACCTAATGTAACTTGTATAATAATTAAATAAATCTTTGCAACACGAAGGCGATGTTTCTATTACGACCAGCGTCAAGACGGCGCGGTGGTCCCAAATAAACCCCGCATCAAGCGATCCCAAAATACTATAAAATTGTGTCGCAATTTAGTAGGAAAGTATCATAGTAACACCATACTCACCATGTCCACCGATATTTTTTGTTTTTAATCACTATTTTTATTACCTCGTTGGTCCAATTACTTATCTATGTAACCTTAGTCTCAGTTCCGGAACATTTCCATGTGTATTTAAGAAAGCAATAGTGTGTCCGATCTACAAAGCTGGTAAGAAAAATGCACCAAATAATTACAGACCTATTTCTCTGCTGTCTACGTTATCAAAAATATTAGAAAAGTTAGTAAACAAAAGAGTAAAATCTTATCTAGAAAAAAACAAATTCATTAACTCAAATCAATTTGGCTTTAGGGACGGTATTTCGACAGAAGATGCGGTACTTAAATTAACTACAAACATTGTTAAGTGTATGGATAAAGGCGAAAGATGCCTAGGAGTTTTTTTGGATCTTCAAAAAGCATTTGATACGGTATCTACAAAAATTTTAATTACTAGACTTGAAAATATAGGTATTCGTGGTATGGCACTTAACTGGTTTAAAGATTATCTATCTGGCAGATCTCAAAAAGTTAGAGTTGATGGACATGAAAGTGAAGATTCGGCATGTGCATTTGGAGTTCCTCAAGGAAGTACACTTGGACCAACATTATTCCTCATTTATGTAAATGATTTATTTCATGCCATGCCACCTGACATGGATGTCTATATGTTTGCAGATGATACTGTAGTACTGTTTCAGGGTAACAATTGGATTGATGTACAAAGATCAGCGGAGAATGGTCTGGCAAAAATAACATTATGGTTAGAGAACAGTCTTCTCTCTCTTAACACTGAAAAATCGAATTTTATATGTTTCCACAAATCTCAAGTTTCAAACCCAGTTAACCTGCTCCACATAAAACTTCACACCTATCCATGCAACTTGCAACCCATTCGCACTAATTGTAACTGCCCCACTATATCGCGCGTATCTACAACTAAGTATCTCGGAGTACTTATTGATGAAAAACTTACTTGGAATGCCCATATATTAAAAACAGCTGGGAGGATTAGACAAATAGTCTACATATTCAGACGTTTGCGAGATGTGGCAGATAGGAAGCTGTTAATTTCCACATATCAAGCATTATGTGAATGTTTCCTCAGGTATTGCATTTGTGTATGGGGAAATTCTGGAAAAACACTTCTTATTGTACTTGAGAGAGCACAACGATCTTTACTTAAAGTCTTACTTCACTTACCCTATAGACATCCAACATCTGATGTATACTCAAAAGCAGGTGTATTATCAATAAGAAAATTGTACATTTTTGAGACGCTAAAAAGGTATCATAAAAAAACTGTGCCTACCTTACCGGAATCAATCGGACGCCTAGATCGATGTCCCATAATTAGGGTTAATACAACGTTTGCACAAAGACATACTATAGATGTAGTAGCTCCCACTATATACAACAAAATGATTAAAGAATCCAAAACAAATGCATTAAAAAAATTGAATAATCATAATTTCAAAAAAGAATTGCTTATTTGGCTAGAAAAATTTGATTACTTGGATATCGAAAACATGCTTAAGTAACCGATACATGTGCATATTAATAATAGTCTAAACCTTTGAGAGTTATTTATATATACACACACACACACACACACACACACACACACACACACACGCACATACCCACTACTAATGTATTTGTAGTCACTTCCTACCTGGCTTCTATAACATTAGTTTCTGTAATAATAGTAGTTGTTTAATAGTGAATATGTAGTTACTTCTTTTTTTTTTTATCTTTTTTTGTGGCAATTAACTATGAATAACGTTTGTGAGAAGACTCTGACTCCCGAGATACAGTTAATACTAGTTCGGGGGTCATGGGATTCAAAATAAAAAGCACATTTATGTAATTGTGGCAATAAAGATTTATTATTATTATTATTATTATTATTTTAAGAGTAAATACGATATTATTATTTCATAGACTCGAGGCGGCTCGGAGTGTCCGATGTTGCCGGTTTATAGCTGGGGTAATTTGCTGGATTTATAGGACATTGTACATTTAGGTATTCATGTTAATTTTCATTGCGCTGCAAACATCAAAATATCATTCAATTTACATATAATTATTGTATAATGTTATCCTAGTAAATAATAATTAAGAATACGATAGTAATCTTTAGAGAAAATAATTATTCACCTATGTTACGTCTAACATTACCCCAAAGAATGCAGAATAGTACTAGACGTAAGTGTAGTGCTTTCGTTTAAATAGCCTACATTTATTCACACGACTTTTAGTCACGGTCAAGTTTTTACTTAGGTACTATTTTTTACGTTATTGATTTTTCAGAAATTTCAGACTACGTTTATACGTTTAAAATAAAGATGATGAGAGCACTTATATAAAATCAATGTTTTATTTGCTACATTGATCCAGCAAACGTGCAAAGAAACTTGGGTGAATTATCTAGAGCCGGTATCCCTATATGCGCACACATTGACAGGGAGTTTTGGCAGGAACCGGAATGTGTCATGAGGTGCTTTTATTTTAATTCATTATTTTGGTGATACTTAGTGTCATATTGCATAATTATGGTGGTATATATTGAACGTTGAAAACAAATATGGGATATTCCTTTTTTTGTTAACTCCTATTTAAGGGGGTAAAGGGGGGAGAAACTAAACCGCTGAACCGAATGTAATGAAATTTGGTATGGAGATATCTTGAATCTTGAAAACAAATATGGGATATTCATTTTTTATTAACTCCTATTTAAAGGGTGTAAAAGGAGGGAGAACCTAAACCGCTGAACCGATTGTAATGAAATTTGGTATGGAGTTATCTTGAATATTGAAAACAAATATGGGATATTCCTTTTCTTTGTTAACTCCTATTTAAGGGGGTAAAGGAGGGAGAAACTAAACCGCTGAACCGATTGTAATGAAATTTGGCATGGAGACATTTTGAACGTTTAAAACAAATATAGGATTTTCTTTTTTTTATTAACTCCTATTCAAGGGGCTAAAAGAAGGATTATAATGAAATTGGAATGAAAAGGGTTTGTAATGAAATTTTGTATGGGGATATTTTGAACGTTTAAAACAAATATAGGATGTTTTTTTTATTAACTTCTATTCAAGGGGCTAAAAAAGGGAGAAACTTAACCGCTGAACTGATAGGAAAGAAATTTGGTATGGGGATATCTCTAACCTAGAAAACAAACATAAGATATTATTTATTTTATTAACCCATAAATTAACGGAACGTTGAACCGATTGTAATTAAATTTGGAATGGGAATATCTTAAGCCTCTTTTTTTTTGGTTTCGCGGAGAAAGTGCTTTACCACTACCGCCCGTCCTTCGTGGGGGGCGACCGAGCGGTTATGTTGGGTTCGCCGTGCCTTACGACCCGGCGTTGCGCCGCCCGGATGATGGAAAATGTCGGGCGACCGCCGGGCCGAGTCCCTAACCTATGTACAACGCACGGCATACCAACTAAAACTCCGCGGTGGCCATATTCGGCGCATTAGGGACGGCTGCGGGCTTCCTCGGACGAAAGAATATCTTAAGCGTGGAAAATAAATATGGGATTTTCATTCTTTTGTTTTACTCCTAAAGGGGATAAAAGGGGGAGAAATTAACTGATTGTAATGAAATTTAGTATGCGAATATCTATAACCTTAAAGATAATTATGGGATATTTTTTTTAACCCTTAACTAAGGGGGTTTAAAAGGGGAGAAAATATTGATGCTCCGAATGTATTGCACAGTATGGGGATATCTTGAACCTTAAAAATCAATATGAGATATAATTTTTTCACTAACCCCAAAATCAGAGGGGTACAAGGCGAGAGAAATTAAACCGCTAAACTATTTGTATTTAAACTTGGTTTGGGGATCTTTTAAAACTTGAAAATAAATATGACATGTACAGTTTTTTTATTAATCCCTAAATAAGAATGTTAAAAGGGGACGAAAATAAACCGTAGAATCGATTATGGTGAAAATTGATATCCATGTTGCTTGAGAATAAATATAGGATATTCATATTTACTAACCACTAACTTAGGGCAGCTAAAGGGGGGAGATACTAAACCGCGGAACATATTATTAAGACAAAATTTGTTGCGGATATAATTATCTTAAACCATGATAATAAATATAGGATATTCGTCTTTTATCAATTCGTAACTAAGTGAGACAACAGATAAGAACTGAACCGTGTATCTGCTCGTGATGTAATTGAACATGGAAAAATTATGAAACCTGACATTTAATTTAAAATCTGAACCGCTATAGAAACGATTTTTTTTTAAATTAGTAAAGTAACTGTAGGACTAAGTTAAGTTAAGTTGACTTCAGTCGTGAATATTTTCTTAAAATGGAAAATATTGTTAGGACCTACTTTGAAGTAATAAATAACATGTAAAGTAGGTATTAAAAAATCACCCGAGCAAGGTTCGGTCACCCAGGTACTTGTTTTATAAATTCGCATACAGTAGCTGATGCATCAGAAGAATTTGTATTTCGTGCACGTACTTACAATTTAACATGTAGATTGTCAGTAGTTTTGTAAACAACCGCTGATTTTAAAGATGCTTTTTACTTCGAACACTTACATAAGCAGTTATTTTACTCATTGACGGGTGTAGGTACCGACACGATGAGATGGTATTAGGCGGGAAAGTACCTAAATAGGTACATGAAAAACAATACAAAACTCTTTATTCGGAATAAATTTGGCGCAGAAAAAATGACGTAAATCAGCTCGTCTAACTTTGAATGCAGTAGTTCAATGCACTAGTTGCACACGGGATAAGTTTTTTATTTTTTATTACACGAGTAAGTGCCCACGCAAATACTTTTATTTTCACGCTTTTTAAAACATTAAAAAAAAATATAATGTGTTTATTGTGTTGTATTGAGTATACATTACGCATACCTTTGAAGACACTAACTGGAAATTTAAGGACAATGCCTTTGTCAATCCCTTTGTCACATGAGTTTTATTTCATATATTCCTCATGAATCACTCCTTTATCGAGTCATACACATTGTGACACTACGCTTACGGAATAATAAATCCCACCAAAAACATTTTCATGTAAAATGTTGCCAAGACGATATAATAATATGGCTCGCACTGTCAAAAAGTTATCAGATCTCATGTAGAGCCAAGCTTCTAACTCTACACGCCTTAACTCTACAATCCCGAACTTCACAAACTTTACACTCAAAATACGTGGTTTAGATCGTCTTGGTGGGGGCACGATCGTGCCCCCAGTTTAATGAACTCTAACTGGCATCCTATAACTTGTTTGTTTCTTTAAACGAGGACATACATAAAAAAACTTTTTAACAAAAAATGGCACCGACTTCAAAAACCACTACAATATAAAATATAACTTGTGCTTTGCTTAGGGGTTATAAGGAAATTTTAATAATACCAATATTATATACACTGCCATCCGGGTTATATTAATGTAAAATGAATAAATCTTTGGAGTCACTGTCACTGTCACTGTCACTGTTCAACAGTGGAATTATTCATACAGGTTCTCTCTTCTGTGTAGCTGATAATGATAATTATGAAGATGAAGACAAATAACTTGAGGATACACTCACCAAAAAAATTGTACCAGTCCCTTTCGAAAATAATAAATGCTTTCATTTTTATTTCAGAAAATTATACTTAAGCGTCAGAAGGCAAATTTAGTTATCATGTAACGCGGAATTTTACAGAAAATGTGCTAGAAAAAATCTCATGATTTGTATCTATGTAATCCTAGTCATTATACATATTTAAAAATGGAATATTTTTTGTTAGAAGTGTTTCATTTATTCTTACCGCATACCGCGAGTATGAGCGGAGCGGTCATATTAGGCTCAGAATGGTCTTATGACTGAACGTAAACCTATAGGATCGTCGGGGTAGTGTCACGCTAGGACAACAGCTCAGATCTATATTATTATAATATAAATAAAAAACTCCCATCATTTGGGTAGAGCAGCCCGATGGTCACTGTTGAGCGGTTAATCTTATTTCTAGAAAATAATTACGAAGTTCGATTAGATTTTGGTTTGGGGTATACATTCCCCGAGTCTCTAGTAGATCCTGAAATCAGGTAGACATTTGGATGCTCGCTTATGTAACAATGATTAATGATTTATTTAATCAGGAATTAAACATCCTTTCCTGTAGTAGAATCACAAACTTGCATGGACGTTTTGCGTCACATACATATTACGGTAATATACGTAGGCACCTATTAAAAGCATCCTGCTCGTCATCCTAATATATTCGTTCTCAAGACTAAACAGCTCATGTTTATCATACTTTGAGGTCCATTAGAAGCCTATTTTTAGATATTATAGTGAGATACTAACCACATTCTATCGAATCTGTCAAAAAGCGCCTACTCATTTGATGATGGCAATGTGACAAATCTACGTTTCCGCGATTTCTGACTTTTTTTATAAATAAATGGTTTCATATACCTTTTTATCCCTTACCATCTAGCGGAAGTCTCTGTTATGCGTATAACGGGTCACCATGCATAATAATATATATTATCTTTAATTCAGTAAAAAATAGATCCAATTTATGCATTGCTAATCGACTTTATTAAGGGCACTTCTAAGTCGTCGAATGAAATTAGTCGTATGATTCAGGTCTATTCAGTCTGTTCCATAAAATGATGAACCCTAAACCAAGATATATTGAAATGGGACCACTTCGAGACCCTTATTTACTAAATAAAGAAGGAATCAAGGAAATACGCTCCCAATTTTCAGAGAAATCAGTGTACATACATAAAAAAAAATACAAACGCACGAATTCGGTATGTAAAGTAAAACAAAAATAATGTTGATTTGAAAACCATTTCGAAATATAACATTTCTAAGCAATATTTTTATGATTCTAGCTTCTAAATGTAAAAGATTGTAGTTATTTTCACGAAAATATGAAATTCCTTTTGACCTTTACTTGACCTCTAAATGACGTCACAAAGTAGGCTGCAAAAGTTATCTTCCATGTTTATTATAAAAAAAAGAGCTATATTGTCTATAATTCTTTGTCATATTTCAAACGTCATTTTTCAAATGTCAAAACAATAACACGATTTTGGTTTCTCCATTTGCGTTTGTGCTAAGTAACTTTGGATTCAAATCTTTATTTACGACTTGTTTTCTGCCCCCGGACTCCGATTCTCACTTTCATACTGTTGACCATCGCTTTCATAAAGGAAATTGCTGCCTACTGATTGGATTTGTTGAAAAATATGGATCACTTTGTGCGCTGTGATTCTACAAACTTACCAAAATTGGATACTATTATGATCTTAGAATTCATGAATAATAGCGACAATCACAATATTGCGGAAATACGAGGAGCTAAAGCTCTGATGTAAGTAAATATACTTGCTTGTCTGAATATAATGATAATGTACTAGAACTTAATTTTGGTTATGTATTTCTATTAACAACAAAATTATAAATATTGTCTTTTATATTTGCTTCAGGTCATCTCGAGAATCTTACGTGGATACTGCCGTTGGCTATGTTGAAGTGAAACGATGTCAAGATGAATGCATTGTTAGGGCTAAGGTAGTGCCAGAACATAGAGTTTCTGTGAAACAATATGTTGTTAACATTCACATTGATGAAAAAAATAATTTAATTAAACTGGCACATTGTGATAGTTGTCCTGCATCTGCTGGTGGATGTAAACATACACTTGTACTTCTATTTTGGCTTGAAAAAAGAAGTAGTGAGCCACCATCCACATCAGTCCAATGTTATTGGAAAAAGCCGTCAATGTCAGGATTAAAATCCAATCCAATAAAAAGCGAAGATGTGTTTCCAAATTCAAAGAAAATAAAATTGGCTCCGAAGAACCCTGAAATTTTAACTAAGTTTTTAGATGAGTGTAAAAATCATAATGCAACAAATTCACTAATCACATCTTTTGTTAATCCAAAGCAAAGTTACAATATATTTGATTTAACGATTGAATATTTAAAAGAAAATGATGATGATTTTGAAAGGTATTTAGAATTTTTAAATACTAAAATAACACCAAGTGTAATTCATGTTATAAATATTAATACACTCAACCAAGTACATACAAAACTGTGGCATAGTGTAAGACAGGGCCGAATAACAGCATCAAAAATATTTGAAGCATCCCGGTGCAAAACAGATGGTACATTAGTGCAACAAATTTTAGGAGGATATAAAGTTCCTGAAACTCTTTTCATGAAACGGGGTAAAAAATTAGAATCTTTAGTTATTAAAGAAATAGAAAAAGAAATAAATAAAAAAATAGAGCCCTGTGGGTTTATACTTATAAATGGTATTGTGGGTGCATCACCCGATGGGATAGGAGATGATTTCATTGTTGAAATAAAATGCCCTGGGTCCAAAAAGAACTTTAAACAATATGTGGATGCTGATGTAATAAAAAGTAAATACATTGCCCAAATGCAGACACAAATGCTTGCAGCAAATAAAAAAAGAGGGTTGTTTTGTGTAGCAGATCCAAGCTTTGAAGAAACAAAAAAAATTTTTTTGTATTGGGTTGAATATGACCATGATTATACTCATAAATTGATTAATCAGGCTTTAATGTTTTGGAGAACTTATGTTTATAGAAAAATTGTTATTAGTGCAAAAACATGACAAATAAAACAACTTTATATTATTCAGATTTTATTATTTCACCCTGTAGATTAATCAAACCACATGCAATTAATACCACATGATCCAAATAACCTAAATGCTTGTGACATACTACAGAGTGGGGTTTCAAAAACCTGTATTCTCGAACTCTCCTGATCACCCTTTCTATGTGTACTCTTAAGCTAGCAATAATTTTTGTTTTTATAACATCCTCTTTGCTAGGCTTGGTTGATGCAAACACGCTTGGAGGGCGTAGAAGCTTAATATTTTTTGTCATGAGATGGGACTCAATTTCTTTGAACCCTCTGTCAGCCATAATGACTGTATTTACATTGAGGTAGTCAATTAAGCCACTTTTTTCCACCAATGCCTTATCAGAGATCCTGCCTCCATAACCTTTTGAAATGAAACAAATAAAGCCATTTGGGGTGCTACCTATTAAATATTTAATGGTATTGGCACTCTTATATTGCGACCAAGTCTGTGCTTGCCTCATAGGGTTATGAGGTTTCTGAATTTCTATTTCAAATGCATCTAATAACAGTGCTACATTAGAGTATCGGATTTTAAAAGCCAATGGTAGATTTTGTTTTATTTGAGTTGCAGAAGGCATGAATATTAAATTTTGAAAAAAGTTTGCTAGCTCTTGTATTCCATTATGTATTGATTTTGAAAAAGAGAACCGTGAAATTTGAAATTGATCACATAGCCTATTTACTGGGTCATTTAATTTTATTTTAATTAGTGTTATTATCAGGTCTAGATCAGTTGTATTGGTTTCAGATTGTGAAACAATGTATTTAATTACCCAAAGATATTGTTTTGGTAAACCTAGGTATGCCTTTGGATCGTTATAAATAAATTGTAGCATTTGTTTTCTGGCACTGAGGTCAGGTTGACCTTTGCTTAATGTCACAGTAGATTCTGTGTCAGAAGTGCAGCCATATAATGATGGGCTTGATGTAACTAAACACGATGATGAGGTTGATGATGTTGAAAGCATTTTTTTTGCTAATAGTAAGTCTTGAGTAGAAGTACTCTTGTCCTTTGCATTTACAGTACACTGGGTAGCAGCATCAATCTAAAATAAAAAATAAACACTTAATTTTAAAAATCACTTCCTATTTACACCATTTGAAACTAAAATTTTAACCTCTATCTGATATTTAGCATTTCTCAGGAATCACAAAATAATTTGAAGATCTTTACTTGTCCAATACTGTCCATGTTATTGCAAAACATTAGGTATACAAAATTACAAATTATAAAACCACTAGTCACAATATTGCCAATATTATTTATAACAAAGTATTGGTCAAGGTAGATTTGTAAATTTTCTTTTGCCTTGTTATTATCTACTTCTGAAATATCATGTATATATAAATAGTTAAATCTTACTTTCACTGGATGTGTTGATGCCGATGTAACTGTTGGTCTAATAGTGCACATATCTTTAATTTTTGTCTCTTGTTGCATCTTACTAGGGTTTGTTCGCTCCTTGGTTTGTGGTGTGGATACATTTTCAAGAGGTTTAAGTAGCAGTAACTTCAAATTCGAATTATTGTCATTGGCAGTTGTTTCCTAAAAAAATTACTTATTAGTTTTTTAATAAGATTTATTATATATGACATTTTGCCATTATGGACTTAAAATAACTTACATTTTTACTGCAAGACGGCATATCTTTCTTCTTGCGCAGCTTAGCAGTAGATTTCAGTTTTGGTCTACTGTTCGTAAATTTCCAAAACTGATAATTTTCCAAATCTTGTTCGAGCTGCAACATGCCAATAATTAGAAATTAACCCTTGGCTTTCAAAATTAACGTAACTAAAGCCTCGTGGCAGTAGGTAGACTATAATAATAATAGTACTTACATCCAAATGATCTTCGCAACAAAACAAACGCTGTCCAGGTTTGTACTTTATATTTGTTTCCTGACACCATCTTTTTTTCACGTCTTCTCTTACGAGAACAAACACTTTATTGCGGCTATTTGAAGTGGTGTTGGTACACGATGGTACAAAGCACTTAGCACAAAGTGTCGTTGATCGATTCATTATGTTAAGCCGAGAAACTTCACCGTCTCCGTCACTTGATCTTCAATCGATAAAATATGATTTCAATGCACAATCCTGCAAGTTGGGAATTCAGACAGAAACTAGGTAATAATGCTAAATTATTACAAGGATGGAGGGAACAAAATAGTTTAGAAACTTTTTGTACTGATTAATTGCGCCAAATGCCAATACTTCAACAGTCAACTGTCACCAGACTGTCACTGTTGCAAAAAAGGTACAAACATTTTTTTTTATTTTTTCCCGTGAAAACTTGGCAAAGGACATAGTTATTCTGCCTACTTTGTGACGTCATCGCGTTCAAAAGTTTAAAAATATATATAAAAGAATATATCGCTTGGAATACAAAAAGGAGCAAATTAGTTTCTTAAAAAGGACCACTCTACAAAATAAAAAGATAAAAAAGTATGTCTCAAAATCAACCTCCTCCTTTTGGAAGTCGGTTACAAATAAAGTAATGTAGGCACACCTTAGAGCATTTAGCATTTAACCGCACAGATATATCGAAAAAGTTCACGCCTGGATCGCCAAAAAGATAGGCAGAGATGTAAGTAATGCATTTTCCGAAATAGGTTCGCCAAAATATTTCCATAATCTGTCTCATGAGACGAATGTAGATAGCAAGACAACTACCGCACTATCGTAAATCATATGCCCGGTTATATTAGTTTGTTTTTTTAATCTAAAAACTCAGGCGCATTTTAAATACCCGCCATGGGTATCAAACGGTACAGTTCCGGTACCGATTTTACAAACTAAGTGCGCTGCCACTACTCACTAGACCAGCGGGTATTAACGTTTTTTTAAAACGCGAAACCCGTAGAAAGAAAGAAGCCGGTCAAGAGCCTATCAGACTGTGCTTAGTGTAGGGTTCCCTAGCAATTAATTAGAAAACAAATAAAAAGCAGGCGGCTTTATATTTTGAGCTTATATGAATGGATATTTTAGTTCAAAATTGATCATGATTGGGTATAGTTTGGTTAACTGTTTATTGGCCGATTACTACAATTAATCGTTATCGTTACGGACGGATCCATAACAAAAATGGAAGAATCTGAATAAAGTTTGTTTGTCATTCTTACAGATGAGTTATTTTGATTGGATAATTCTTACCATTAACGCGTAGTTAGCGGTTGGGACTGTTTATTGGAATCGGCCATTAGGAAACTGTGCCATGATCCTAAATGTTTTTACACGCTTTATATTAGCTTCACTTGTATGTTTGTATGTTAGTATGTTTGTAATGTACGGTGTCACCCACCCACAAAGTTTTTTATATTTATTATTTTTTTATATCGTAGGACCCCCCCATGTGAAAGCTATAGCAACGCCCGTGCTACACACACACATACAGACACACTCACACCTTTTATCCCTGAAGGGGTAGGGAGAGGCGCAACTAGTGCACCCATTTTTCGCCGTTCGTACCTATTCCGAGCCTATCGCCATATCGGGTACAAATTCCAGACCCCGGGCTGATACTAATTAAAAAAAAAAAACAACTGCGCCACCGAGGCAGTCCTAATCTAGTTATATTAGGGGAATATACTTTTTAACATTGTCAATACGATAAAAACAGTCGTTTGTAGGCAGAGGCCGTAGCCAAGATGCTTTTATACAAGCGTTACCGCCAATAGAATACAAAAAATAATGAATGGGAATGACGTATCCTTGCGATAGACTTATCGATATCTTGGCTACGGCCCCAGCCATATTATCGAAATTATTTTTATGACTAAGGTCGTTGTCGGCAATTTTGTCTTATTTGAGTATAATATAAAAAATAAGCAAAGCGCACGTATAAATATTCAATGAACCTGCATGATACCCCCGAATGAGTGTTTATAAGCAGGCTCATGGCTGTCAGAAACTGATTCGTCTCGTGGCCAGTGTTGCGTGAAGTGAGGCAGCCATGGCGTCGAGAACGGGCATAGTGGCTGTAGCATTGTTTTTCTTGCTATTAGCCAGTGCGTCTGCGCGGTTTTCCGTGAGTACAACTTGTTTTCCCGCCAATGTTAGCGTCACATGTAATTTATATACCTACAAGAGGAAATAGGTATAATTCAATCAATTATTAAAATATTTATAATGTGATAAATGGTGTGAGAAGTTTACAAACTTGAATAATGCGTAAACATCCATTAAGAAAGGCAATATTCTGTTGGGTGGGAAGTGGGTAATTTTTTTTTCTTTTTTTTATTGAGATGAATTTATGTTGATCTCGGTTATATCAGGCCTATGTCACTCTAGACGTCAAAGGCGTCCTGTAGAGCTGGGGGGCATCTTAGCTAGGGTTGCCAACATTTTTTTGTCTAAATATAGTATTTTTTTAAAAAAGCTATAAAAAATATAGTATTTTATGGGAAGAATAAAAAAAGACTACACACACACACACACACACACCCGTTATCCCCGAAGGGGTAGACAGAGGTGCAACTAGTGCACCCACTTTTCGCCGTGCGTATTCCGTCCCATGATGTGATAGGGGGCGAGCCTATCGCCATATCGGGCACAAATTCCAGACTCCGGGCTGATACTGAGTAGAAACACACAATATCACTTTGCCCAATCTTGGGATCGAACCCGAGACCTCAGCATTGCAGTCGTACCGTAATACAACTACGCCACCAAGGCAGGCAAAAAAGACTAAGTTATATTTATTACTCATTTATTTTTATAAAAACTATATTTTTTTGCACTTCTTACATTCTTTAACAATTTTTAGTCTTCTATAAAACTGGAATAAGCTTTATCGCAGTCAATTTTTAAATTCATATAAATCAAAAGCTCAATTTTTATTAAAGATAGCTTTTGCGCGCAGCTCCGCCCGCGTGGAAAAGTTTTTCCGGGATAAAAAGTAGCCTATAGCACTCAAGAGTAATGTAGGTTCCTATTAGTGAAAGAATTTTCAAAATTGGTCCAGTAGTTCCTGAGATTAGCGCGTTCAAACAAACAAACAAACTCTTCAGCTTTATATAATAAGTATAGAAGTATAGATATACTTGCTGTTTCTTCTGAATTTACTTTGATTTATATAATATTAATAGGTATGCACATCACACATGAAATATAAATTAGTTGCGCTCTTCAAAAACTACCATTTAAAAAAAATGTAATTATTTCTCATTAAGTGAAATATGTAAATTTCTTTTGGGAAATAAAGTTCTTTAACCTCAATTCTTTATTACAGCAAAACACATAAAACATGACATACAAATAAGATTACCTAACTTAACACAGTATAACAATGTTTTTGCTGATCACAATGTATCTGCAAACTATTTCCTTCAATTTCCTCACTAGGCAAGCCTGTATCGAGGAAATCGTCCTGTGAGAATACAATTTGAGTTCAGATAGTACTACAAATAACAAAGAGGATATAAAAGTATTCTTCTTTAGGCCATCGTGGTGTACTAAGGCCTAGGTGTAGTACCCTCTCAGTAGAAGAGGAGGCGCGTGCTCAGCAGTAGGCAGTAGGTATATATAATCGGGGCTGGTATTATTATTTGTATTTATTTATAAATTCTCTCAGTTAAACTGCATTTACTAAAATAAGTGCATGTGGTGTGTGCAGGTACTGCTGCGTGAAATAGACGTGGAGCCGTGGGCGGACGGCAGCGGCGCGAGTGGTGCGCCTGGCGCCGGCCCTGGCGGCGGCGCGGGTGGTACGGGCGGCAGCGGCGCTGGCGGCGGCATGGGTGGTGCGGGCGGTGGCGGCCCTGGCGGCGGCGCGGGTGGTTTGGGTGGCAGCGGCCCTGGCGGCGGCATCTATGCAAAAAACGTTAGTTTAGAGTGACTGGAAGCAGGAATGGGGCGTATAGGCGACATTATGCGTCGCAATTGCACAACGAAATCAGCGGAGTCCTCGTTGCCAACAGGTCCAGGCTCTAAAATTAACATTTCTCCAGGTAGGCGGACAGTTTCTCCATAGAGCATTTCAGCAGCTATGCACTTAAAATCTTCTTTGAAAGCGGATCCGCTCAATGCGATCGCATGCCAAGGTAAAAAGGGAGAGATCGGACCCAAGAATCCTGGTGGCACGTAAGTGCAGCTTTAAGTTGGCGATGAACGCGTTCTATCATACCACTAGCACAGGGGTGATACGAAGTTGTCCTAATGCGCTTGGTGGCAAAGTGAATCATCAGCTGGCGGAAAAGGTCCAACTCAAACAGAGTACCTTGGTCAGTGGTTATGACTGTAGGACCGCCAAAGCGGGGGATCCATTCTCTGGTGAAAGTCTCGGCCACTTTCTCGGCGGTGATGGAACGTATCGGCCACACGTCGGGCCATCTAGTGCTTCTGTCAAGGGACCGACAATGTCGATGTGGACGTGTCGGAAGCGACCAGATGGAAGGTCGAACTTGCCAGGCGGAGCAGAGTTGTGGCGCGACACTTACTTACTTACACACACACAAAGTAGCGCGTTGACACGCCTCACAAGTGCGAGCCCACTCCTTGCAATCCTATTTGCTGAAGGCTGGTCTGCGGAAGGTAGTAGTCAAATAGAGAAGAGGCTTGCCGGTAGACACATCACAGGTGACCAAGATGATAGTGCCAGTAATGACGACTTTAGTCAACTTGAGGCTAGAGTCATGGAGAAGAAGCTCAGCTAACTCCTTATCGGTTGCCTCTGCTTTTGCAAGGCCTTCGTAGTCTGGCACGAGGGCAATAGGTTCGACGCGCCATCACGTCAGCGACGACATTGTCCGCCCCCTTGATATATTTGATGTCGGTGGTGAACTGGCTAATAAAAGATAGTTGGTTTAGCTGTGAAGGTGGCAGTTTTTCCCGCTGCTGTACGAAAACGTACAGCAGCGGTTTGTGGTCCGTATATATGGTCAAGTACTGCACGTCAAGAACGTGGCTGAAGTGGTGTACGCTTTATTACACCACCAGGATCTGACGTGGGTGCTCGAAGCGTTCGTAAACAGACCGAGGGGTGCATCGTTTATCGGATTTTGAAGCAGGGTGGCACTCGATAAACTCTTTTTACATGCCTCAAACTGCTCCAGTAGCTCAGGCGACCATGTATCAACCACAGCGTCGATAAGTGGAGCCTGGAATTGCGCGACGTGAGGCACGAAACGGCGCGGCGGTAATAATTTAACATGCCGAGAAAACGGCGCACACCTTGTACTGTCTTCGGAGGCGGAAAATCCAAAGTGGCTCGCACACGTTCCTACGGGGGTTTGGTGCCTTCTGGACCGATGTGGCAACCCAGAAATGTCACGTCACGAGCACCAAGGACACACTTGGATGGATTGATTACCACCCCGCAGTCTTGGAAGTGCCCGAAGAGAATCCGCAGATGCTCCCGGTGGAGAGCCTCGTTTGCAGAGTAGACGAGGATGTCATCCACGTATGGGAAACAGAATTCGAGACCCCGTGTGACCTCATCGACAAACCTTTGGAAGGTTTGACCAGCGGTGCAGAGACCGAAGGTCATAGAGGGAAATTCGAAGAGGCCAAACGAGTAACGATGGCGGTTTTCGGGACATCCTTTTCAGCTACGGGGTTCTGATGGTAGGCATTGACCAAGTCGAGGGTGCTAAAGATCTCAGCACCCGCAAGATTGTGGGCGAAGTCATTAATGTGTCGGACCGGGTAGCGGTCTGGTTTTGTTCTGGCGTTTAATGACCTATAATCGCCACAGGGACGCCAAGTGTTATCCTTTTTGATGGTCATGTGTAAGGGAGACGACCAGGAGCTTTTGGATGGTCGTGCGATGCCCGAGAGAACCATCTCATCAAACTCCTTCTTGGCTGAGATTAGTTTCTGCGGAGCCAAACGACGAGGACGGCAAGAAATAGGAGGTCCATCCGTTGTTTTTATAAATTGGACAGTATTATGTTTGATAGTCTTGGGAAGGCCTGGTGGACGAGTTATATCCGGGAGCTCTGCAAGCACCTGTGCGAAGGCAGAATTCGCTGATGCAACGGCTTTGACACTGGGTTGCTCCGAAGTTCCGGGAGAGGCAGAAGCTGAAAGGCTAGTGGTTCCATGAACCAATTTTTTATTGCGACAATCTGGCAAAAGATGATAGTAAGATAAGAAATCCGAGCCCAGAATAGCGGTGGTAACGCAGCAACAACGAACTGCCAAATAAATTTCTGGCGGAAACCAAGGTTCAGTGCCAAGTTGACAGTGCCGTAGGTCTTAATACTGCTCCCGTTAGCGGCGCTGAGCTCGTAGTCAGTGGGTTTCCTCTGACCTGCAAGTCAGCGGCGTGGGTAGCAACATAGGTCAGACCCAGTGTCATTAAGAAACTGGCGTTTAGTGACACGGTCAGTGACAAAGAGACAGCGGCCGTTAAATTGAGTGAAGTCGCAGTCAGTTGCCGCCGCTACTGATTGCTCGGAGGGTTTTCCGACTTACAGTTACAGGGAGTAATACACTTGTTGGCTTTTGTGCCATACTTCTTGTGATACCAACACCTAGAGTGGGGGTTGAAAGTATTACTGCGAGAAGACTGCCTTCCTCTGGATGAGGACCGATCCCGAGACCTAGAGCGACCGGTGGAAGTGGAGGATAGAGCAGCAACGTGCTTTCTTAGCTACTCAATCTGTTCCATCAAGGTGGTCAGAGAAGGCGCAGCATTGGCGGCGCAGACATTTGCTGTAGCTGGTTGCACCTCAATAATCTTGTCAGCAATATCGGCAATTCTCTCCAAACCGAGGTCAGCCTGGGCAGCGAGGATGCCTTGAACATGCTGAGGTAAGCGGCGTAGCCATAACTGACGAAGGATGTCGTCATCGGTAAGTGTGGACCCTGCAAGAGATTTCAGGTGACGGAGGAATTGTGATGGTTTCCTATCACCAAGTTCCTCCTCACTGAGAAGTTTCCTCAACCTTTGTTCTTCGGATGAAGAAAATCGTTTGACAACTGTGCTTTTTAAGTTATTATAATTGTCCTGAGCCGGAGGATTGGCCACAATGTCCTCAATCTCCCCTGCAATCTGATGATCAATGGAGACGGAAACGATTACATACATTCTTGGGCATCTAGATGTAACGAGATGAAAATGGTGTGAATTAATAGATTCAAACTTAACAGTCCCTCACTGAAAATTCTGTCTGTTTTGACAATCTGAGAACAGAGTTATTAGAGTTTTAGTAAAAGTAAGGTTATGTTACAAACATTAACTAACAGCTGATCACTGAAGTGCAAAAGATGCGCTTTAAACACTAATGTTTATTATATTTAGTGGTGTTAGTCTGAAGTTATATGAATGAAATCAATGAATTTCATAGATAGGTAACAGGTATGGAGTTATGGAAAGGATGTCTACAATAAAAAACAAATCATTTTATTATAGTATTTTATTCATCTTCTATTATAATTAAAATGTCGTCTAGAAATTGGGCAGGTGGATCAGTATTATCTTCATTCATATGTATTTCTACCGCCAAGCAGCAGTTTGCATGCACTATGGTGTTTCGGTTTGAAGGACATTGTAACCAATGTAACTACTGGACATAATGAGACTTAACATCTTATGTCTCAGGATGACGAGCGCAGTGGAATGCCACACAGTACTTTGTAACTCAAGGGGCTGGATGGTGTTGCTACTGTTTATGGGTGGTCGTATCGCTTACCATCAGGCAAACGGCAAGCTCGTTTCGTAATTCAATTGAATAAAAAAATTAAATAAATCATAATTGGATCTTAAACTGTCATGAAAATCCCACAATTCAATAACTAAATGTTGACCACAAAGACGGTTATTTTCAGGGATGTAATATCTCATATATTTAAACGAGCAATTCTTGTATATATATTTATAATCTGAATCTCGGAAACGGCTCCAACGATTTTCATGAAATTTTGTATGCAGGGGTTTTCGGGGGCGATAAATCGATCTAGCTAGGATTAATTTTTAGAAAATGTCGTGTTATCCGTGTTTCAGTAATTCAACTTAAACTAAAAAATATGACTCTTCCTGACATCTATTGGCGAATAATAAAACTACTGCAGTAGATGGCGTCGACTGCCTCGGTGGCGTAGTTGTATTTCGGTACGACTGCAATGCTGAGGTTACGGGTTCGATCCCCGGGTCGTGCAAAGTGGTATTGGGTTTTTCTACTTATTATCAGCTCGGAGTCTGGAATTTGTGCCCGATATGGCGATAGGCTCGCCCCCTATGATATCATGGGACGGAATACGCACGGCGAAATGTGGGTGCACTAGTTGTGCCTCTGCCTACCCCTTCGGGGATAAAAGTCGTGGGTATGCGTAGATGGCGTTGTTAAGCACATAAACTGAAAACTCTTCCTGACGTCTAATAGGGAGCAACTAGCTGCTTTAACGACACAGCAGTAGATGGCATTGTTTTTTTTCTTCTTTGTGGCTTCGCAGTTCAGTTGCATTTAGCCAATGCCAGGTAGATGACGTTGTTAAGCAACACTAAGCCAATGATTGTTTGGTTGAGGTTAGAGTATCTAATTCGTATTTGAATATAATTCCTAAAAAAAAAAAACAAAAAAAAAAAATATCGAGCAAAGCTCGGTCATCCAGGTATTTTATATTGATTACCTAACATTTTTCTAGTTGCAAGGTTCCGGTTGATTGCTTCTAATTCCTTCATTCGGAGATGTCGTAGGAAGATCCTGTGCCTATGGTTGTATTTCTTGAGGG
Source organism: Sphinx pinastri (assembly GCA_947568825.1). Classification (NCBI taxonomy): domain Eukaryota; kingdom Metazoa; phylum Arthropoda; class Insecta; order Lepidoptera; family Sphingidae; genus Sphinx; species Sphinx pinastri. The sequence goes on along the minus strand of OX387621.1, from coordinate 7,561,387 downwards.
GTGTCTGGTTCAGATGAAGTTTATTTATTTATTTATTTAATTAATTAATTAGAACGGATAAACCAATTACACTAATGTCACTAATTATGTTAACAAAAAATATATAACTACGGTCAAAAAAAAAAAAGTAAACAAATCAATAATGTACTAATAACTACAGCAAATATAAGCTATCGCAAGTTTATTTGAAGTTGACGGGCCTGAGACCATATGGATAGCAGCTCTGTCTGCAGCCATCCAACAAGTATGGCATATGTGACTTGATGCTTGTATCTGCAACATACATGCATAATCAAGATTGGAATTTATTGATAAAATATTTTTTTGTACATTACCCATCATGTATGAATTCTGGAAGCTGTTTGTATTTAGATTTTGGTTAAGAATGCTAAAATACTGCTTTTATTCTTCTGCATTCTCACTCCACAAAAGTATTAATAAATAAATAACAGATATAAACTAAGCAAAAGAAAAAAATTTAAACAATGATACATTATGTAGTGGCTTGTTGTAAAAAAATATTTTGACTTAACATTGTCAATACGATAAAAACAGTTGTTTGTAGGCAGAGGCCGTAAATGATTGCTTGTCTACAATATGCTTATCTACAAGATTACAAAAATAAAACAACTTATAAACACGCTTTATAGAAAATCCAACTAAAATAGATAATAAATTTTAATAAATTTGGATTGAGAAAAGTGTAAAAAAATTTAATAAATATAAATTAATAATAGTGTAAATAAGAAAAAAAAAATTATTGTAAAAAAAGCGTGAGGTGCTTTTTAAGATATTATCGAAATGATAATCCTTCTTCTCACATCTGTCAATGAAATGTTTATAACTTATTATTCTATGTTTATAACTATTGACACCATGCACCACGCCACGCTTTTTTTACAATTTTTTTTTTTTTATTATTTACACTGTTATTAATTTATATTTATTAAAAAAAAATACACTTTTCTCAATGCAAATTTATTAAAATTAATTTCATATTTTTTAGTTGGATTTTCTATAAAGCGTGTTTTTTAGTTGTTTTAAACTATTATTTATTTTTAATTTTTTAGTTCTGTACTACTATTGTCCAACAGATGTCACCAATAATAAACGAAAGCGCCATCTTGTGGCAAGCAGGATTTTTTTACGCATAAGAGTAGCCATTTTAGTTATAATTCTAATATGGTCCAACATATGTCACTAAAATAAAAAATATATAAATTGTCAGAAATATCATTTTGCAAATTGAATAATGGCATAATCTTATCAAATTAGTGTATTGTTATCGGTCCTCGACAAATCTACAAAGTTTGAATAAAATCTGACCGTTTAAAGTGGGTCAAAATCGCGCACAAAGGAGTCGGTTACAATCATACAAACATACATACAAGTGAAGCTAATATAAAGCGTGTAAAAAAATTAATGGGAATGACGTATCCTTGCGATAGACTTATCGATATCTTGGCTACGGCCCCAGACATATTATCGAAATTATTTTGATGACTGAGTTCGTCGTGGGTAATTTTGTTGTTGTGTTTAATTTGCGTATAATATAAAAAGCAAGCAAAGCGCACGTTTATATTATATTCAAAGTACCTGCATGATACATCCGAGCAATGTTGCCAGATGTTTGATGGTTCAATTCGCCGAAAATTCATTATGAAGGAGCCTAAAGTTGCCTCGTCGTATAGAAAGGCGAAGGGGCAAAAAAAAGATCCCCAATTTTCAGATGGATGGATAGTGGACCAAATCGCCAAAAATTCGAAGTAGCCTAAAGTCTACATACACATATATACATACATAGGTACTTCTTTTTTTATTGCCAGTATAGGCAGACGAGCTAGCGGCCCGCCTGATGGTAAGCGGAGATTTGTAGACTGCCAGAAAGCCTTTGATACATTACTGCATTCGAGCATCTGGGAATCGCTTAGCCTTCAAAACGTAGAAAGAACTTATATCGAAGTCTTAAAAAACATCTACCAAAAATGTACAAGCAAGGTAAAATTAGAAACTACAGGCCCCCAAATACCTATAAAAATAGGAGTAAGGCAAGGAGACCCGATATCTCCAACAATTTTCATTTCCGTACTAGAAAACGTATTTAGAAAGCTCGATTGGAATCGATGTGGCATTTTCATAAAAGGCACCTACTTCAATCATTTGAGATTCGCAGTTGACATAGTTATTGTATCTGAGACTGCTAGACAGTTACAATACATGATTTCTACACTTCACTGTGCAAGCATACAAGTAGGCCTTGAAATGAACTCATCAAAAACAAAAATTATGACTAATAGCAAACAGAAACCTATATCCGCTAATAACATACCACTAGAATACGTGGAAGACTATATATTTAGGGAAACAAATTTCATTCCAGAAAAACAGTAACTTACTAGACGTCGAACGGAGAGTTAAATTAACATGGAATAAGTATTGGAATCTAAAAGAAGTATTCAAAAGCGACCTCCAAATAGAATTAAAGAAAAAAGTACTAGATTCAAACCTCATCCCATGCCTTACATACGCATGCCAAACATGGAAATTTAACAACACGGTAAAAAATTAAATCACTGCATGTCAAAGAGGAATGGAGCGTAGCATGTTAAACATTAAAAAGCAGTATAGAATACGTCACTCCCAAATTAGATCCACAACTAAAGCAATTGATGCCCTTACACACGCACAAAAAGTCAAGTGGAAATGGGCAGGTCATGTTGCAAGCATGCAAGACGATAGATGGACCAAAAAATTGACGTCTTGGAAAGGACCCTTTGGCAAACGTAAACGAGGAAGACCACATACACGTTGGGAGGACGAGATTGCAAAAATAGCTGGACCACACTGGTTGGATGCTGCGAAGAACCGAGAAAGCTGGCACTCTATGGAGGAGGCCTTCACCTCAGGGGTTCTCAAATAAAAAATAAAAAAAATGTTAACTATTATTAGTACCTAAACACTGTAAAATTAGAGAAATATAAGGCTTTTTTATTTTATTTATTATAGGCAGACGAGCTAGCGGCCCGCCTGATGGTAAGCGGCCACCGCTGCTCATGGACTCGGCGATGTTAAAGACAGAGACAAGCCGCTGCCTAAGGTAGGGACAATACTCTTTTTAAGCCTCGTTTGAAGAAGGACAGGTCATAGCGCTCAGGGAACACCGACACAGGTAGTTCATTCCAGAGCTTACACGTAGTACGTGGTAGAAAAGAACGCTGGAACCGTTCCGTTCGGGAACGGTACGTCTCCAGGTGGTAGGAATGAACTCTACTGCGGTGCCGAGTGGTGCGATGGTAGAAAGGTGACGAAGGTACTATCTCAAACAATTCCTCGGAACACTCCCCGTGGAACAAACGATAGCACACAGAGAGACTTGTCTCTCCGCAGTCCTAACGGCTCCAGTTTGTCCGTGAGATTGGCATCATCGACGATTCGAACAGCTCGGCGCTGTAAGGAGTCAAGTGGTTCGAGCTGGTATTTTGGGGCACCTGCCCAGAGATGAGAGCAGTACTCCACGTGGGGCCGGATTTGCGCTTTGTAGAGCGTTAACATGTGACCCGACATGAAGTACCGCTTGCCTCTGTTCAGGATGCCCAACTTTTTACTTGCCAGTTTGGCTTTATCTTCCAAATGACTCCTAAACTGCACTTTATTCGAGATTTCGACGCCGAGGATCCCAATACACTCGGACACTTGGAGAGTGACTCCTTCGAATTGTGACCCCATGACAAAAGGGTCCTTCTTCGCAGTGAACGCGCAAACTTGTGTCTTTAAGGGGTTAAATTGAACTAAATTCATTTACCCCATTTGGAGGCCCGCCCCAGAGAGCTCACGACTTCAGACATAAGTTGAAACCGTCTTTCCTCAATGGAACTTCGAGGGAGATTCTGTTGGCCGATGTATCGCGTATCACTTGTACATCATCTGCATAACAATGCTTGCTGTCGATAGACAACATGTCATTGGTATGCAGGACGAAGAGTGTCGGCGATAACACCGAGCCTTGTGGAATACCAGCATTAATGGTCTTGGTCTTGGAGCAACAGCAGTCCACTACGACTTGTATGCTCCGACCATCCAAAAAGCTGGCGGTCCATTTGCACAGTCTCTCGGGGATTCTGTAGGCTGGTAGCTTCGCTAGAAGAGTGCCATGCCACACTCGATCGAATGGCTTCAAAATGTCAAGACCGACCGCAATAGCCTCACCCCACCATACAAAGCTTCCGCCCAACGGAGCGTGAGCTACACGCGGAGATCACCAGCTGAAGGACCATAACGGAAACCGTACTGTCGGTCACTTATCAATCGGTTTGTAGCTCGAAGGGTCCGACCGGTCACCCTTTTTGGGGATAGGGTGTACACGGGCAACCTTCCACGAAGCTGGAACCCGATTGGTCTTGTAGGAAATACGGTAAAGGCGCGTGAGCACGGGGGTCTACTCAGGGGCGCACGTCTTACGAACCACTGCGGGGATACAGTCTGACCCACTCGACTTATGGATGTCGAGAAGCCTGAGCTCCCGTCTGACAGCACACTGACTGATTTTGATTTCAGACAGGAGACTCTCGCACCGCGGGCTGTTCGACGGTGTGGCTCGTCCATCGTCAGAATTCGAGTTCATGGCAAAGAATTGAGCCAAGAGATCGGCCTTCTCCTTTGCACTATGGGCCAAGCTGTTATCGTGTTTACGCAGTGGTGGGAGACTGGACTGGCAGAAATTACCCTCCACAGCCTTGGCGAGCGACCAAAAAGCACGGCTCCCAGAGGGATAGCTCTGGAGTCTCTCGCCAATTCTGCGGATGTGCTCCACCTTGGCCTTAGCTAAAAATCTCTTGTTAGATCTAGAGGCGGCGTTAAACTTCCGTTTCTCCTCCTTTTTATTTGGATCCCGACGCCTCCTGACGACTTGCCACGCCGCGTAGGCGTCAGGATCATCTGAGGCGAAACACAGCTGCCCCCATGGGTAGGACGCGAAGAATTCTCGAATTCCGTCCCAATCTGCTCACATATACCGCTACACTGTGCGAGTTCCAGTTTTTAGAGAACGACTGGAACCCAACACAGGGGCCCATGAACGGACCAGGCAGTGGTCTGATGATCCCAGAGGGACCTCAGCCACTATCCTGTATTTATCCGGGTGTGTCGTAAGCAGAAGATCCAACATAGTGGGCTCGTGGCTCTCAACATCTGGAACACGGGTGTGTTACCAGCTGCGAGAAACCATAAGCCAAGGCCATCTCGTGAGCAGCCCGACCGGGGAGTTCAGTGGTCCTGGATCCCAACCACTCTTTGTGATGAGCGTTGAAATCGCCAAGGACCACCACCTCCGCAGCTGGGTACTGCTCTAATATTCGGTCAGTCCCCACTTGGACGTTCTCGAACAATTGAGCGGATCCCGTATACTACTGGCGTGGGACCTGTACAGGCAAGCGTAGACTCGGGTGCTACCCCTAAAGTCTACGCGTAGCCATAATAAGGACAGGTCCCGACGTTCGAGGTGTCGAAGGCGGTGACAACAGATATCACCCCTGATGAAGACGCATACCCCGGCTTTACGCAGGAACAAATGCTCCAGCACGTAACCGGGGTAGTTAAGGTACGAGACATCGTCAGGGGTAGATATCTGGGACTCCGTTAAAAAGAGCAGGGCAGGCCTCGCCGTCTCTAGGTGGTGGTGGACGGCGTTGAGGTTGCTGGTAGACCCCTGACATTGCAGAAATCCACCGAGAATGTAGATGGATTTGTTTTTACCGCCGTAGAACGCTATTTTTTTTTTTTTCGCGGAGTAAAAACGCGTTATCGCTACAACCACTGGGGGGTGAGTGGAACGGTTATGTTGGTTTCACACAGTCTTACGGCCCAATGTCGACACTCGGGAGTATAGCATCATCCGAGCGAGCATTGGACCGAGTCCCTAACACTATGTACACCCTACACCGGCATACCAACCAAAACCCGCGGTGGCCTTCTTCGGCGCATACGAGACGGCCCCGTGGTATCTTGTTGCACGAAGATAGCTGCACGGGACCGTCCCTGCGCGGTGCCGTTGCGGCTCTTCTCTATACAAGGGGGCTAAGATGCCCCTGAACTTTAAAGGACGCTTTTGGCGTCTACGACAACGGGAGACCGACCACCCGCATTGTCGTCCCCCTCGGAGTCGCTTAAATTGGACTGAGCAGCCTCCCGCTGCTCGCCCCGCGACTCTCTTGAAGCCCCCATTTAGTCGCCTCTTACGACAGGCAGGTGATGCCGTGGCGGAACTCCCTAAATGCCCCCGGACCACAGGGCACGAGGCGCCGGTCAGTCGTCCACCCGGCGCCTCCTACGTCTCCTCTGGCTACGGGCGGGATCGTTCTGCTCACAATCCCACCCGGCGCTCTCCTTCCGCGAGATGACGCACTCGCAGAAGGAGTCATAGAACGCCTGCTATTTTTGGATCTTTTCATGGTTTGTTATTGAGATTGGGATGGGTTGGGAATGGGTGTGGTAGGCCAAAACGACGCCCGTGAAAGGGGATGGATAGAGTGCAAGGCGGGCAGACGGCATCATGGGGAGTCGGCGTAAAGCACGGAAGGGCCCCCCGCTTGCAGTCGCCGGGATCCACCCTAGTGTCCCATTCTGGCACGACGACCGCATGTTGGGATTTTCACCGGTTGGCGGGACAGCTTCCCGGGGAGGGAGTTTGACAAGCGGATACCCGGGTCCACGTCCCCTACCAACCGGCAGGCGGCCAGCGGTGACCATTCCCACCGGGTCTCCCTGTACTTCACGCCAGCATCCCTCAACCGAATACCAGCCGGGACACCCACACCACACACGAATGAGCATCGTCCGGACCCACCGACACCTGGCATAAGAGGGGAGAGGAAAAGGAGGGAACGGCTATCCAGCCCTTCCACCGAAACGCATTTCTACTTTGCGGCAGAAAAAGACTGGACGGTGGTACCAACCCGTTCGGATTCTACATTGAGAAACTTATCTCAATGCAGAACCCTACCACCAGTCAAGAGGAAGTACAAGCCACCAAAGTCGCGGATTGGGAAGTGGGATGCGGCAATGGTGGCTCGAGGGGCCGGGAGCGCGTGCCCGTGCCGCTCTGTAAGACAATCGGACAGGTTGCCAAAAGAACGACCCTCTGACTCAAAACTCTGGTACACATTTAATATATCTAAAAAAAAATATTTAAATAAATCAATAGTATTTTATATTGAAATACAATTAAATATTTTTCCTTTTTAAATTTCGCGCTAAAACGCCAAGTTCTGACATGGCGTCGTATTGACGTCACGGCCCTCTAAACAACAACATTGTTCTATCGAGTCAGTCAGTCTGTCAGTAAAAATATATTTATGGGACTGATAATCAATAATTGTCTACGATTTTTATTAAAATAACAGCGTCTCATTGTTTTATCAAATGTCAGAGTGTTTCAAGGGACGTGACGTCACGCGCTGTGTTTGGTGTTTGCGCTGACGTGATATCAAGTATGAAATGTTCATTTTTAAGTAATTTATACTAAAATTATTATAAATATAATCAGTAAAAACGTGTGATTTTCGGTAGTTCTATACTATATACCTACTATCGAAAAAAATTGTGTGTATTTATTTTCGTTTAGTGTCTAAACCCCTATTGTGTGGGGATGCGAAGAGGAAAAAAAATGCTCCCCGATTTTTTTTTTTTTTTTTTTATTTATTTATTACATTTACAATTATTTATTACAGTAATTCACGGCGGCCGCTGCACTAGGCTCTAAGCCTGTATCAATATGAATTAACAAAATATATTATATTTTTAAATTCGGCGACAAGTCCGATACACATCCCAAAACCATCGCTATAAATAAATAGATTTAAGCTTATTAACTAAGTACACTTGTATTATATATGTGTGTTTGTGTATGTATGTGTGTATCTGTGTGTATCTGTGTGTGTGTATGTGTGTTTAAATGTGCCCTAAGCAGAACCTACAAGAATTTCCTCAGTATCCTCGTAGTTCATACCTTGCAGCCATTTTTCTAACATATATTTCGCTTTATTACACGTTAAAGACTTTATATTCAACTGACAACAGATTTTATTGTATACAAAAGAATGCATAGGTATAGTTTGGTAAGCGTCTTGCAAAGCTTGACTTTATGGCTGGCAGCGGAATTTTGTATGTGCGTCTAGAACTTAGATTATCAAATTCTTCAGAGTTTATAATGCGCTTATGAATTGCGATAGCTACTTATTTATGTAGGTATATAATAATAATTATAATTGGCGAACCCGTAACACATTGCATTCCTTGTATAAGTCGTCTGTAGGGTATTTAAAAGGTTTTCGTAGCATTACTTTTAACACTGCTCGCTGAGCTCTCTCCAGTTCTACTAAAGTAGATTTTACGGCTCCGCCCCAGGCTGATATGCAGTATAAGAGACTTGATTGACATATAGCTTTATAAACTAAAAGTAAGATAGATTTGGGCGCAGAATTATGTAAGGATTTTATCAGATAGATAGATTTTCTTAGTTTCCCGGATAAATAAGATATATATTTTTTGAACGAGCGGTTTTCGTCCAGGAGGACGCCTAAGTATTTAATGGTATTAGCATATTCAATGGAGGGGCAATTGCAGCTAGATGGCTCGAGGGGGTAATTTAGATATGATGTACAGGAATGGATAACAAAATTAAGAGGTATGTGGGGTCTTGAAGCGCGCGTTTTATGGAAAGCAAGATATTTTGTTTTGCGGTTATTTATAGTTAATAAGCTTTCATTCATTCGATGTGCTAATGTCGCCATCCCGGATTCTGCCGTCTTAAGTACTGCTTCCCATGAAACGCCTTGAAAGATCACAACCGTGTCATCAGCGTAACATATTGTGTCGGCGGCCTCTAATGAAATGTTTAGCAAATCATTCATAAATACTATGAATAATGTAGGTCCAAGTATGCTACCTTGTGGTACACCGTAACTTGTCGGGAGTGCATGGCTATAATTCGTACCTATTTTAACACATTGCCGACGGTTGGATAGATAGCTGTGAAACCAATCATGAGCTATACCCCTGACACCCATATTTTCAAGCTTTTTAAGGAGGATAGGAACGGAGACCGTATCAAAAGCCTTAGTGAGATCTAGAAACACGCCGAGACAACTTTTATTATGATCTAAAGCTGAAGTGACTATGCTTATTAACCGTAGTACGGCGTCTTCCGTGGATTTGTTACGTCGGAAGCCAAACTGGTTAGGGGAGATAAGGGAGTGTTCTTCGAGAAAGTTTACCAGACGTTTGTTTATAATTTTTTCGAGTAACTTCGAAATAATACTTAAAAGTGTGATAGGTCGATAATTGGTTGGCATGGACCTATCACCTTCTCTAAAGATCGGGGAGACAACGCCCATCTTCCATACATCCGGGAATGTTCCTGTAGCTATGCTTAGATTAAAAACGTGTGTCAAAGGTTCTACTATAGATGTTCTTAAAAGCTTTAATAGAGATGGGGTACACTGATCAAAGCCAGGAGCTCTACCATCCTTGAGTTCCATGATATATTCACTAACTTCTTCTCTGCTAGTGGGATGTAAGAAAAATGAGTGTGAGGGGGAATGTACAGCACTGATGCCTGCAGCAAGAGCCTTTTACGTTGTGTTTAGTCTGGCTAGGGTCCCGTTAGCCAAATCCTGACCAATTTGGGAAAAATACTTATTACAACGATTTAGAGAGTCGGAGGGGTTTTCGGTGTTTATTAATTCTGTGGAATCATTCTGAGGCTTTGGAAAGTTACATATTTCTTTAATAATTTGCCAAAGTTTTTTTGAGTTTTTTAAACTACCTGTTAACTGGTTGCTTTCATAGTCGCATTTAAGTTTTAGGAGTAATCCACGTAAGAAATTACGATAGCGTTTATATGAAGTTTGAAGTATAGAATTAGACAAGTCTTTTTTCACTTGAAGATGTAGAGCGTCACGGTGTTTCTAACATTTAATAACACCTGGAGTTATCCAAGGCTTAAGATTGAATTTCGCGCGTGGAACCAAAATTTCTTTTGTATTGTCTGCAATTATTCTACGTAGGATATTTGTAAAATGAGCTGCTGCCGAGTCTGCCTTGTCGCTGTTAAATACAACCGCCCAGTCCACGGATTTGAGAGCTTCAGCCATTAATTTGCAGTGTATTGTCGTTTTCTGTTAAGTAATCCACGGTAAAATTTTAATCTTAATGTGATCAAAACGTGCAGTTTTTAGAAGTTTGGCACTTGGGAGTCTAGGGTTGTAGCGAGTTCCCGTGTGGAGTTGCTGGTCTCCCATCGGGCGCGTCTCCCTGGGTGGCGGATAGGGGAACGCCCCCTAAATTCGGGGGGTACCGGAAACGGCGTGGACCAAAACCAGCAAAGGGGGTTCTTCCACGTTCTCTCTGTTTAGCAGAAGGCACAGTGGAGGAACACAGACGGGTTCCGTGTGCATTCACACTGCCGCGGAACAGGCTTGGGTTGAATTCTTCTCCCGGGCCACCGCCGGTCTCGGAACCTCAGGGAACACTGTGGTCATGTTTCGCAGTGTCTCCTGGGGCTGAGGGTCTTGGCTTAACCGCCCGGACTGCGAGGGAGAAAACCTCTATAAAAGTTACCCCGAATCTCAAGCGGCGGCGCACCGCGAGGGGATGCATGGCCGATGGGTAGTTCGGTCTCTAGTGCGACCCCCGCCGGAGTACCGGCCGACACTCTTGGTGGGTTACCTGTAGGCTTACCCAGGTACAGGGGGCTCTGCCTGGGTGGACTCTTTCTTCCCCCATACTCGTGGGACCAATAATGGTATTAAAAAATAAATTAAATATAATGAAGGAGAGGGCATCTGTCCCGGGGGACGACTCAGTACCCGGGCAGATAAATGATGCTAGGCGCAAGTCCACAAAGGAGCCAGGCGAAATAATAGCATCCACCCCGGTCGTATCCGAACCAGGGCCGAGCGGCATTTGTTTACGGTCGAAGCGGGGACGTCCGGTTCGCTCGACTAAAATAGTTTCGAGCGACAGCGACTCCGAGCCGGCGGTAAAGGTGGTCGCCGCTTCTGCACCGCCATCAGATGCAGAAGAAGACGAGATGATGGAGTCGGCGGAAGCGCCAGTCGACCAGTTAGACTGGCGCCTGCGACTGGCGGAGGTAGTTCGGGGCGTATCCCAAAGGTCCCGGAATTTAAAAGGGACGGAGCAGCGGAAGCTGAACTTGGCGGCCAAGGAATTGGTGGAGAGAGCCGACGAAACAGCTTCCGCTGAGGTGGCCCGCCTAGTGGCAGAAAAGGCCGCAATGGCTCAGCGCATTACAGCCCTTGAGGCTTCCCTTGCGGCCCAAGGAAAAATCCTGGAGGAGGTGTTAGCGGCTATCCGTTCGCCGGGAGAGTCGCAGTTGGCGATTGAGGCAGGAGCTGCCTCTGATAAAAGTGATCGCCAAGATCAGTTTGAGCGCCGTCTCATCTCTATGATGGACGCGCGCTTTGAGGCGATCAATATGAGGCTGCCTCCAGAGCCAACAGTTCGTCCTCCTCTGGCCGCCGATAGGGCTAGAGCTAAGGAAGCCGGTTGTCTGTTGCCCGCTGACGAGCCTTTAGCAGTACTTACTACCGTTGCTGGGCCATCGCGTGATCCACCCGCAAAGGGTACGGGAAAAGGGAAGGGCAAGGGGGCCGCCCGGACTGCCCCTGATATCGTACCGGTGGCCACACCCACCGTCAAACTCCTCCCCCAACAACACAAGGGGAGGAACAGAAAGAACTCGCGTGCTACCCAGGCTCAACCCCAGATGGAGCCTCGTCAGCTGCCCCCGGCCCCAGCGTCTATGGACGAAGGGTGGACGGTGGTGGCAAAAAGAGGGAAGAAAAATACCCAGCCCGTGTCGAGTGCAGCTGTGCCAGCTACACAGAGCCAGGAACAGCAGCAAAATCGGCGAAGTCGGAGGCCTGAGCCAAAACTTCGCCTTCCCCGTAGGGCAGCTGTCGCCCTGACGGTGATGCCTGCTGCCTTAGACCGTGGCGTAACATACGCTACGGTCTTAAAAGAAATTCAGCGGAGGGTGAATTTGGCCGGTCTCGACATTGCTGAGACTCGAGCGAGGCTGATGGCCACGGGGGGGTACCTCTACGAGGTGCCTGGCCCTGACTCGGAAGCGAGGGCCAACTCCCTCGCTGAAAAAATGAGGGAAGTGTTCCGCGGAACGGAGCTGGCGGAAGACGTTCGCGTCTCTCGTCCGTTCAAGACCGCGGACCTGCGAATATCCGAGTTGGACCCGTCTGCCGACCCGAAAATGGTCGCAGTGGCCCTCGCAAGTGCTGGGGAATGCACAGCGGAAGATATTAAGGTTGGGGAGATCCGCCCCGACCGTTCCGGCCTTGGCGCAATCTGGGTGCGTTGCCCAGCCAAGGCAGCGGAAAAAATTGTTAGGGCCCGGCGCGTTCTGATTGGCTGGGTGGCGGCACAGGTCCGACTCCTTGAGCCCCGGCCTATGCGGTGCTTCCGCTGCCTCCACAAGGGGCATGTGCGGATGCGCTGCACCGAAGAATGTGACCGTAGCAGGATCTGCTACCGCTGCGGTCAAGAGGGCCATAAGGCCAAGGAGTGCTCTGCAGACCCACACTGTGCAATCTGCGCAGCTGAGGGCAAACCTGCGGGGCACCACGTGGGCGCCAAGGCATGTGTCGCCTCCTCGCGCCCCCGTCGCGTTAATCGCGGAGGGGGCGCCGGGGTTGTGACCCAGCTGGATCCGTCCCGCCGAGAGACCGCCATGGAAGTCGCCCATTAATATGGCGCAACGATTCCTCCAGGCGAATATTAACCACTGCGCCAGAGCACAGGACTTACTAGTTCAGAGCCTGGCACAGTGGTCGATTCAAGTGGCTGTGGTCTCTGAGCCGTACTACGTCCCACCCAGGGATGACTGGGCAGGGGACTTGGATGGTTCAGTGGCCGTCATCACACGGGGCGCTGCCGGCTCCCCGCCTTTCGAAAAAGTAGCGAAGGGCTCGGGATGCGTGGCGGTTCTGTTAGGAGGGGTCTGGATTGTGGGAGTATATTTCTCTCCTAACAGACCTCTGGCCGAGTTTGAGCATTTCCTCACTCGGCTAGGGGCCCTGGTGGTGCAAGGCAGTCAGCCTCGCCCCGTTCTCGTCGCCGGTGACTTCAACGCCAAGTCTTTGGCTTGGGGCTCGTCGGCGACGAACGCACGTGGCGTGGCCCTGGAGGAATGGGCGATCGCGTCCAGGTTGGCCGTCGTGAATCGCGGGTCGGTGGAAACATGTGTGCGGCACAATGGCGGATCGGTGGTGGACATTACGTTCGCCACCCCAGCACTTGCCCACCGTGTCCGAGACTGGAGGGTTCTGGTGGGCGAGGAGACGTTGTCGGATCACCGATACATTCGGTTCGATGTCTCCTCGATTCCCTCTCCTCGGTCTCGTGGTGATTTAATCGCCCCGCGATCGGACGGCCCGCGTTGGGCGCTAAAGCGCCTTGACGTCGAGGCCCTGAGGGAGGCTGCTCTGGCCCAGGCGTGGCTACCCGTGCCGGCCGGACCAGTACGGGTCGAAGAGGAGGCGGAGTGGTTTGGGGCGACGATGTCGCGTGTCTGTGACGCGGCCATGCCCCGAGTCCGACGCCTTCCCGAGAAACGCCAGGTGTTCTGGTGGTCGGCGGAGCTCTCGCAGCTGCGTGCATCGTGCGTAGCTGCCCTCCGTCGAGTTGGCAGGCACCGTCGTCGCCGGATTCGTTTACCCGGTGACGAGGACCAGGAGCGGCTTCTTCACGGCCTCTACAAAGAGGCCAAGAGAGCGCTGCACGTGGCAATATTGAGGGCAAAGTCTGCGGCACAAAAAGAGGTCCGGAGCACTCTCGATAACGACCCGTGGGGGCGCCCATACCGTCTAGCGATGAAGAAATACCGCCCATGGGCGCCTCCGCTAACGCAGAGTCTCCGGTACGAGCTGGTGGAAGAGGTCGTCGCTACTTTGTTCCCCGCCACTGAGGATGTCACACACACAGTCCTCCCTCTGGCAGCGCGTGTCGCGGTCTGGCTAGCGCGCGAAGTGCATCTCCTAATATATTGCAAGATTTGCGTATTTTTCGACTCTGTTTAGTTGTTTATTTGTAAATATATTAATTTAATTTTATGCGCACCAATAGTATAAGATGTATAGTTTATAGTGGTATTTTTATACATAGAAAAAAACACTGAGTTTACTTACATTCAGCATTCGATTTTGACGTATATTCTCGAAAATTTCACTACTTTAACACATTTATTTTGTATAATTTTACATTGAAAATAAAGAAATTGTCACGTTTATTTTTTAAGCGACTTTTATACCAATAAACAGTAATATTTGTAGGCGTAGTTGTATTACGGTACGACTGCAACGCTGAGGTCTCGGGTTGGATCCCCGGGTCGTGCATAGTGGTATTGGATTTTTCTATTCAGTATCAGCCCGGAGTCTGGAATTTGTGCCCGAAATGGCGATAGGCTCGCCCCGTATGGGACTCATGGCTCATGGGACGGAATACGCACGGCGAAAAGTGGGTGCACTAGTTGCGCCTCTGCTTACTCCTTCAGGGATAAAAGGCGTGAGTGTGTGTGTTTAAAATATTTAATAGAATTAATATGTACCTTTGTAAATTTGTTGTTGTCCCTACCTTGTCATGACTTGTCATAAGTGCTTTTTATAAGCCTACTTGATTAATAAGTGATTTTATTTTATTTTTACTAGTGCCAATTTCTGTCACTAAAATCCAGGCATAAGATTCCAAATCATGGCTCTTATGTGACCTACTTTTGTTTCGTTTGTTATTACCAATACTCGCTATCATAATATTATTAATAAGTATATTATTGTACTTAAGTTGAAATTTATTTGTCAAATCAAAAAAGAAACATGCTTACTTTTGGTGGTTATCTGAGTTTTTATAAACAAAGATAGATAAGAAAACCTCATCCTTACCTTAACCTATATATCGGGGGGTCGAATGTGATTACTGTCATTGGTGCGTTTCTTTGGCAACAACGAACAACAACAGAGTGAATCACCGGAGCATCTTGTGATGAGTAATGAGTTATGTTATAGTGATAAATTGTCTCAGTTAATTAGGAGCGAAATTCGCACGGCGATTCACAACGAAATTCCTATTTTGCTTAAAAGCTTATTTGAAACTGAACTTGCACCTATTAGGATGCAATTAAATGCTATTGAAGCTTCGGCTGCATTTACTAGCGACCAGTTTGATGATATCTCTCAGAAAATTCAGACCACCACTCAAGAAACGAAGAATTTACAAAATGAGTGCGAATTCCTGCATAAATCTCTTGTAGATCTGCAAACACGGCTTAACGCAGCTGAACAGCATATGAGAAGCTCCAACTTGGAAATTCAAGGTGTTCCGGAACACAAGTCTGAGAATGTCGTCAGTATCGTGAAGCAAATAGCTCAAGTTGTGTCATGCAAGCTCAACGACGAAGATATATTAAGTTGCTCCAGAGTTGCCAGTGTCAACAAACAAGCGAAAAGACCTCGTGCTATCGTCGTTAAGCTTAGAAGTACTCGCTGCCGCGATGAATTATACTCCTCCACGACAAGATATAATAGGGCAAATCCCCAGTCTAAATTAAACTCTGGTCTTCTGGGAATCGCAGGCGAAAAAAATCCTGTATTTATATCAGAACACCTCTCCCCATTTAATAAAGCGCTTCATGCAGCTACCCGCATCAAAGCCAGGGAACTGGGATACAAATTTGTCTGGGTAAAAAATGGTCAGATTTTTATGCGCAAGGACGAAACATCTCGATTTATTCATGTTAAATCCGAACAGCAAGTTGCATCCTTTACATAATGCTAATCTCAGACCGAGAACAGTGTATAACGCTTTAAACACCAATCCATCTTCACGCAATGGCTAATAACACCTTGACAATCTATTACCAAAATATTCGTGGCATGAAATCTAAGCTGTTGAATATAAATAAGAATGTACTATGTAACAACTATGATGTAATTTGTCTTTGTGAGACCTGGCTTGAAGATGATATCCAACTTGCGGAGTTATTTGATAATAGATATAACATCTATCGGCGTGATAGACCATCTAATTTTAAGCAACGTTATAGCAAAGCTTATGGCGGGGGTGTACTCATAGCCATCAAAAATACTCTAACTTCAGAACTTAAATCAAACTTTCACTCAACTGTTGAAGACTTGTGGGTTCGAATCAGACTTTCCCATGGATGGTTGTATTTGTGTACTGTATACTTACCATCGTATCTAGACTATGACCACTTTGTAGATTTTTTTGACAATTGTGAGCGTATAACATCAGACTGTGCAGGTAACAAATTCTGTTTAATGGGAGATTTTAACTTAGATGACATAAATTGGCCAGACTGTGTACCTGGTATTCCTTTTGATTATCACTCTTCTAAGTCTACTTACTTTAACGAGTTTTTACATTCAACTAACTTTTTACAGTATAATAACATCCGTAATTATAATAATAGAATGCTTGACCTTGTTATTGCTCAACCTACACTACAGTTATGTATTAAAGAGTCTTTGGAAATTAGCAAAGTTGACTTACATCATCCTCCCTTATGTGTATACTTAAAATGTGAAAAGTATTCAACTATGAACTTCCAATCTACAGAGAAATATGCATTTCACAAGACTAATTACAAAGAGTGCATTAATGATCTAGGGCATATTAACTGGGACCTTTATAAACACTTGGGTTGCGATGATTTTTTGCAGTCATTTTACAATTTACTGTGGACGGCTATTGATAAATACACTCCAAAGTCAACTAGAAGGAGACAAGCTTTTCCGTTTTGGTTTCCGAGGTCCCTTATTAAAATCTTCAAAGAAAAAGACAAATACCATTCTAAATACATAAAATATTTAAACCCGCGTGATTACGACGGTTTTTCCTTGATGAGAAGAAGAGCCAAAGTGGCATATGATAAGTGCTTTAAAACGTATATTTCTTCTATCGAGAACAGCCTCAATAATGACGTTAAGTCTTTTTGGAGATACACAAAATCTAAAACTGAAACTAATGCATATCCCAAAAATATGTTTTACAATGGTGAGCACGCTGACAATGGTTCAGATATCACGAATTTATTTGCCAAACACTTTGCGTCAGTCTATAACAAAATAAAACTAAAACCTAAATCAAGTGGACCCACTAACACTAGTAATTGTCTGTCAGCAATAACTATTACCTATAAAGAAATAGAAAACACCTTAAACAGACTCCAAATCAATAAAGGCGCTGGTCCGGATGAATTGCCGCCTTTATTTGTTAAGACTTGTGCGAAAGTATTAATTAAGCCACTTCACATAATTTTTAATAAGTCCCTCAGTCATGGCTATTTTCCAGATGTATGGAAATTATCTAAAATAGTGCCGGTATATAAATCAGGCTGCAAAGAGGATATTTCCAACTACCGTCCCATTTGCATTCTCAATTGCTTTGCCAAAATTTTTGAATCCATAGTCTACAAATATGTTTATTGCCATTTCAAGCAAATAATTAGTATTAAACAGCACGGGTTTGTCAATTCAAGATCAACCACGACTAATCTCCTCACGTATACTGAGGTACTCTGCAAAGTTTTTGGCGCTAAAGGACAGGTAGATGCCATCTACACGGATTTTGCTAAAGCGTTTGATAAAGTGGATCACAATATGCTTTGTGCAAAAGCTGAGTACATGGGTATACACGGCTCTCTACTTCGTTGGCTGGAGTCGTATCTTATGAACCGTAATCAACTAGTAACTGTACATGGCTATGAATCTGTACCTTTCGAAGCTAAATCAGGTGTTCCTCAGGGTTCTAACCTAGGTCCATTACTATTTAATATCTTTTTAAATGATCTGCTGGAACTATTTTCTTGTGACTGTCTCGCCTATGCTGATGATTTAAAGATCTTTTATGTCATAACAAGTCTAGACGATTGTCAAAAACTTCAGGCTGATCTTAACAAACTAGACAATTGGTGCAAAGTAAATAACATGTCTTTAAATATCGCAAAATGCCAGTGTATAACTTTTACAAAAAAACTAAAACCCATTATTTTCCCGTACAATATCAAAAGTACACAATTAAAACGTGTAAATTTCATAAGGGACCTAGGAGTGCTATTTGATTCCAAGCTCTCTTTTAAACTTCATTTTGAAACTGTTATACTGAAAGCTCGAAAAACACTGGGTTTCATAAACAGAATTACTCGCCCATTCAAAAAACCATCCAGCCTACTGACTCTATATATATCCCTAGTGCGAAGTATACTCGAGTATGGTAGTGTCATATGGTCACCATATTACAAGGTCCATATAAACAAGTTGGAGTCGGTCCAAAAACGTTTTGTCAGGCAGTTGAGTGCAAAGTTTGGTTTGAATAGACAGCTTCTAAGGTATGAGGATAGGTTAAGTGAATTCAAATTGGATACATTACAAAGGAGACGAAAACAACATGACCTTATGACGTTATATAAAATAGTAAATTCACAATTGGATATCACCTTGTTGGGCCAGGTATCATTCAGAGCCACTAACAGATGTAACCGCAGACAACATTTGTTCTCAGTACCGGTAGCTACTAATAACTTGGCTCATAATAGACCGTTATGTCGTATGTGTAATTATTATAATGAGCATTGCAAGGAATTGGACATATTCAACCAGAGTAAAGGCCTCTTTAAGGCAAATATAATGAATCTAAAATTGTTCTAGATCTCCATCGCATCTCTTTAATTTTAAATTGATAAAAATCAAGTAGTTCACATTAATAGTCTATTCGAATGTTGTGCGCGGGTTTTATCGGTGTACAAATTTGAATTCGTTATTCTAAATATTGTAAATTAGAGAATTGTGTAATTTGTATATTGTTTCTGTGCCAAATAAATAAAAATAAAAAATAAAAATAACGATGAATAATAGCGCTATTCGTTTGTTGTTCGTTGTTGCCAAAGAAACGCACCAATGACAGTAATCACATTCGACCCCCCGATATATAGGTTAAGGTAAGGATGAGGTTTTCTTATCTATCTTTGTTTATAAAAACTCAGATAACCACCAAAAGTAAGCATGTTTCTTTTTTGATTTGACAAATAAATTTCAACTTAAGTACAATAATATACTTATTAATAATATTATGATAGCGAGTATTGGTAATAACAAACGAAACAAAAGTAGGTCACATAAGAGCCATGATTTGGAATCTTATGCCTGGATTTTAGTGACAGAAATTGGCACTAGTAAAAATAAAATAAAATCACTTATTAATCAAGTAGGCTTATAAAAAGCACTTATGACAAGTCATGACAAGGTAGGGACAACAACAAATTTACAAAGGTACATATTAATTCTATTAAATATTTTAAACACACACACTCACGCCTTTTATCCCTGAAGGAGTAAGCAGAGGCGCAACTAGTGCACCCACTTTTCGCCGTGCGTATTCCGTCCCATGAGCCATGAGTCCCATACGGGGCGAGCCTATCGCCATTTCGGGCACAAATTCCAGACTCCGGGCTGATACTGAATAGAAAAATCCAATACCACTATGCACGACCCGGGGATCCAACCCGAGACCTCAGCGTTGCAGTCGTACCGTAATACAACTACGCCACCGAGGCAGTAAATAATTTAAAGTACCTACATTAAACAACGAACAATCAGTACGGGCTGATAGGTACAGAGGACACGGACATTGGGGACGGGTATAGGGCTACGGAAGGAGAAGTGGAGCTGATATAAAGAAAGGGAAGGAGTATTTTAACATTATGAGGAAAGGAAACGCCACGGTCCTCGCCGGCGAGGATAATAGAGGTCCTAGCCTAGCTAACCTACCAGCCTTTCACTAGCTACCTAAGCGATGACGACCCGAAGAAGAAAGGCACAAAGAAACTCCGAATGTAACTGTTTCATCATCAATTGTCATGATTTTCTTCCATATTTTTTTAAACATATATTTTACAGTTTGATTATTACACAGGTTATTATGCATGGATGTAGCCCTAAGACTACTAAGCAAGCAACCAAATAAAAATATATTGGCGTTCCATGATGCGTTAACCCACGTTTGCAAATATAATTTACACTATATTCCATCGGTTTAGGTATTTAACTAAATGTAAACAAGAAATTACATAATTATGATTCCCGGGTAGCCAACATTTTCTTACGAAAGTATTTACGGAGACTGTTGTGTCAATGAAAATACGGCGTACAATATACACTTAAAATTATTAAATTCACTTTAGAATCAAAACAACTCAAGACTGCCTCGGTGGCGTAGTTGTATTACGGTACGACTGCAAGGCTGAGGTCTCGGGTTCGATCCCCGGGTCGGGCAAAGTGATATTGGATTTATCTATTCAGTATCAGCCCGGAGTCTGGAATTTGTGCCCGGTATGGCGATAGGCTCGCCCCCTATCACATCATGGGACGGAATACGCTTGGCGAAAAGTGGGTGCACTAGTTGCGCCTCTGCCTACCCCACCCTTTCGGGGATAAAAGGCGTGAGCATGCGCGAATCAAAACAAATAACTAACAACAACTAATTATCAGAAACAAAAAATACCTTATTTATGACTTGGTCACATTTAGTTAAATATCTAAACCGATGGAGTTTATATACCTACAATAATTGAATTTAAATGTCACAAATAAAGTAAAAATATAATATAGACATAGATGTATATGAATGTCATATTATTATCTTTTTTTTTCATAGGCGTTCAATGAGAAAGCCCGCTGCCTTGGTGCTGTGCGCAGGACTGATTCCAAATATCATTAAAATAGTCTGTCACTTTTTAGTACCCTCTAGAAATACACGTTTAACGTAAGGCTTAAATTGGATTTCAGGCAGATTTATTACTTCAGAAGGAAGCTTATTATAGAATTTAATAAACGAATTACTTGTTTTACTGAATCTAAATTTTGGAACTGCAAGTTTGTTTTTGTTCCTTGTATTTATACGATGTATGTCACTGATTTTTATAAAGCTATCTAGATTTTTGCGGACATACATTATGTTTTGGAATATGTATTCAGATGGCAAGGTTAGTATGTTAATATCTTTAAATAAGTCCCGAAGAGAGTCGCGAGATCGCAAATCATAAATAGCGCAAACAGCTCTTTTCTGTAATATGAAAATAGTCTGCAGATCAGCTGCAGAACCCCATAGCAAAACACAGTACGACATAATACTATGAAAGTAAGCAAAATACACTAACCCACGTCTGTCAGTTGCCTATTCTTTCTAATGGAGAATACCTACAGCGGAGCTTAATTTATTAGCTATTCTATGTATATATGCGAACTCTACTGTAGTTTAGCATCATCTGTTATTCCAAGAAAGACAGTAGAAGGAACAAGATCTAAGACATTTCTATCTAATACAATATTAGAAACGTGTTGAGTATTGTTTAGTAGGGAGAATTTAATACATTTGGTTTTCGCCACGTTCAAAAGTAAATTATTTGCGGAAAACCAGTCTGAAATGAAACCAAGTGTTTCATTAGGCTTTACAAAAGCCAAAAGCTTTACGATAGTCGCATGATACAACGTGCGCCGTCGGATCGTCGGTCGTCGCCGCGGTGACGCCAAAGCAAAAAGCGATACGTCCTCCCTCTGGCAGCGCGTGTCGCGGTCTGGCTAGCGCGCGAAGTGCATCTCCTAATATATTGCAAGATTTGCGTATTTTTCGACTCTGTTTAGTTGTTTATTTGTAAATATATTAATTTAATTTTATGCGCACCAATAGTATAAGATGTATAGTTTATAGTGGTATTTTTATACATAGAAAAAAACACTGAGTTTACTTACATTCAGCATTCGATTTTGACGTATATTCTCGAAAATTTCACTACTTTAACACATTTATTTTGTATAATTTTACATTGAAAATAAAGAAATTGTCACGTTTATTTTTTAAGCGACTTTTATACCAATAAACAGTAATATTTGTTAGTTAGTTTAAAGTACGATTTTGATTGAAAACGGCAACAAGTTTGAGTCTCCGTACAACAAAATTTCTAAAACAGACGTTGGAACTTGGTGGATAGAATGGAATTAAAGAAAGATATGAAAAATGAGGCTCGTTTATTTTATTAGTGTTGAAATAGTCTTTCCGATGATGTATTAGAAATTAATCAGATCAGTATATTTTTTAAAAAATCATGATGACAAGTTGACTGAAATAGTCGAAATTTTAAATACGGCCTCTTAAGAAAAAACTTGAATCATTAACCGACTTCCAAAAGGAGGAGGTTATCAATTCGTGTGTTTGTATTTTTTTTTATGTATGTACACTGATTTCTCTTAAAATTGGGAGCGTATTTCCTTGATTCCTTCTTTATTAAGTAAATAAGGGTCGCGAAGTGGTCCCATTTCAATATATCTTGGTATAGGGTTCATCATTTTATGGAACAGACTGAGTAGACCTGAATCATATGAGTAATTTCATTTGACGACTTAAAAGTGCCCTTACGAAATTCTATTAGCAACGCATAAATTTGAGCTATTTTTTTATTGAATAAAAGCATAATAACAGATAATACATATGCATGGTGACCCTTTATACGAATAACAGGGACTTCCACTAAATGGTAAGTGATAAATAGGTATATAAAACCATTTATTTATGAAAAAAGTAATAAATAGCAAAAAACGTAGATTTGTCATATTGCTATAAAAAATGAGTAGGCGCTTTTCGACAGATTCGATAGAATGTAGTTAGTATCTATCTATAGACTTGTAATGGACCTCAAAATATGATAAATATAAGCTGTTTAGTCTTGAGAACGAATATATTATGATGACTTACAGGATGCTTTTAATATGTACGTATATTAGTGTAATATGTGTGTGACGCAAAACGCCCATGCAAGTTTGTGATTCTACTAAAGGAAAGGAATGTTTAACTCCTGATTTAATAAATCATTCATCATTGCTACATAATGGAGCATTCAGATTTTCACTTGATTTCAGGATCTACTAGAATGTGTACCTTTTGACTTTGGTTTGCAAAGTCTAATCTAACTGCGTATAATGCAAACCTTAAGTGGCTCAAATATGTTCCCTGGATATACAAGCCTAACTTTTGCCAGTCTAGTTTACTAATGATGGATTCTAGAACAGCGATAAAGAGTCTTGGGGATAAGGGGTCGCCTTGTCTAACGCCTCTCCTCACTGGAAAATTTGGTCCTATAGTTTCCAGTTTGACTCTACTCGTGCTTTTTTCATATATGTTTTTAAGTATCTTTATGTATTGAAATTCTACATTTTGTGCTTTTAAGGTGTCCCATATGCTATCGTGTGAGACAGTGTCGAAAGCTTTTTGGTAGTCAATAAATGCAACAACTCAGTAATAGGCAGTATATAATACAGGGCTGGTATTATTTTGATTTATTTATAAATTCTCTCAGACAAACTGCATTTAGGTATTAAAAAAATATGTGGTGTGTGCAGGTGTTGCTGCGCGACACAAACGCGGAGCCGTGGGCGGGCGGCCACGGCCTTGGCAGTGGCCCAGATGGTCCGCCCGGCGGTGGCCCTGGCGGTGGCGCGGGTGGTAAGGGCGGCGACGGCGATGGCGGTGGCGCGGGTGGTGCGGGCGGCGAAGGCCCTGGCGGCGGCGCAGGTGGTGCGGGCGGCAACGGCCCTGGCGGCGGCGCGGGTGGTAGGGGCGGCAACGGCCCTGGTGGCGGCGCGGGTGGTAGGGGCGGCGACGGCCCTGGCGGCGGCAAGGGTGGTGCGGGCGGCAACGGCCCTGGCGGTGGCGCGGGTGGTAGGGGCGGCGACGGCCCTGACGGCGGCGACGGTGGTGCGGGTGGCGCCGGCCCTGGCGGTGGCGCGGGTGGTGCGGGCGGCAGAGGCCCTAACGGCGGTGCGGGTGGTAGGGGCGGCGTCGGCCCTGGCGGCGGTGCTGGTGGTAGGGGCGGCGACGGCCCTGACGGCGGCGATGGTGGTGCGGGCGGTGCCGGCCCTGGCGGTGGCGCGGGAGGTTGGGGCGGCAACGGCCCGGGTGGCTCCCCGGGTGGTGCGGGCGGCGCCGGTCCTGGCGGCGCCGCAGGTGCTCCAGGCCGCAATGGCTTCTACTACACCAGGCCCGCGCTGCGCGGCACGCCCTCCGTACATCAGGTGGTAACACTAGTGCATTGTAGTTTTTACTAACTCATCTAAAAGCACTATTCTAAGCTTTTATGATTATTTTTTTAAAATACTAATCTTAAGACGTGTCTAGCGACCTAGATCACAAGAGAAATGAATTTAAATCATCGGAACGTTTTAGTGAACATCCACGTCTTTTATATTCTATCAATTTAGAGTAGTAAGGGATTCGCCAATACCGGAGCAACTACGACGGCCGGCCCACGCCACTCCAGCCGCTGTTCGCCTGTATTTCCGATGGCGCCAGATTCGGCGTATACAGCCCCCGAATTAATCCGCGGATTAATTTGATATCACCCGTGAATTTAATTTATACCAACCGCGAACTAATTTGATATCACCCGCGACTCGAAATGATACCAACCGCAGATTATTTTGATATCACCCGCGAATTTAATTTATATCATCCGCGGTTTCCATTTTATATCACCCGCGAGATTGATTTTAAATTTGGTGTACTGTGACTTCGGCAATATTTTTAAACATGAGCTGATGCTCCAGCATCAAGTTGTCTGCGGGATACCCAACTCTTTAGCAACTTATAGCAGATATAGCCTGTTTGGGCTCATAAGGATGGTCTCAACGAGTAGTGTTAGATAGTTGATTTATCAAGGCCTCATGATGGAGCATAAAGTAATTTAAAAAGTTTTAAATTAAAATTAAATTTAAATTTAAATAACCCCCGACACAAATAATCTCTAAAAAGTAAAATAATAAAAGTGCTTTTATCGTTTAAGTTGAAACGGACAGAATAAAATTCGGGCAGAGTTTCACTTATTCCTTTTAATTGTCAGAAAATGCATACAGAAATGGCATGGCCGAGGCTTTTATTGACACACTCCCCACTGTTTGCATGCTCGGCGGATGGGGAGCGTCCATATGGCGATGGCATTGGCGGGGCGTTGGCTGACGGCTTTGGTGTAGTCGATGAAGCATAGGACTACTGGGGTGTTGAATTCTCTGCTTTTCTCGATAATTTGGCGGATGTTTAGAATTTGTTCACGCGTTCCCCTGCCCTTAACAAAACCTCCTTGCTCTTCGGGTATCTGTCGGCTTAAGAAGTAGTTAAGACGTCGATTAATAACATGGAGGAGGATCTTACTCGCATGGGATATTAACGCTATAATTCTGTAATTTCCACAGTCCGTTGAAGAGCCTTTCTTGTGTAAAGGTATTAACACCGATTCTGTCCAGTCTTTTGGCCATCTTCCAGTATTCCAGATGGTGTTACAGATTTTGGTGATGGTCTTTGTGCCTCGCTGACCTAGGTTTTGTAGCATTTCGGCAGTAATACCATCCTTACCCGGTGATTTCTTGCACTTAAGAGCTTTGATGGCATGATCAATTTCTGATGGTAGAATATCAGGTTCTTCTGTGGCCCATGTAATATTAGCGTTAATGGGCTCTCCCGCGTCATATAATTCTGCGCAGTAGTTTTTCCAACGCTCTAACACTTGAGCCACATTAGTTAGTAGATGGCCGTCTTTATCTTTAATGGCACAGGTTCTCAGTTTACGCGTTCCAGTCAATTCCTTTACTTTACGAAAAAGATATCTACATATATACATATATATGGATTCCTACAGTGGCCCAAGTATTAAAAGTATTATTTTGCCCGCTGAAACCGATCTAGATGTGAAGACTGATTTAATGCAATTTCATAAGGGACAATTGTGAAGTAGTGTTGTTTGCAGATGATACTTCCTTATTATTTAAAATAAGTAGACATCAAGCAATACTTGACGATGTAAGCAATACTCTCTCAAAAATAGTGCGTTGGTTCAGCGTTAACAATTTATTATTAAATAGTGAAAAAACTAAATGTATAAAATTCGTCACACCTAATGTCAAAAAAGTTAACGCTACCATTTTCATAAATAGTGACGAGTTGAGCCTTGTGGATACAACCAAATTCTTGGCTATCACATTGGACTCTAAACTACAGTGAGGTCCTCATATACTCCTAGCTAAAAAGCTGAGCGCCGCAGTTTTTGCAGTGAGCAGGATACGCCAATTAACTGACATTGAAACAGCGAAATTGGTCTATTTTGCTTACTTTCATAGTTTGATGAGATGGAATTTTGCTGTGGGGTGGTGCTGCTGACATTAATACTATATTTGTTCTTCAAAAGCGAGCTATAAGATCTATCTACTCCCTAAGCTCTAGATGTTCTCTAAGAGAAAAATTCAAAGAAACAAATATAATGACAGTAGCATCACAATTTATATTCGCTAATTTAATGTACGTACATAAGAATATAGAAAACTTTCCAAAAGTTTGCGATATCCATGGCTTAAATACTAGAAGCAAAAATAATCTAGTTAATCACAAAACAAGGCTCCAAAAAATCAACAAATCTTTTAAGGGTTACTGTATACACTTTTATAATAAAGTTCCCACTGAAATTAAGTGTTTAAACATTGGTAAATTCTAAACGACTATTAATCGAAAGTTATGTAATAAAGCTTATTACAAGATTTCAGAATACATAGAGGATAAAAAAGCCTGGGATTAATTTTTTTTCATGTGATTTTCTTTGGAATCATGTCTTTCGTTTTAATAAAGTTTCTTTGTTTCCATCTGTGAGCGCCTTGGGTATGACATATTCCTTAACTGTCTGTGCCTGCGGCGGCGTCGTGTGCCGGGTCGGCCACTTCCCTGTAATATGGTTGAGGAGACCGATGGCTGGCACATGCGTCATACTCGTGAACGGGTGCTGCTTGTGTGGACTGGTCTGCCCTTTTTGCTTACTATATATAAGTATTGGCTGTATATCTTAAACTTAGATTAATAACGACATCTTGAAGATTTCAGATCAAATTATTACATGATTCCTGAGATAGTTATGCACTCGTGTTGGAATTTAAATTTTTATTACCTATTTTGCGAGTATATAAATGAACTGCTCTAAACATAAGTAAACAAATACTGAATTGTATATTTTTTTTCGCTACATAATGCATTGTATTTTATACCTTGAACTGATTTTGAAAAGAGCAGCACTAGAGTTTCTTGCCCGTTCTTCTCTAGTGAGAAATGCTTTCCGAACTGGTGGTAGAGTTAATATTGACGGAATCTAAATAATGTATAACATTTTATGGGTTCGAATAAATTATTTAATTTCATTTCAATGCAATGCAATGCAATCAGCCCTGTATTATATACTGCCCACTGCTGAGCACGGGCCTCCTCTACTACTGAGAGGGGTTAGGCCTTAGTCCACCACGCTGGCCTAGTGCGGGTTGGCAGAATTCACATACCCTCGAGATTCTTATGGAGAATTCTCAGGTATGTAGGTTTCCTCACGATGTTTTCCTTCACCGTTAAAGCGAACGATAATTGATAAACACTACGCACGTCACATCGAAAAGTCAGAGGAGTGTGCCTTGGGTTTTGAACCGCCGGACATTGCCTCGGCAGACCGTTCCATTCCCAACTAGGCTATCGTACGCTTGAGACTGATTTAAACTCCGTACAAAATGTGTTAAACACAGTATTATACAGTAAGTTAGGGTCAGTTCCCTTTAGAGGTACATTAAATTTTTCCATTATTTTTTACCTTAATTTCTCTAACCGGGCCTTTGTTATAGGGACAACTGTAATTTGCTTATTGGATATATTCTGAACCAAATTGCTAAAGCTGACTGATTGACCACAGTGGTCAGAGCCTAGTTTATTAGTAATGCATTTCTTAATTGGCAGTATATCAGTAAATATGTTGTCTATGCATTTAGCACTAGGCCTACTAATCCTACTAATATTATAAACGCGAAAGTTTGTAAGTATGGTTGTTTGTTACTCTTTCACACAAAAACTACTGAACGGATTTCTATGAAATTTGGCACACGGTTAGATTATGACCTGGATTAACATATAGGCAACTTTTTATCCCGGGAAAATATAAAGCGGGACTATTATCCCGGGAAAACTCACTCACGCGGGTGGAGCCGCGGGCAAAAGCTCGTATTGTATAGATCTTACTCTTGTGGGCTCTGAGAATTGGTTAACTAATGCTCGATTTATGAAGTACTTTTACCGGCAGTTTATCTATTCGTCAGCGCTATTGGTTCGATAACCCATGAAACTGCGTTTCTGAACCGCGCACTGCAAGATAAACTCAGCTTAAACTTACTATAACTTAACTGGCATATTTTTGCCGTTTATCTGCTCCATAACTATTTTGTGACAAACAACGGCAATTTGTTAGATATTATTTACTACTCTGAGTTATTTACAATATAGAAGAACATAATTGATTCGGCCAATCACAACAGTTTCAGTGGTGTTATAAATTCTCAAATTCTAAATAAAACGACGTAAAACACAAATTCGCAAGCTAGTGCTAGTATGACATAAGACATTTTGTTCATTTTTTTTTCATTTATTCCGACATTTTGTTGAACTGTTTGACGTTTATTTTTGAAGTGAAAACTTCTTTAGCGGCGTTGACCACTTTTGGGATGGGTATAAAATGTTAAACTCGCGTCAGGATCACGTGACCCTGATGAAAATGCGTAGGAGGTTTTACCATCCCTTACTAATATGAACCTTAAATACAATGCGTAGAAACTATAATTCTTAAACGTTTACATTTTTTATTTATTTGCTTCATTAAAACCATTCCTTACTAATCTAATATGAACCTTA
Organism: Sphinx pinastri; assembly: GCA_947568825.1. NCBI lineage: Eukaryota > Metazoa > Arthropoda > Insecta > Lepidoptera > Sphingidae > Sphinx > Sphinx pinastri. Next base: position 7,532,545 of record OX387621.1, on the reverse strand, counting down.
AATACATTGCGTAGAAGGTATTTCCCCAGCGTTGGCACGGCACGAGTACAAAAGAATCGAACGTTACATTATTTTTTCAAATTTTGATTTATTCTACTTTGGTTGTGATGTCCATTGCATTTCTGACATTTATCAAAAACCAGACTAAACGTGCGTTGCTCGCGTTTAAAAATCTACTTTATGTGGTAGGCGTAAGATCGAATTTGTGTTTTAGTCAATCTAAATTTGTAATTGTTTGTTTCATTTTAACCGACTTCCAAAAGAAGGTGATTACTTTAGTTTTACTTATCGACGACACTTATTTATGTGTTATTTGAAAGAAACTGTGCATCTTGGGTTGTTTAATACATCAATTACGATAGCGCAATAAATAAATATTGTATTTAACCACATAACGGTTTCATAGTCATCGAATGCTTCATTGTGTGTTAAGAAACACAGTGGAAGGTAACCGACGTTTATCTAGTTGAACTTTAATGGATCAATAGCTATTAAAAGTTTATCTGGGAGATTCAGAAACCGGACGGAGTATACAATAGCCTATTTGGGAATGGAACGGACTGCCGAGACGAAGTTCTGCAGTTTCAATACCCAAGGCATACACTTCTAATTTTTCGAAGTTACGTGTGTATTGTTTAGGTATCAATAATTATCGTTTGCTTTAACGATGAATGAATTAAAGGAAGGAATACAGCGTGAGGAAACCTACATACCGGAGAATTCTCCATAAGAATTCCGTATGTATATTATGAAGTCTGCTAACCCGTACCTATTAGAACAGGGTGGTGGAGTAAGGCCTAAACCCTCTCAATAGAAGATGGGGTGCGTGCTCACTAATAGGCAGTAGGTATATAATACAGGGCTGGTATTATAATTTTTATTTATTTATAAATTCTCTCAGTTAAACTGCATTTACTAAAATAAGGAGTCTTGGCGCCAACACTGATGTATGGAAGTGAGTCGTGGGTGTGGTAAAACAAGCATGTAAGTAAGGTAAATGCAGTGGAGATGAGAGCTTTGAGAAGTATGTGTGGGCTGAAAGTAAGTGATAGAGTGAGGAATAGCGTGATAAGAGAAAAATGTGGATTGAAAGAGGATGTAGTGACTAAGATTGAGAAAGGAATGCTTCGGCTTGGCCACATTGAAAGGATGGATGAAAGACGAGGAACGAAAGAAATCTATGTCGCGAAAGTGAGTGGTAGCGTCGGACGGGGACGTCCTAGACGTACCTTCATGGACCGAATTAGCGACCTCCTAAGGAAGGGCCAAATAAGGAGTTCTCGTAAACGACGAGCATGTATGAAGAGACTGATGACTGTAGAAGAAGCGAAAGAGGTATGCTTGGATCGTAACACTTGGCGCTCCATAGTCTCTGCCTACCCCAATGGGAGAAAGGCGTGACTTTATGTATGTATGTATGTGTAAAATAAGTGTATGTGCTGTGTGCAGGTGCTGCAGCGCGACACAGACGCAGAGCCATGGGTAGGCAGCGGCCACCTTGGCAGGGTTGGCCCGGTTGGTCCACCCGGCGCCGTGCCTGGCCGCGGCGCGGGTGGTGCGGGCGGTGGCGGCTTCGGCAGGGGCCCGGTTGGTCGGCCCGGCGCCGGCCCTGGCGGTGGCGTGGGTGGTGCGGGTGGTGGCGGCCTCGGCAGGGGCCCGGTTGGTCCACCCGGCGCCGGCCCTGGCGGCGGCGTGGGTGGTGCGGGTGGCGGCGGCCTTGGCAGGGGCGCGGATGGTCCACCCGGCGCCGGCTACGTGTGCGCGCAGCTGTCGTGCCGCAAGCCGCGTCGCGCTGGCTTCTACTACGCCGGGCCCGCGCTGCCCGGCACGCCCTGAGGACATCAGATGGTAACACTAGTGCAAGCTACTTTTTTCTAACTCATCTACCGGCACTATTGTAATCTTTTATGTTTTATTAATACTAATCTTAAGATGTGTCCAGCCATCTAGATCACATGAAAAATTAATTAAAATTATTGGAAAGTTTTAGTGAACATCCACGTCTTTTATTCACTATACTCCGGTTACTTTACGAAGAGCTCTGACAGGTGACAATTCAAATATTATTATAGTAGGGACAAACTAATATGGCCGGTATGACATGACACGGTTTTGAATTTTTTGGGTAGACGTTCTCACAGAGTTGTCGTGTCGGGAAAAAAATTGAATTGTCATACCGGCCAGCTTAGTTTGTCCGAACTATAGACATGGGAAATTATAATCGATCGCAAATTAAACCGATTTTTATGCAGAATCGATAGAAAATATGACTATAATTAAATCGATTTGACGTTTTAAAAGTGGGTGATATACGCTCAATATATTGATTTACCATGTTACATTTACCCATAATTTATTTTATATTTCAAATAACATAATTTAAAATGAAGACACTATATTAATATGGTATCTTCATAATCAAATCGATTAATCGTAAGTATTTGCTTAATAATGATCCAGCTCAAAGACATATACGTTCCGTTCTCATATCACCCATAGTTTTTCAATATATTTAAGAATATTATTTCATTACTCTAAACCAAAATAGACTTTTTAATTTTAAGTGTATAGTATTGTAATTAACAAAAATGATTACTTTTGTTTTTTTTTAAGTTCGTTGCCTCATAGAATATAATTTATTGCATATTGATGAATAAAACAGTTTTTGCGAAGAATGGATTGTTTCACAGCTGTCAGAGCTCTTCGTAAAATAACGAACTAAAATCACTATCGTTTGAGTCACCTGATAATGCATTGATCACTAATGCCCATGAATGCTTTAATAGGAGGGGAACCATGTTTACTGGTTGCGTTACTGAATTTTAAGCAGTATAAAGTAATTGTGTTTATTGGTTTTTAGCATTTTCACTGAAGAAGGTACAATTGGTATTATTATATATATTTATAACGTGTCCGAATTTCCGAACGAGCGGTTCGCGCCAATATGCGAAACGTTTTGTCTATGGCCTCGCGTTCCCGCTAGGCCAATAACGACCCGTATAACGACACGGTCTTTGACTGACATACCCATACGACCACGAAGTGCTGCAAACAGTGTTGCCGTTTTAGCGCTTTTCGCGCTAGATGTAGTGCTTTTTTAGCCAGATTTTCACAAGATTTAGCGCGTTTTTGATAAGAGTCTAGTGCTTTTATATCGTCAAACGGCAGCAGCGCTCACGCTAGCACCCCCCCCCCCCCACGAAAAATAAAGTAAAAAATTGTTCAGCGCTATTTAGCGACATTTTCACAAGATTTAGTGCGTTTTTGATAAGAGTCTAGTGCTTTTTTTTTGTCAGACGGCAACACTGGCTGCAAAGCCTTCGAAACGTCGGGAGAAAATATTAATTAAAAAACCGCGATAAAATCCGCAAAATAGTTTTATTTCAAAATATTTGTACATATATAGGTAGGTAGGTAGTTTCAGTAGTATTATAATTCTCTTTGGACTAGTGTTGGGTAGGACACGACATAAAAAGAGTTTGTAAGAGTAGCCTCTTTTTTGCACTAAGGCAGTACAATGTCTTACTTCAAATGAGGCGAGGCGTTCTGAAGCTTAGCGATACGTTTGAAGTAACGAGTACAAATATCACATATGTTCATTGTAGAATGACGTACTATTGTAATTTGTAGCATACGTCTCGTTCCCTCTCTATCCTCCTACTATAGTTTTACTGAGACAGATAGTGAGAAAGGCGACTTCGCGACTACCGCAACATGAAATTTTAAGTAGTACAATATAAAATGTTGAGCCGCTCTTACATTTTGACGTCATGTACGGGACAAATGTACCGCCTCTTGTATGTCCTACCCACAGGCTTCCCAACTTAGGGCTTTTAGCCCTAAATTTAGGGCTGAAATATGTGCATTGGGCTTTTTTCAGGGCCCAAAAAAATTTAGGGCTATTTTTAGGGCCATAAAAATGCTTTCTTGTATTACTGTTTGACGGATAAAAAAAAAATAAAACAGGGCAAAACGTTCAAGTTCTTACACAAAGTATAATGCTATAATGCCAAATGCACACTGCTGCCGAACCTGCACGAGTCTTCTCAAATCCGAAAATGTTAATATGGCATAAATCATAACACTATGGGCAGTGTGCACGCCATCAAAGATACGCCACCCTACGGCGGCAAACACAACACGATTTGTTTACAATCATTGACAATGTAAATCTTTAATACACGTTTTAAAATTAAACTAAGTTGTGTTTTATTTACCTTAATAAACCAGGGAACTCTTTTAAATAATATTCTTCGATAGTTATACACATTGGGTATAGACTACACCGTAAAAATTATCATTGACAGTACAGGGCTTTTTTTGGGGTTTTTTATTTTTGTATTTAGGGTTATTTGGGGATATTTCATCTTGACTTTAGGGCTATTTTTTTTTAGGAGTTGGTAACCCTGCCTACCCAACACTACTTTGGACATACCCAGGGTCTTTGCAGCTAGTACATTTTTTATTTCTATGAAAATGTTCTACAAAAAGTAGCTTGCTACTTTCTCACTAGATGTCGCTTAACAAGATATTTTGAAAATAAAATTTATTAAACGGCAACACATTCAGGTACATGCCGTTTCATTTTACGCATCTATTATAGAATTACTCAGTCAAAAATAATAATAGAATCATACGACTCTTGTTCTAAATCATGATAAATAAGCATTTTTTCAACTTGGCTTATTTTTATATTGATATCGGCACATGGGCCTATTATATACAATATAGTTATATTTATTTCTTAATTTAAATAAATCATACCATCATTATTGGAACGTTGACCTTCTGCCATTTTGTAATTTAGCTATCAACGCAATGTTGTGACAAGTTATCAAAACTTATTCTGTTTCTGTTATTGTAACAACTTATGATTTCTAGAAATCAGTATTTATTGTTTTGTATCTGCTAAAATAACTCGATATTGGATAAATCATGGAAGATGTAATATAAAAGAAGAAGTTACTGTGAGATTCGAAATATTTTAGTGTTTTATGTGAATAATTATTGTGACTTTTACCGACGACCCCGTGTTAAGTTACGTTTTATGGATTTTGGTGACCCTGCAATGTTTAGTGGACCTGTGCTTTATTATGGATTCTGATAACTGTTTTCCTTTCAAGCCAGGCTACGTTTTACGGACTACGATCAGTTGGAAAGATTGCAGCAAAAATATATGTGCCTTGAAACGAAAAAATAAATGATATTGTACAATAATTCAAGCTTTTTCTTCTATTATCCTAAAAATAAACAATGAAACCAATACAGTACACAATATATACATACGTATTATGTACGCTATAGATCAAGGTTTTTGTAGGTAGAAACTTTTCTAATAGATGGCGCTGATAATTTAGATGTGCTGATGACTCTATACCCTATATTCAAGTTACTCTATGGACATACCCCAGGACGGCCGACGGAGACCGTAGTGTAGTTAGCAAAGAGAATTATAATACTACTGAAAGTTATATCATACTCGCACTCTGAGCAATGGCTGCTATGATTGCCTCTTGGAGCCCTGAGAAGAAACACACTGACGTGGAAAGGTTAGTAACCAAAATATTTTCTGTTGCGTGAAACGTGAGGTTCTGGGTGCGATATTCAGCTTGGGCTATAAAATTGTGTGAGTATTTGCCAGTTGCCTGAGCTTACGCGTTTGCCTTATCTTTAAGTATATTATGCTTATTTACTTAGAACTCTAATAACGATTTGGTATCATGACTTTCAGATGAATCTGTATTTATCCAGCATACTTGAATAATAAAAAGACACTAGCTAAGGGCCGAAAGTTAGTGAAGCCTTATGTGTAGAAAACCCTACCCACCAAGAGATAAGAAATGTGTTATTAACCACTGAACTTAAAGTGGGCGTGGAAATAAACTTTACCCAAGAGAGAGAAGAAAGGTATATGGTTTTGTATTTATAAATAAACAATTTGTTTTTATGACTGCCTCGGTGGCATAGCTGTATTACAGTACAACTGCTATGTCGTGGGCTCGGGTTAGATCCCCGGGTTGGGCAAAATGATATTGAGTTTGTCTACTTAGTATCAGCCTGGAGTCTGGAATTTGTGCCCGATGTGGCGATAGGCTCGCCCCCTATCACATCATGGGATGGAATAACGGCGAAAAGTGGGTGCACTAGCTGCGCCTCTGCCTACCCCTTCAGGGTTAAAGGTGTGAGTGTATATGTAATTTGTTTGTCTCTTGAAATATTTATTTAACCTAAATACAGTTACAATCTTAGTGCATTGCAGCTGGATTTTGGGAGTAAAATAAATGAAACTGCTCAAACTGCTACTAAAAGTTGGAATGATTGTAGAAGAAACTCAGCAATGGTCATAGGCTATTTATTATTCTCTATTACATAGTTTAATAAAAACTAAGATTAAGCATATTATTGTTAAAAATATTATAGCAACCTCAAAGTCTAGATGAATTTCCTACTTACCTAATTAACATTGAAATGTTCAAAACTATTCAATAATCATGATTAAAACTCATTTTCAGGAAATACAATTCAGAGATAGGATTAGAGTCTAAATCAAGAATGATGATGGAACCCCAATCAAACCTGAATTTCAGGCTAGAGAATCTGTCATGAAACATTGGTGAATCTATCCCTAAGACAAAACAGGTATTTATTATTTTATGACAAAGTCCAACAAGATGCACTTAAAATCATAAATTTGGTTTCCATTTATGGCCTTTTTAAAAGCTTTTATTTATCTTGCAATGTATGTATGTAACTATGTTTGTTCGGGTGGAATCTTGCAAGTCAATATAAGTGATGTCATTCTGAATCCAATATGGCTGACGGCCCAAGATGATGGACTAGTTATTTTTTGTGTATGTCCATAATATGGGTATCAAATAAAAGGGTTTGCTGAAAAGAATATAAGAAATAAAATTACCTGTCTAAATCCCATATGGTGGATGACCCAATATAGCGGACTAGTTATTTTTTACGCACTCCTATAATATGGGTATCAAATGAAAGGGCTTGCTGAGAATAACTCGAAAAATAACTAAAAAGTAAAAAAAAATTAAAACAAGCTTTTATTTAAATGTTCTAAAAAGAAAAAAAACTTTGTTTAATACTATGTAGAGATAAAAGCTTGTTGCAAGATTTACCTGTGTAGATGATACAATAATTATGACAAAAGTAAATCTCTTTTTAGAAAATTTTAATATAACTTGTTTTTAAAATTTTTCTTTACTTTTAATTATGTTTTTCTCCAAATGTGGATCACATATTTTTATCATACAGTAGTCCCTCAGTAATCTGCCCATTGTTTTGTATGACAGTGTTGGATTATCAAATTTGTCAGACTGCAGGGTACTGTCACCGAACCCCTGTAGACTGGAACTTTTTAGAGATGGAGTAATTTGTAATCTGAAAAATGATTTACTTATAAAAACTTAGATTGTACCTATGTGTACTGTATAATTGTGCATTGATGAAGACATCTGTCATAGGCTTGTCGGCTTATAAGGGGCCCCTGATTACCCAGGGGCTGGATTACCATGGGTCTATTCTATGTTGCATACAAGATTTACATTTGTTTTTATGGCCGGCTACCCGACTGACATAAAACTCCTCATGGGGATCTGTGTAAATAAATAAATTGCTTTTTAAGAACCTATATGAAGTGTTCCAAAATCTAGGATTCAGAACCAGGCTTTTTCAGTTTACAGCCAATTGACCAAGGATAAAAGAGCAGATTTAATTTATTTCTTTATATAATATGCATTATAACATTGCCATAAAATCAACAATGACTTATTAAGAATAATGAAAAAGAAAATTGAATGTTAAATCCTGTACTTGTGTTTTTTAAAGTTTATAAGTTTACAATGAATTGTATACCAATTCAATAAAATAATTTAAACTTTTTTTTTATAGGCCAGCTGAACAGCAGGCGCAGGCGACTAATCAAGCCAGCAGTAAGAGTAAAGGCAAGAAGGGGCGTCGATAAAATAGTGGCAATAACATTCTGTATGTCAAACATTATATTATAAATAAAAATAACTATACATTTTGTTGATATTATTTATGAGTGTATGTGAATCGCTTTTTTCGCCAATTTATTTTCACCGTTCTTGTATCTGGTAACACTATATCCATCTATAATCATAACTGTTGGTGGTGATTTTGTAGGTTTTACGTCTTTGGAAATAGAGCTCGTAGAAGTTTTAGGTGTTATCATTGTTTCATATCTTGGAACAACTGTTTTATTTTCTTCGGTATCTGAGCTATCCCTGTCAGGGAATCGTTTAAAACTGGTGTTATTGTGTGCGACATTGATGATGCCTTTTTTGTAATTTTTTTCGGGTTGTACAGCGTCTGAGTTAGTGGTAAATTCGATCTCGGATACGAATCCTCGTAGTCGTCGAATAAGTTCTGATAGAGATTTTGTGCTTTCTGTTTCGTATCCTCCCATGCCCAATTTATCTTGTTCTTCATGTTTGGATTCCTGTCCATAGACTTCAGAGAGGTTTTCATTTTCCGCATCTGGGCTTCGGGTATTATTTCCATTTCTGCGTCTTCGTTCATGGGATCCATCGCCACTTGTACCGTTTCGTGGAGCATCGTAGGTAATTTCATCACCATTTGTTTTAAAGGACTCATTTTGTCTGCATTCGGCACTATATTCACCATTTCCATGATTCCGGGTGAAATTTCCTTCAGCGCTCCGGTTATGTGTGGTGCGGCTTCCCTCACCGATTCCATTATCGTTTCTCCAACTGCCAGCGGTATCTCTTGGAAATAATAAGGATAAGTTCTGATAGAGTCCGATACCGCCGAAGTCACTAAAGGCAGTAGTATCGGTTGCCTCGGTGGTAGTCGTGATAAAGGTGAAAACCTCGGAATCAAACGAGATTTCAGTGGTAGGAGTCGCGATAGCAGCTGTCTCTTCTTGCGACTTAGGTTTCTCATTTTCGTTGTTGGATCTGTGATCACATGTACATTCCAATCCGTATCCTTCTGGAAAGATGGAATGATATCTATTTCGTTTGTATTTACGTAATCTGGTTTCATAGGAGTCGCTCTCGTCTGACAATAGGAGATTATCAAACAACATACCAATATTTTTAAGAAGTGGTATGTATTTCTTATTGAGCTGATCATTGCTGTTAATTTCTCTTTTAACGGACTGGTTTTTGCGCCTAAATTTAGACTTTGATGAACGTTTAATTGTTTTAGGTTTTAATGGTGTTTTAATTTCAAACTTCTTTTTATATTTTAGTGGGGACAATTTCTTGACTCGTGAGAAAATATGATCTGAAAAAATTGCAACAGTTATATTGAAGTCATATGACGCACTTCATTAGAACAAGTAAAGTTAGTTGGTATATACCACTAATACCAAATACCAAGTATATGATCTAAGAAAAATACATACCAGCTTCCTTGAATATAAATGATTTCGACGAAGTTGGCTTTAAAACCTTATTCAAAGAGAAACGTTCAGGAGTCCTTTCTGAAAATGAAAATAATTTTGTGTATATTTCATTTCTATTTTCGATCCTCACTTATATAATATATAGTCATTGGATAATTATAGTGTACAGGGTGGTTTTTTGAGACGGGACAGTAAGGACAGCTACCTTTACAGCCATTTAAAAAAATCTAAAAGAAGAATAATTTTAGCCAACAAGGAAAAATTCAAGAATTACTGTCCATCATTTTAGGAGATTTTAAGTCATTCTCAGACTTTGAGAAAATAATACAAATAACACGAAAATGTGTAGTTGTATTACGACTGCAGAGCTGAGGACTTGGGTCCAATTTGCCGGGTCGGGCAAATTGATATTGGGTTTTTCTGCGCAGTATCAGCCCGGAGTCTGGAAATGTGCCCGGTAAATGGCAATAGGCCCACCCTCTATTACATGGGACCTAACATAGCTGGCGAAATGTGTGTGATACACCTCTGCCTGCCCCTGAAAAGGGAAAAAGGCGTGATGCTATGTATGGAGTTATTTTTTAGCAATTTCTGACTTTAAATGTCCTAGCACCTATGGTCCCATAGTTTTTTTATTCTTATAAGCAACAGAAACTGTTAGAATCAAAATAGGTTTTTGCGTAAATCTATCTATACTTATTATATAAAGCTGAAGAGTTTGTTTGTTTGTTTGAACGCGCTAATCTCAGGAACTACTGGACCGATTTTGAAAATTCTTTCACTAATAGGAAGCTACATTACTCCTGAGTGCTATAGGCTACCCCGGAAAATCTTTTCCACGCGGGCGGAGCCGCGCGCAAAAGCTATTGCATATATTATGCTTGATGGCTTGATATTTTCAAAAATGATGGGACAGTCGTCAAAAAAAAATCCCTTTTAAATTTAAAATTTTACGCAATTATTTCTAATTACAATGAAGAATTTACCTGGTAATTTTGATGATGTTTCAAATATTTCTTTTTGCTCTAATTCCGGAGCAAGAGCTTCGTTCAGCGAAAATGGTTTAGCCGTTGAATCTGCCAACAATATTGAATTTTAATAATCACGCAAAAATCTAACTTAAACACCTTTCGTGACTAAGAAAACGAATACTTTATATAAACTAACAATTTATAACTAAACAGCTAAACACAACGCAGTAGTGCCAAACAAGGGTTTCCATCTTGAAACATTGTAGATCACGTATTGTTCACATCACCGTTCACTAAATACAAGTTTATTTCTTTAATATTGTTTTATAAATTCGCATACAGTAGCTGATGCATCAGCAGAATTCGTAGTTCGTGCACGTACTTACAATTTAACACGTAGATTGTCAGTAGTTTTGTAAACAACCGCTGATTTTACAGATGCTTTATACTTCGAACCCTTACGAAAGCAGTTATTTTACTCATTGACGGGAATGGATTTAAATGGGATTACTTGGGAAGGTTGCAGTATAACTACTGGACATAATGAGACTTAATATCTTATGTCTCAGGATGACGAGCGCAGTAGAATGCCACACAGTACTTTATAAGTCAAGGTGCTGGATGGTGTTACTACTGTTTATTGGTGGTCGTATCGTTTACCATCAGGCGAACGGCATGCTCGTCTCGTCATTCAATGCAATAAATAAAAAAAAGGTTCTTAAATATAAGAAAAACAATATTAAATTCTTTATATGGAAAAATATTGGCATAGGGGTTCAAGTATTACGTAAACACTAATGGGGGGCAGGGGGCCCATACGTTGCTTAATTTCGATGACATGGGAGACGGGGGGGGGGGGGGACGGGGACGGGGGAGTCTCAAAAGTGATTATGTCAGCAATTTTTTTTTATAAATACTAAATAAATTTGAACAAATTTTGTAAATATTATACGTAAGCATGTAGGGGGGCGGGGGATGTATGTATGTTTAGTGGGGAAGCATGCAGTCGCATAGACGGGTGATTAGTTCGCCTCATTGGAACTATTTCACCGGGGTATAAGAACTTTGCTTACTTTTACTGACAAGGGGGGCGGGGAGATTAAAAAATACTAAAATTCTGCTTACGTAATACTTGAAAGGCGCCATTATGACGGCACGATTCAAAAAAATAGAGTCCTACCTGCCATAGCTCTCGAGTTATACCTAGTCTTTTTAGTGAAAGATCGAAAATCTCTACCCTAGATATATTAGAGATATATGACCACTAGTTTCATTAATTTATAATTGTAATTACTGTGTTAGAATCATAGATAACCAAGCTAAATGAATTACAGATAGTAATAAATCACAACAGGTTTAGTTTTTAAGAAAAATAATGAAATTCCTAAGGTACTTACTTTCCTTACTTTTTCGTAAATTATAACTATACTTTGATACCTTATACTGCAAAAAATTGTTCTGGATTAGCCTGGCAAGTTTTATTAAAAATTACCGCATTTTATCAAGATTCTAAAATGCTACAATACTTAGATATTTTTTAAAAGAATAACTTTTTGTACCTTTATTTAATTAAATTCAATACCTTTTAACCACATATTACCTAATTTATTAAACACGTTATTAAAATAAATTTAAGCATTTTCTTTGCCAACGTTGAATTTTGAGTGAAATAGACTAACGTATTTTCTGTTTCTTAAAAGCACACACGCACGGCTTTCATCGTCGAAGGGGTAGGCAGAGAACCCACAGGATTTGTATGAAATTTGGCACACGGGTAGACCATTTCCCTGTAAAATATAGCCTACTTTTTGTTCCAGTAATTTGCTCCCATGAAAAATAATGGTTATTTCTAATCGGATTCTTTAAGGAGATGGCGCTGGCGTCATACTGTGTTTTAGGAACTTTTGTAGCGGGAAAGGCTTTTCACGCGGGCGAAGCCGCGAGAAACAAATAGTATTAAATAACAGTAAAATAGTAAAGTTCATCGACACATGGATGTAACTCATTACCAGTTCAAACACGAAATATTTATTTCATGTCTAAAATCCTTCACGATTGGGAGTTGTAGGTTAGACAATAAATTACAGCATAAAATTGTGGATAACGGTACTTTTATATCAAATGTTTCGATAAATAATAAAATAAGGGCAGTAAAACAAAGGAGTCGCTGCAGGGTTGGACCATCGTTAAAATATTACGATCGTCCAATATCGCAGGATGAAATCTTTAATCGTATCGATGCGATATTTACGTGGAACTAGAGTGGGCTATGCCGCGACCAGAACAAAATAGATAAGTCGAGCGACTTATGGACGGATAAATCATATTTTATGCCGTAAAACCAATCGTGCTTATACTAAATTACCCCATGAATTGGCGCTTATATTCTCTTTTATTTATTTCATCTTTTATAACAACTGGTGACCTTTCTATCGATGATTTAAATGCTGTGTGTATTTATGGGGAAGGGACAGAATGGGTTCAACGTTTTTTTTTTATAGTAATTACTTAAAGAAAATGTGGTGCAGAGGAAGCTAGACTTTGAGAACTTACGTATGTATCAAGTAGGTAACTACATATTTTTAACCCCCGACGCAAACAGCGGGGTGTTATGTAGGTACTCATAATTTGTATAAGGGAAAGTTTGCTGAAAAATATGTTTCCACACCAAAAAATATGAGCCTAAAAATATAAAGTTGCTATGTTAGTACACGAGTTCGCAGTTAACTGATCTACAATACGTAGGTTTATATTTCCAGGTTTATCACGTAGCAGGTTTGTCGCGGGTGCACATGTATCATTCAGTTAAAAGTTTTCAATGATCCCATAACATATCGATGCTCATGCTTTAGTTAACTTTTTTATTTCAAGTGGAAAAAACACAGTTTTTATTTGTGTACGCAAATCCGAAGGCCGCTTTCGGGTCGCGCCAACGTTCGGTTGCTTGTCGAATTTACGACCGTCCATAGACCAGAGTTAGTATCGCTGTCGTCACGCTTCGTATACTGTAGATTTATATTTTAACCGATACACAGACTGACTGTTGTGGGTTAGGAATTCAAATTCATTTTTTTTGCAATTGGCCAGTTTGGTTGGTAAGTTTCACGAGAGAGACAATTTACAAATAACATTTGTTGTAACCTGTAGGTGATGTTTGTATATAAGCCATATAGCACTTTAGAGTTCTGCCGTTTGTGTAAATTAATTACGACATTGTTGTATTTAGACTCTAAGTAGGTATAATAATTTTAGATCAAGAGCATAGAGTAAATTCATAAATAAGTACGAATCGATACTTATTATATAAAGCTGAAGAGTTTGTTTGTTTGAACGCGCTAATCTCAGGAACTACTGGACCGATTTTGAAAATTCTTTCACTAATAGGAAGCTACATTACTCCTGAGTGCTATAGGCTACTTTTTATCCCGGAAAACTTTTCCACGCGGGCGGAGCCGCGCGCAATGCTAGTAAGTATACATATAAGAGGACATCGGATAGTGTTTGTCACTGTTGGAAATTAATCTATGATGTACATACGTGGGCTTGGTTATGTGTTAAGAATATTCAGCGAATGTTTAAGCTCCTACCAATTGCGTAAAGTTTTTGTAGAAACATAATACAATTCCCCTCTGATTTTGCAAAATTTATATCACGAAGATATTTTGTTCTATTTACTTTACTCACAATATCTACGCGAAATTGTGCGAGAGCAGCCTAAATTCGCAATTTGCCCGAAGTATATCGAGTGCAATGTATCTAAACAGGCTGAATCGCCTCCAAGAGAGCGTTACCACTGTAGCGATAAACGGATTTGGGAGGGTCCGTATTATTCCCCTGTAATAGAGTGATACTTCTTTAGGATCATTCAGGAAACTGATGACACTATTTGGTTTTGCCATAAAAAGTTACGATATCATATTTGCTGTATGAAAATATTACGAACAAATAATGTGGCGACGTTGGCTGGCCTCTCGCCTTTGATAAATATCATTTGTTATTTTTTACGTTCTTCGTGTGGGCGCTGACAACACATGGGTAGTTTTCTAAGGTAGTTTTGGGAATAACAGTAGGTATGTAATGTCTACTATAAAAATAGGATATATGTCATATAAAATACTGAACATCCACATAACTGTTAACTTCTTACACGTTTAATATGCGACATTTAGCGCGTAACATTTACGATACCTATAATTTGTTAACGATTCTAAGAACGTTGTTAAATGTACCTAACCTTGACATTAATTTTATGCAGTCTTGTATAAGTATTGTATTATTTGTTTTGTTTCGTAACCGTGATTTATACAATCATTAAATAATTCATTACATATATCCAGTATATCTCGTATTGGTCTCTACAGCCATCAAAGAAAGTGTCTCAGACACCAGAACAACCTCCAACAGTTGACACTGTACAATAGATGTAATAGGCCAATGGTGATGTACAGTCAGCAGCATAAATATCTGTACAAAATCAAAATTTCAAATAACTCATATACGCATTTAGTTAAACTGAAACATTGTTTTTCTTCATTTGAAGTAAAGTAAATCTCTTTTCTTTTATTTTTGTGAAGAGAAAGAAAAGATTAGTAAGAAAAAAAAGTATGTAGGCAATTTGAAATTTGAATTTGTTCAGCTACTTATGCTGCTGACTGTACAGTAATAGTATTACATAGTATTTTGTAAACACTATAAAAAGGTATAGTTTTAATGTTTTAAGCTGCGTACTTTTATTTATTAATTCACAACATAATCTTTACAGGAATTACACCCAATTTTATGCAATAACCTAAATACTTTTTCAGTTCATTACTTTGGCTCCCGCTTTGCTATGGAGGGAAGTGGAAAATATATTTCTAACTCCTCCCTATTCTTCTATTTAATTAACTTCGTTGCGGCTTAAGACTAATTAGTGTTCCCAGAGACTCGCCGAGCTTCACCGCTCGGTGTCATAAAATGCGTGCCACTGCTGATCCTGGCTTACAGGAGTTGCAGTGGCGGGTGTGAGGGCGGGATAGTTTACCTAATGTCAAAATATCTAATACATTAGCTAGCATTTCTATAGTCAACCTTTTGAATTCCGTCAGTGTACAATTAAAGATATCTACTTTCCGCCCAACCTCGTTAATTATATTTATAGTTCTTACCACTGGAGCGAATTGAGCAGTCTACTAGTTTTTAAAAGGTATAACCCAAAAGCTAAGTTTACAAAGCTTAGACATACTTTGCGAGTTGGTTTCTTATTCATAGAATATCTGTAGATATTGACATCGCAACCCTCCTAGCCAGTTTAAAACAAAGCAGTCCGGCTACAGGGAGCTGGCATATTGCCTCAGTTTCCAAGTTTTACTGCCGCTATCTCAGGGTTTATGCCTTATAAAATCTCCTGCCGCGACCACGCAGAAACGCTCCTGGCTAAAAAGTATAACTGGGGGATAGATATTATCGCAATTGTTAGGTAATATTGTTCAACGAGGAAATAGCTTGTTCTTGCCTTTATTTTGTTTGCTCGAGTTACAATCTGTTCAAAGGAAAAGTTACAAAACGCGTTTCAATACAAACAATGATTCTTGGAACTTTAAGTTGTATACTAGATGAAAAACTATTGTATAATTAAAATGATAAGTTAATATACCAACCTGATTGAGTTTAAGTTAACATGAAACTAAATGAGCAGCCGTTATTTGCGATTGAATATTTTCATCAAGATTCTGTTTTTAGGTAAACAAGGAAAGAAGAGTGCTGGCTATAAATTGGCTGTTATGGCTTATGGTTGTTTATACGTAGTGCCCTTGCAAACATCCGCAGGAGATGACTTGGAGTCCCAAGTTTATATCCCGGCTCGGTTTACGTCGTCCGTCTCGGGTAGTCCTGCGACATCGATACTGCCAGCGATTTTATTTGCACGCAAATTCGAAGGCTCGTAACATGACCGGAACTGATGGGTCTCAGTAACGAATAGTACATTCGTACGTATTCGACTTATGACTTTCATTTCCTTTTATCCCGTTGCGAACGATAACTGAACACTTTGCTTTGGCCTTTTATTTAGGATTTATGAACAAGAAATTAACTGGATAACAACGAATATAATTTCCTATTTTTGTTAATAATAACTAAGTATGTTATCCCTGTTATTGCCTTATGGTACCTAAATATCTACCATTATTGGAAACTGCAATAATAAATCAAGTGAATCGTTTTTAAATAAGATAGATAATTGATTGTTTTATGTAATCTACTGACACTCAATAATTTAAATGAATGTCGTTCATTGACCTCTAGTCTCTACTTAGTTAGAGTCTAACGCTAGTTGTGGACGAAGAGTTAGCTAATTTAGTTTAGCTTAACCCGCAGAGCTAAGGCAATTTTTCATACCTGTTTACATACCCCAAAATCTGTAACAAGTATGAAAAAATGATTTAGCTTAACTCTTGGACTGCAACGGGCTTCAAGCAAAAAAGAAATGTCATGCGTGACGCTTATTTAAATCTAGTATTAAAGTTCTTTTGATGGGTATATTTATTCTTGCTAGTCTGATATGTAATTAAATTGCTCCTGTATTTACAGAATACGGTGAACGTACCGTCGCTGGCAGACTGTATTTAAATTTCGCAAACATTCATACACGAGATATGTGAAAAGATTTGAAGAACTTTCAACTTTAATAAAAAGTCTTAGTACCTACTTGTTTTATCACACACAAATACGAATTATGTTAAAACAACGAGTAGATGTTGCTTATGTCATACGAAGTAATAGTTTAATTTATGCAGTATCTGTAAACGACGTGGAAGTGTAGATCAATCTTAATTTAGCATTCAACTGCCTCGGTGGCGTAGTTATGGAACGACTGCAATGCCGAGGTCTCGGGTTCGATTCCCGGGTAGGGCAAAGTGATATTGGATTTTTCTATTCAGTATCAGCCCGGAATCTGGAATTTGTGCCCGATATGGCGATGGGCTCGCCCCCATATCATGGAACGGAATACGCACGGCGAAAAGTGGGTGCACTAGTTGCGCCTCTGCCTACCCCTTCGGGGATAAAAGGCGTGAGTATGCGTAGGAACATTTTAGATCCCGATTTCACCAGCCATGTTATTTCGCCATATCATCCAATCTGATTTCAATCGTAAAATTGTGGTTTAGTGTAATACTAGGAATACTATAGCAGCGCTCATAACCAGAGCAATATGTGAGGAGTACATTAAATTGAGTACGGGATGTAAGCCCAAATGTAATAAGGCGAAGCGATAGGATTCATAGATATGTGAACAAAGACTTGTGATCACAATGCTCAGCTATTCACTGTATTGTCTCTTCGGTTTAAAGCATATTGCCACTGTAATGTTCCTTATAATATTACTGGTTAGAGCTCAATTATCCAGTCTGTCTTATGTTGGCGTTTTATTTTGAAGTAGGTATGGTAACATACATAGAGCGTTACTAGATGCGTGATAATGATAATTATGAAATGAGAATTTGTTTGTTGAGTCATTTAAAGGATGTTTTCTACATTATGCTGGTGATTTCAAAAACCCGAACGTATTATCTTGACCCCTGATAATAGTATACAATTTTCAAAAGCACCTGCAGATAAAAAGCAGCCATGAAACCCCAATGAAAATTGATTTCACACATTAACGTGTCAGTGAGTCCGCGCCGCAGTTTCGTTGCCGTCCGCGTTCTGCATTGAGAGCCTTATCTCGCAGTTTATGGCTTCTAACATCCGTTCGCGAGGCAGAAATCGACCATTACTACCTAGTTAAAGCAAATATTCACGTTGTATTTAAATTTTGGAGCCGAGAACAGGCTTCTCCTTATCTTGCAAGTATTGTACCTGATACTTCCTTGTATTGTTTTATGGAACTGTTACGGAGCTGTTAAGATGTTCGTAATACCGCTTGTATAATTTTATGATAACCTTTATATATTCAGTCGCATTTAAATTCTGAGCTGAAGTTATATTTTTTATTTTTAAAATTTAATAATATGTTGTTTTAAAGGAATAGGTTTCTCCGTTGTTTCCCGAAACTACTCAAGTGAAACGCCAAAAAATCGACTACTAGGTTGAGATGATAGTGATGAATCAATTTATAACTAACATCTAGAGACCGTTTCGATAAAAAAAAATTAACAGTGTTATCTTGTTTAGTCTAGTGTGGTATAGTTTGTGTTGTAATTAAAAATCGAAGTAACCTCATTAATAGTTGGTGACCTGAAGTGTCAAATTATTAGGGTCATATTTATTTATTTATTTCACTCTTTTTTGCACACGAGTATCACAATTTAAATAAAGAATACGATAATAAAAGAAAAGTACAAATGGCCATAGTTCATGTTGTTACGGTAATTGTTAACTTGCACTATAAGTTATGAAATTACACACAGTACATGTTATTGCCACATTGCTTGTTGGCAAGCCATGCGTCGGAAAAAGCAATTTCTACTCATGGTGTTTTTAATTTGCACTACTACATAAGTAAATATATTATGTGTAGTCAAGCCCGATGGGACTTCCCCACGGTAAAATCTAAGGGCATAAGATTTTTATTAAATGTTATAGTTGTTTTTTTCTAAAATGGCATAATATTGTAACGTTGCTTTTATTTTTGACTTGTATAAAAGTATTTTTATAATGCGCTTACTATTTTTTTCCATAAATTTATTTTCCACGTTACTTCAAAAATAACAAAGGCTCCATAAAATTGTTTGTGCCTTATTTTTTTTTTTTTTTTAAGTTATACTTCTTTTAGCGCGTTAGGGAAAAATTATGAGAGTAAATTTTTACGATGCGCGCGCACACCGTCACGAAAAACCGACACCCTGAAGTTAGCTATAGTCAACATTTTAGTTTTGAAGTTTGAACGTAGAATAAGGCGAAAGATAATTTTTTTAAAAAGATTTTTATCTTGTTACGCCAAAGAAGTATAACTTCTAACGCGTGTACATAAGTAGACACACACTTTTTCTTAATCTTAATAAAAGTAAGTGTTATAGAAAAAAGATAAATAAAATATATTTTAAGTTCTAATATTGACTTACTAAATCGCGTATTATCATGCCACTCATTGATTGACATAGATGTAAATAGGTCAACGGCATTATTAGGAATATCTTAGTCACGCTTTTGGGATTCTTTTCATAAGGTGCTTAATATTTTATGTGCGAGTCAGTTCGGAATGCGAACGGAACAATTTGCCAATAATCCTATCTCGCGGCAATAACTGATGTACCCGCCGGCCGCCCCACAATAATGGGTGTTATGGCTCATGAATGATTTCTAACTTCTAGGATCGACTTGATGCTTAAATATTGATATTGTTGAACCGAATCATTATATATTTTCTTCTTTCAATCTTAATCACTATGCATCTTTTTATTTTAAAGAATTATTATATCTGTAGAAAATATTTTTAAAGTGACAGAGCCTTGTTATAAGTTGTGTGGTGACTTTTATCGACAGCTTGACTAGAACTTGGTAGGTTGTTATCCCAAAAAATAACCAAAGACTGCAATTCCTAATACTTTTTCTTCTTAAAGGTTATTAACTAATCTACTATTCCTCTGGTATGTGTGGGTGTTTATGCGCCGTGGTAATCACTCAACGAGAAGTGGGTCTTCCTGATATTTCTCATTTCTAACCTAATTCCAAGAAGTGCTTACGTCTTTGTGTACTGATGATATAAATTTTATTTCTAATTTTATGTATTACTTAGGAATAGATAGCGGCTTCCATATTAGATCATTTAGAAACGACGCGCCATGTGCTTATTGACGCGAACTAAAATCTGTCACTTTCAATATGATTGCTACATAGAAAACACAACACACATACTATTATACGGTTTTGTGTCGTTATAAACGCACACATTAATAGATTTTAAACATTTGTCTGTTTTACGCACACTACAATTGTTTTCATAAAGCACATGTCCAAAAACGGGCCTAAAATTCTAACCAAGATACTTTATTATATATTTGGATAGTACTCCAAAAACTAGGCATTTGAAATAAATCGTATAATTTGTAAGTCCTCCGATGTTGAGATTTATGTAATTTTATTTTGCTTCAAATCTACACTTAATATTATGAACGTTATTAAAAAAGTTAGTTATAAATGGTGGGGTCTAAAATTATTTTTAATGGATCCAAGATCCACATTATTGGCCCTTTAATATCCATAAAGTAAGAGCCTGGTTGAATTTTGAGGCCCAGCACCCATACAAAAGCGGACATCTCCTTTGTGGATAAGCATTTAATCTTATACTTTGACAGAAAGGAATGATCGTACAAGCAGCGTCCTTTCTTTATTGTCTAAGATTTCCATCATAATATTTATTGTGGGTATGGAGGGTAGAGGTAAGGAGAACGATCTCTGTGAATGAAAAGTGTCAAAAGTGCCTAATTTAACCACAATTTAACGCATCGAATGCTATAAATTAGGGTGGCGCTATAATAGCAGCAGGGTAAATTTTAAAGAAAGTTATTTTAGGTTATATTTCCAAAATTATTTTGGACTACGTAAATTGTTGCAGATTTGTATACTGTACTGTCACTAACGACTCTAGTCACCAAAGATTTTTTTTTACGTGGCCACTTCAATCCTTTCTCAACTGCTACTTTATACCATACTCTATGTCTACGCCAGCGCCATTCTGGACTTTAATTGTCGGAAACGAGCAGGGTTGCGATTGACGATACCTACACCTGTCACATATCTTCATGCGTAAAATACGGATCAATAGAATATTATTCATAAACCATTATCAATTTAGATATAGTTGGCTTTTCGGCAATTTGAAATCGAAGGAAGAAGAAAATTATTCGTTTTCAATTTTGTTCCAGGTTAATAAATCAATTGTCGATCACAAACGTTCTCACTGAGTGAAATCCTGGGGAGGACAATATGCTCGCCCCATTGTGGCTGCAAATTCAATTTATATTCAGATCTACAGCGCAATAGAATTGAAACTTAGATTGCGACTTGATAGTGGGTTCGGAACACTTCAACGGACCTGGTGCACGGCGGAGATCTTAAGTAGGTATCTTATACGGTATCCACGTTTTAAAATGTTAATTGGGTCGGGAATTAGTCTGTACTTATTAATATTGAAGACGTTGTGTATAATAATGAATTATAAAAGTATTTGGCACTATCTTCTACTTTAACAGTTCTCTCTAAACAGAGTAGTTGCTCTAAGAGCCTGTCTGTCACAGTTATACAATGTTTTGTCTTGCTTCCTCTGACTGAGCAAGACAAAATACTGTATAACTAAAACAGAGATATATAACGTTTAATAGTAAGGCAGTAAGTCTCTATTTTCCGGACCGTAAAGATCAAAATGCTCCATTAAAATCCTAGCAGCAAAAACGAATGTAATCCGACATGAAGAATACTCGTGGACGAGGATACAAAGGACAATGGCGAAAACGTATTTATAAAAAAACTATGCGTTTAGAAATTCCATACTTGGTAATCTCAATATAATTATTTTGTATGATTTTACAGCATACCAACTTTAGTCGTATAAGTTGCATAAATTAATAAAAAAACTTAATTGACTTTTTTTGTAATGTGTCACGGCCATTTTTTATGAATGGCATAGGACCTTTTAGGCTACCAAAACATCATTATCATCAGGTCTCTAAAAATTGCAAAAATATATCTGACTAAAAAATGTTCATTAGGAATAACAACAAAGATCTCAGCTTTCTTGCTACATGTTTATTACTATGTATATTCTATTCTATACATTCTTACCAGCTGCCTTTTGGCTGTATAGTTACGGCCATTGCTTATCTCATTTTAGAAAAAAAAGCTATTTCCGTCATTTCGTTTCTAGCATGTATTTTTGTAAAATGTGTGATAATATATTGTGTTGATTGAAAATAATGTACCTGGTCGAGCAACCGTACTGTAGGTTGCTGCGCTCATGCCATGACAGTTGTCTGGTATTTGGGACGGGCCAGTCGCCTGACATCAAGGCAATATATCTGCCCCGCCAGCATTTTCAGATCAGATATTTATCAGAGAGAATGATTATGAAGAAGATGAATAAACATAAAAAAAACAAGTGTTTTATTTTTCTCCAGAACTCGTTTTTATTTAAAAAGAAATCCCGAAATATGGGACTTAGGGTCTGAACGTATTTTCTCCCAATAGTTCCAATAGTTTCAGAGTTTATTAAAATAAACAAATCTGCTATTTCCTATAGTAGTAAAGATAAAAAATGTTTTGATATATACCTAAGCTTGTATAGCTGAGGTAGGTGCATGCCGCGCGCTAGTATGCCGTGTGGCGGATCACCTTCTCCATGTTTAGTGAAATGTTAGGTTCGAATGTGGTAAGGGAGGGCCTCACTTGAGAATAAACAGATTACCAAACATTTTGAGTTTCATTATTTATATTATTGTGTAAAAATCAATTCATAAATGTCAACTAAATCATAACCTCAAAATCTTTAAAATGAAAAATCTTTAGTTCTAGACTTTTTTCACTAATAATCTTGATACATAATTGTTTGGGAATTGCTGTTGAATTGTTATATATTTTTTTTACTTCTAAACGCTACACATTTACATCAACTAAAATCATGTATGGAGACCTGCCATTGTCCTTTAGTAGACATTATATAAACGAATAAATTCTAAAATTTCTTCACCTGCTGCAGTGACCCTCAATATCACATGTAAGTCTGATGTGTGACATGAACCTTTTGGATTTGCCCGCGACCTTCCAATTTTTCTTGGTACAGAGCAATAAGCTCTCTTTAACTCATCTAGTTCGTAAAAGGCATAGATAACATCAAGGGCCGACTCCAAAAAGGTTTATGTTCGGTATACTTTAAAAGTAATTTCGCGATGTTCATAACTTAACTCAAGAAGTTAAGCGGGTTCTGTTTTTTTGTTTCCTGTGGAAATAGTTTAAGGCTAATTTTAAGGTGTATTTCGCGCATATTTTGTTTGTTTTTTGATAATAAAAATATGTAAGTCTAATTTTCGTGTGTTTTTCACACTTACTAGTTACTTACGAATCTCTTGTAATGAGATTATCGCGGCACATTAGGCTAATGAGAAACGACAGTTGTGTCTGTGAAGGAGGTCGACAATAGACGAGGGCGTGAAGTTGTGTTTCTCATAGTAGTAAGTGGCCACTAAACTTTATTGTAGTGTTTACGACCTCGTGAACTACTCTTATGCTTTATAGCCATTTTTCAACACGAACACGAACACATCTTAGGAATATAGATTGCTTTTATGTCGATGACGTAAAAATATCAGAAACAAATATAAATGTGGTACGCATATTATGTTTATTGATAACTAGGTGTTGCTCGCGGTTTCGCCCGCGTGAAAAGCCTTTCCCGCTACAAAAGACCCTAAAACACAGTACGACGCCAGCGCCATCTATTTAAAGAAGCAGATTAAAAATATCCATTATTTTCCATGAGAGCAAATTACCGGGATAAAAAGTAGCCTATGTGTTAATCCAGTACATGATCTACCCGTGTGCCAAATTTCATCTAAATCCGTTTTCTTGTTTCTGCGATTACTTCTAACAAACATCACATTCAAATGTTTTCACAAACTTTCGCATATATAATATTAGTAAGATACATACATATATACATATACACTTACGCCTTTTATCCCCGACGGGGTAGGCAGAGGCACAACTAGTGCATCCACTTTTCGCCATGCATATTCCGCCCCATGATGTAATAGGGGGCGAGTCTATCGCCATATCGGGCACAAATTTCAGACTCCGGGGTGATACAGAGTAGAAAAACCCAATATCACTTTGCCCGACCCGGCGATCGAACCCGAGACCTTGACATTGCAGCCGTACCGTAATACAACTACGCCACCAAGGCAGCCAATTAGTAAGATAAGATTCCAAATTATACAAATTTCAATTTATTACTCAAATGTATTATATTATTTGCTTTGTGTAATATTCTCCCAGTGACTATATGTCATTAGGAGTCCTAATTATGTTCGTGCTATCATGTTACATTTACACAATATAATATAGGTGAACGCCTTATTTTTAGGAGTGTGGGGTTTCTATTCGTAATTGGAATATAAATTGGAATCACATCACCGTATACAGTTTATCTTTCTTCTTCTTAGAGTTCATAACGAAGCGTCTTTTTAACTAGGTTGTAGGTTTGAAAATAAAATGCTACTTATCGGTATAAATACGCATACTCACGCCTTTTATCCCCGAATGTGTAGGTAAGAGGCGCGACTAGTGCACCCACTTTTCGCCGTGCGTATTCCGTCCCATGATTTGATAGGGGGCGAGCCTATCACCATATCGGGCAAAAATACCAGACTCCGGGCTGATACTGAATAGAAAAATCCAATATCACTTTGCCCGACCCGGGGATCGAACCCGAGACCTCAGCTTTGCAGTCGTACCGTAATACAATTACGCCACCGAGGCAGGTATAAATAGCTGTTCTATATCATAAATCGATCGGCAGCCTCGTCTTTTGCCTTTTAACTAAATAACTGTGAATTAAAACGTATAACGAAGGAGACAAATGACGAAAAATAAATTTACTACTGACTACGGAATAGACTATTGTGTGTGTGATTTATAGTTCCGTACTTAAAGTCAATAAGGGTAAATGACAGCCTTTTATTGGTAACGTGGGCATCAGAAGTTAAACGCACATAAGCTTGTGCCTTTATTTATGTCTAAAACATTCCCGGTATATCTACGATGTCTTTATGTTTTGTGATAACTGCGCTATCTACAACGTGTCCACGGCGCACGCCCTAAAACAGTATAAGTGGGTATATATAAAAGTAACCAGCGTGTTTATTTAGTTGAACGTTCATCGTTCTGTGTTTATTTCCACATGTCGGTTTTTTCAGTCAGGCCTTCCATGTTTTATATATTGTAACTTCAGAAAATGTTGTTCGAAAATAATAAACAGTGAAACATGAAATAACAGTGACGTGTAACTTCGTTTGCATCGATGAATCTACATATTCGTGATATTATAAAGTTTTACCATGATTTATGACCGTTATGATGTTCGTATGATTAGTACAAAACATATTTTTTTACAAGTTATCGGATAAAAGTTGTGAGAATCAATTGTGACAGACTTAAAAGTACATTCGATTATAAGAAAAGACTTTTCAGAAATTCTCCTAAAGGCTTTATTTTGGTAGGTCTCTCATATGTAAGAGGCCGTCTGGGTGGGTACCACCGCAATGTCTATTTCTACCGCCAAGCAACAGTGTGCATGCACTGTTGTGTTTCGGTTTGAAGGACATTATAGCCAGTATAACTACTGGACATAATGAGACTTAACATCTTATGTCTCAGGATGACGAGCGCAGTGGAATGCCACACAGTACTTTGTAAGTCTAGGTGCTGGATGGTGTTGCTACTGTTTATGGGTGGTCGTATCGCTTACCATCAGTCGAACGGCATGCTCGTCTTGTCATTCAAAGCCATAAAAAAAAAACTAATTTAGATATAATGAGTTTATAAAGGAATTAAAAGCTTACGTAGATTACATAATTAAGCTTTCAGAGTCTTAGGATTTTTTTTGTTATTTTTATATTCCATAGTGATCCGGGGTATATTTCGTGTCGACGTAAATAGGAAGTGAACGCTTGTCTGGCAAGTTACGTAATTCCTCCACGGAGGGATAGTTTGTGTAAGCAAAGTATAAAGGGATCAACGTGATATTCGATAAAGAAATATACTGGTTAAAGTATCAGAGATAAAGATAGAGGGCCTAGATTTTCCGCTGACGCAGTGTCGAGGCGTCCCGCGAAGCCGCCGTTTTGTATATAATCTCGTGCTACAAATCACACCGGATGTCCCACCGAGGGGAAATGAAAATTGAGATACCGGGGAGGCATTGTTCCGTGAAAATATATCTTCTTGATATTCTCATGGCGCGGGACAGCCGACGACGCACGGATATTGCGATAATGTTACGTCATCTAACGAGATAAAGCCGCTTTTGATATCGCTAGATAAATTCTCATTTTCCTTTTATAACGTTTTTGCTAATTTACAATTTTTAATGAGTACTTTTACATCTTATGATCATCTTTTATACAGGTCAATTGTTAGTTTATTCGGCGTGTATATTTCAACTGATTACATTTAATAGACCTTCATATATTAACAGTAGACAAATCAGCGATTTTTGTAAGTCTTTTCTTTTCTGTCTGTCTGTTTTTGTGTTTGTTTGTTAACGCACATCTCCATAATTACTAAATGAATTTCGATGAAATTTGGCACACGGGTAGATCATGTCCTGGATTAACACATAGGCACACTATTTATCCCGGGAAAATATAAAGCGGAACGTTTAACCCGGAAAAACTTTTTCACGCGGGAGGAGCCCCGAGCAAAAGCTAGTTATTCATAAAAGGCTTCAAATTGTAACAACCTAAAAAGATCATCAATTTTCTATGCGTCCTAATATAGAAATATATAGACTATCATACCTTAAATCATTTATTTATTGTTATTTAACAGTATTTTAAAACACAATTGATTAAAAACCCGACAAATCCTCGAACTACAAGGGTCAGTTATTTTTGATCAGTCAGCACTCATTTATTATTAAAGCCTTCTATTCTTACTGCGCGCTCTTTCTCGTGGCTGAGATCAATTCCTGATAGATGGATTTTGACCTAGTTGTTGGGTTCAAGCAAATTGATGAAACTTGCGGCAGTAGCATTTACATTCCAACATATTCCACATATCTTGGATCTTATTTATGTAAGTTTCGTTGATAAGGAATCTCAGACATATCTTACATAAACAAAGTTTGAGAAGATGTTCGGATGAACGTATGTTTGTTCTTTAGAAGTGTACCCATCATAAATATAGTTAAAAGTATA
Organism: Sphinx pinastri; assembly: GCA_947568825.1. Lineage (NCBI taxonomy): Eukaryota > Metazoa > Arthropoda > Insecta > Lepidoptera > Sphingidae > Sphinx > Sphinx pinastri. The sequence goes on along the minus strand of OX387621.1, from coordinate 7,505,276 downwards.
TATTATAATATAGTATATTGTAAAGTATATATACCTACATGATGGCAGAAAGTCATCGAACAAAATGCCACCTGTATACTGTAATTAAATGTAAATAAACTTTAAAAAAAGAAGTCTTTAGTTTTCATATAAAATGCGAAAAAGCTTTTTCCCCGACCTATTATTTAGCTAAATAACACATCCTAGAAAGTGCTATCTTAATAAAGTTGAGTAATACGATGTACAATTTTAAAATATGATTCCTAAGCTCTACACGGAGAATAATAAAAATCGGGCCGTCTGTAGCACTGAACAAGAGCTGTGAACAAGTTTATCTCAGAAGGCAGATAGCAGAATTAGTTGTTGTAACTTGAGACAGAAAAGTGTTTTATAAGCCGCCAGATTCACGGAAAGAATAATAAGGCAATAATTAATCACCGAGTACAAGTAATGATAAGGGGTCTCCGCTTGCTAAGTGCGGCCTAAGTGATGAAACTGGGTGACCGGACGCCTGTGAGCAAAAATCCCAAGGATTACACTGTTTTGCTAAACATTTACTTAACACTCGCTCTCAGTTAACGCTTAGAGATAAGTGCCGAGTGTGAAGCTCGTGAAAGAAATTCTTGAAGCGTTTTAAAGCGTAGGTATACGTTATTAATAGCATCGGGTTAAGGCCTTAATTAAGTATGTAACTACTTAATTCCGTACGGTGTAAACGGTTAACGCAAGTGTTTTATGATGGAATTCATGCGAGATACGGCTGTTCATATTTTATAAAGCGACTTTGGGACAAATGAATAGAGCAGGGCTTGGTTGACGGCTTTATAAAGTGAAATATTTCTATTATATGAGGCCGTTTAGAATCTGATATTAGAATATTATAGCTAAGTTGAAAGTCGCTGAGATAACTATGGAACGTGCTATGCTCGGCGTTTCTCTGAAGGATTTTCGTAACAAGACTATGTTATAGGTTATATGAGCTGAAATGGTAGTGGGCTGGTCATATCTATCAAAGGACCGATAATCGCTGGGATGAACGAGTTCTGACTGGAGACCTCGAGTCGGTAAGCGTAGTGTAGGATGCCCTCCAGCTAGGTGGAGTGACGATTTGCGAAAGGTCGCTGGCAGAAACTGGATGCGACCGGCCGAAGACAGGGTGAAATGGCGTTTATTGGAGGACGCCTATAGGCTATATCCAGTAGTGGACTAAAGTATAGAATGATGATGATGAAAGGTAAATTTACCTATGAATTTATTTCAAACTAGGTGAAGCTCGCGGCTCCGCCCGTGTGAAAAAGTTTTTCCGGGTTAAAAATATTCTCCTGGGCTGAAAAGCCTATACCACTCAGGAGTAATGTAGTTTCCTATTAGTGAAAGATTTTTTAAATTGGTTCTGTAGTTCCTGAGATTAACGCGTTCAACCAAACAAACAAACAAACTCTTCAGCTATATCTATACTATTAATCTATACTAATATATAAAGCTGAAGAGTTTGTTTGTTTGAACGCGCTAATCTCAGGAACTACCGGACAGATTTTGAAAATTCTTTCACTAATAGGAAGCTACATTACTCCTGAGTGCTATAGGCTACTTTTTATCCCGGAAAAACTTTTCCACGCGGGCGGAGCCACGCGCAAATGCTAGTAATATTATTTATTTATTTATTTTATATATTTAATTCAGATTACATAATCCATATACATTAAAAATCAAATTAACAAGATATCAACAACTTATTAGCTACTACATTAATTAATTGTTACGTCACATTTCCCAGAACTACTTTCATCCAATAATTTTGGAAAGGACAGTCAAACCGCTCAGCAATAAAGCTATTATAAAGCTGAAGAGTTTGTTTGTTTGAACGCGCTAATCTCAGGAACTACTGGACCGATTTTGAAAATTCTTTCACTAATAGGAAGCTACATTACTCCTGAGTGCTATAGATTACTTTTTATCCCGGGAAAAGATTTTTATCACGGAACAACTTTTTAACACGGGCGGAGCCGCGAGCGATACTAGTAATATTATAGAATAGATTTACTTATTCAAGTTCTCCAAAAAAGATAACACATACTAAAATAATTTATTTACTAATTACCATAAATAGTATTATACAAATCTTGTGCATCTCTAAGGAACTGTTAAAGTTTGTAACGCGAATTGTATACCCTATACATATATAAAAAAATGTAAGCTTGTTAAGTATGAATACTTAAACCAACAATTGTTAACAAAGCTTAAAATTTAACAAATTGTTTTTTCTAATACTATTAATAACCATATTATATATCTACGTGTAAGTTTGTGTTTTTTTTTTTTTTTTTTTATGGCATAGAATGACGAGACGAGCTTGCCGTTCGCCTGATGGTAAGCGATACGACCGCCCATAAACAGTAGTAGCACCATACAGCACCTTGAGTTACAAAGTACTGTGTGGTATTCCACTGCGCTCGTCATCCTGAGACATAAGATGTTAAGTCTCATTATGTCCAGTAGTTGTGTTACATTGTTTCTAGATTATATTGATGAAAATGATAATCTACCTGAAAGCCCATTTAATAGCTCTAAACTATATTCCCGATATTGTTATTTTGGGCACTATAAAATGTAACAAGACCTTTAATTCGAAACCAATGAACCGGTACGAACTCGAGAACAAAATTTACTACGAAAATAGCCTTATCTCGTATCCACAGGGAACTACACAGAGCGACTTCGTTTGAATTTAGAACAAATTTTAAACAAACTTCGTTCGGAAATCGCGCGGTGGCACTCGCATGGTCTCGCGCACAATCTGTGAAATGTTAAGGGCGAACATGTTCCTAATTCCGTTTTTTTTTCAACGACTGACTTAATTGGAACACGGGTGTATTTAGCGCTCACTCTGTGATTCTGTTTGTATGCAGCAAGCGACCGGCATTCGCGCGGAAAATGATCTGAGTTTGACTCGCGCAAGCGTTAATGATATTCTGCATGAATGACTCTTTTGCCAGCTGTTTTTTATCCAAGCATAACTTAAAGAGTGTTTGTTTCAACTTTTATGTTGATTACAAAATTTTCTATAGCGGTGAATTAATTAAGCGAATTCTCTCCCAGAGTCTTGGAATATTTTATAACGTGTCGATATTTTCATTTTCATGTGGCTTTTTTCGTGTGCCGACTTTCCCGCAACTATTTTAGATACTGTTCTTTGTTTCATGTAGTAGGTAGTATAATATAAGTGCCTAGTAGCGATATTACATACGACAATTATTATAATTCGCAATATACAATTGTAGGATACTGTTTTAGAACATTAATTATTGGTCTTTGAATTATTATTATAAATAGTAATTTTACTATTCGATTTCAAATGACGTATTTTTATTCTTTTCATAAATACCTAGTTTTTTTTTTTTATTTTTTTTTATTTTTATTTTATTTTTATTTTTATTTTTTTTATTTAGTTATGAAATAAAAGATCGTGGCTCACTCGACACGTCAAAAAAGTGGTGCCGTAGCACGTGCACGTGTTGCACGCGAACTTGCCGTACAGTCAGCAGCATAAGTAGATGAACAAATTAAAAATTTCAAATTGCCTACATACTTTTGTGTTCTTACTAATCTTATTTTTCTCTTCATAAAAATAAAATAAAAGTTATTTACTTTACTTCAAACGAAGAAAAAATATTTCAGGTTAACTTAATGCGTATATAGGCGATTTTAAATTTTGATTTTGTACAGATATTTTTGCTGCTGACTGTACACACGAATACGATCCAAGAATTATGCAGTAAGTATATTAATTTAACATTTAATATTTGTGCAATGCAATGCAATCAGCCCTGTATTACATACTGCCTACTGCTGAGCACGGGCCTCCTCTACTACTGAGAGGGGTAAGGCCTTAGTCCACCACGCTGGCCTAGTGCGGGTTGGCAGACTTCACATACATTCGAAATTTTAATGGAGAATTCTCAGGTATGTAGGATTCCTCACGATGTTTTCCTTCACCGTTAAAGAGAAAGATAATTGATAAACAAACACACATAACTTCGAAAAGACAGAGGGTTTTGAACCTCCGGACATTGTCTCGGCAGACCGTTCCCTTCCCAACTAGGCTATCGTAAAATATTTGTAAAAGTTTGTAATTAGCAAAATAATTGTTACCTACACTATCTTATCTATTATGTTATTAGTCTGTAGTCTGTCCTTGAAATAAATAAATATACATTTCATAATTGATTACCTAACGCATGTGTAGAGTTTCGGGTAATCGTGGGGGCGCCCATACCGTCTGGCGATGAAGAGATACCGCCCATGGGCGCCTCCGTTGACGCAGAGTCTCCGGGACGAGCTGGTGGAAGAGGTTGTCGCGACTTTGTTCCCCGCCACTGAGGATATCACTTCTCCACCGATGGCGTCACGATCGTCGCCGCCATCGTCGCAGAGTTCGGCAGGGGATACTTCGGAGGTTTCGCCCGCAGAATTTAGGGCGGTAGTGCTTCGGTTGCGGAGTAAAAACTCGGCTCCGGGTCTTGACGGCATACCCGGTCGTGCGTGGGTTTTAGCCGTTAAGCACCTGGGTACGAGGCTCCGCGGCCTCTTCTCCGCGTGCATTGAGCAGGGCCTCTTTCCATCTCGGTGGAAAACTGGGAAATTGGTCCTGCTCAAAAAGGAGGGTCGACCCGCAGAATCGCCATCGGCCTACCGGCCTATCGTGCTGCTCGACGAGGTCTGTAAACTTTTCGAGCGGATTATTCATGCTCGCCTCGTCGAGCATCTTGAGAAGGTCGGGCCGGATTTGGCAGACTGCCAATACGGTTTCCGGCATGGCCGATCCACGATTCATGCGATTTTGCGGGTCAAGGCACAAGCGGAGGACGCAATCGCCCGGGGTGAGGTGGTCGTGGCGGTGTCGCTTGACATCGCCAACGCGTTTAACACCCTACCTTGGGCGTGCATTCTTGAAGCACTGCGGTACCACGAGGTGCCACCATATCTTCAGCGTCTGGTGCAATCATACCTATCTGATAGGTATATTGTGTATCCGGGCGCTGATGGGTGGCACCGAAGAGCAATGACCTGCGGTGTTCCACAGGGCTCAGTACTTGGCCCACTCTTGTGGAACATCGGCTACAACTGGGTGCTCCGTGGTACAAACCCCCAAGGCGTCGCTGTTGTCTGTTACGCAGACGACACATTGGTGATAGCGACGGCTAGGACCTTCCAGGAGGCTGCTCTGCTCGCCTCCTCTGGTACCGAGCAGATGGTGAGCAGAATTCGGCGACTGGGCCTCAAAGTGGCCCTTAACAAAACCGAGGCTCTTTATTTCCACGGGCCTCGGAAGAGGCCACCTATGGGGGCCCATATCATAGTGGAGGGGGTGCGGATTCCTATCGGCTCCACGATGAAGTATTTGGGTTTGGTGTTGCACAGCCGGTGGGACTTCCGTGCCCACTTTCAGACGTTGTCGCCGAAATTGCTGCGGGCAGCAGGTGCGCTCGGTCGCCTGCTGCCAAACTTGGAAGGTCCCGGTAACCCTTGCCGAAGTTTATACTCTGGAGTTGTGCGGTCAATGGCCTTATACGGTTGTCCCGTTTGGGCCGAGTCCCTGAATTCTCGATGCGCCGCTCTACTGCGCAAGCCACAACGTATAGTGGCGCAGCGACTCATCAGGGGCTACCGCACAGTCTCCCACGAGGCGGCCTGCGTCTTGGCCGGTACTCTGCCATGGGAATTGGATGCCAAATACCTCTCGTCAGTATTCTTCTGGCGTGAGGAGGCATCCCGGCTCGGGTGGAGACTGGCCCCGAGGGAGGTCAAGGCCCAATTAGCCTCCATCCGCAGCGCCGCCGTGGAGGAGTGGCATACCAGGCTGGAGAGCCCGAATGCGGGCTTAAGGACCGTCGCGGCAGTGCGACCTGTCTTTGTAAGCTGGCTTGACAGGCGCCACGGTGCGCCGACATTCCGTCTGACACAGGTACTGACGGGTCACGGATGTTTCGGCTCGTTCCTGTGTCGGATCGGAAAAGAAGAGTCCGCCGTGTGCCACCACTGTGGCAACGGCCGCGAGGATACGGTCCAACACACTCTCGAGGAGTGCCCAGCCTGGGACCTACAACGCAGCGCTCTTAGAGCAGTCGTCCGAGGAGATCTCTCGCTGCCGGCCGTGGTGTCTGCCATGGTTGGCGGCTGGAGGTCTTGGCGAGCGATGGTCTCCTTCAGCGAGTCCGCCATCTCGCGGAAGGAGAGCGCCGGGCGGGATCGTGAGCAGAACGATCCCGCCCGCAGCCAGAGGAGACGTAGGAGGCGCCGGGTGGACGACTGACCGGCGCCTCGTGCCCTGTGGTCCGGGGGCATTTAGAGAGTTCCGCCACGGCATCCCCTGCCTGTCGTAAGAGGCGACTAAATGGGGCTTCGAGAAAGTCGCGGGGCGAGCAGCGGGGGGCTGCTCAGTCCAATATAAGCGACTCCGAGGTGGACGACAATGCGGGTGGTCGGCCTCCCGTTGTCGTAGACGCCAAAGGCGTCCTTTAGAGTTCGGGGGCATCTTAGCCCCCTTGTATAGAGAGGGGCCGCAACGGCACCGCGCAGGGACGGTCCCGTGCAGCTATCTTAGTGCAACAAGATACCCCGGGGCCGTCTCGTATGCGCCGAAGAAGGCCACCGCGGGTTTTGGTTGGTATGCCGGTGTAGGGTGTACATAGTGATGCCATACTCCCGAGTGTCGACATTGGGCTGTAAGACTGTGTGAAACCAACATAACCGTTCCACTCACCCCCCAGTGGTGGTAGCGATAACACGTTTTTTCCCCGCGAAAAAAAAAAAAAAAAAAAAAAAAAAAAAAAAAAAAAAAAAAAAAAAAAGAGTTTCGGGTAATGCTCCTTGCACTAGCTACCTAAGCGATGACGATTACAATTACAATAGTTATGGTCGAATTATTTAATTGTAATTTTATTTCATTCGTCATCATCATTATCGACAACCTGTAGAGTCTCAACGGTGTGTATAGGCCTCTCTCATATCATGCCACCTTTCTCTGTCTCGAGGAAATCGCATCCAGGTTCAACCCGTGATCCTTATATTGTAAACGGAAGATGTTGTCTCTTTTTTTGGCATTAAGTCGTATTAAGTATATATAGATCATTAACATCATTATTAATATAAGTTCTTCTAAAACGTTCCTCCAGATTTATGTATGATATTTTTTTCTCGACACGCAAATATAGCAGTGATCTTTCACAAGAATTTAATCTGTAAAAAATCAACCACTCAAAAATAAGGCATTTTGTTTAACACAATTGCTTTTATGAGATGTGGGTCGAAGATTATATTCCCATTATTCATGTTGGTCCGGGAATCGCGTGCCCATAGCCCAATCCGGCTGGACGTAGTTAGTAGCACCGAAAGCGGCTAATTTGCTGAGCGGTGTGAAATGGACCGAGTCATTCCCGCACAAAGCGCTACTAATGCGCACCCGTCCGTTGCACCGTCCCGCAATTATATTTGCATACGACCACCTCTAGTCCACTCGTACAATGATACTGACGGACGAGGGCGATGGCGAAGTCAATGGAATCAGTTTGGATCTTACGCTGAACGAATGGAATACCTACACTTCTATAAATAGAATAAATAAATTAACGTATCCAACTCAGCAATGGAAATCCATTGCTGAGTTGAATACCTTAATTTATCAAAATATAATAATAATTAAAATATCTAATTGTTAAAGAAGTAGCAGTTGTTATAATTAACCAATTCATAACTACTTATTTTTATTGTTTTATTATAGTTGCATATAGGTATCTCGGGGCACCTCAGTCTCACGCCATGTCGAGCAAAGACATAGCCGTACCATACTGTTCTCGCTTCGATTCAGAACATTTTCAACCCCTCTGCAACTTCTTTGTAGTTAACCATAGAAGAATAATCTACTATTTAAATTGAACATAGCGCTAGTTGGCCAATACACAAACGTAAATAAAGTAGACAGAGCGCTAATATTGGCATGTTATACACAATTCATTGCCTATAAATCAAAATTTGAAAAAAGAATGTTACGCTCTTTTGTACTTGTGCCGTACCTACGAATTATAGCTTCTACGCATTGTATTTAAGGTTCATATTAGTGAGGGATGGTTTTAATGAAGTAAATAAATAAAAATGTACTCATTTAAGAATTATAGCTTCTACGCATTGTATTTAAGGTTCATATTAAGTAAGGGATGGTAAAACCTCATATACATTTTCGATCAGGGTCACGTGACCCTGACGCGAGTTTAACATTTTATACCCATCCCAAAAAGTGCTCAACGCCGCGGCGCCGCTAAAGAAGTTTTCACTTCAAAAATAAAATTACTTCTGTTTACAAGTAGATTCGAAAATTTTATTCGTTTTAAAAATTAAGATTAGTAGCCGGCTGCCTCCAAATCCTATAGCACGCAATTCTTGGGTGGGCACGGACCACCCTCTCCCCTCTTTATACGCCTACGAATATTCGGTTGATTTTATGTGTAGATTCTATTGCCTATTCTATTAAATAAATAAAGACATTTCATATTGATACGGTCGAATTGCGTTGCGAGACTTGCATTTTTTACATGTTATGTTTTTGATGGGGTATTTATTTTGGAAAGGAACACAGTTGGGCTTTCATTCTGGGTCTTTAACATAGGCGGAGTCGCGAACATCTAGTAATACCCGTCACATAAGCGTAAATTATTATAAATTGATTTAATTTTCAATTTCTACATGGCCCGTTATCTGGGTTGTGTCGTTAGAACTCCTTATGATTTTCAGCGAGCATCAACCTCGTTATTCTAATTGCCCAATTCCGGTACAATTATCCTTAACAAGTAGAGACATTTGCTCGGCAATGAGACATAATAGACATTACTAATTGTTTAATCATACTCGTATCTTCAAAGATTATAGAACTGACACTTAGAAGGTAAGACCTCGGAATATTATGTAATTTTTGAAGTGATACTTCTTTTGGCGCGTTAGGGGAAAATGATGAGAGTAAATTTTTACGACGCGCGCGCACACCGTCACGAAAAACTGACACCCTGAAGTTAGCTATAGTCAACATTTTTGAATTTTGAACATAGAATAAGGCGAAAGATAAATTTATTAAAAAGATTTTTATCTTGTTACGCCTAAGAAGTAGGTATAACTTTTAACGCGTGTACATAAGTACACACACAGGTTTTTTTTGTGGTAGTCTTCTCTCTCTACTCACCTGGATAGTATATTCAGTAATATAAACTTGGCTGGCAAAATTTAAACTAATTTAACATAATTGATAAAAATTATACAGATTTTTCTGAAAATTAAATCCTGCGAAATTATTACTATTGTACTAAAAATCGTATCTCGTGAATCAAGGAGTTCACTTAGTGCAGCGAGAAACCAAGTGCAAGAGGTAAAATATAAATGATTGTTAAGAAAACACTGAGATGAAATCACTCGAAGTCATATCTATTACAATTGATTTCGTTATTTTAAATGGTCTATCTGCATGCTAAGCATTCAGATTCGTCCAGCGTTTATTTTAACCAAGGAATAGAAAATATATGATAGGGCGTGGATTAGAAAATGTTTTTTTTTATTATACACAACAGATTACAATTTCTACAAAAATATACGTAAAATTATACAGTTTTAATCTAGATTGTAGTCCAATAATATTTGTCACAGAAAACTAAAATGAGTTAGATGCTAAAATTATGTAAAACATATTAAGTAAAATTACCGTGTACAAAGTATAAACTACTAGATGAGCGCGTCCACAATTAAAACAGAGCCTCCTATTACCTAGATAATGTTGATTAATGATTATATTAAATAGATAATTAACAAATAAAATTGTATATGGACGAAGTTCTAGCGAAGACTATTCGATGGAATATGGAAATATTGAATCGTATGGAGATAATATGCAAAAAATATATAGAGCAAGAAAAGTATAATTCACCAATAGAAGCATATCTTTCGAATGGTAGCTACCACATAGACTCGTTAGTTAGTGGTTATTTACAATATTGTAATGTTCAAAGCGATGTAAAATACAGATTGTTAGTACGTGTTTTGAATGCGAGACTTGTCCCACTATATCCCTGTTTGAGACGGCATCCCTACTGCTTCTTTAGGATGCTACTAATTTAATAACGATACTGTTTTTAAAACATTTTGAATTTTACATAGATACACACTACAAAGTATTATATAAATGCCATAGGGAGTTTAATACATTTTTACTATTAACAAACACAATGATATCTTATATTGACGCGAATATTTGACATTGAAATAAAACTAATTAACGGATTTTTTAGCTATACATTTGTTTTACTTTAGGACTTTACAACCGTCGAAACATCGGGAATAAAAATAATCGCGGAAAAATCCGTTTTGAAAACAAACATGTTTCAAATGATTGTTCTACTGTCACATCTTTGTAAAATTGTAAACACAAGACGAATGCTCTTATTGTTTTTTATAACATTACGCGGGTGTACTTCGTCGTAAGTCATTATTGATAAGGAGTCCTCGCCCGGACTCGTTACGGATGATACTAATAAATATGCTAATGTCGGCGTCCCTGATGGATTTTCTCGGATTTTCATCTTCCCTATACCGATGACGGAGGCGAAAATAAAAATGCTGGCAACGAGTATCATGAAATATTGCTATACCTATAAAGGTGTCCTGATTTTGCATCGTAAGTAGCACTTGATAGGTTCGTTATCGTAAAGTGTTTTTTGGCACGGTTACCTTGAATGTGTAACATTACGTAACGTTTGTAATCCGATTTAAATTAAGTATATATAGAAAACCAAAAAGGCAGAAAGTTGCGAACAATTATCATTAAGGTCTGAATAGAGGCCGATACTAATCTAGGTTTATCTAGACCATTCCAACGGTATAAAGGACGAAAAGGGCTTAGAGTTATGTACATGAACCAGACGGGTTTGGAAACCTTATATTGTTTCTATTCATAACAACACTGAATATTATTATAATTGCTGTTAAGAAATCTAAAATAATTTTATGCAAAAGTAATTTGTCGTGTAATGTGTAAACTCAGGACCCAAAAAATCATTGAGACGAGAGCATTACTAAAGGTCTTGAATCAATAACAGAGTTAGGTTTTACGTGTGTTTTAAGGTAGTTAAAATTTATTCTTTATCATAGGTATTATATACGAGGCAAGGATCTACAGCTAATCTTAGAAAAGAAAATTTCCGTCAGATTATCGTAATTCGTACATAATCCAATGTCGGGTTTGCATCATTATTTGACAGTTGACACAAGTCTATTGAAGTTATACTTCTTATGGAGCGTTAGGGAAAAATGATGAGAGTAAATTTTTACGATGCGCGCGCACACCGTCTCGAAAAACCGACACCCTGAGGTTAGCTATAGTCAACATTTTAGTTTTGAATTTTGAACGTAGAATAAGGCGAAAGATATTTTTTTTAAAAAGATTTTTATCTTGTTGTTGTTGTGCCAAAGAAGTATAACTTCTAACGCGTGTACATAAGTACACACACACTTTTTGAGTCTAATGAGATTTACTTATAATTCCTACATTTAAGGCGACAGAAATAAATCTTATTCTAATAATTTATTCCAATATCCTTTTACGAACAAAATGTTCAAGTACACGTAAAATTATTTGCATCCACGAAAGAATAAATTTTCTATATGACGCTCGCAGCAAAATTAATATTTTTCTCTGAGAGAACACTTCAAACATGAAAATGGCATATTTAACGTTTAGCGGAATTTAATATGTCATAAAATGTTATTTATATGCCGTTTACGCGCGCCCGTCGACGGAGATTTCATCGGATTCAGTGCTCCGTCTTTAGCTTTTAGTTGGCTAAACGGGTTAATCTCTATTACATATTATGTTAAATGTGCTTGAGGGATATTTCTCTATTCCCAAGTAACCGGATTAATGCGTTAATGGACCATTATCTAAGTACACAACTTAATTGTCATCCAAGATAAATAAAAACAACATTAACATAATTTGTACATAAAAATTAGCAGTTTTGCTATTTTTAAATATTTGTGTAACTGGCAAACATGTATACTTACTTCATTATGGATACATAAATTTAAATTTTAAGATTAAATTATTTAGCCGTGTTGTGACTTTTTCGCCCTTCCTGCCCCTTGTTGGTATTAATTAACTGGTTTTCCCAGTTTAATAGCCATACTTTGCGGAGAACATTCTAAAACATTATTGTAAATATTTCCTCCTTATAATCTCTATAGGGTATCTCTTTTATGTAATTTGAACTAACGAAAAGGTATCAGTTAGAATCAAAGCATAATAAATACAGCTTTTGGAGTAAGGTAGGTTTAGGTACGTGTTATTATGCGGTATGCCTCATTAGAAATGTGACGTTGTATTTTGAATTTGAGGTCGAGATCCTTTACCATTAAAATAACTCTTAATAAAATAAATTGTGTATTTTAAAGCTTAATTATAAGACATTTATTAATTATCCCTTGCGATGATTTATAATAAATCGTAACTTAATAATTGTAAAATTTAAAGTTCTGCGCTTGGCACAATTATGTCTCACGAATTAATTACGCTACTTTTTGGTTTACTGTAATAATTTTAGCAATATTATTTTGCTTTAAAGTATATTTTACTTTTGTGAGTAATGTAATGTCTGTATTGAATTTGATTTTTGGGCTTTTCATCAATTGTGTTTGCAAAAACGGTTACCAGTCACATGTCATCCGACCGCACAATCTCAAAATGCGTTAGCACTCGGCTTCGTAAGCTAGTTTTAATCGCTCCTAAGTTAACGTTGCCTGAGCGGCAAAAACATGACACGTTCGGTCGGTACCGGCCCGTTTAATTTTCCTGTTAAAACAGCCGGGCGAAATTCTACTTTTAACGCAATCTTCAGGGTTTACTTTAAACAAAAGTGTTTTGATATAAAAATAAATATTTACCCAAAAGGGTTATTTGGTCGTGCTTTTATAGGCGATTCTCCGCCGGTTTCAGTTCAAGCAAAACTCCGACCGCCTAATAAAACACAAAGTTATTTCAATGTGGCGGTTCGTTCACATTGTATTTTCCGCGATTTCATTGCTTTAAAGATTAAATTATTCAGTAAATCAACGACACTTTTGTACTCAAAATCATTCAAATCTATTTGATATAAAACGCTTTGATAACTTAAATAGCAAAATTATCAAAAGGATTTCACTTCACAAAATTATTTCTTACATTCATAAATACATACACACTCACGCCTTTAACCCTGAAGGGGTAGGCAGAGGCGCAAATAGTGCACCTACTTTTCGTTGTGCTTATTCTGTTCCATGATGTGATAAGGGAGGAGCCTGTCGCCATATCGGGCACAAATTTCAGACTCTGGGCTGATATAACTACGCCATCGAGGCAGTCATCACTGCGTCAGGTATCTCCTACTTATAAAAATAATAATATGTATAATTTATATTTCAAAGTTATAACTTCATTTCAATATTAAACTTTGGAATAAACTGCTTTTATTTATTTACAAGAATTAATTGAGGTCCTTATTCATGTCTTATAGCTTCATTAATTATCATGAAATTAAATAATTTGTCACTGTCACTATAAATTAATTTTGATAAACACTTATTATAAGTACACGACTTTTCCCCGGTGATTTATAGATGTGAATTTTTAAATTCCATGGATAATTATAACTAGGTGCTGACGTTTCAAAAATAAGTTAAAAGTAATTAATTAATGGAATTAACTATAACACAAACTAAGAACGTGAGTTGCATGAATAAATCAGTTCGATTAGTCACTTATATATTCAGTTAGGTTATTTTAATTTTCGATTATTTATAAATCGGCTCTAAATAATTTTAACTACCTTGAGAATACTGTTTTCCCTTCCGCCACTTTTCAGAGCGTTTTCGTTATGTATAACTTTTCTGACCTGGCTTAATCGCAACCTTCTTACACTCAAATTGACTAAGACCAATATTATGGCCTTTGCCATAAGGAAGACCACGAAACCACCAGACAATTTTAGTATAACTGCACATGCATGTATGGATCCGGGAGCATTCTGCGGCTGTGGAGCCTTGAGACTTGCAAATACAGCAAGGCATCTGGGAGTAGAAATTGATGAATGCCTGCGATGGGACAAACAGCTCAATAAACTAACGGCTAGATTAAGGAGTATGATATATTTATTTAAAACTATAAGAGAATGTGCTTCAGTAGAGCTCCTAAGAATTTACATTGCACTTTGTCAATCTGTTATTCAGTACCGTATTTCAGTATGAGGTGGAGCCACCAAAACTAGGATCTTGACTTTGGAGAGGGCCCGGAGGGCTATTCTTAAAGTGATGACCAGAAAGGCTTTCAGATACCCTACAAAACAATTATATTTGGATTGTCAGGTTTTAAGCGTTCGGCAGCTGTATATTCTCGCATCCGTCCAAAGAAAACATCGAACAGTTCCTCCAGCTAACGCTAACACTGGCAGACGTAGAAATAAAGAGGTGTATCAAAGTGCATCACATAAAACTACTTTTGCCAAAAGATAATACTATGTAATGAGCACATTTCTGTACAATAAAATAAACTGAAAAAGTAACATTATCCACTTAAGCAAACATGAAATAAAGAACACTCTTAAAAGTTGGTTATTGACGCTAGATTACCAAGAGACTGAAAATATAATAATTTAATTATATGTGTTTACGTTTTCTCCGTCACCCGCGAACAAGCTCACACAAACACACACACACACGCACACGTACACACACACGCGCGCACACACACACACGCATAAGTACATACACCACATGTATCTACACACAGGCAATCGCACTATAGTTATTACTTGACTATTATTATTATCTTTATAAACAGCACACGACAGAGGCACACACAATAATTATGGGGTAACATAAATACAGTAAGTACTAACTTCGCGGTCGATTATTATCTCTGATACAGGCTTGGGCCTACTTCAGGAGGTAGAATCAACTTGTAACGAAAACCCCCTAAACCACCGCGAATAATATTTTTACACACACTTTTTTTTTGGTAATGTAATGTCACACATATTACTATGTTTGAAGTTATTAATACTCTGTGTTCTGAAGTATATAAAAATAACTGTATTTTACAAGTGGTGTGAAATAAACAATTTAATTTATTTTTTATTTATAGATTACACTCAATATTGGTCCATAAACTTTGCATGGGTGGATACGCGATATATTTTTAACCAGAAAACCGTGAATTTAGATAGCAAATGATCGTAACGACTCCCAATATTTTTTATTACTTTCCTGAAAATACCTAATAAAAACCTCCTACGAAAATGCGTAGGAGGTTTTACCATCCCTTACTAATATGAACCTTAAATACAATGTGTAGAAGCTATAATTGTTAAACGTTTACATTTTTATTTATTTACTTCATTAAAACCATCCTTTACTAACATGAACCTTAAATACAATGCGTAGAAGCTATAATTCTTGAAACGAGTGCATTTTTATTTATTAACGTCATTAAAACCATCCATTACTAATATGAACCTTAAATACATTGCGTAGAAGCTATAATTCTTAAACGACTACATTTTTATTTATTTCCCCAGCGTTGGCACGGCGCGAGTACAAAAGAGCGTAACATTCTTTTTTAAAATTTTGATTTATAAAGAAATAGTGAAATTGTCATTTTTGTGTACGATAGCGCAATAAATATATATTTTATTTAACCTCAATGATTTAACCACATAAATGCTAGTACGTTTATTCTGATAAATAAAGCAATTCTTGCGAAATTAGTCCCTAACCATTCCAAAATATTCAAAAATGCACAACGTTAATGTTCAAGTTTTCACTTCTGCCGGCACTCCCGGTGTGTAAACCGTTCTTTTTTTTTGGATTTCCATTTGTTTGCCAACCAATTGCCGTACACATATACAATAATACAAATTCATACAACTTTGAAATTATAATAATATCTTATACAACTTGCAAACAAGTTACAAAATTTTCCACAATTCATTCATAACTTAAATAAAATGTTGGCAATGTTATCTCCAGGCCATCAAAGTTGTGCAAAAATATTTCAATTCTCTTTGAAATAGCATTTTGAAATCAAACTACTTTCAAATATATTAATGACAGCGGACGCGCAAGTCCAGCGAATGGAGTCAACAATAAATCACGAATCGACGGAGCGAACATGAAATTTTGTAAACTTAATCCGAAGTACGGCGAAGTGATGCCGACGAATTGTGTACGACTTCCAACTTTCAGACAACTTAGTCTAAGAATACTCGAACGCCACCGCACCCACTGGCAAAGTATTATTCTGCTGTAAAACACAACAATATATTGCAATCAATTTCACCACGCTGGCCTAGTGTGGGTTGGCAGACTTCACATACCCTAGAAATTCTTATGGAAAATTCTCAGATATGTAGGTTTCCTCACGATGTTTTCCTTCATCGTAAAAGCGAACGATAATTGATAAAAAATAACAACAATATATTATTCATTATATATTCGAAATATTAAAACTTCACCTTATTTATTCACAGCTGGCTGACAAATTGTTAACTCTTAACTAGCCCGATACGGCTATTCAAAGTTCTGGGTTTTGTTAACTAGATGCACAATGAGCTACGACAACAAGTGTCCATACTACAGAATAAGCCTCCGTCTATGTGGATAACCGAAGTTGAGGGCATGGTAAACTTATCGGTCAGGAGCTATAAAGAATTTGTATTTGTCAATAACTATCTTTTTGTTGTTTTTTGGAAAGAGCTTTATTTATCACTAGTGTTGCTCGCAGCCACGCGTGAAATTTTTTTTCACTGATAAAAATATTTTTCTGGTATAAAAAGTAGCCTATAGCGCTCAGGAGTAATGTAGCTTCCTATGAATCAAAGAATTTTCAAAATCGGTTCAGTAGTTCCTGAGATTAGCGCGGTCAACCAACCAAACAAACAAACTTTTCAACTTTATAATATTAACTATAGATTACAGTTTAGCGGTGTGAATGAGAATGTACTAAAACATATCCACCGATACTGACTAACTCACGTGACTTGGTTGCATTTGCTTCAACAGTCGATAGGTTCATAGTTTTCGCATTAGCACGCGGATCACGTCAATGCCATCAAGGCTTATTCGATTCCCATTTATTACACTATAAAGGTTTGTATTTTTTATCGAAACATCACATATTGGCAATTTTTCTTACAGCCACAATTCGAGATCTCCTTCATAAAATGTATTAAACGATTCTACAATAGAAGCGCCTCGAGTAGAAATATTGCACATTTAAAACCGTATGGGTTTCAGAATAAAATATTTCTTTGGGATTTACGAGCTTAAAGAGTAGAAAGATTTTTGTGTGCACGTCACAATCATTCCCTTCGAGGGGTTAGTGTTCATTGGGTGGAAATAACAAAGACGATAAAACTGTTCGCTTGGAAAAAGGATATTGAATGAGGTCAGACGCAGATATATTCGTATTCAAGGCAAATGTCGAGGCGTGTTGGGGACAGCGGTTCGCGCACTGTTTTTACACTCGCGCCAATGTGCCCTCTCGTTACTGAACTGATATTGTTCTAACATCTCTTACCATTTTCTTGATTCGCCTTTTGTTTTTGTCGGTAAAGCTATCGGTTCGAATCAAATCGTACGATTGAAATCCTCCTAGCCAATTTCGGCCACGGCGGCCAGTCTCAACGGAGATCAGCCCGGTACGCAGGAGATATTATAGGACACAAGTGTGTGCGTAACACAGGTGCACTCGCTATTCCATCACTCTCATAGTCCGGTGAGACGGCAATCCGTCATGACCGGAGAGAGATCAGGCGCAAGATCAACGGATTTACGTGCTTTCCGTGGCACGGGGGTATCACACCGATAACTTCCTGACTCTCCGAGCTGCGACTGAGTAATTTTCAAGATGGAAAAACCTAGTCACAATGTTTTTGGCTCGACCTGGGATTCGAACCCAGGACCTCAGCGCGCAAATCGTACTCGTAACGCATACGCAATACAACTACGCCACCGAGGCAGTCACGATTATATACTTGGATTAACTCAAACTTTTAATACTGGAATGGTTTTCCTATTTTGGTTAATATTTATTTTCTTGTTTTTACGTATACAACATCATGCTTTTTTCCCTTATCAGAGGTAGGCAATGGTGAAATGCACGCACATTTTGCCAGCTCCCATTCATTAGGCCCCATGTAATAGAGAGTGAGCTTCCTTTACCGGGCTCAATTCCAGACCATACCATACCAGCCCTGTATTATATACTGCCCACTACGGAGCACGGGGCTTCTCTACAACTGACAGGGCTTAGGCCTTAGTCCACCACGCTGGCCTAGTGCGGGTTGGCGGACTTCACATACCTTCGAAATTCCGACAATTCTCAGGTATGCAGGTTTCCTCACGATGTTGTCCTTCACCGTTAAAGCGAGCGATAATTCACAAAGAATACACACATAACTTTTTAGAAAACTCAGAGGTGTGTGCCCAAGGGGGGCTTTGAACCTGCGAACATTCGTCTCGGCAGTCCGTTCCACTTCCAACTAGGCTGTCGCCGCTAATTCCAGACTCTGGGCTGACATTGAGCAGAAAAAGAAACAATATCACTTTTCCGGAGTTTGATTATGTTATCTAGGTAAATAGTAAGCAATTATACACAGATAGATCTAGTTTCTGTCAGAAACTGAGTTTACATTGCATCTATCCTTTATTCAGAATACGCATTGCCTTAACGCATTCACCTTATTCCCGCTCCTGCTAGGATAGCTAAACACGTACGTTAGTTACACTAGCCATCATGACATAATTCAAGCCGAATACAACATAATCTACACACACTAACAATACTAAGCTGCTTCAATCAACATTTGCCTATCCGCATAAAATTCAACACAAGATAATGCCAACAAATGACATTGCGAAGAAAATCACTCGATTGAACTAAATAAAGATCAATCTTTATATAAGAAATGTGCCTTAAAGGTACGTAACCTTTATGTTCGATTCTTTGTGACGCGTCTATTTAAAAGGATAACTGGAGCCGCTCTATTCAGAACAGCTATTTCAATTGAGACTCTCTACTTAGTGGAAAGATCTTGCCGGTAGGTTCTTCACCGGGTTAGCGAACTTAAGGATAAGTTTCAGAGCCTCGATGCTGGATGAAAAATGAATGAAATATTGGAAATCTTTTGTGAGAATTCTCGGGGAAAAAATGTCAACCGTAAAGTATGCTCGAATGAAATGGCATTTAATTATAAGAAACTAGCTTTTGCCCGCGGCTTCGCCCGCACGAAAGAGTTTTTCCTCGATAAAAGTCCCGCTACACATTTTCCGGGATAAAAAGTAGCCTAAAACCTTCCCAAGGTCTCGAATTATCTCCATACCAAATTTCATCGAAATCCGTTCGGCAGTTTTTGAGTTTATCGTGTACAAACTTTGCCACCCCTTTTTACCCCCTTAGGGGTCGATTTTGGTAAAATCCCGTCTTAGTGAGCACTTACGTCCCAAAAGGAACCCCCATGCAAAATTTGAAACTCCTAGCACTTGTAGTTTTTGAAGATTTCGTGATGAGTGAGTGAGAGAGTGACCTTTCGCTTTTATATGGATGTGTTTTGAAGGTGGTTTACACTTGAGACATATACATAATCATATAATTACTCTATTTACGGCAAATTAATTTTCTTAGAAAATAAGCTCATTAATAAGCAATTAACGCTTATCATTATTCATAGAAGTGTACTTTAAGTAAAAAGTATGGTCTGATACCCTGTTTTTCTAATAATTTTCATTGTTATTTAGGTGTTTAATAATAAATACTTATTAATTAGTTAATTACTTGTACTTATTGTTGCTCCGAAGGAATATAAATTGAATGAATCAATAATATAGAACTCTATCTATTTCAAACTTTAGCTCTGTTAATATCGCTTTGATTAGATATTTCAATTTATAACGGAATAAATATTGACAATAAATCGAATTCGTTGTGTATACATATAATTGTGCTTATATTAACTCCCAACTTTCTTATCGGTTTAACTATCTAACAAACTTTATCCATAAATAAAGTTAGAGTTCGAACGACATGAAAACTTCAAAAAGTTCCCCTGTAAAATCTACGTCTGTCGCCTTAACGTGCCGCGGTTGCGCCATGCCGTACGGCGACTACAAACAATTGCTGGAACATCTATATTGGCGTCACGGGACCGAGAGTTTTTGGTGTAAAATGTGTGGTTTGAAACGTTGGGGATTCGCCATTCACATATGTCATGTCCTGCCAATAAAAAACGATGATGGGGGCAATGAATCGGATGATTCGCAGTACTATTCCGAGAGGGAGTCCGATTACTGCTTCTGCGGCAAATATATTGCAGATGCCCGCATGATTGGTTGTGACGGGCCACATTGTGTATACCAGTGGTATCATTTTGAATGTGTTGGGATAAAAACACCTCCGGAAGGGGAGTGGTTATGCCCAGAGTGTATCAAACTTCAAAAATCTCAGGTGAATATCCCAATAGATGTACCTACAGTATCAACAAAAAAGGAATGAGTTACCTTTTATGTCCTTGAAAGTAATGACAACCGGACTTCATGGTAGGTTCCTAATTTAACTCTACAACATACAAGAGAATATAAAGCCCAGCCCAAGCCCGGATTAATACTGCCTTAAAAAGCCGGCTTCTAAATTCTAACAAAGTTTAACTTAAACATTCATATGTCTATTTTCCATAACTGCATATTCATAGCTTTTTTAGTATGCACGATATGCTTATACCGGTATTTATATGTTTTAACATAATACTATGATATTTGTTAACTATTGGAATCATATGTTTTTTGGGTTTGTTTACTTACAGAACCGAGGTGGACACACAACTTGATATTCTTAAAGAGAAGAAGATAGGGACTCAACGACTTTGAAAAGGTTATAAGGTAATTAACTGGTAATAACAAAATCCACTAGGCCAGCGTGGTGGACTAAGGCCTAAACCCTCTCAGTAGTAGAGGAGGCCCGTGCTCAGCAGTGGGCAGTATATAATACAGGGCTGGTATGATGTATGATGTAATAACAAAATCTATATTATCACAGAAAGTGTACATAATAGCACAGAATGTTGAATAGTACTATAATAGATAGAACTGTATTTCCCATTACGTATTTACACATTTAAACTATTTGGGCATAAATAAAATATACGACTCGAACGATGCAACGAGTAGAAACTATAATATAAGGAACTTAAAATGTAACAACTATGTTGTTACATTTTAAGTTCTTAATAAGTTTTTGAGAAAGTAGAGTGTTCCTTTGTATCAAAGATGCATTATTCTGTTTCAGATCTCAAGATTCCCCTCAAGTGTAATGTTCTTCTTGTTCTGAGTGAGAGCTTGCGCCACGGAAATTGCTTACTTCATTGAAAATATAATACGGATACGGCGATATGTAATGTGGATTATTTGTTATCATATTTTAATATATATTGTTTGATTAACTATGTCTTGATTTCTGCAAGGTCAATAAACTTTTTGATTGGCATATGCTATCAGAAGAAATCATATTTATTGAGTTGCTGAAATTACTATATATTAAATTTTTCTTCGTCAATAGGTAATTTAAAAAGTGAGCCTAAATATCAAGTAAAATCATTAATAGGGATTGAAATATGTTGTAGGAAATATATTTAATGGAAAAACATCCATAAAGCGAAGTACATATAATATACATACATAATATATTTATAAGTAGATATTATAATTAAACAGCTTATGAAGTGTCTTATATTCTTAATTAGATTAACAATGACAGTCTAAATATTTAATGTAATATTTTTTTATTAAAGTACAAAACACACATTAATATAGAAAACAGCGTCCACACAGTAAGTTTCTATCTGAACTTGTTTAATAACTTCCTTTGAGAAAGAACTATTTAGTAGCAAAAGGCTGAACTTATAACAACTACGACAACTCATCTCTGTTTGAAACTTCTTATTAAAATACAAAAGCACTTCTTGTTTAATAACACATTTATATTGCCTATAGTTTTTAGAAATAAACAATATTCTACATATAATTATATCTATAGTGTATCTACTGTTATTTAACGTGCTAGCTTTTTACTTTCGACTACGGTTATTGAATGAAAACTGTGTCATTGTATGCTATATTTCTGTTATTAAGTTAATGATTATATTTTAGATGCACATTAAATTATTTAGGGCCTGTTGCGCAGGTTTAAAGTAAATTTTAATTAAATCAAAAGCTAATGTAAATAGTATTCATTCTATTAGATATTATTTATTTGGGAGCATAGATTAGAGTGCGACCTTTGTATTTGGTCGGCTTATACATTTATGAGACTAATAGCATTTATCATCAAGCGGTGGAATCGGCCGTTAATGTATACTATCTATACTTATATATACTAATATTATAAAGAGGAAATATTTGATTTTTTATTTGTTTGTTTGTGTAAATAAACTAAAAAACGACTGGACCAAATTTAAAAAATATTTCATTAATATATAGCTACATTATCAGTGAGTAACAAAGGCTACTTTTTATCCCGGGAAAATATAAAGCGCGACTTTTATCCCGGAAAAACTTTATCACACGGGCAGAGCAGCAAAGTTGTAATAAAAATAATACCTACTAAATTAACGTTCTAAAATTCCGAAACATTTTGAGAACTTAGACATGCAAACAAACACCATGAGTGTTAAATTACATTCATAACTAATTACACACAAGATTTGCGCACAAAATACTTACCCAAGACCAGTACTATTAGTTTGATTAATCTATGTACCTCGTGGCAAATTAATATTACATTAAATAGCTGATAAGTTAGCGACTAGTTTCTAATGCTGGCATGGCAGAGGACCATGTTTTGAAATTAGACGTGCCTCACACCGTTCCGACGTTTAAAACCAGGGCGGAACTTAGAGATGCGAAACTTATCATGCTGATGCCCAATTTTAACAGGTTGTATAATCAATATAACAACGTTAATATAATATTATTTATCAATATCTTAAGGCAATACTCAAAGAAACAAAATATTTTTATTAGACTTAAAATCGACTTTCCCTAATGACTCACTTGCGTCTTAGCTTTAAAACGAGTAAAAAATTACTTGTTATTTTATTTTTGTCTAGGAAATGTTAGTAAACACGGTCTTGTTTAATACACGGTAGAGTTATATTTAACTTTAAGATGCATTGTTATCTGTGTAATGAAATAACCAATAAAGACATGGATAATTAAATAAAGATTACTCCTTGTCATCTTGCTTTTTATGTTAACACTAGCAACCCGTCCCGACTTCGCCACGGTACCAGAACATAATATGTTTACATTCTTTTCTGCCGTAGTATTTGTTTTAGCACGCTTTATTTTCCGAGATAAAAGTACCACTATATATATTTTCCTGGGATAAAAAGTAGCCTATGTCGTTCCCTGGGTCTCAAACTATCTCCATACTTATTTGCTCGAGATTACAATCGCAGTAAACGATTTCCGGGAAATAAGTCCCGGTATGTGATTCCGGGATAAAAAGTAGTCTATGTCCGTCCCTGGGTCTCAAACTATCTTCACACCTATTTGTTCAAGGTTCCACTCTCGAAAAACTATTTTCAGGGAAATATACCAGTATGTTATTCCGGGATAAAAGTAGTTGATATCCTTTCCTGGGTCTCAAACTATTTCCATGCGAAATTGCATCAAAATCTGTTTGGCAGTATTTGAGTTTATCGCGTTCAGATAGACAGACAGACGCGGCGGGGGACTTTATTTAATAATATTACTAGCTGACCCGACAAACGTTGTTTTGCCATATAAATTCTTTTTAGAGATTATTTTATTAGAAACAAAATGAATAATTGATCAGTTACCGACCGGGGTTAAAAGTTATTAAATTAATAATGTCGTTATTAAAAAATAGGCGATGATGGAAGAAGGTAGAAAATTTAGGATTGTATGTATGCCACATCATAAAAACAATCTGTCCGAAAAATAAAAAATAAAAATTTGGGGTGGGCCACCCTTATCACTTAGGGGGATGAAAAATAGATAACAACCTTTTCTCAGACCTACCAAGTGTGAATATAAAATTTCATCAAAATCGGTTCAGCCGTTTCGGAGGAGAACGGTAACAAACACTGTGGCACGAATGTTTTATATAATAGACTAGCGGCCCCGGCAGACGTTGTCCTGCCCTAAAAAGGAAATAAAATCCTAGAACCCGAGTACAGCGCTATATACCGGATCCAATTGTAAATCTAAACCGTTTTCGAATCCACCTGAAGACACAAAAAATTTTATTAAAATCGGTCCAGCCGTTTAGGAGTTCAGTGACATACACACGCACAGAAGAAATATATAATATAGCTTTTGCCCGCGGCTCCGCCCGCGTGAATGAGTTTTCCCGGTATAAAACTCCCGCTTAAAATGTAGCTTATATGACACGTTCGTAGATTTACCATAGCAGCGCCATCTATTGATTACTTACTCAACCCAGTCGAAAGGTATCGACATCTGTTAGAATCATTCATAGCAGCGCCATCTATTGATTACTTACTCAACCCAGTCGAAAGGTATCGACAGGTTTTGGCGGGAACTTGGTAGTGTCATGAGGTGCTCTTGTTTTAATTCATTATTTTGGTGATACTTAGTGTTATATTGCATAATTATGGCGGTATATTATCCAATATAGTTCTATTAAAGGGCTCAAATGAAGTGAATTGAAATAACTGTGCTAGTCAAGTGTTTGTTTTGTTGCCGCCAAAACTCCTCGATAAAGTCTTGGTAAGGTAGCCACTGCTTTACTTCGACATAGTACTACTACTACTGAGGATAACAAAGAAACAATATTATATAGTATGTAACTTCTAAAAACTTTGACACTGGCAGATGCGCAAACCGCGCCTTGCCAAAGAGAAAAAAAAAAAAAAAAAAAAAAAAAAGGTATCGACATCTGTTAGAATCCTTTGGAGTTAAGATAATTGTGACTGTCAAATAATAACAGACAAATAATTAGCAATAAATTAAAATTGCGACTATAATTTGAGATTTAAACTATCCTATCTCTCAAGTTGGATCGAACTGCACATGGTGTGCGAATTTTATTATAATCGGTTAAGTGGTTTAGGAGTCCATTGAGCTTAAACATTGTGACACGAGATTTATATATATTAAGACATAGAATAATAACGCCAAGAATGATAGTTTCATATCAAAAAAACTGTCAAGTGTGAAGCATAAAACTCATTGATGTAGGCGTAGGCCACACGTATTGACGTTCTGCCACACGCACACAAGGGTGCAAATAATGTTGCTAGTGGTATCGGATGTTCCCCAAAACCTTAAGTCATTATTTAATTAGGATTATTTAATTATGGAATTATTATTATTGTTCACAGTAAGGGATTACTTTATCCTTAATTATAATGATAAAAATCTGAAATAAAAAATAATAAAATAAATCCCTTAGAATGACCAAAACAGTACCAAATTAAAAACAAATTACGTTGATGACGTGAATTAAACGGTTGAATGCGGTATTTACCTTTGCCTCCATTCTAGTTTTATGATGATGATATGAATGAATGCCTTTATTTATGTCAATAATATCAAATGTATCTGGTTCTATTTTATTACGGTTTTTTTGCGAATCATAGTAAAAAAGGCAGCATCACCATTCACCATTCAACCGTATAATTGACGTCATTTGAAGCTTAGTGCTTACGTCTGCTGAAAAAAAGAAAAAAAAAAGTGTAAATTATAAATGATAACTTCATAATTTCTAAAAAAGAAAAGATACAGGTGTCCTTATTTTAGAACTTTTTTCATTTAAAATAATAATATAAGCTTGTTAAAATTTGAAATGTCAATTAAAATCAACTGAACAGAAAAATATTTATTTATTTATTTATTTTATTTACAATATTATCTTTACAGGAATTACCCAATGCGATATTTATTGTCATACAATTCAAATAAAACATTTACATTAGCTTTCATAGAGAATCGACTCTAATGTATCGACCTTAGTTAGCATTTCCAAAGTCACCTTTTTGAATTCCGCCAGTGTACAGTTAATGATATCGACTCTCCGCCCAACCTCATTATTATTATTAGTATTATTTTCATAATACTGGCAACACAATTCCAAAGCATGCAAAGGTACCAATTAAATAAGTTAATTTTAGAAATATATTAATTTTAGAATATGAACATCAACATTTGGGGTATCAATTTTCTTTTTTTTTGGCAACATTTTGATATAATGGCGTCTATAAAATGTTTGAATTATTGTTTTTGCTTTAGCTATTATTTTATGTCAAAATATTAGATTAATCGTAATAATTGCATGTGAAATGTTATGTTACAATGTTTCTTAAAATTATCCGAGATACTGTGACATCAGTTTATTGCACAAACCATCATTTTAAAATAAAATATCGAGAGCTGATAGCGCTACGATTCGGCCTTGAGCACTGACGCGGGATGTTTGGTTACTAGGCTAATTTAGCCTAGTTTTACTTGCCTCACTAAGCGTGTATGTTCACGGTTTCTATGTGTTATTATTCTAAGTATTAAGATAGATATTATGGATACATACGGTGAACATACGCGGGAACTTATTTAGGGTGTAAATCTGAAGATTTTGGGTCCGATCCTCTGGTTTATTTAACATTTCAAGGTTTATTTAGGTCGTTTAACTTTATTAATTATCTTACGTTACTTATCTTCTTATTATGCAAAGGGTAATTAAAATATACTTTATTCGAAATATCCATAAATAATGTAATTTGAGAGAGCCGCGACATTCATCAGAGTGCCGAGCCCAGCATAATCTAAGGACGACGCCCATAAATATCTATATTTTCACGTCATTTGCTTTTGGGTCTAAAGTGGTATTTCTGTCGCGCCGTGCTAAATGGCTTGGATATCCTCCAAATATGCCATCTAGATAAGCTACGAGACCTTTTACTGTTATTATTGGGGTCTCTATTAGCAAAAGTTTTGTTTAAGTCCACATTTCATATGGGGTCTGGCAGCGGTATAAGGTTAATGTAAACTAGTCTCTCGCGAATAGTTTACGTTGTATTTAGTAGTTCAATGTTTATATCAATTTATTTTCGGTTGCAGTACACGTCATTACATAGGAACGGCGTTTATTGTTAGCAGCAATTTCGAACTTGTGACATTTACCCTCGGGATCTTTTGTAGAAGAAAACAACATCATGTACCTCCGACACCTCAACTATAAGCAAAATTTGGTATTGTGTACTTGTTTGCGAAAACAAATAAACCTTCCATTTATCCTTTTGCCTCGGTGGCGTAGTTGTATTACGGTACGACTGTAATGCTGAGGGGGTTTTTCTACTCAATATCAGCCCGGAGTTTGGAATATGTGCCCGATATGGCGATAGGCTCGCCCTCTATTACATCATAGGGCGGAATGCACTATTTGCGCCTCTGCTTACCCCTTCGGGGATAATAGGCGTGCGTGTATGTGAAAGCAAAAAAAATAGGTATTTTCTGAACCAATAATGATGATTTACCTCGCGAACTCTCATTGCTAAGCGATGATTGAAAACATTTGCCCATAAACCCGTAATGTTTTGCATGTCCCTTCCTCACGCGTAACGTTAAGTAATACGAGTGTACTGGGTAGCGATGCGCATCACGCCACTCACGACTCAAGCTATATAGAAATGGACGTCGATGTATCGCGACTGAGAAAACTCCGATCCAATTTAGGAGCCGAATCCCGATGACTGTCCCATGGGACACGCAGCTTCATTCACCGTACGAATTTTAACGGGGGAAAAGAAAATTCGATTTTATCGTGAATATAAAACGAAAAGGAGATAATATCCAATTTGTCCAACTAATATTTGGGTTTATTTGATGTTGACGATATTTTGTTGCCCTTTTGTAATTCCCCGTGGTTATAGGTAGGCACTAGGCACCATTAATTAATATATAGGAATGTGAATATTTTTAGATCTTCTTTTATGCGAGAGATAATGCGGCTTGCTGCATCATTTGCCGGGCGATCTCAATTATACCCAGCTCTTCTATATTCTAATAACACCATTGATGTATTAAAAAGCCCAATAACACCTATGGTTTTATTTTAAAGTTTATTTTGGCGAAAAGTGGGTGCACTAGTTGCGCCTCTGCCTACCCCTTCGGGGATAAAAGGCGTGAGTGTGTTGTGTGTGTGTGTGTGTGTTTTTTATTTTAATTAAATTAGCGGATATCTTATCAACTTTTGGTTTTCGTTTTTATGTTTCAAGCTTGTATATACAGTCAGCGGTAATTATAAGAGTTTTATAAATCCATTTATTTTGTTTGATCATTCAGGAAAGGCATTTTCATTATGAGTTATATTCTGCAATGCAATGTAATGCAATCAGCCCTGTATTATATACTGCCCACTGCTGAGCACGGGCATCCTCTACTACTGAGAGGGTTAAGGCCATAGTCCACCACGCTGACCTAGTGCGTGTTGGCAGACTTCACATACCTTCGAAATTTTAATGGAGAATTCTCAGGTATGTAGGTTTCCTCACGATGTTTTCCTTCACCGTTAAAGCGAACGATAATTGATAAACAATACACACATAGCTTCGAAAAGACAGAGGTGTGTGCCCTGGGTATTTTAACCTCCGGACATTGTCTCGGCAGACCGTTCCCTTCCCAACTAGGCTATCGTTATAGGTTAGTTCTTTTTTGTTTTGACTAATTATAATAAAAGGCAATATTATTAAATATAATCATAATTATAATCAATTGATTATTAAATTGTTACAATCTTGTAAAAAAATATATTACAAAGTGAATTCCGTTTTTAGGAAGTGGGATTGGATTTTTAACAACGGTAAGTATTATTTTTCAATCAAGTTCTATCCACAGTGGATAAAATCAAAATTGCAGGAATAAATTGTGCTTGTGCGATGTTTTTACTATTGTTATTTTACGAAACAACCACGCTTGTATTACTTTCGTGTCTATTGTGCAGTTTGAAAGAGAACATGATATCTCAGTGTTGTTTAATGCTTTGTTTGTATTATATTGTATTCATAGATTTAGATTTTCTATAACTATTGTTTTTATAAATTGATAAATAATACAGACTGCATCGGTGGTGTAGTTGTGTTACGGTACGACTGCAATGCTGAGGTCTCGCGTTCGATTCCCGGGTCGGGTACAGTGGTGTTGGATTTTATTATTTGGTATCAGCCCGGAGTCTGGAGTTTGTGCCTGAAGTGGCGAAAGGCTCGACCCCTATCACATCATGTCGCGTATTTCTATTAACTCGTGTTTCTACGCAAAAGCCGTTTAAAATTACTTAATAGTTACCCTTTACGCATTACGAGCATTGTTTATGATAGATAAAGCAACATTTTCCCTGTTTCGTTGTGTTATTGACTTTCTACTTTCTATCGGCGACCCTTTTTTATTTGAAGGATGCAAAGGTCTTTGTCTCGTATTTCTATTAACTCGTGTTTCTACGTAAAAGCCGTTTAAAATTACTTAATAGTCACCCTTTACGCATTACGGGCATTGTTTATTATAGATAAAGCAATCGTTACAATACACCATACCTTTCTCAAATTCTAGGTAAAACCCTTTGGGTCTTCTCATTGTCATAATAATTACGGTTCCCATTATTCACATTACCTGATATTACGTATTCAACGGAACATTTAAGGTGAAAGTCGAAACATGTTGGATCTTGTCTGCAAGGAAACAATACTCCCTCTCCATATAAAAGACCGACGCAAAATCACATGGTATCGTATTCCACTCTGTGCTCTGCTCGAAGTGTGATCTCCAGTTGTTTGTAACAGTGAAGTGATAGTAAAATTGTGAAAAAGTTAAATAGTGAAAGTGTTATAAAAATGAATGTAAGTACCTTTATATACTTTGATCTAAAAGTGTTGTAACCAGATGTTTCATTAATTGTTTATGCCATGTGTTGTCCACCAGGTTAATACATTTTAGCTATCTTTGATGTCTTATTAATTTATCATTGTTACTAATGTGTACATGTATACTTCGCATATCTATAAGTATTTATCATACAGTACTTACTTAACCGATAATTAAAACAGTTTCATTTCATTTTGTTACAGTTTTCTGAAAATACTTTCAAAAACTACTATTATGCTGAAGAAATCGACGAACCTAGTGATGAAGAAGGTACACTCGCCTTTAAAGTCAAAAAAGCGATATTAGCAAATAAAAGACCGATCGAATGCAACAGCATTGATGAGTTCTTCGAAAAACCAAAAAAGAAGAAAACAACAACAAGAAAGTCATCCAGTGTTGGTCGATCGACGAGCGGTGGTGTTTCATACATCCGATCAAACAGCGATGACAACAGTTCTGCATCACATCTCATAAAAATTGAGGTGTATGAAGTGAATAAAATAAAAAACATCGCACCGACGGAACATTGGAAACACGCTGATGTGCGAGTTAAATATTACGCGGAAAACGACAGTGATAAGAACTTGCAAAGTGTCAAGGACACTATATACAATATAACCAAACAGTTGGCTAGTAAGGACGATTGTGTGAAATATTTTATAGACACAGACAAATGAACAAAAGTGCCAGTGCGTGTCAATGTTTTAATATCATAACTTTAATCATATGCTTTGTACTACTATTATTGAAATAAGAAACTATTATTGTATTAACTGTACTTAAGAATCTACCTGTTTAAATTTAACTTATATTGTATTGTATTTAAACTTTGTACTCTTTTAAGTTACATACTTAATAGATTAATTTGTTTTTGATTCTAGAACTCTTTGTGAATTGTGTTATTGCTAAGTATTATTGTAAATAGTTATAAGTCTTTTTAGTGTTTTTTCATGCTCATGCTTACGATTGTAAAGTTATTGGGAACATTCATAAATTGTTTGAAAAAAAGTGGATAGCTTAGAATGTAATTACATTGTTTTGGGTAGTATATAAGCGTTGAAATAACTTTTAAAAATACTGAGACATTCCTTACCGTGGATACAAGCTGTGATTTATACAACATGGAACTCGTCGCACTTCTCGAAAATATCGAATCAATGGATCTGATGTCATCGCAATACGACAAAGAACTGTACGAGCTCTGTGATAAAATGGAACAAAGACAAGTTGAAACGTGAGTAAAACATTTTTTATTATGTTAAGACTAGTTGCAACATGTTTTGGGAATCCATGAAGAGGGGATACACTTAAAGTATTTATAATGGTTCGAACATCTTGCACAATCATTCAACTTGTTTCTTCCGTTTATATTTTTAACATTGAAGTGCAACCAAAATGTACCACTCACTTGATATTTCTAGTTTATCTCAGAGTGAGATTGCGAGTTTCGATAAAAAGATAATTTTACATAAATATCATCGTTTCATACGGTTTTGGTATATATTAAATGTTTTGCCAGAATCAATGTTGGGAGATCCTGATATTTCTCCTTATTATACACCATGTAGTGGACATAAAATCTCAAAACAAACTCATTCCGATGAGGATGATATTGATGGTGTATTATCAATGAAAGCATATTGTTTGCAGTGTAAATAACAAATAATGTTAGTATCTATTTAAATAATAGAGACATAGTAGCATATTTATTTCGTGAGATAACATTTTTTTAACAGTTTTCTTATCCATCAGATCTATGCAGAATGGAGAAGGCAGCAGGAAAAGATTAGCGCCAACTGAATTGTTTGAAGAGGATCCATTAAAGAGAAGAAAAAATATTCATCTTGAAGCTCCTTCGACATCTACATCGTCGCTAGATAACATTTTAAATGTAAGTACAGAACAGCATAATGATAAAATTGAATGTCCTGAGTGTCACATATATGTATCAAAAAAATATATGACCAGTCACTATAAGAGCAATAAACATAAAAATAATTTAATTAGAAGAGATAATAATCTACCTAATGTTCAATTCATTGATAGTGCTTTCGGTAATAGAATTATTACATATCGAGTGAAATCTAGTTTAGTTTCTGATACACAGCTTGAATCACCTGAATTATTTTTACAAAATATTAAAAAAATAATTTATACATTACTAGAACGATCTATCTTAGAATATTCTGTTGTAAAAGTTAATTTTATTCTCAATGCGGATTTCACACAAGAAACAAAAAATCTACACAATGTTTTTGATTTTCAAATTTCAAACTATCTTGTTTGTCAAGGTGATGACAAAGATATTATTTTCTCATCTATAATTACCGAAATAACAAACAAAATGACCAATTTCCAAAAAAAAGGTAGTGGATGGAGTTTAGTTAAAATAAATCACTTGGATATGAATGTCAACAAATTTAACCCATTGCGTGGATCTTCATACATAGACCTACCGTTAGATATAAAACATAAGAAAGCTGTAATCAATGTTCAAAATAACGATCACGAATGCTTTCGTTGGGCAGTTTTGTCAGGATTATTTCCAGCTACTCATAGTTCCAATAGGGTATCATCTTATGTAATACACAAAAACAAACTAAAATTTGATAACCTATCGTTTCCTATAAAAATTAATGACATCCATAAGTTTGAAAAATTAAATAGTATAAGTATTAATGTTTTTGGATTACAATATGATTCAATAAGCAAATCAAATAAAGTTGTGGGTCCATTACACTTTACGAAACACCGTAAAAATACTCACTTAAACTTATTGTATATATCTCAAGGTTCTAAAGGTCATTTCTGTTATATTAAAAACCTCTCGAGATTATTATCTAAACAGTTATCGACTTCTGAACATGCAGTTCATATTTGTGATGGGTGTTTATTAAATTTCACGTCATTAGATAATTTAAAACGACACCAAGAAAATGACTGTTTCAATGTGTGCACAAATTTACCATCGGAAAACGATAGAAAAAGAAACTGGTTTAATGAATTAATACCATCAAACCACATTTCATTTAACAACTATGAACGTAAATTAAGAGTTCCATTCGTTGTGTATGCTGACTTTGAAGCATTTTTAAAACCAATAGAGAGTTGTTCTAACAATCCAAATCAATCATCAACTGTTAATATTCAAAAACATGAAACGTATAGTTTTGGGTATTATGTTAAATGTTCTTATGATGATAATCTTTCAGTATATAGGTCTTATACAGGGCAAGATTGTGCGCTAAAATTTATGCAATTCATTTACGCAGATTTAGAAAATATTTGTAAAAAGAATTCTTTTGTCAAATCACCATTACCGTTAACTGAAGAAAATAAAATAAATATCAATCAAAGTGAGTCTTGTTACATTTGTGCTACTAAATTAAACGTGGATAAAACAATATCTTATAATTGGCATACTGGTGCATATGAAGGTGTAGCTCATAGAGTATGCTCTCAGAAATACAAAGCTCCTAATTTTGTGCCAGTGTTTTTACATAATTTAAGTAATTATGACGCTCATTTCATAGTGCATGGTCTTGATTTCGAGAAAGGTGACATTGAACTTATTCCTGAGAACAAGGAAAAATATATTTCTTTTTCTAAAGTTTTACAAATCAATAACAGAGTTATAAAATTACGATTTCTTGATTCTTTTAAATTTATGTCAAGTAGCCTTAACAAATTAGCTCAGAACTTATTACTTGAACAATTTCGTGAACTCAAATTAAAATATCCATGTGAAGAAGATTTTAAACGTTTAATAAGAAAAGGTGTTTATCCATACGAATACATGACGACATTTGATTCTTTAAAAATAACTTCTCTTCCCACTCGCGATCAATTTTATAGTTCTTTAAATGATAGTCACATTACAGAAAGTGAATACCATCATGCTCAAGACGTGTGGAATCATTTTAATTGTAAAAACATGGGTGAATATTCAGACCTGTATTTAAAAACAGATGTATTGTTGTTAGCAGATATATTTGAAAACTTTAGGGATGTCTGTCTTAAAACATACGGTTTAGATCCTGCCCACTATTATACAGCACCTGGTTTAAGTTGGGATGCTATGTTAAATTTTACCAAAATAAATTTGGAACTTTTAACAGATATCGACAAGGTTACGTTTATAGCGAATAATATTCGGGGGGGTATATCACAATGCAGCAATAGACATGCAGTGGCAAATAACATGTTTATGTCGGAATACGATTCAGATAAACCATCTTCATTTTTGATGTACTTAGACGCAAATAACCTTTATGGTTGGGCTATGTCCCAATGTCTCCCAACAGGCAAATTTGAATGGGTCGATATAAATACAGATTTTAATATAGCCGATGATGCCAAACATGGTTTAATATTGGAAGTAGATTTAGAATATTCAAAAAATTTACATGATTTTCATTCAGATTTTCCATTTTGTCCAGAAAACGTATGTTTAGGAAACAGCAAAGACAGGAAACTGATCCCAAATTTAAAAAATAAAAAAAATTACGTCATTCATTATAGAAACCTTAAGCAATGTTTAAAAAATGGTCTCCGATTGGTTAAAGTACATAGAATTTTAAAATTTGAACAATCCGCGTGGTTGAAAAGTTACATAGACTTGAATACTCATATGCGTTCATTAGCCACTTCAGATTTTGAGAAAGATTTTTTTAAACTTATGAATAATTCTGTTTTTGGTAAAACAATGGAAAATGTAAGAAAACGAGTTAATGTCAAATTAATTAATCATTGGTTAAATCGTGGCAAAACTCAAGGTGCTCAATCTTTGATAGCAAGACCAGAATTCCATAGTTTATCTATATTCTCAGAGAGCTTAGTTGCAATACAATTAAATAAAACTAACGTTTTATATAATAAACCAATTTACCTGGGTTTTTGTATTTTAGATATATCTAAAACATTACTATACGATTTCCATTACGATTATATGAAAATGAAATATCAAGATAATATTAAGTTACTATATACTGATACCGATAGCTTAATATATCAAATATTTACGCAAAATTATTATGCTGATATAAAACTTGATTTAGTCAACTACTTTGATACGTCCGACTATCCACCAAATAATCAATATGGTTTACCATTATTGAATAAAAAACGGTTAGGTTTTTTTAAAGACGAAAATAACGGTAAAATTCTTAAAGAGTTTGTAGGTCTTCGCTCTAAAATGTATGCAATGGATGTGCAGAATAAATGTATATGTAAAGCAAAAGGGATTAACAAAAGTGTAACAAAAAAATTTTGTCTTACCGATTATAAATCATGTTTATATGAAAAGAAAACGCAATACAGTGAAATGATAAGATTTAAATCAATTAAACATGCTATATATACACAAAAAATTAATAAAATATCTTTATCACACAATGACACAAAACGTTATTTAATAGAAAATTCAACAGATACTCTTGCATGGGGTCATTATAAAATAAAGGACATTTGATTTTATCAACGATTTCTGTACAACGAAAATATGTATGTTAATGTGTGTGTGTTTTAATTGTGGTTTTTAATAACTTAAAGTTCTGTCTTTATTATGTACTATCTTTTTTCTTTATTTTTTTACTATGACAACTGTTTTGTATAATATCATGAAAAATTAGATGTAAATTTTAATGTATGTAGTTAGTTATTTGTTATACCTGATTTAACTTTATTTTATAATAATTTTCTTACTGTAATATTTTTCAAAACAGCTATGAACTGTATGTGATCATTTTTCAAAGTATTTGTGTATGTAATCTTTGTATATAAAACAAAATCAAATATAATACATTCAATCGTAACTTCTAGTTTTATTCATTCCGAAACGCTTTTCGAGTTCACACGTGCATTTAAAAATGTTTCATTTTTATCATCCTTTTACTGCCATAGTTGCAGGTCCAAGTGGATGTGGAAAGTCTAATTTTGTAACAAACTTTATTAAACATATTAATGAGGTGTGCAACACAAATTTTCATCAAATTACTTGGTGTTTTGATGAAATGCAGCCCTTATATAATTTACCAAATGTAAACTATTATCAGGGTATACCAGATTTGAATATGTTTGATGGAAAGGAAGCTAACCTTATTATTATTGATGATCTCATGAGGGAATCTGATGGTCGCATTGTTGACATATTTACCAAAGGTAGTCATCATAGGAACTTGAGTGTATTTTACATTACTCAAAATTTATTTCATCAAGGTAAAGGACAAAGAGACATTTCTTTGAATTCAAACTACATAATTTATTTTAAAAACCCACGTGATAAAACTCAAATACGTTACTTAGCACGACAAGTATCACCAGAAAATAGCAAATTCATAGAAGATGCTTACAGAGATGCTACAAAAGAAGCACATGGCTATTTGATGATAGATCTAAAACAAGACACTTTTGACATGTGTCGAATTAAATCAAAGATATTTCCATCTGATGGTCATTCTACAGTGTACATTCCCACAAAAGAGTTTAAATATGTCAAGAACCAACCAATACCCGTCATTTACAAATGATGGATCGACGCTTAAAGACGCATGAACACTTATTAAATGCTCTTTATAAACTTAAACCAAAACATCAACAAGCTCTTTTAAAAGTCTGTAACGAAAACGAAATTAATTTTATATGTGAATGTATTCATAACGTTTTACAAGGAAATATAAAACTTGAAGAAAAATCAAAGAGTAAACTAAAAAAGTATAAAAATCTACTACGAAAATTGGTACGTAAAAGTACAAATAAAATAAGAAAGAATATTATAGTTCAAAAAGGTGGTGCATTTCTTCCGATTATATTGGGTTCTATTTTGAGTGGATTGATAAGTGGACTAGTTTAAAAATGGAACACGCCAAAAAAATGCTGTTAGTTGATCCAAGCTTAATAGATAAGTTAAATCAAAAAAGAAATGAAAATCCTACCTCTCGTTTAGATAGTGAAATGGAAAAAATACTCGACAGTAATATGGATGATCGAAAAAAGTGTAAATTATACTTACAAATTTTACAAAGATATCTTCACTTTATGGAAGAAGATCGTCGTCCCATTGAACTCCCTATAATAACTTCAAATGACGATAACATTAAACCCACATCTGAAAGCTGGAAATTTTTTAATATAAATAATGATATCAAGAATAAAGATGTAGTTGTCAGTCAGACACTGAGTGATGAAGAGAAGCAACAAGAAAGTTTTACACTCGAAAAAAAAGAACCTTCCTACTCAACAAAACAAATTTTAAATTTAATACCAAAAACATATGTAAAAAAAGGTGAGTTGTTATTGAATTCGGTGTCACTAAATAAAAACAAAATTTATTGGAATGATGCTGGCACAGTGATTGTAGATAATGAAGTGATTCCTAACAGTAACATTATCGATTTAGTAAGCGATACACTGCGACCATTAAAAAACAACGACCCACCTGGTTGGGAAAAATTTGCTAAAGCGTTAAAGGATTTAAAAGTACCTTTAACATATATTGGCAATCCAAAAAGACGTGAGTACATAGCTCGACTTCAAAACACCATCGAAGAACAACCGCCACAAAACACAGAGGTATATTTGACGCCAACGAGCGAAGATAAACACGCAAATAAAATTAAGAAAAAGATTGATTGGGAAAAATGGACCCCTTATTAGAATTAGATCAAATTTATTATGATGTATCACACCCAGCTGGATATAGCAATATCGACAAATTATCAAAAGCTATGAAAGGTAAAATGAAAAAGGAAGAAGTTAAAAACTGGTTGCAATCCCAATCTACGTATACACTCCACAAACCAGTACATAGAAAATTCCCTCGGAACAAATACGTTCTCTCTAATCTCAATGAACTTTGGCAAGCTGACTTAAGCGACATGCGGACTTATTCTAAAGATAATAAAGGTTTCAACTACATTCTTTGTGTTATTGATGTTTTTAGTAAATATGCATATGCTAGACCCTTGAAAAAGAAAAATTCAGAAACCGTAAAAAAGTGTTTCGACAGTATATTTAAAGAAGCTAATACTACACCCACTCACATTCAATCTGATAAAGGCACTGAATTTGTATCGAAAGATGTTCAAAGATACTTTAAAACAAAAAACATAAATTACTATACGACAAATAATCCAGACATCAAAGCAAGCATTGTAGAAAGATTTCAAAGAACGCTAAAAATGAAGATGTGGCGCTATTTTACACACAAGAATACACATAAATATATTGATATTTTGCAGAATTTGATACACTCTTACAATCATAGTTTCCATTCTAGTATTAAAATGTGTCCTTCAGATGTTAATTCTAATAATATAATGACAGTTTGGAGTAATTTATATGAAAAATCTGAAAAATCATCAAAAACTATACTACCTATGTTTCATGTCGGTGACCATGTCAGAATAACTAAATATAAACATGTATTCCAAAAAGGTTATGAATCTAATTGGAGCGATGAAATATTTGTGATTTCTTCTATAATAGAACGTACTCCGTGGCCCGTTTATACTATAAAAGATTTAGATGGTGAGGAGATAGTAGGAACGTTTTATGAACGAGAATTACAAAAGGTCATTTATGACCCCACCATTGAACACAAGATTGATAAAATAATTCGCTCTCGTTACTCTGGCAGCAGACAACAAGTGTTAGTTAAGTGGAAAGGTTATCCAAACAAATTTAATAGTTGGATTTTAGCTTCCAGTTTAAAAAAAATATGATTAAAGATTTTTATTTAACTTTACTTAGCAATAGTTCAATGGAATATTTTCCTGAGAACAAAACATCAATTTTTTCAACAAAATTACCCATACCCATAATATTGGAAGGAGAATGGTGTGTAGGAATCGTTGAATTCCAATATCCATGCACCATGTTTACTGTTCAAGATCATGAGAATGTTATTTACATAACAAAAATCATGAAAATGCCCAATGAAGACAAACTATCTACAGTTTATTATAAGACCCACATACCTGCCACAAACTATGATAATATTAACCATATTTTAACAGCATTAAATAATATAAGAGAAAAAATCAAATTCCGCTACGATAATATACCTAAATTCGTTTCTGTTTCTGTGTTAGACGAATCAATAAAATCTGTAACATTATCTCCTAAACTAGGCTTACAGTTGGGATTTGAACCAAACAGAAACCTTGTTGAAAAGAATTTAGCTAAATGTCCAGCTAATTTACATTTAGGGTTACCATCTCAACTATTCGTTTACTGTGATATAGTTGAACCTCAAATTGTAGGTGATGTAATGACACCTCTTCTGAGAGTAATACCATTAGATCCTTCAAAATACATCTATGGTGCCAATAAAATGCGTGTATTTTCACCTCCTCATTACTTATCGGTAATGCGAAGAGAATTCGATACCATTGAAATAGATATAAGGTCAAGCACCGGACAAAAGATACCATTTCAATTTGGAACGGTGTGTGTTAAACTACATTTTAAAAAATTATAATGCATTTTGAACGCTCCAACATGATATGTCCTTATCAACGCTATTATTCTCATCAGGCTGGTTCAGGTATAGGGGTGGTATATAAAGGGGCGCCTTATCAAAAAGGACATGGAATTGGTAGTTTTCTTGGGGGATTGTTTAGGTCAGTTTTACCATTATTATCTAGCGGTGTTCGAGCTGTTGGTAAAGAGGCATTGAGCGCTGGTGTTGGTCTATTGACAGATATGGTTAGTGCGCGACCAATGGAAGATTCAATAAAAGCACGTCTTAAAGAAGTTGGTTCCAACTTGAAACGCAAGGCTGATGAAAAAATAGATAAAATCAATATGTCTGGATCCGGATATATAACAAAACGAAAACGTCTACCTGGAGTCAGTCCGTCGTTGACCGCGAAAGTGAAAGCTCTAAAAAAATCAAAAATTACTCAAAAACAAATCAAGGACATATTTTCTAACAATTAATCAAAATGTCTTTTTTACATAGTCATTCCTGTGAATGTATAAAGTCCGAATTGGATTTGTTTGCATTGCCGTCAACTCAAACTAGCATTGAAAGTGGAATTTGGATCCATTATAAACCAATTTCATCTCTTGCCGATGATAGTCCTATAGAATTTCAAATTCCTGGAGCAGATGACTACATAGATTTATCTCATACGTTACTTCATTTGAAAGCGAAAATAGTAAATCAAGATAACACCAAACTAACCGCATCTACAGTCGTTGCTCCGGTGAATAATTGGTTGCACTCACTCTTCAGTCAACTTGATGTCTACTTAAATCAAAAACTTGTATCACCACCCAATAACACATATGCTTATCGTGCGTATATAGAAAACTTATTGAACTATGCTCCTGCAGCAAAAAAATCTCACCTCACCTGTGGTTTATGGTATGAAGATACAGCTGGAAAAATGGATTCCACCGATGATACTAATAAAGGATTTACTAAGAGGCAAGAATTAGCTAGTGAAAGTAAAGAAATGGAAATGATTGGTCACTTACATGGTGATTTATTCAATCAAGAAAAATTTTTAATCAATGGTGTTGATATATGTGTTAAGTTAATTCGTTCTAGAGAAAATTTCAATCTCATGGCCTCTACAGGTGACCTTAAATTAAAGGTATCTATTACGGATGCATCTTTGATTATTCGTAGAGCACGAATCAATCCCAGCGTGTTACTTGCTCATCAAAAGGTCTTAGCTTCTACCACAGCTAAATACCCCATTACTCGAGCTGAAGTTAAAGTTTTAAAAATACCATCAGGTGTTCAAGGAAAAACTCTAGATAACATTTTCTTAGGACAATTACCTAAAAGGTGTATAGTGGGATTTGTAAATAACGCTGCTTTCAATGGAAACCTCACTAAGAACCCATTTAACTTTCAAAATTACGACATCAATACTTTTAGTTTATATATAGACGGTCAACAAATACCATCAAAGGCTTTACAACCCTCATTTGAGAACAAAATTTTTACTTCAGTATATCATACATTGTTTTCTGGAACAGGTATACACTTTCTCAATGAAGGTAATGGGATATCCCGAGAACAATACGCTGAAGGGTATTGTATGTTAGCGTTTGATTTGACACCTGATTTATCAGCAAACTCTGCAAGTCATTGGAATCTTGTAAAGCATGGTAGTGTGAGATTAGAAGTGCGTTTTGAAACAGCTTTATCACAAACTATTAATTGCATTGTTTATGCGGAGTTTGATAATGTTATTGAAATAGATAAAAACCGCAATATTTCAGTAGATTATAGTAGTTAAGAACACAAAATTAACTGTTTAAGATTAGATTAAGCGTGAATAATGTAATTCAGATTTGTTGTTAGATTTAAGTTACCAATAAAACGAATTCATAAAATATTAAGTTCTTTGTTTTACTATAATCCTTGCAACCCCACAACAAGAGTCAACTTGGCTGATAAGTACCATAATAGTGTATTGTTAACCTTATATAAGACATTACCACTTTATCATTCGACCTGATAAGATTCTGCAGCGATACGGTGAATAAAAATGAATACAATAGAAATACAGAATTACTTAAAGAAAATTGATCCAAGTATTGAATATAATGTATATGCAGCCAATCGTCTACCAATATATGTGGTAACTCCTACATACGTAGTTAGCAACTTAGACTCTGATAACAAACCAGGTTCTCACTGGGTCGCCATACACATAGATAAGAATGGTTTTGGACAGTACTTTGATTCATACGGTCGACCACCTCAAGGATACCACCGAATGTTTTTAGCGAGAAATTCTAGAATGTGGAATTACAATACAAGTCGAATTCAAAATGACTTTACTATAGTTTGTGGAGAGTACTGTTTAATGTATCTGTATTATAAATACTATGGTAAGAGTCTTAAAGATTTTCAAGTATTATTTAGTGATAATACAATATGCAATGATGTGTTTTTAAATGGTTTATTTAAATCATGTTTTGAGGTGAATAAATGAAATATGAAAATGAATGAATGATTTTTCTTTATTGAAGATTAATAACCCCATACAATACTTATAATTCTTCCAAACAATTTATGAATGTTCCCAATAACTTTACAATCGTAAGCATGAGCATGAAAAAACACTAAAAAGACTTATAACTATTTACAATAATACTTAGCAATAACACAATTCACAAAGAGTTCTAGAATCAAAAACAAATTAATCTATTAAGTATGTAACTTAAAAGAGTACAAAGTTTAAATACAATACAATATAAGTTAAATTTAAACAGGTAGATTCTTAAGTACAGTTAATACAATAATAGTTTCTTATTTCAATAATAGTAGTACAAAGCATATGATTAAAGTTATGATATTAAAACATTGACACGCACTGGCACTTTTGTTCATTTGTCTGTGTCTATAAAATATTTCACACAATCGTCCTTACTAGCCAACTGTTTGGTTATATTGTATATAGTGTCCTTGACACTTTGCAAGTTCTTATCACTGTCGTTTTCCGCGTAATATTTAACTCGCACATCAGCGTGTTTCCAATGTTCCGTCGGTGCGATGTTTTTTATTTTATTCACTTCATACACCTCAATTTTTATGAGATGTGATGCAGAACTGTTGTCATCGCTGTTTGATCGGATGTATGAAACACCACCGCTCGTCGATCGACCAACACTGGATGACTTTCTTGTTGTTGTTTTCTTCTTTTTTGGTTTTTCGAAGAACTCATCAATGCTGTTGCATTCGATCGGTCTTTTATTTGCTAATATCGCTTTTTTGACTTTAAAGGCGAGTGTACCTTCTTCATCACTAGGTTCGTCGATTTCTTCAGCATAATAGTAGTTTTTGAAAGTATTTTCAGAAAACTGTAACAAAATGAAATGAAACTGTTTTAATTATCGGTTAAGTAAGTACTGTATGATAAATACTTATAGATATGCGAAGTATACATGTACACATTAGTAACAATGATAAATTAATAAGACATCAAAGATAGCTAAAATGTATTAACCTGGTGGACAACACATGGCATAAACAATTAATGAAACATCTGGTTACAACACTTTTAGATCAAAGTATATAAAGGTACTTACATTCATTTTTATAACACTTTCACTATTTAACTTTTTCACAATTTTACTATCACTTCACTGTTACAAACAACTGGAGATCACACTTCGAGCAGAGCACAGAGTGGAATACGATACCATGTGATTTTGCGTCGGTCTTTTATATGGAGAGGGAGTATTGTTTCCTTGCAGACAAGATCCAACATGTTTCGACTTTCACCTTAAATGTTCCGTTGAATACGTAATATCAGGTAATGTGAATAATGGGAACCGTAATTATTATGACAATGAGAAGACCCAAAGGGTTTTACCTAGAATTTGAGAAAGGTATGGTGTATTGTAACGATTGCTTTATCTATAATAAACAATGCCCGTAATGCGTAAAGGGTGACTATTAAGTAATTTTAAACGGCTTTTACGTAGAAACACGAGTTAATAGAAATACGAGACAAAGACCTTTGCATCCTTCAAATAAAAAAGGGTCGCCGATAGAAAGTAGAAAGTCAATAACACAACGAAACAGGGAAAATGTTGCTTTATCTATCATAAACAATGCTCGTAATGCGTAAAGGGTAACTATTAAGTAATTTTAAACGGCTTTTGCGTAGAAACACGAGTTAATAGAAATACGCGACAAAGACCTTTGCATCCTTCAAATAAAAAAAAGGATCGCCGATAGAAAGTAGAAAGTTAAAAGCACAACGAACAGGGAAAAAGTACAAGCTTAAGG
Organism: Sphinx pinastri; assembly: GCA_947568825.1. Lineage (NCBI taxonomy): Eukaryota > Metazoa > Arthropoda > Insecta > Lepidoptera > Sphingidae > Sphinx > Sphinx pinastri. Next base: position 7,461,529 of record OX387621.1, on the reverse strand, counting down.
GAACCGTAGACCATGAACAAATTCGTGGTTCATACCTACCTCGCGGGTGATATGAAACGGATTCCGCGGACGATATAATTTTTATTCGCGGGTGTTATCAAAGTAATCCGCGGTCGATATCAAATTAATCCGCGGTAGGTATCAAGTTAATCCGCGGTAGGTATCAAATTAATCCGCGGTAGGTATCAAATTAATCCGCGGTAGGTATCAAATTAATTCGCGGTAGGTATTAAAGTAATCCGCGGATTTATTCGCGGGTTCCGCGGGCCGAAACTGGAGCAATCGAAAACGTCGGCCACCAGCCGCCGGAGCGCCGCGGACCGGCCGTCGAACCTGCTCCAGTATCGGTGAATCCCTTACTACTGACGTCTTGTAGCAGGTCTGTCATAATAACTAAACTAGATAGTATATGCAAATTTTTGAAAATGTGTGTAATGACGACTTGATATAAAGGGTAAGTAAAAGAAGACTTTAAAGAGTTTTATAGAATTCATGGGTAGGTATTCATTTGTAATTTTATTAAATCAATTTAACCTACTAACAAAAATGCCACAGAGAATTCACTCTACATTGGTTCAACGACCGGCAGAAAATGAAAGTCGGAAAATTCAATCTCCAATAACTAAATAATAATAAATTTCACTCTGCGAGCGGAGTCATCAGCAAGCATTAGTACTTTATTTATTGTAATTGTATTTATTCCTTTACCATAAAGAAACCCGACAAATATTTACAAAATACAGAGTTTGAATACATGATTAATAAGGTCGGAAAACACAATACGTATCAGGAGAGCGCATAATATGTATTCATAAAGGGTTTCCCATTTAATCATAAGACATTTGGCATCTGATTGTGAATCTATTGGTTAGCATACCCACATATAAAAGGCGAGCGAAGTTCATGGAGCTCATCGCTCCACGGCTATGTAAGTTCGTCTAAGTGTTGTGTAAGTTTAATTAGAATTCCTACATGTCGGGCGCTTGCGCGGCCCTATCTGACAAATGAGACCGACGTCTTGCGACTCAAGGTTGCCACATTGTGTCTGCAACTCAAAGTAAAAGTTACCGTATTAATATTACGAACTTTGAAACAGATATTTTTTTAATAGAAATTCTTTAAAACTAGGTGTTGCTCGCAGCTCCGCTCGTGTGAATAGTCTTTCTCGGAAAGAGTAAGAATTATGATAAGCTTGTGGACGCGGCTTCGTTACGTAAAATATTAATTAATAGCCGCATAAGAAAAAAATCGCGATTAGAAATGCCGAAACACCTTTTAAGCACTAGCCGTCACATTACCAACTATATTTGCTTCCTCTCTATTTGTTTTACATTATTTGAAGGTACATGAAGTCTCAAACACTCTGAACAGAGACCAATAGAAATGGTTTACCTGTTATCTATACATCTATACATATCAATAAAATTGTAGTGTCTGTTTGTAATATTGAAATAAACGTTTCTTACTACATTTATATGAATATATATACGGTACATACACCAAAATATCATTTTTTTCAATTTTTGTCTGTCTGTCTGTTTGTTCCGGCTAATCTCTGAAATGGCTGGACCGATTTTGACGGGACTTTTATTGGCAGGTAGCTGATGTAATAAGGAGTAACTTAAGCTACATTTATTTTAGTTTCCATAAAAAGCGGGACTTTTATCCCGGAAGAACCCTTTCACGCGGGCGGAGCCGCGGGCAACAGCTATATTATATAAAACTGGTTTAGTTACCTAGTTGTATACATAGCTGTCAGAATAAGGTTGGTGACATATATTATTATGATGGTAAAATTTACTTAAGACGTCTATATATATGATTGGTATACGTAACTTAATTTCCTAATAACTGTTAAAGTTTTTGAAGATGTTCGTTAAAGTTATAGCATAGACCGCCCGCGTGGTCTTTTCTCGTAATAGGACTCTTATATTATATTTTCGCAGGATAAAAGTTATCCTATATTAGTTTCCCTGATGTTAAAGACTTGTTCTCTGTGGGCACAAATGTCATCAGAACCCATCTTTCAGTTAATTTGTTGATGTGTAAACACTAATCCACATTTAAAGTGGAACGTAGGTATATTAGGATGAATAGGTCGAGCTTACCACTATTATTAGGGTTCCGTAGCTCAAAAGGATAAAAGGAACCCTTATAGGATCACTTTGTTATCCGTCTGTCCGTCTGTCTGTCAATACACTTTTTCTCAGGAACGCGTAGAGGTATCAAGTTTATATTTATATTAAATGCAAGGGTCTACGGTCTCATTCAGTTGTAAAAAATCTAACTTGTAAGTCAACGTGATCAAAAGATATGACCGTTTATGTCGCATATTTTCGCATATTTTGCGATTTCACGAGGGAATCAAAACCTATAAGGTACTTCTCGTTGACCTAGAATCATGAAATTTGACAAAAAGCAAGGTTATACAGCGCATGTAAAGAAAAAATCTGAAAAGCGTATATATGTACTATAAAAACAAAAAAAGCGAAGTGACTATTAAAACTTTTTAAAATTGATTAATTATTGATTCATTTTGGCGAACTATTGAACGTGTATACTTAGATACCTTACCTACAAGTTTATACAGAACCCTCGGCGAGTCCAGCTCGCACTTGTCTGTTTTTTTTATGATAGTTTGCTGTTTAGTTTCCTCTGGTGGTAAAGTTTTCAGAGGCCACAAACCACCCTCTTCTTTTGTAGGTTTTATAATCAGTGAAGATCTATTGACAAGGTGATTCATTTGTTCATTGGCTAGTAATTGTTAATATATAATTGTCCATAATTGTCCATAATTGTCCATAATTGTCCATAATTGTCCTGTAAATAAAACATCCATTACAATATTTACATAAATGTATATCTATTGAATAGTAATTTCGAAGTTATTATGCAAATAAGCCTATATTATATAAACTTATTCTCATGACAACGCCGTAAAATATAAATTGGTTCCTTTGAATGATGCTATGAATACTCTCTTGATTGATCATGTATACTATGGAAGTTTGAAAATATAACTATATAATAACCCCCAAAAATGGCAGCCCTGACTTAAACTGAGCGGGTAGTGTTTAATGAGAAAATAATGTTTGCCTTCAATAACGCGAAAGTAATGCGTACGGTCAATGACCGTCGGATTTTCGTACAACTTGTGAATTGCGAATAGATAAATTTGTAAGTTGGCACTATTGCTTGTTGAGTGGATTCATAAAACAAATTACTTCGGTAATGGATAATTTGGAAATGAAATAGTTGTACGATTGTATGGGCTGATTTCGCTGCTTGCTGACAAACGCTATTTGTCACATAAATGTATTAGCTGAACAAACTCACATATCACACTGTAATGCAGGAGCATAGAGTATTACTTTTGTATGTGGCCGATTTATACATCTATGGATGGTGGACAGACGACTTGATAAAGACCGCAGGAACGCGCTGGATACAGGCCGCTTTTGACAGGTCCGTCTGGAAATTTATAGCGGAGGCCTATGTTCAGCAGTGGACGTTGTGTGGCTGATGATGATGATGACAATGATACATTTATGTGATGAATAGCCTTTACCAACAAGCGGTGAAATCGGTTCTAATACTTATTTTATATTTAAAATGTGAGTGGTCATTATCGTAAAACAAAACCATTACCTGAATTGTTTTATGGCATGGTGCCAAAAGACAGCGGTTCCTTAGAAAATATTTGCTTCCTTTCCTAATCCCAAATGATAAAAAAATTCAAAAACGTTAATATTTGTCCTAGAATCAGTATGTTTGTGTCCCGCGTTAGCCATGCACTACGAGACGGGATTTTACTATAGTAGTGTGAGTGTAATGTGTTATTTATTCATTTTTCCCGTCTGCAGTTGCATCTAACGACTTGCTCCTAACTTTGTCAGGATATTTTTCCATACATTTTATGGATCTGTATAACGTCCACTAGTTTTATACTATCAAAAAATACTTTGAAATTTAATGTACCTACGCTTTTGTACAATGATGATGTTAAATATAATCTTACATGTTGCATTATTTTTTGGGAATAATAATAATAGCAAAAAGATAGTTTTATATAAGTACGTATGTAGTATATACCCTGATCAGAATTTGTAGAATAAACACTATGATAAATTCTAATTAAAAGAAAATATAACCATAGATATTAATAGATAAATAATTTCTTAGTTAAACAAGGTAAGATGTTTTTCAATATGAACGTATGATAATTACAATTTATAACACGGGTTGAGGGAAGGATACCTTCTTTAGGTTATGCTTTAAGTAGCTAAGTAGACGAGGAGTTTGTGTGCTGTTGTAAATACTCTGTTATTAAACCCCCTGGCTCCCGACGAAGCCTAAGTCAACTAAAAACTTAGATTGCGTGGACCAACTCTGCCGCACCTTTAAGAAACAAATCAAATTACGCAAAACATGACCGTTTACCTTATTTCTTCTGTCACAGACAGGCGAAGTCATTTCGTGTAGAATGCCCACGTTTACGTGCTTGTATACTTTTTGTAGACGTGTGTCATTATTTGCATAACATGTACCTACAATGTGACGAGGCTGTATGGTCGCTGAATGTCACGAATGCTTTGTCTGCATTTTTGTACTGTTAAAATGTGATTTTACAGAAATGCAATGCGACAAATCTTTTGACAACTTTCATTTAAATTTTCTTGTCAGAGATATGTTCATATTTTTGTCTAGAGAACTGTATGAATTTAATTTAACAAATAGGTTTCTAAACTAAAATTACACACTTATTTGGGGATTTTCATTTATCCCATCAAAACCTAGGTGGGATAAATTAATGTTCTCAAAATTCTGATTCTGGGACCAAATAATACTATGTTCTCCATAAGAATTTTAAAGTGGCGTCTTCTATTGTGATACCTATATTAAATATTTGGTCTGGTCATTAATCTCTCTTAGTCGTAGAGGAAGACCGTGCCCAACAGTGGAATAATATAACTAGAGTTGATATTGTTATATTATTTCATATATGTTATACTAGCTCCATACCAAATTTCACACGTGAGCTAACCAACAAACAGAAAAACAGACAGACAGACAGAAAAAAGAACGGGTTGCATTCCGGGAGTGCCGGCAGAAGTGAAAACTTGAACATTAACGTTGTGCATTTTTGAATATTTTGGAATGGTTAGGGAATAATTTCGCACGAATTGCTTTATTTATCAGTATAAAAGTACTAGTATTTATATGGTTAAATACAATATTTAATTATCGCGCTATCGTACACAAAAATGGCAATTTCACTATTTCTTTATAAATCAAAATTTGAAAAAAGAATATTACGCTCTTTTGTACTCGCGCCGTGCCAACGCTGGGGAAATAAATAAAAATGTAGTCGTTTAATAATTATAGCTTCTACGCAATGTATTTAAGGTTCATATTAGTAAGGGATGGTTTTAATGACGTTAATAAATAAAAATTCACTCGTTTCAAGAATTATAGCTTCTACGCATTGTATTTAAAGTTCATATTAAGTAAGGAATGGTTTAAATGAAGTAAATAAATAAAAATGTAAAAGTTTAAGAATTATAGCTTCTACGCATTGTATTTAAGTTTCATATTAGTAAGGGATGGTAAAACCTGCTACGCATTTCGATCGGTCACGTGATCCTGACGCGTGTTTAACATTTTATACCCATCCCAAAAGTGCTCAACGCCGCTAAAGAAGTTTTCATTTCAAAAAATCTAAAAATCGGTGATTTGGGTTCTATTACTCTTCTTTAGGTCTCCCCATACTTTTTTCTTATTTTTCTTTAAATGTACAGCCACTGGGTTCTACTGCTTTATTATATGTACAGATTTATGAGAACAAATTACATTACACTTAAAGTTCTCGTATTTTACTGGTGGTAGGTCTCTCATTATGTAAGAGGCCGTCTGGGTGGGTACCACCGCAATGTCTATTTCTACCGCCAAGCATCAGTGTGCATGCACTGTTGTGTTTCGGTTTGAAGGACATTGTAGCCAGTATAACTACTGGACATAATGAGACTTACCATCTTATGTCTCAGGATGACGAGCGCAGTGGAATTCCACACAGTACTTTGTAACTCAAGGTGCTGGATGGTGTTGCTACTGTTTATGGGTGGTCGTGTCGCTTACCATCAGGCGAACGGCATGCTCGTCTCGTCATTCAATGCAATAAAAAAAAAAAAAAAAAAAAAAAAAATTTGTGGATTTTATAAATAAAAGTATTTTGAAATATTATTAATATATATTTTGATATATTTATCTGCTACCTGCAGGAATTCACAGAAGTGGCCTACAGGTGTATTTAGGTCAATAGCAAATAACTTTGTACAACACCGCTTTAGTAGATCTGTAATGGTTTTGTATATATGTAAATAAAAATAAATAAATTTATTCATATTAAAAGTTCGTAGTAACCACTCTAAGTGTGCGTTATTTGATTACAGCAAAATTATATTTCACGCTACTGCGAACCATAAACAGCGCACAAACACCATAGCTATTCATTACCGAGCGTATCCTTTACTCATATAAATTTAAGCGTCAGTTTCAACGTAAGTAATAAACTGAATACGTAACACAAACAAAACAGCCTTAAAATTCTCGGTAAGTCAGTGGCTCGGTGTCTCGGCCACGCCGCCGCCTTCACTGGAAATGTAAAAGCTCCTTCCCTGCAATGCATCTCACAATACGACTGCACATTTTTACTACACTTGCAATTTTGATGTCACACGCAGTCAGGACATTTTTTACATTCAGGAATTATGGTACTGGTAGCAACAATGTTTAACTACAAAGTAATACGCATACGCATACTCACGCCTTTTATCACCGGAGGGGTAGGCAGAGGCGCAACTAGTGCCCCCATTTTTCGCCGTGCGTGATGTGATAGGGGGCGAGCCTATTGCCATATCGGGCACAAATTCCAGACTCCGAGCTGATACTGATTAGAAAAATCCAATATCACTGCCCGACCCGGGGATCGAACCCGAGACCTCAGCATTGCAGTCGTACCGTATTACAACTACGCCACCGAGGCAGTCAAAAGAAAGTCAGAGCAAAGTATTAAGATTGGTTTTTTCTATTCTTGTTGCGAAACAGTAGTTCAAGCTCTGCTTTTGTACTATTTGTACACATTATAGCCTGTGAATTGTTGGCCATTAAATGGCTTAACATCTAAATTGTCTCAGGGTGACGTGAACTGCTACGTAGTGTTTCGAAATACAATGTTTTGGGTAGCGTTCCTACTGTGTATGTTAATTTATATATTAATTCTATATATTAATTGACTGCCTCGGTGGCTTAGTTTGCGTACGCGTTACGAGTACGATTTGCGCGCCGAGGTCCTGAGTTCGAGTCCCGGGTCGAGCCAAAAACATTGTGACTGAGTTTTTCCATCTTAATAATTACTCAGTTGCAGCTCGGAGTCAGGAAGTTGGTGGTGTGATACCCCCGTGCTTCGGAAAGCACGTATAGCCGTTGGTCCTGCGCCGGATATCTCTCCGGTCATGGTGGATTGCCGTCTCACCGGACTATGCGCGGTATAAATAAATCAATGTCAAGTTTGAGTAAAATCTCAAGTAGACATTTCATGTATTGAACTATTTAATATACCAAGCTTAAGCTGTCATTGAAGAGCTCGTTCTCACCTGAGTAAGCGCTGTTACGCAAACAAAACTTAGCTGACAAAATCCATCACACGTTTCTCATTTGACTGATGTTAATGTGGGGTTATTAAATAGCGACCATCTTAAAATGCTGACCTTAATTTGACAGCGTCTCAACTGATATCGCACTTCAGAGCGAGTATTAAGTGCACCTGTGTATTGCGCACACACTTGTGCACTATAATATCTCCTGCGTCCTTGGCTGATCTCCGTTGAGATTGGCCGCCTTTGTGGTATGCGACATAAACGGTCATATCTTTTGATCGCGTTGACTTATAAGTTTGACTTTTTCACACCTGAAAGAAACCATAGAATGAAGACCCGAGTAACTTCTTATCTTGCTAATATTATAAATGCGAAAGTTTAAGAAAATGATTAGATATTTGGATGTTTGTTAGAAGTAAACACAGAAACTACTAAACGGATTTGGATGAAATTGGCACACAGGTAGATCATGTCTTAGATTAACACATAGACTACTTTTATCCTGGTAATTTGCTTCCATGATAAATAATTGATGTTTTAAATAGATGGCGGTCGTACTGTTTTTAAAAGGCTTATGTAGCAAGAAAGTGTTATCACGCGGGCGAAGCCGCCAGTAGCACCTAGCCCTACATATTCTTTTTTAGCAAAATGGTGCAAAGATTAACAAATATGTTATCCTCATTTGGTGAGATTAGAACCAGAAGTAGGGGTCTATTCAATAAGAAATAAAGTTGTTGATAAAAATGTGACGACGGTGATAAAACAAGTTAGCTATGGAAAATATAGTTTAACAGGTGCTTGACGCTTGTTTCATAAATTATGTTACTATGGTACTTCTCCGAACTGGAATTGTCTTTGTTGTAGACGTTGAATACGAAAATTGCTTTTTTCTTTTAGAAATTTGCTCAATTTACCTCGAAGTGGATTTGTTCAAATGGGGTGAAATAGACGGATTTACGTAGTTATGCGAAAGTATGTCTTTCTAAAGTACTGTGTAATATTTTTCTTATATGTAGGAAATTTTTGTAATATGTGCAAAGTTATTACATTTTTCAAACTATTTACTTTCGTTGACTACCTCATCATTTCTACTATCTCCTTGTTGGAATTCGCTTACAAATAAAATATATAAACATTTTTCAAGCCTTTCACCATCAACATTTAAAACATCCAAATAAATATTTCTTCGAGGCTGTCATAACTGGAACTTAATATCTGAAAATAAGAAAACATGTGTTTCCTTTAAAATATATGCTACCATTAATATTCTATAAGATGGCATAAAATTAAAGTTTATTTCTTAGAAGTTCTCAATCGATCTGCACACAAAGATGAAAGTATGGTTGTTGCGCCGTCTAATTCCTATGTAACCGATACGTGTTTGCACTGGAAAAAGAATACTAACAGAACTTGCAGAAACGGGGATTATCCTCAATATTGCAGTAAAGCTGGGAGATAAAATGCTCTCTCGGTCGCGCAGGGAAGGTGGATAAGGTGTCTTACAGAACACGAACGGATGCATTCATATACTGATAGATTGCAATAAAATAACAGCATTTCAAACGCGAACGAATAATATAAAAGATTTTTCCATTCGCGAACATTTTAAAAGAATGCTTTATATTACGATATCAAAGTTCGTGAATTAGATTACGGTACTTGTGTTGATTTTGATGACATTTGTCGAGGAAATGGATGTTGGTCAATAAAGGAGGTTTTATATGAGACTCGAGATTGATTCTTGTGGGAATATACCCGAGCTTCGGGTTTGGATTGAGTGAAACCACTTTTGGAATCGCGGCCAAATGTGAGTGATAAATTAATGATATATTCTGATAATAAAAGTCCCTTCGTATTATATTTTATGGTGTAGTGCTATCGAAATATCTTTCGTTTAAGAGGAATGCGTCGTTACATCTATCTTCTTCTTCATAGAGATAAACGGGCCGGTATATCATAAAGAGAATATTACTCGAAGTGGCATAAAAGATATTGGTATAGAATCTACACTACGAAGGCGTAGCGCAGATGCTGTCAACTTATTGCCGAGATTGACAGTTGTTTCGGAAACTTTGAGTCTAATACTGTAGTGTTTCTCGCCAAAAATACAATATTCTTATTTTTTTATACTCCTAGATTATAAAATTTCGTATATATTTTAGTTCATACGTTAGATATTTGAACTAAGACAATGGCATGAATTTTTAAACCATGCTCGAGCTCAGACTGTGCTCCATTTTTTACCGCCAGCGCGCAGCTGTTTCTAAAAATTCTCTAAAATAATAAACACTACTATATTATGTATCTTACTATTGTTATGGTATAAAACATTATCTATATTATATCACGTCTGTTTATAGTCATAGAGATAGGTAACTATGGTTTTTTCCGGCTCATAAGATAGTATAGAGTGGGTTTGTAGCCATCTTCAGTATTTTCAGCATTACTTCATTATTTAAAGTCACAATTTATTTTCATAAAGAAACTGAAGCCAGGTTTATCTGCTATCACTATACAATGTACCTGTAATGATTATGAAGAGGTTTAACTAAAATAATGCGTCTGAAGGTAACGACTATAGTGAATATCTAATCTTATTTTAAATGCAAATTTTGTGAAAATGTTTGGATAAACGCAGAAACTGCTGAACAGATTTGGATGTAATTTGGCGCACGGGTAGACCGTGTCTTGGATTAACCTATAGGCTAATTTTTATCCCGGTAATATGCTCCCATGGGAAATAATGGGAGCAAATTACCAGTAATAATTTCATCAGATTTTTAAAGAGATGGCGCTGCTGTTATGGATACTTTTATAGCAGGAAAGGCTTTTCACGCGGGCGAAGCCGCAAGCAACACATAGTATCGTAAAAACAAGAGTATAGAACGAGTCAAAGTGATTATTTTTTTCTTTTAGGACAGGAAATTGTTTGGTCTGCATACATTTTGCATGGTCTTTGAAAATGGATATTGTAGCTAGTGTGCGCCCTTTAGCGTGCATTTTATGTCAGAAACAGGCTCCGCTCGGCCGTCACTTTGCATACGAGGGCGGTGGTGGTGGATAAAGCCCGGATAACTTTATCTCGCAATCCTTTCTTACGTCGTTGATTTTTAAATTCAAGTATACGCTTCGTATTATGTAAATTGATTTGAAAATCACCGCTGTGTTTTTAACGTCGGTTATGGTATTTATTTTGTAGTTTTAGGTTTTTCACGCATTTTATATCATTTTTACACTGTTTAATATATGGTTGATGGACCGTGAGACAAGGATTATCTTATAAATATATATTTTTTTTGTTTCGGAATATTAATATTTCTCCAAGTTTGATGAGATATATACTAACATGATTTTTAGGGAATAAACAGACGAACCCACAAGGGGATTAAAGAGTCTTTATAGAATATAGAGCAAACAATTTTAAGTTAAGTAGTCTTATCTTTGGAATATTTGACTCATTTCATGCAACATTTTTTTTTACAATCACATCAAGATTTTATACTTACAGCCAATGTTACAGCCCGACCATAAAGAAAATATTTTAAGTATTGGTTAAAGAGAGAGGCTACTTTACTGTCTGACTTTACGTGTGTGTTTCTTGAGAGTTGTTAAGTGCTTGCAATAAATTGCCCGGTGTAGTTCAGGTAATTTTCATTATATTTTTCTTTTGGGTACTTTGTAACGACTTGGCTCAAAATCCATTACAAAAATATTGAGTTGCTACGAATAATTTAAATGTCTGTTATAGATATTTAATGTTATATTACACTTTAATTTATGGTTAATTTTACAAAAGAATTGGAAGTGGTAGGTAAAAATTATATTATTTCCTAGTTTCAAGTACTAATGTCTTATCATACCGGTTTTCATGGGAATCATATCAATATCAAGCCAAATGGTAAATTAAATAAATGCCTGAATGTTTTTCATACCTGATTAATTATGCCAAATGTTGCATATACTTTCGAAATAAACTTATAAATACAACTGACAATGTTACTTTCAAACCAGACGTATTTCTCACTTTCATTACAACCATTTAAAGCTTTGTATTTGAGGTGATAAATCCTCGTACGATTTATTGTCTACAATAAATTTATTGTTAACAGGGTATTCTTACAGTTTGACAGATGAACAATATTTGTTAGCGCCTCATGCCTGTTGAGGGAAACTTCAATGTGTTGACGGCAAAGGAATGTTAATTTCGTTTGTTACTTTCCGATTTAGATTATACTTGAATTTCTCTTTTTAATTTAAAAAGACGAGGGAAAGAGACGGTTTGAGTCTTTCTGTGCGTATCACTTTTTTTTTCGCCAGTAACATTTGTATGTCGCTTAGTCATGTTTCAATGTTTGATAATTATGTATACATTTTTACAATCTTTACTTAAAATCTGTTATATTAAATTTTAATAATTGAAGTTTGTTCACATATAATATTAAACTTAATGTCTCTGCACCACCCCAGCTTGACTGGTAAAGAATGCCTTCGATTTGGCATAAGTCCGTCTTTACAAGATATGTATGTGTAAATAAATAAATTAAATATATTTTCACAGAAATAGTGGAAATACAGAATCATTAGCAAAATTAAAACTAGAACCACCATATGAAGAAGAATTCTTTGCTTAGCAGATCATTGTTATTTTTCTTGAACAACTAAATCTAAATAACTTTGTAGTGGAGTTTGCAACGCTTGCTCTGTGAGCTGCTTTTTACATAACGTTAGCTAGTAAGGTCCGCTTAATCTCGTGTTGTTTCACTTGACCTTTACCAACTAATGGGGGCATGCTTCTCATTACAGCATTAGAACTTGGCACAGAGCTGTATGCACGTGTGGTTCACTATATTTATTATATAATATATTGCTTGCGATATTCTACATGTTGTGTGAGTAACCGTTATGTTATATGATGTACAAGAGTGGAATTATAATGCCAGTTTTGTACATATTGTTTACTGGTTTAAGATACAACCTGCAAGACACACCTTTCCTGGGATAAAAGTCTCACTGTGTTCTTTTTATAGAAATCCATAGCGTCATCAGTATGAACCAGCGCCATTTTTTTAATAAACGGGATAAAAAAACCATAATATGTTAATCCAGGGGAGGTTCTATCCGAGTGCAAAATTTCCTTCAAATCCGTTTAGCGGTTCATGCGTTTGCTTTTTACACACACCCAAAATATTTTCATAATTTTACTGGTGGTAGGACTTTCATATGTGAGAGTCCGTCTGGGTGGATACCACCGCAATGTCTATTTCTACCGCCAAGCAGCAGTGTGCATGCACTGTTGTGTTTCGGTTTGAAGGACATTGTAGCCAGTGTAACGACTGGACATAATGAGACTTAACATCTTATGTCTCAGGATGACGAGCGCAGTGGAATGCCACACAGTGCTTTGTAGGTCTGCTGCTGGGGTGCTGGACGGTGTTGCTGCTGTTTATGGGTGGTATTATCGCTTACCAACAGGCGAACGGCATGCTCGTCTCGTCAGTCAATGCAATAAAAAATGCATTAAAAAAATCTTTCGCATTTATAATATTAGTAAGAAGTAAGATTCATTTAAATTATTGCTCGCTGTAACGGTAAAAGGTGAGGAATCCGATGGTATGAGAAATAAAATACAGACGTAAGTCTCTTAAGATAAACAAACATTATAAATAAGGTTATTTCTTGTACTGAAGTAATACTTACTACTTGTAGAGTCAGCAGAAATCCTTTATTTTACCTTTTTCTTTTTTATTACACTAGCATATTTTGTGGGTGCCTCATAATAATAACTAATAGCTTTAGTTATTACTTTGAAGTGGATACTTGTGGGTGACATTTGTCCAATGATGCTTTTTAACCGACGAAAAAAAAACGGAGGAGGTTCTCAAGTCGACGTGTATATTTTTTTTTATGTATGACCACGTATAACTTTTTACAGAGTAGTCTGATTTTAATAATTCTTTTTTATTGGATAGGGTATACCTCGAAATTGGTCCCATGTAAATTTGGAAAAAAAAATCTTCCCTAAGGGTGGGAAAAAAGGGGTGATTTATTGCTTACTCACAGATTTTAATGCTGAGTTCTGTATTAAAAATTAAGCATGCAGTTTATAGCCACAACAAAAAAAAACTTTTTAACAAAAAAATTAAACCGCCATAAAAATGGAAAAGCAAAAAATAATAAATATTTTTTATTTAACCTTAATAACTAAGTTCTTAAACTAATGTAAGCATACTTACGTAATTTTGAGTCGCAACAAATTATTACAGTGTTATTACAAAAAATACTTTAGACGCAGTTTAAACACGTGTTTAGCTAAACAGAGTCTAATTCTAAACACCCGCCTAAACTTCAGACCTAAACCCTCTGTGTCTGTCATGCCTGTCAGTGTGCGTCAAAGATTGTAGACAACCATCGGCTTGTGTTTAAATATAAACAATGTCTAAACCATCTCTATCTTTAACCAATGCTTAAACATGAATTTGTAATCGAAGAATTTTTAGTTACGTGTTCATCGCGTGTTTAACTTTTTTGAAAAACACTTACTTTTTGGCGCCGACCCAAAATTACGTAGGTATACTTACATTAGGTTAAGAACTAAGTGATTATTCAGTTTTTTCGGCGGTTGAATTTTGTTGTTTAAAAGATTTTTTTTAAACGATTATCGTGCAATACTAGTTCGCAACCTGCGGTAAATATGGAAGTGGCTTTCAAAACAGTGCTCTTTCATGCTACCTTGCCTACTCTTCTGTAATTAGTGGAGTGCAATTCGTACAAGTACGAATATGAGTTTCGAATTTTCAACACTCGGAACTAATAATTTTCTCAGTATTGCAAGGTTTTCAAGTTTTGGTTATAGCGTAAGTAAAGAATAGAGTCATTTTATAGCAAAATTTTGAAGTCCTTGCCTTTTTCGGTGGTCTTTAGTGGAATCAATTGTATCTGGTTAGAAGATGTGATTCGGTATGCAGTCTATTTTAAATTCATTAAGACGGCGACGGGGCGATGTAGATTTTAGCTTTTGTTTCTGTTCTAAATACCATTGTTACGTTGAATATAAAAGTTGATTCAATATTTAATTCATGCTGGTATGTAGTTATTTACAATTCGCCGTGGCGGAAATTTAATCAGCCATTCTCTCGGCGCGGTACTGTGTTGTTGAACTGCGGTCAGCCGAGTAACGTTAGAGTTCCTACAGATATTTGCGTTTTTGTGAGTTATTTCTAACTAAATCTGGCGGTATGATGTGTACATTTGCTAGTATGCATAATTACATACAGATTATTAAAAAGGAGAGTATAATTTAAGGCAATACGAATTATGGGTAATCATCTCTCTGGATAAACAATTTTTGATACCATTAAATAACGAGACAAGTAGCTCGTGCACCTGAGCATCATGTCTACCCATAAATAGTAACAATATCAATCATGGCGTTGAATTGCAAAGCACTGCGCGACACTGTAAGTACTGCGTTGGACACCCAAGTGATCAGATAATTATACTGTCAAGAACAATACTTTACAATGGTAATAGTGGCCTTCAAACCACAATAGATAGTGATTGCAAATATAAATAAAATGGTCGTTGCTACTTGCTACCGATATTGGCTCTCGTAGTCGAAGACCAACCGCCTAGTAGCAAAGTTAATGCAATTGTTGAGATTGAGTTTTTAATATTATTTATAAATTATTTAACATTCCCGTTTCGCGGCAGTGACGCGATGTCACATGTAGACACATCGAAAAATAGACAAACATTAAAAAAAACAATTGTACCTGACCATGCCACGTCGCGCCTCGGAGCTTTTACAAGTTCATTCATATTATAATCGACTCGCGTGAATTACCGCGCCTCTATTCGCGCAACGAATTTAATTAACTTTAGCTGAGGATTTAGGATATTCGTTGAATAATGACATATAACATAACATCGAAATCCTGTATTTTATGATAAAGTTAGAAACTGGCAAATAAAAGACTTGCCATAGACTTGCAATAAAAGACAGTAACCACAACAGTTTTCAGGTCGCAAGGTCGCTAGCTTGTGGGCTTCGTTTCAAATTAATAAAGCGCTAAATAATTGATAGTCGTGCATTATATTTTTATTAAACTTATTACACTAATAATTCAACTCTCACAAAAATATGTTATTATGCTAGACAAAGCCATGGCTGTCGGAGAAATAATAACAGATCAGTTTAATCTGGTCGGCGGGAAGCTTCCTCCGCAAGCATTAAGACGTGATCAATTATCCACGTGCGTCCTTCCACTCCATCCGTCCGTAGGGACTGTTTACTACGGAATTTTAATATAAATTTGCTTATAAATTAAACAGGTAATCGGGGCCGGGAAGATCGATTGAGCCGTCTTGCACTCGACGCTTTTTTGTATATCTTCGCGTTTGTTTGGAGTTTAGGTAAGGTTATTGCGATGGATCACACTACGTGTGGATGTGTTCTTGAATATTGCGTATCATCTATGCTCGACTAATTTTAATCAACCGAGAAGGTTGAGAGTAAAGAATATCTAAGTTTCGTATGTAAATTTAAAAATAATGCATGCATGCAATCAGCCCTGTATTATATATTGCCCACTGCTGAGCACGGACCTTCTCTACTGCTGAGAGGGTTCAGGCCTTAGTCCACCACGCTGGCCTAGTGCGGGTTGGCAGACTTCACATACCTTCGAGATTCTTATGGAGAATTCTCAGGTATGTGGGTTTCCTCACGATATTTTCCTTCCCCGTAAAAGCGAACGATAATTGATAAACAATACACACGTAACTTCAAAAAGTCAGAGGTGTGTACCTTGGGTTTGAGCCTCCGGACATTGTCTCGGCAGACCATTCCATTCCCAACTAGGCTATTGTCCACTCCATTAAATTTAAAAATAATATCGTGTCAAATACTAAATATGATTGATTATTTTTCCGAGCCAAATATCGACCAATAGAATTGCACCATTCGACGTCACGTGGTACAACCTACATGGTATTATACTGACAATTTTTTTTGAATATTTTCTCTGGTTGTTACTATATAATAAGAAACAATTTTTTTTGAATATTTTCTCTGGTCGTTACTATATATTATGAAATTCTTATTTGTTGACTGTTCATTTCATCTCATGGTGCAATTCTATTGGCCGACATTTGGGACGGAAAAATAATCCCCCGAATACCACACGAGCTTCAAAATTATCTGGCATTTCCCTCAAGGTTCCCTGCAAACAAATGAAGTCGTCAAGTTTTTCAGGAAAAATCACTCGCGCTTCGCGCTCGTGATTTTTTAACCTGAAAACTCCTTCATTTGTTTGCAACGAACCTATCGGAAAATACCCGATAATTTTGAAGCTCTTGTGGTATTATATGTGAATATTTTTTTGTCCAATTGCGTTTAGCATAAGAATATTTGCTTAATACTTTATACAGAGTAATAAAGGTGGTGTTGGTTTTGCCACGTGTCTCAATTTTTTTGTTTAAATTGGTTGGAGACTTCACACGTATATCGAAGTTAGCTTTGGCACGGGTTTTAGTGGAAGTCTATTATTTTAATTAAGCTCCATAAACTTTGTTCAGCAGCCGAAACCAATTTCAGTAATTTAATTTGTTTTTACTGAGGACTTCGCTTGCCGATTGGGAGTAGGTAAGACTAAAGTCTGTTTGGAATTTATTAGAATCATGGCTTTCGACCGAATCCGTATTTTCAATGTAAGAGCCATAAATATAATCAATTAGGTTTTGCTCGCAGCTGCGCACGCGTGAATTTTTTTTTCCGGTATAGAAGTACCCCCCTGTTCACTTTTCTAAGAGGAAATGTAGCCTATGTTTAAGCTTGACTGACTCGGTGGCTTAGTTGTATTACGGTATGACTGCAATGCTGAGGTCTCGGGTTCGATCACCGGGTCGGGCAAAGTAATATTCGATTTTAAATTCAGTGTTGCTCGGAGTCTGGCATTTGTGCCCGATATGGCGATAGGCTCGCCCCCTATCACATCATGGGACGGAATACGCACGGCGAAAAGTGGGTGCACTAGTTCTGCCTCTGCCTACCCCTTCGGGGATAAAAGGCGTGAGTGTGTGTTTAAACTTACTCCCCCCAAATGTTGTGAAAGCGTAACAGACAGACAGGGCTACTTTCGTATTTATTTTATACTAGGGGTTCTCGCGACTTCGCCCGTGTGAAAAGCCTTTCCCGGTACATAAGTCCCTATAACCCAGTAAGACGCCAGCGCCATTATTTTTTGGTTTTTAGTTGTTTTTGAAGACGGTTTAATATTTTGTTAAAAAGGTTTTTATCTTTCAGGAAGAATTACTTTCATAGCAGACCAGCTTTAGAACGGCGATAGCCTAGTTGGGAGTGGAACGGACTACCGAGACGAATCATGTCCGCTGGTTCAAAACTCAAGGGTACGCACATCTGACTTTTCTAAAAAGTTATGTGTGTATTCTTTGTGAGTTATCGCTCGCTTTAACGGCGAAGGAAAAACAACGTGAGGAAACTTGCATACCTGAGAAGTTCTCTATAATAATTTCGAAGGTATGTGAAGTCTGCCAACCGGCACTAGGCCAGCGTGGTGGACTGAGGCCTAAACCCTCTCAGTTGTAAAGGAGGCCCGTGCTCAGCAGTGAAAATATATAGTACAGGGCTGGTATGGCTATGGCAGATCAGCTTCTTCTATAACACGAAAAGCTAAAATGTAACGAAATGATTTCGGGGTGTATGTTCTGTAGATACACTGTTTCTGTTATCTTCTTCAGGCGGTATTCCAACTTGGCTTTGTTTTAACTTTATAACTTCTTTACTTTCAGAATAATATTTCTGATATAATAAACATTCTTCAAAGCATTGAATGTTACGCGTCAGTTATTTTACAAGTAGGTACAATAGAAAGTAAATCTACAAGTGAGCTATATGAAAACATAACCGTTTAAGTAAAAGTAAAACTTTTCGAACATGTTTCTTTATTGCAAAAGGTACACTTGAAGATTGTATTTTATATTATTCGTTGAACTTGGAATAATGCTTGCTTTTTAGACGATAACAAATAAGGCACGCTTGGAACATGAAGAGTTTTAATTTATAATGCATATTATTTTTATAAGATCCGTGTATAAATAATATATTAGTTTTTTTATAAACTTTTTTTGTTACACTTATCACCAGTTTACCAAAAATAGGTAATATTTAATATACTCATTGAAGTGCAAAGCATATTTTATACTAATGCAATTTATGTCTTTCCTCCCGGGCAATGTTCTTAACAAAGCTTGGCATTAGGGATTTCAATTGTCAAAGTGACATTGTCAAATTAAATGGATTTGCTGACAAGTGACTCAATTGAAACCGTCGCGTCGCTCTCGGAAGCATACAGCTTTTTATCTATCTTTGAGTGTTTACTGTGTTCTTTTAAATAGATACAGCGGTATTTTTGTGCTCTTATACCGTTCTTTGTAAATGGTCAGATTTAAGACTAGAATAGTAAATATACTACTAATATTATAAACGCGAAAGTATGGAAGAATGTATGGATGTATGTTTGTTACTCTTTCACACTAAAACTACTGAACGGATTTCGATGAAATTTGGTACACGGGTAGATCATATCCTGGATTAACACATAGGCTACTTTTTATCCCAAGGGCAATGCAATCAACGTGTGTGATATGTATAATAATAGCAATGAAAAGCTCGCTTTGACGGTGAAGGCAAACATCACTGTCAATTTAAAACCGCTTAAGAATTATGTGGTGGCATAAATTCTATTTAGAACTTGTGCATTTCTGCACGGCGCCAGATATAGGGAACGTGCACGAACAATAGGTGGCAGCACAAAATCAACACAAGAGCCACATGTGGATATAATAAGAAACTCAACAGACCTATAATTTATCTATATATTCTTTTAATATGATAAAAGTGATAAAATATGGGTTCCGGCCGATTATTTATTGATACCCAGCGCGGACAGAATATGCTTTTTTTAGATGGGAGCTAGTTATTTTGATGTTATTGAAGCAAAATTAGGAGGTTATGTTGCCTTAAATATAGATTTTTTTGTATTGAACATTGTCTTCAAAACTGCTTTATATTTATAAACTACATAAATGCTTTTGGAAATAATAGTTATGTATGGTTTATATAGCTTTTATTATTTATGTCGATTTTCACATAACCATGGAATGTAAGTATTTAGTTACTATTCTTATTAGGGACGTAATAGAAATTTACACCATTGGATTTGCTTATATTTATGTTTTGGAGAAGCAGATATACAGCAATACATTATTAACAAATTAAATGTTATTTTACATTCTTTTAAAATGAATATTTTAAGTCAACGCCAAGTATCGATAGGGTGAAAAATTCAGATTGCGCCACCAGATGGCAGAGCTTACCACGTGCACCTTCCCTATAGCCATGTTAATTACCTACACCCGATGGACTATTGCATGCGAAAGAACTATAAAATAATATTTATATGCAATCAATATGTTATAAAGGGCCTGTGATATGGATGGAATTTGGAACATAGGTAGACATTCTGGATAAACATAATATTGTTATAAACTACGCATGCTCACGCCTTTTATCCCCGAAGGGGTAGGCAGAGGCGCAACTAGTGCACCCACTTTTCGCCAAGCGTATTCCGTCCCATGATGTGATAGGGGGCGAGCCTATGAGAGCGAGTTATAAACTACTTCATTGAAAAGTAGGTACACAGTGGGCTACTATTCCGGGAAAGGTCCCACACGCGCCGGAGCCGAGAGCAACACATCTTGTATTATATAGGTAGATAACTCTTTATTGAACACCACACACACACACTCACGCCTTTTATTCCCGAAGGGGTAGGCACAGGCGCAACTAATGCACCCACTTTTAGTCCGAATTCTGAAGAAAATGAGTATGGAATTTATGCCCGATATGGCGATAGGCTCGCCCCCTAACACATAATGGGACGGAATGCGCATGGTGAAAAGTGGGTTATTGAACACCAAATACGTAAAAAAAAGACAAGCAAACATACTTATTAATTATAGCTTGTGTAACAATAGGCGGTCGTATCGCTAAGAATGATCTCTTTCAGGTCCCGTAGCCGTAAAACAGCAGCCGTAGCAGTAAAAATATGTGATCTTATGCGAAAGGCTTATCGATGAATTCTATCGATAAGCCTTTCGCGTGGATACGTCACTACGATGCATTTTTTGTTTTCTATTAGCGTTAACGCTTGTACAAGAGCATCTTGGCTACGGCAAGACAACCATAGGATGGAAGTACTGTAACTAGGTTGGTTAGAATCATCATCATCATCATCAGCCACATGACGTCCACTGCTGAACATACGCCGCCCCCAAAGATTTCCAGACGGACCTGTCAAAAGCGCGTTCCTGCGACCTTTATCAAGTCGTCTGTCCACCTTGCAGGTGTACGGTCGACGCTGCGCTTGCCAGTCCGTGGCCTCCACTCCAGAACTTATTTGCCCCCTTGGTTATAATGAAACCTATAATTTATCCATACTTAAAAATGCGAAAGTAACTGTCTGTTTGTTATGCATACACGGCTGAACCACTGAAACGATTATGAATGATTTTTTATTTTTTCTTTTACCCCTTTTAGACATTTTGACATTGTTCAATTATAGTGACGACCGATCTATATCTATTACTATCAATGACTAAAGATATGATGTAGGTATTATAAACTACATTTGTAAACGAGGGTTAATGCATCATGAACGCTAATATATTTTTATTTGGTTGCTTCCCAATAGTATTTTATTTATATCTTAGGGCTACATCCATGCATGCATTAACCCTTGTAATAATAATACTGTTAAATATACATAAAAAAATATGAAGAAAATCATGACAATTGATGACGAAAAAATTAAGCCCGGAGTTTCTTTCTGCCTTTCTTCTTCGGGTCGTCATCGCTTAGGTAGCTAGTGAAAGGCTGGTAGGTTAGCTAGGCTAGGACCTTTTATCCTCTCCGGCGAGGACCGTGGCGTTTCCTTTCCTCGTAATGTAAAGATATTCCTTCCCTTTCTTTTATATCAGCTCCACTTCTCCTTACCTAGCCCTATTCCCGTCCCCAATGTCCGTGTCCTCATCAGCCCGTGCTGGTTGTCAATTATTTAATGTAGGTACTTTAAATTATTTAATTGGTATATGTACCTTTGTTATTCGTCTATACCTTGTCATGACTTGACATAAGTGTTTTTTAATAAGCGTATTTGATCAATAAATGATTTTATTTTTTATTTTAATGAAATTTGCTGTGGGGATAGTTTGAGACCCTGGGAGGGACATAGGCTAATTTTTATCCTGGAAAAACTTTTTCACGCAGGTGGAGTCGTAAGTAAAAGCTAGTTTATAGTAAACGATCGCAGCTGGGGCAGTAACTCACGCTTCGGTTGCGATCATCGGGTTTGCTTGTTAAGCGTTCAATGGGGGGTACGATATGTCGCGGCTATTGCGGTAGGTCAGCGGCTGCAATGTTTTGTAACTCGGAAAATATTGCTTCTTTATTATATATTTTCTTACCGTTTCTTTGACAAATTTTCTCGAGTAAATTTGTTGATACAAGGCGGTACTGTTGGTTCGGGTACTGTTGGTTCGGCATCCCTTGTCTGTCTGCCTGTTACGCTTCCACGGCGAAACCACTTAACCGATTTTCATAAAATTTGGTACTGAGTAGTAATTATAAGAAAAGATATAGGCTACTTTTGATCCCGGAAAAAACCCAGTTCCACTGTAATTTATCCAGGAAAAGGCTATTGACGCGGGCGCAGCTGTGTGCAAAAGCTGGTATTCTATAAGTTAATTTGGTAATATTATGCTACATTTAACATATTAATTTAAATGTATAACGGAGCGCTATATCGGCTGCGAGAGGGTAGTGGTGCGTACCTATTAAAGGTGAGTGTGTAGTTCTAAGTCCACGTAAGAAAAGTCGCGGACACAACTAGTTTTACAATATAGCGATATTGAACAAATAAAAGACGAATTAAAAAGTTGAGCCGGTATAATTAAACGTTCCTCAGTCGAGTAGCTGCACTACTACTAGCCGTACTCAAAAACCACAATTTTCTGGCTTGTTGCTCTCACAATTTGCTTACACAAAAAGCAATACGAACTCGGTGGTAAAAATAAAGCCAATTTGCGGGTATCAAACCGGGAGGATAGATGAGGCGATGGCTGTTTGTTCTAGTACCTAAGTTGATTAACGCGCGTATGTAATCTGGCGAAAAGTTCAATTTCATCCGCAAACACACCAATGTCATGACATTCGCTCAGTGTGATTGGTTCGCATGTGTTTTGAATGGCATGATTTATTTTTATCTAATATTCTATTGATTTATTTATGGTATTTGATTTATCTATCTATATTACATGGGTTAATGAAATAGAAATATCTCGAGTAGATATTGAAATAAAACTTTTTTGGGGATTTTATTGCGGCTTAAATTATATTTTCTCCTGACGCGACGCGACGTTTCGAAGACTCTGCCCGGGCTCTGAGGACCGGGATGACGTACCACGTAATTTGTAGGACAATGTGACTATTAAATTATATAAATATTAACTAAGTAAAAAAATAAAAAATCTGCTGGTTAGTTATTATTTTTAATGACCTCGTTATCAATACATGTTGGAAGGAGGGGACTCTTTGATCAAACCATTCATTTTGGAGGACAAATATTTTTTCGAATAATTTAGATAATTATCATCAGATGTAACAAAAAAAACCCAGTTAGTAATCATTTTTTGAGAATCAACAAACCAACATATTTTATCCCTGCCACCCCTATTACCTACCACAATCGAGTTTTGGTACAGGAAATTGTTGGGCGTCTCATCAAAATGAAGCTACTCACGGAAAATTGGCTTGATAGTAATCAAGTGCAAAAATGGACCAGGGATCCTGTACTATTCGCTTTAACATAAGAAATCATTATGTATCAGAGTCTAAGATCAGAGTAGATTTTAAAAACACTATAATGCAGTTAAATTGTATAAAGAATTCAGCCTTACAACATTTAAAATAATAATTATGTGCAGGTCTACGCATGCTAAAAACAAAGAGCGGCTAGAACTTTACTTGATTATTTGAAAGAAAGAAAATAGGTTTTTAGGCCATACAATTTAGAACACAGAATAATTTTCTATAAATATGTAAAACATTATAATTTGCTGGAATTTGTTTTTGTAGAGCATATTTACTATGCAATATACAAGTTTGACTAAATAAAGGCATATTCCGCTTGACTGATCGTAAAAAGGAATCCTACTTATGATTCGTTTTACTACGCTTTTCCTTCCGTACATAATCGTGTTTTATAGATGTTTATGCACCATCTTTATAGGACGCTACGGCACCCTCGAACACATTCTCACCGATTGAACATAAAACGTGTCCCTGTCTCAAATTCGACGGATGGTTAAACGAATTTTCACCTCGATGTAGCAACATTTGCACAAGTGTTGGCCCTTCGAAAGGGAGCGCGGAATTGAGTAGGTCGTTTTAATGCGTATTAAGGTGAGGCGTAGTGATGTTACGAATATTGGATTTTTCGTATTTGTAAATACGAACACGAATACGAATACTCATCTCCAGTATTCGCAAATATGAATATTTGCTTTTTTGTTACGGCGCCTTTCTCCAATATGATGAGAAAAAACAATTACAATAGGATAGTTTCCTATGTTTGATTTTCTACATTAATTTATATGTAACAGAAAATAATACGAAAAAGAGATTCTTCTGTGAAATCAGCTTCAGAATAGGTTGAAAAATAAAGCAGTTATTCATATTTGGAATATTGTTATGAGCAAAAGTGGGGGCGTGGCGGGAATATCGCGCTATCTCTTTCGCACGCACGCAGCGTTATAGCCGTTGACGCTCGGTGACGTCACAGTCTGATATTAATCTTATTTGACAACTACCCCTTTCAACCAATTTCAATGCTTTATAACTTACTTATTATTGCGCCAATCTTGAAAATTCCTTTTCCGTTATATTTTGGATGGCATACATTTTTGATAAATGTATTAAACGATAAGTAGTCAACTACCCTATTCTTAGGTCCAATGATTGAATAGTAGGCAAGTTCAATTCGCAATTAAAAAAATTGAACTGGATAATATAGAAATTGTGAAGACCAAACTGGTAATCAAATCTGGCTCTTAACATATTTACCAATTTCAGATAAATTCTTTTCTTCATACAGAAAACAGCTACTAGCTAGTAACATACAGCAAGTGTCTATGTTCTACTTCTACCTATTCTATAAAACCTTAAAGTTATTATTGATCCTAAAAAGCTTAATATATTGGCTAAAACAGGTGTTATTAAAAAAAAAAATGAGAACAAACGTTAATTCAGAATCATAACAAACTCTTCAACTTTATAATATTAGTATAGTTTCGTATTATTAACAGTTGAGTGAACGTTAAAATAAATATTACAACGGGCACAACGGCCATGTAATAATAAATTAGTGTCACCGCAAACTTTATTCTAAAAGACTGGACACAAGTCAAATCACGTTAATACCATCGTTTCAAAGTGATATTTAGGTCCATTACTTTAGTTTATCTTTGAACATTTTCGACTATAATTATGAACATTTTTGTGGTATGTTTATAGATGTGTAGCTACATTAAGCTACTATGTGAGTTTGCTAAACTCTGTAATTCTATATGTCAAAAATGTGCTGTATTAACGCGGGAATTAGATGGGTGCATTTAGCGTCGAAACTAAAGAAAATCTGCTATCAAAGTCTCTTTTTTCACGAGTTTTGTAGCAAAATTCTTGCGGGAAAGTGTTGAGGGTGCATGGACTATTTACTACATCCCCGGTCGTAGGGGCAGTCTCGCTTTGATTAAACCCTTTCGCCGCCCACTCGAGACGCTCGTTTTACTTTTATCTACTTTATTACCGCTACACGTAAAAATATTTTCTTAGTGTACAAAATAGTGAAACTTTTAAAATTCGAAGACATTAAAATACCATCGTAATTATTTAAAAACTTGCCAAAGTATCGGTTCTGGTTGCGTGTTCATGTACATACCTATAAATTACAGATTTCAATTTTTTTTATGTCTGTCAATTGCCACGCAGCAGGATGATAAATTGCTACATTATTATATCCCGTGTGTCGATCACTGTCAATATATTATTTGCTTTTTGCCACACATCCCTACAGGATAGTCTGTAGATACTCGATTCGGCGAATTAGATTTTTAAAGTGGATTTTCTTCATTTTTATTGCCGTCTTGTTTCTATTTCCAAGAAGTCGGTTATTTTCTTTTGTAATTCGATTTCTTTTTCCATAAACCAAATTTTCTCATATTTTAATTGACAGAAACAATAAAATTCTTTATTTTGCTAGGGATTATTTTCGTTGTAAATATTTCTTGCTATTGTTGAATAATCTCATGGGCTTTGATTAATTATATACCTAGATAGAGTGAAGTGGACGTTAGCCTAGTTGGGAATGGAACGGTCTGCCGAGACAATGTCCGGAGGTTCAAAACCCAAGGCACACACCTCTGACTGTTCGAAATTATGTCTGTATTGTTTATCAATTATCGTTCGCTTTAACGGTCAAGGAAAACATCGTGAGGAAACCTACATACCTGAAAATTCTCGACAAGAATTTCGAGGGTATGTGAAGTCTGCCAATCCGCACTAGGCCAGCGTGGTGGACTAAGGCCTAAACCCTCTCAGTAGTAGAGGAGGCCTGTGCTCAGCAGTGGGCAGTATACAGGGTCATTTTTACATTGCATTACTAAATGAAACCACATATTCGTCTTTACGTTTTCTAACATCTTGCTAAAAATCATCCATGAATAATGAATATTATTGCCAAAAATCCCGGTTGTAGTTTTAAAATTTTTTGATCTTTCGTAGTTTAGTGCGAATATGGTGTGTGCGAAAGTGTATTTCTGAATGAAAGTATAATGTTGCCGCTGCGACCAATTATCTTAGAGCAGTAGTAGTGGCATAAGGTCGTGTCAAATCAAAGTTACTTTTTATTGATATTTATTTTGTTCGAATCTAACACTTTTTTATTTTACGTCTATGGTTAAAATAACTTAATGGAAAGCGTTAGTTTCGACGAGATAAGTATGTGATTTCATTTATTAATGCAATGTCAAAATGACCCTGTATAATAAAGGGCTGGTATTTGGTATTTGGTTGGATAGCGTGACGCGCTGCAATGAAACTAAAACAAACAGTCCAACTTATCTTAAGCCAGTATGCATGACAGCTGTGTCATACGCTATCGCTGTATCATTCCACGTATCCTTGTGTGCGCGCATAATGATACCAGTTATTACATGGTTTCTATTAAAACTGAGAGAAAATTATATCCATGAAAAACAACAAAAATTAATTCACTCGAACTCATTTAGTGGGGAACAATTCACCTCTATTTTTTTTGACGCGTTTGAAACGTTCAGTATCTATCTAGGTATATAAGTAATCAAAGCTCATGGGTTTATATATAAACTGTTCAGATAATTAAGATAAGACGGATTATATCATATTGCTATTACATAATAATGTTTTATAGTTTGAATTTTGTATTAAATACTAAATAGATACGTGAGAACATTATTGTTGCATGAACCGTCTGCGTTGAAAACTATAACATTCTATTAACAGATGATTCTAGTTGAATTATTTAGTAAAGAGTAATACATTGTGAGTGGTGATACCTTTCACGTAACAGCGAAATAAAACCCCTTATATCAGACAAATTCAAGTTTTTTGCGTCGTCTCAAGGCTCGGTGACGTGGGTAACTTATTAACTCTCCCTAGAGTATCGACGCTTGTGAAATATCAGACACTTTTTGGGAATTTTTTATTTACAAAGTTAATCAGATCCTTTAGCGAATGTCCTTCACATATGAGTACCATTGCTTTGAAGCATATTAGAGATTCACTTTTAAAAGTTTTGATGTTAGGTAGGTTATTCAGTGCTTTTATAAATTTTCGTCAACATTAGCTACTTATTATTCATCCAGCGAAAAATGTAGGTAGGCAAAATGGAGATCCGATTTAAATCTTTCTTACTTAGCCGCAATCGGCGCGGCGCGGCGCCCAAATTCGATTCCCTGCAATCCTGAATAGAAATTGCATTTGCACTTCTGCAGTACTATGCATTATGTACTGCTGTGGCTACTTTTCAAATTACGTGTCTTAACATAACGTTACGTCACCTTTACGTTATTGTTTAACAAATGGAACATTTCGTTTGATGTAAATTATAATGATATTTGATATTTTGCGTTGAGTATCGAGTATGGCAGCCTTCAATCATGTAGCATATGCGGGCGACACACTCCAAAATGTTGCTCAGAGATCAGAGAGAAATATAAAATGACATATTTAATATCAGTTATGATTTTTGACACCGGAACGTCAGAGATGTTCGACGCGTAAATAGAACAACGTGAGTTATTGTCAATAAATAATAGCTTAAAACAACTAAAAAACACACTTTATAGAAAATCCAAGTAAAAAATAGAAAATAAGAATTTTTTGAATTAAGAATAGTGTAAATAAGAAAAAAATGAATTTTATTGTACAAAAAAGCATGAGGTGCATGGTGTCAACAGTTATAAATATTTTATTGACAGATAATATGTGTAGAAGTATTATATATCATTTTGATAACATCTTAAAAAGCACCCCACGCTTTTTTTACAATACATTTTTTTCTTATTTACACTATTCTTAATTCAAATTTATTTTCTATTTTTTAGTTGGATTTTCTATAAAGCGTGGTTTTTAGTTGTTTTAAACTATTATTTATTTTTAATTTTTTAGTTCTGTTCTACTATTGTCCAACAGATATCACTAAAAAATAAACAAAAGCGCCATCTTGTGACAAGTAGGATTTTTTACGCATAAGAGTAGCCAGTTTAGTTGTAATTCTACTGTGGTCCAACAGATGCCACTAAAAATACATAAATTGTCAAAAATCTCATTTTGCAAATTGAATAATGGCATAATCTTACCAAATTAGTGTATTGTCATCGGTCCTCGACAAATCTACAAGGTTTAAATAAAATCTGACCATTTAAAGTGGGTCAAAATCGCGCCCAAAGGAGTCGGTTACAAACATACAAGTGAAGCTAATATAAAGCGTGTAAAAATCAGCCTAGTCTGGTAACGCCAGCGAAAATATATTACTTAATACATTATTGGTGCGAATATTTATAGACTAAAGTGTTTATATAATCGCATTTCCACCCTTTTGAAACATTCTATATGCATGCCATGAGATATGTATCGATTGTCTATCTCAGAAAGTCGGCGAGGCGTGGAGTGATGTTTATAAAGATCTATAATACACTAGCTTTTGCCCGCGGCTCCGCCCGCGTGAATGAGTTTTCCCGGTATAAAAGTCCCGCTTTATATTTTCCCGGTATAAAAAGTATACATAATCTACCCGTAGCTTATATGACACGTTCGTAGATTTACCATAGCAGCGCCATCTATTGATTACTTACTCAACACAGTCGAAAGGTATCGACATCTGTTAGAATCATTTGGAGTTAACAGATAATTGTGACTGTCAAATAATAACAGACAAATAATTAGCAATAAATTAAAATTGCGACTATAATTTGAGATTTAAACTATCCTATCTCTCAAGTTGGATCGAACTGCACATGGTGTGCGAATTTTATTATAATCGGTTAAGTGGTTTAGGAGTCCATTGAGGACAAAAATTGTGACACGAGATTTATATATATTAAGATACGCGCAAGTCCCCAAATAACACATCGATTTATCTATCCAACCACACTTTAATATGGTCATACACATGCCATTAAGAGCTTAGCGTCAAAACACGAGATTATAAACCTTAATATTAAATCTCTAATCGTCGCGCTGTACGTATCAGCTCAGCAAAAGTCCCGATACCGAAACCATGAAAGTAAATACAGCCAATCCGAGTAATCCGAAACAGATACCACATCATGTTCATCGCTGATTTGTTTGTTTTGTCAATGCGCAGTTCAGTTCTATCCAACTGTTTACGTAGCGGCCCATCTCTCATCTAATATTTCGCGATCGAGATTCGGAAATCAATTAATGTTAATGTTAGGTACATCTTTTGTCTGGCCTATTAATACCGGTGTATTTATATTAGTAACTAGATTTTGTTCATGGGTTCACTCGCTACAAAGACCCGAAATAACCTGAGCCCGTGTCCATTACCGGCTTTACTTTTAGACAAGAAAGATCTTCACAATCTTCCGCATTTATTTTAGCTTGTTTAGTAAGACGACGGTACGATAGAAGTTTTTAACGAAAAAATATTACAATCATTACAATTTTTTTTTACTGCATTGAATGACGAGACGAGCATGCCGTTCGTCTGATGGTAAGCGATACGACCACCCATAAACAGTAGAAACAACATTCAGCACCTTGAGTTACAAAGTACTGTGTGGCATTCCACTGCGCTCGTCATCCTGAGACATAAGATGTTAAGTCTCATTATGTCCAGTAGTTACACTGGCTACAATGTCCTTCAAACCGAAACACAACAGTGCATGCACACTGCTGCTTGGCGGTAGAAATAGACATTGCGGTGGTACCCACCCAGAGGGACTCTTACATATGAGAGACCTAACACCAGAACCACACCCACCTCTTCCATCAGTTTAGATTTCTGCACTTTCAGTATTCGCGAAAGCCTCCAATCAAAGGGATCGCCTGTAATTAGTTTCGGAGTGTGCACTCTGATTTTCGCCGGTTGATTCGATGATTGTAGATAGATACTGATAGCTTTAGGCTATTTACCACACTCCCAGCGCTCGTTTCCAAAATGATCTAGATTCAGTAGGTTTACGTCTCGCAAGAGAGTTTTATATTATGTACACGTATCGCATCAACCTAGATTGTAAAATGTTAAATCATTTAATATGACAGTGTGGCAACAATTCGATTGTTGTAACTTGTAAGTGGACGAAAGCCTAGTTGGGAATGGAACGGTCTGCCGAGGCAATGTCAGGCGGTTCAAAACCCAAGGCACACACCTCTGACTTTTCGAAGTTATGCGTGTATTGTTTATCAATTATAATCGTTCGCTTTAACGGTGAAGGAAAACATCGTGAGGAAGCCTACATACCTGAGAATTCTTCATAAGAAACTCGAGGGTATGTGAAGTCTGCCAACCCGCACTAGGCCAGCGTGGTGGACTAAGGCCTAACCGCTCTCAGTAGTAGACGAGGCCCGTGCTCAACTGTGGGCAGTATATAATACCGAGCTGATTGCATTGCATTGCAACTTTTAAGCGGAATAATTTTGAGCCATAGTAAAACACATGTTTACTAAATAATCAGTGTTATTCTCATTTTAAAGTTAAAGACAGAAAAAAAAGTATTGCACATTGAATAGATCACGGTATGTAATCACTGTGTGTAGTGTAGTACACAATACAGCATAAGTTCTTGCCAAAAAGACGGTTTGAAAAGTTAGACGGTGGTGCAACTAGGTACATTGTAATATCATTACAATCTATACTAATATTAGGTCCTTACTTATGAAATCGGCGTTTTGTCGTAGTGGCCACTTTGATCTGAAATATCTCCTCTTTGGTTAAGAATTTCAAATTAAAATTTATAAATGCATTTAACTGGTACATTTGAGCTTAGTAAACAGCCATTTATTTGTTTTTTCCTAATTAGTTTTTTCTTTGGCGTCTTTCATATCCCACAATGGAAAACCTGAAATATCACTATATTTACGAGTATGAGTTCCACCGTGGTACCAGTGCTGCAGAAACGGCTCGAAGGATTAACGATGTGTATGGCGCTGGTATCGCAAAAGCAAACACGGTACGTTTTTGGTTCCAACGTTTTCGTTCTGGAAATTTCAACGTTCAGATCAAGCCCCGTGGACGGCCGGAAACCAAGGTAGATAATGAGGAATTAAAGGCTATTGTGGAAGCGGATCTATCGCAAACCACTCCAGAGTTAGCTGCAGGCTTCGGTGTGAGTGATAAAACTGTTTTAATCCACTTAAAGCAAATCGGGAAAATAACAGTTTAGTAGTTATAATTTACTAGCTTTTGCCCGCGGCTCCGCCCGCGTTAAAAAGTATTTCCGGGATAAAAGTCCCGCTTTATATTTTCCCGGGTTTAATATAGCCTATGTGTTAATCCAGGATATGATCTACCCGTGTGCTTAATTTCATTGAAATCCGTTCAATAATTTTTGCGTCCAAGAGTAAAAAACATACATCCATACATTCTTACAAACTTTCGCGTTTATAATATTAGTAAGATTATATCAATTAAGAATTTTCGCGCCGCCGAGGCATTTGTAGAATAATCAAATATTGTTTTAATAGATTTCACAATATTGTCAAGGTTAATATAAAATGCAAATCTAGTTTTCTCAAAAGCCGACCAATACTAGTCATGGACCAAAGTCATGAGGACATTTGGCAATGCTTTAAAAAAAAATGCTATAAATGTAAGCTACAATAGATACGCTGATATTCTGTGAAGACAAAATGATTTTAATGATATCCACTACAAGCACTGCGTTTGGAACAGCAAATGTATAAAGCTTTTAACCAAATGAAAACCATATATTACCGAATAACACACTCGTAACGCGGTGATATAAGCGACTCAGAAAATTGCCTGGCACAATGTAGCGGTGATAAGAATCGCAACCACTCACAACTTGTTTGCTTTATGCAGTTTTGCTAAGTTACGCTAATTCGTTTTGCGCGAAAACATGGCAGTTACCAGCCAATTATATTAATGTAATCGCGACACTGAAATATCACTTAATGTTATTGTCGAGTGCTGTGATTTAAATGCTAGTTACAAGTGTTTTTGTACGTGGGGACTTTAGCTCGCTCGTATTTAATAATAATAATAACAGCCCTGCATTAAACACTGCCTACTGCTGAGCACGGACCTCCTACTCTACTGACAGGGGTTAGGCCTTAGTCCACCACGCTGGCCTAGTACGGGTTGGCAGACTTCACATACCCTCGAAACTCTTATGAAGAATTCTCGGGTATGCAGGTTTCCTTCACCGTTAAAGCGGACGATAATTTACTATGACATATTACAACGTATATACATACCCTGAATCCCGGGTAAACTGGCTTAACCCGGGATTCTCAGTTTGCACGTTAGTAATTATTTTAATTATCTCAAATGATTTATTGTTTAATATCGGCACGAGTATTGTTGACAAAATCAACTGTGTGCTGATGTGATTTTTTTTTTCTACTCAGTTGTATGTTGCGAGCTGATTCAACTGGATTAGAAGCATTGTATTACAGAATACTGATGTGATGAAGCAGCTGTGTTCTTGCGAACGTAGGAACTGTCGGAGGATCACCAGAAGTCCATCAACTTATGCCTTTATTCTAACAGTGGCATTATAAATTACTAGCTTTTGCCCGCGGCTCCGCCCGCGTGAATGAGTTTTCCCGGTATAAAAGTCCCGCTTTATATTTTCCTGGGATAAAAAGTAGCCTAAGTGTTAATCCAGGACACGATCTACTCGTCTACCAAATTTCATCGAAATCCGTTCAGTAGTTCTTTCGTGAAAGTAACAAACATCCATACATCCATACTTACAAACTTTCGCGTTTATAATATTAGTATGATTTATGAACGGTAATAACATTACTTACCACTAGATTTATTTTTGCATTCTATAAGAATATTTTTGAGTAAAATGATATGACTATTTATTGGTCCATACGTTTCGTTCCAAACCCGCTCATAGCAACTATTAGAGGTAGTCGGTAATTGGATGGGCTATACTGAGTGGCTTAAACAACCAGATGGAGGACGAACAGCCACATTATCAACAGGAATAAAGGACGGTATTGACACAGGTATTATTTAACTGGCATGTTATATGGAAAAACAATGTTGCATTTTTATTTTATTTAGCCAGACTAAATCTGACTGACTGCCTCCGTGGCGTAGTTGTACGGTACAACTGCAATGCTGAGGTCTCGGGTTCGATCCCCGGGTCGGGGAGCAAAGTGATATTAGGGTTTTCTATTCAGTATCAGCCCGGAGTCTGGAATTTGTGCCCGATATGGCGATAGGCTCGCCCCCTATTACATCATGGGGCGGAATACGCACGGCGAAAATTAGGTGTACTAATTCCGCCCCTGCCTACCCCTTCGGGGCTAAGAGGCGTAATGCAACGGAGTAATACACACACTATAATTTATCAATACATTATTTTTAAGGGCTGTGTTTAAGATCATAAATATTAGTTTTCTTTGACGAATAATATAATAGACGAATGATATTATGGAAAATAGAAATATTGTAAGCGTGTAAAAGAAATAAAAAGCAGTCTTTGTATGGAAATAGATCTTTGAAAACTCTACATTGCAATGACACTTGTTATCTATACATATAATAAAGGAGTAGAACCGGTGTGTTTATACCTTTAAAGAAATGTGATAAAAAAGAAAGGGAAAAAACTATATAATGGAAAACAAATCAGCGATTTCTATAATTCTTTTCTGCCTGTCTGTCTGTATTCCTGTTTGTTTGTTACTGCACATCTCCGAAACTCCTGAACGGATTTCGTTGAAATTTGGCACATGGGTAGATCATGTTCTGGATTAACACATAGGTTACTTTTTATCCCGGAAATATTTTTTTACGCGGGCGGAGCCGCTAGCAAAAGCTAGTAGGAAATAAATAAGTCACTATATCTATAAGCACCGAGGGTATTATATATTTACCCAGCTTACAGTTTAATATATAAAATGGCCTCGTCAGTCGTTACGTTCGAAATCCGACAAAACATCGTGATCACATCCATCAAGCTGTCTTATTGTATAGACGGGCATTCGATAGAATGAGTAGAAATGGGTTTTTTATTATGCAAAATGCCTTAAATTTTTTTGCATTGAATCGCGGAAAATTCAAGTTGTAAAGGCTGTTTATTTTTTTAAGATATTCAGTTTTATTATTAATAACGAATGGTTTACTTCGCTGTTTAATGAAATTTTATCAGAGGCGTAATAATTGAACGATGTGTTTTTCGTATGCAAAGGTTTTTTTGAGTTGCCGGTCTAATTAATCAACTTGCTATTACGACGCTGGCGTACTCTGGTAGTTTGTTACTGCAATGGATTTAACAAGTCAAACAATATTCGAATCTGTATGTCGAAAGGATTTAACACTCATTGCATCATAATGGAGTTAAGGAGAAAGAGAAAGCTGTGCAGAAAGGAAGTAAAATAAGGGAAACTCTTTTAGCACAGACTTAGTTGTTTATTATTTAGTCACTTTTGATTTTTTGTCAAATTTACGAGTGTTTTATTATTTATTATAACTAATAGTTCTACCCGTATATTGAACTAATAATCTAAAATAATGGCTATAGTAGCGCCATGCTGTATACAAAGTAATAATATAGTAACTCTACAGTATACAGCATAATACCATGTAGTATCTCTTAAAAAATACGTGTGTATTCAATAAGTAAACTCAAAAAGCAGTAGAAATTTTTCAACAACAATTCTACGTATCTGAAGGAGAATTAAATAAATATAAGACACGCGGAAGAAAAAATTGTGAGGCGTTTATAATATCGTTGCAAAAATCACGGTATCACATTCGGAACAGTATAAACGCGTTTAAAAAGCATATTCCGAATGCCAACAGTTTGCCACGACACGTCTAACATTCAAAGTATCTACTTTGACGATTTCCGCGCATGCCGAAGTAATGCAAGACTTTTTTCTTCTTTTATAGCCATTTCGCTGGATTTTCCGACTAGTTTGCACGATTCACGGTAACCTGATTTCATCACAAGTACTCACCTTAGGTAAGTGATTGCTATACTTAGGGCCTGTTCACAGGTTAAAGTAATTTTTATTTACAGTTTTTGTTAAACAACTAATGTTGATAGTACTCATTTTATTGACATTTATTTGGGAGCATAGATTAGAGTGTGACTTTTGTATTGGGTCGGCTTATACATTTATTCCGCAGGTTCAAAACCCAAGAGCACGCATCTCTAACTATTTTTAAAAGTTATGTGTGTATTCTTTGTGAATTATCGCACGCTTTACCGGTGAAGGAAAACATCGTGAGGAAACCTGCATACCTTAGAAGTTCTCTATAAGAATTTCGAAGGTATGTGAAGTCTGCCAACCCGCATTAGGCTCAGTAGTAGAGGAGGCCCGTGCTCAGCAGTGAGCAGTATATAATACAGGGCTGTTATGGTATACATTTATGTGATGAATAGCATATATCAGGGAGCGATGAAATCGGCCCTTAGACGTTACATAAAAACTTTATTACTATTGGTTAGGCGACGCGATATTTATTTTAGAGTCGTGTAATATGTTATCCATAAAGATTAGAATTGTTTGGCATTTGTCTTGAATTCCGAATGGATCAGATTTTATTTATCGAAATATTGGTTTTTCCAATAGGTCAATGATAATATGTCAGTAAGACGTACTTATTAGAACGCATATGTATATTTCGTTGTATAATTTTCAACCTGTACAACCAGACGATAGTCACAGTCAAAATATGTATATTAAATACTACAATCGTAATAAACAGTAAAGTTAGATCCGTAAGGCCTTTTAGCTGATAGTTTATAGACTGTTATAACTGTTTCACACCGTCTATTGCACTTTTATGACAAAGGACCATATTTATTTTACGATATTACTTCGTAACTCGTCGGAGTTGTTCGTCTATTCGATAAGAAAGTTTAGTTCGTTAAGTAGGCACATTAAGGGAAAACAGGAAAACATTAAGGGGTGTCGTTGACAGTGCCGGTCGCCAGACGGTATTAAAATATGCTACCCAATTGGTCGCACAGACTTTGTGCGAACTTCGAACATTGTTTCTTTTACTGCAAACTAGGTTTTTTTTTGCGATTCCGCCTGTAAGTCCGTTCCCGAGTAAAATTCTTGGGATAAATACTAGCTCATAACACTCGGGGATATGAAGCCTAAGGCTTTATTTGGATTTAGTTTCTTTGCGTATTAGGTCTACTGATGGTAGGTCTCTCATTATGTAAGAGGCCGTCTGGGTGGGTACCACCGCAATGTCTATTTCTACCGCCAAGCAACAGTGTACATGCACTGTTGTGTTTCGGTTTGAAGTACATTGTAGCCAGTATAACTACTGGATATAATGAGGCTTAACATCTTATGTCTCAGGATGACGAGCGCAGTGGAATGCCACACAGTACTTTGTAAGTCAAGGTGCTGGATGGTCTTGCTACTGTTTATGGGTGGTCATATCGCTTACCATCAGGCGAACGGCATGCTCGTCTCGTCATTCAATGCTATATAAAAAAAAATACGTGTGGCACTCGGAGACTGCCGCGGTAAAGCTATTGCATAGCATTTTTTATCACAAATTTTGATTGACTAAACACAAATTCGATCTTACGCTTACCACATAAACTAGATTTTTAAACGCGAGCAACGCACGTTTAGTCTTGTTATAGATAAATGTCAGAAATGCAATAGCCATCACAACCAAAGTAGAATAAATCAAAATTTGAAAAAAGAATGTTACGTTCGATTCTTTTGTACTCGTGCCGTGCCAACGCTGGGGAAATAGCTTCTACACAATGTATTTAAGGTTCATATTAGATTAGTAAGAAATGGTTTTAATGACTTTAATAAATAAAATAAATAAAAATATACTCGTTTAAGAATTATAGCTTCGACGAATTGTATTTAAGGTTCATATTAGTAAGGGATGGTAAAACCTCCTACGCATTTTCGATCGGCCACGTGATCCTGACGCGAGTTCAACATTTTATACCCATTCCAAATGTGCTCAAAGCCGCTAAAGGAGTTTTCACTTTAAAAAAAAACGTTGTTTCAGAGACCACTTCCTACATACACTTTCAAAATTTACGAAATCTGCATCTTTCTTTGTAATACCCAAATCTTATCGGGTAAAGAATATTGAATTTCGAACAGCTATTTGCCCTTCTTTCATTTAACTCTCGCGAATCTGTTTGTTTTCTTTCTGGTTTGCATATTTGATTTATGCGTAATATTTCTTCCTTGTGTATCGATTTCAAAGATTTCTTTATTTAAATCTTCATAATTAAAGTGCTTGAATATTTGATATGTAGAAAAGAGAAGTTTTTTATGCATGTACTATGTAGCTTGTGCTTACGGCTACACAAGCGTGAAATGTTTTTCCGGGATAAAAGTCCCCCTGTATATTTTCCCGGGATAAAAGTAGCTCATGTCCGAAATAAGCCGACATGATATCCGACAGTGCTTGTTACTCGTAAGAGTCGTAAGTTAATATAAATTTATCGTTTATCAGCTCGCGACAATTTTCGATTGATTTTTGACGTTTTTTGTATTACTGATAATTTATTATTATTATTGAAGCGGCGATAGCCTAGTTGAGAGTGGAACGGACTGCCGAGACGAATGTCCGCAGGTTCAAAACCCAAGGGCACACACCTCTGAATTTTTAAAAAAATAGTTGTGTGTATTATTTGTGAATTATCGCTCGCTTTAACGGTGAAGGAAAACATCCAGAGGAAACCTTCATACCTGAGAAGTTCTCTGAATTTCGAAGGTATGTGAAGTCTGCCAACCCGCACTAGGCCAGCGTGGTGGACTAAGGCCTTAACCCTCTCAGTTGTAGAGGAGGCCCGTGCTCAGCGGTGGGCAGTATATAATACAGGGCTGGTATGGTATGGATGGTATTATTATTGTACTTTAGAAATTTTATTTTATTTAAAAAAAGAATAATAATGACTTGTAATACTTGGCCAGTAAAAATTGCATGAAATTAAAAACATAATAATATAATATATGGCGCAATATGTTTTCGTGCGTGTAGAGATATTTACGTACAGCATTTTACGTAAACTAGCGTTCATATTTAGATTTCAACAACAGGATCATCTCTTGGGTCCGAAATTATCCTATCTTTCAAAAGGAAATCAACCAAACTCATATAAAATTTTATTGAAGTCGGTTACGAGGTTTCGGAGATTAGCATGTGCAAAAGAATATTTTCTTCCAAAAATATTTTTTCGTCCTTTCCCGTTGATTTTCCAAATTTATTCTCTCATAATATAAACGTTGTCCTGACAATTACGAACATAACAAAAAAGGAATCAGCCAAATCGGTTGAGTTAGTTCAAGTGATGCTTAGTTACACGCGGCAGTTTATTTTCATTTATATATAATATTTTTTTTTCTAATAAGCCATCCCAGCAATTGGACAGTGGCCAATTTGGAGTTTGAAAAATGAACGTTAGGTTAACCTGCTACTGCAAACCATTGCGGAGTGGTCAGTTGCATTGGCAGTGGTTGCGGAGCCTTATACTGTTCCGGATCATCCTCGATGGTTCGCCGATGAGCGGGGTTCTGTCGCTGTATATTGGGCGGGTATCCAAGGTGCTCCACCCTGCTCTTTATTGGAAAAAGGGCAGGGTTTTGTTGCAATAAAATTGGGAACCTTAACTATTGTGGGCTGCTACATCTCTCCCAATATATCTATCGCCGAATATGAGGAGTATTTGGACGAGGTAGCAAATTGCATACGAAGGTGTTTACCTCGCCCAACAATCGTTCTTGGGGATTTCAACGCTCACTCAAGAGTTTGGGGAAACCGCAGGGACGATCGTAGGGGTGAAAAAATACAAGAATGGGCGGCTGGACTTGATCTGCGGCTCATGAACCGAGGATCTGTAAGCACATGCGTAAGATGGCAGGGGGAGTCGGTTGTAGACCTCACATGGGTAACTCCCTCAGCGATTAACATAATATCTGGATGGCGGGTTGCAGAGGAAATAGTCACCCTCTCCGATCATCGCCACATTATTTTTAATGTGGCACACCGGCGGCCTGACGCAAACACTAGTCATGAAAATAGCAGCCCTCCTCGGCGTTGGTCCCTCAAAAGGCTAAGCCCCGATATACATAAAGCCGCTGCCAACATTGCGGCTTGGCCCACAACCTCCGAAGCAGTTGTGGCCGACCCAGAAGGTGAGGCAATTTGGTTCCGGGGTACGATGGTTCGCATATGCGATGCATCCATGCCCAGGGCCAAATTTGTCAATCGAAAGACGGTATATTGGTGGTCGGCAGAAATTGCGCAGCTACGCACTATCTGCTTGCAAAACCGACGACAATACACAAGAGCTAGAAGAAGAAGGCGAACTACGGCCGATGAGATAGACAGAGCATACAGGGAGTATAGAACGGCTACTGTAGCACTCCAAACCGCTATTAAGACTGCAAAGTCACGGTCTTGGGAAGAGCTCTTGGAGGGACTAGACAGAGATCCTTGGGGGAGTCCATATAAAATAGTACTAGGTAGGCTCCGTCCATGGGTACCTCCTCTAACGGAAACCCTAGATCCAGACCTGCTGAATCGAATAATTCCAACCTTATTTCCTATGGGTCAGAGAAGCTCCGTAGTTGCCCCGATAATGCCAACGGATTGGTCTGAAGAATTAAGAGTAAGCGAAGAAGAGCTTAATCGAGCCGTACGCCGCTTGCGTGCCCGAAATTCTGCACCAGGTCCAGACGGGATTCATGGTCGGGCTTGGGTGCTGGCGTTACCTGCACTGGGAGATAGGTTAAGGAGGTTGTTCGACGGTTGTCTCCGCACTGCCACTTTTCCCAGACTCTGGAAAGAGGCCAAATTGGTCCTTTTGAAGAAAGAAAGCCGGGCTGCAGATTCTCCCTCTGCTTACCGCCCTATATGTCTGCTAGACGAGGCCGGCAAATTATTTGAAAGAATAGTCGCAGCTAGGCTTTACGGACATCTGTCGCGTGTTGGCCCTGATTTGGCGGATAGTCAATACGGCTTCAGAAAGGGGCGTTCGACAATTGACGCCATCCTTCGCGTCCGCTCCCTGTCAGAACAAGCTGTATCCCAAGGGGGAGTGGCGTTGGCAATAAGTTTGGATATTGTCAATGCCTTTAACTCCTTGCCTTGGGATGCCATAAGAGCGGGACTGGTACACCACTCAGTACCACCTTACTTGCAAGCTATAGTCGGGTCGTATCTATGTGACAGGTACATACAATACTCGGGCCAGGACGGGCGTCTAAACCAAAGGGAAATGCACTGTGGTGTTCCACAGGGATCAGTGTTAGGCCCTCTACTTTGGAACATCGCTTTCGATGCAGTTCTACGAGTCGACCTCCCCACCGGTGTGAATATCACTTGCTATGCGGATGATACTCTCATTGTTGCTGTCGGGGAGAATTTTGAGAGGACCATAGAGCTTGCTGAACGTGGAGTGGCAATCGCAACTTCTAAAATATGCGAACTGGGTCTCCAAATAGCGCCTCACAAAACGGAGGCATTGTGGTTCCACAGGCTGCCGCGGGGTAGAGAACCACCCAGTTCGCTAATCCGAGTAGGTGAATCTGAAGTCCGGGTTAGCAGGAACATTAAGTACTTGGGCCTTACTTTAGATAGTCGTTGGGACTTTAAAGAACACTTCGAGCGTCTTGTCCCTCGTATAGAAAGGGTAGCGGGTGCCATGCATAGACTACTACCCAATCTCGGGGGACCCAGAGAGGAGGTTCGCCGCCTTTATGCGGGCGTAGTGCGATCGATGGCCCTCTATGGGGCACCTGTTTGGCATAGACGCTTAGCCGTCCGTCGTTGCAGAATGAAGCTCCATAGATTGCAGAGAAAGATGGCCATCAGGATTATACGAGGGTATCGTACCATATCCTTCGAGACGGCGACAATTCTGGCGCGATTCCCTCCCATGGATATACTGGCGGACATGGATGCAAAGGTCTACGACCGGATGCGCATTGTCCGTCAGACAAGCAGAGATCAGCCAATAACGGCTTTCGCAGTGGCTATTAGACGGGAGGAAAAACAAAAGGCATTTGCGGCGTGGCACTCAAGGCTTTGTGAGGAGCCTTACGTACATAAACGCGTCGTCGAAGCAGTCCTGCCGGTCTTCAAAGACTGGATGGACCGAAAAGTTGGAAGACTTACCTACAGACTTACTCAGGTAATTACCGGGCATGGGTGTTTTGGTGATTACCTCAATAAGATAGGTCGTGAAGCGACGTCGAACTGCCACCACTGCGGTAGCAGGGCTCAGGACTCCGCGGACCATACGCTCGCGCAGTGTTCTGCGTGGGATGTGGAACGTCGAGCTCTGGTTAGTCGGATCGGACGTAACCTTACCCTGCCGGCAGTCGTGATGGCGATGTTGGTGGGGGAATCAAACTGGAAAGCCGTGGCCTCCTTTTGTGAAACTATCATGATTAGGAAGGAGGCCGCAGAACGGGATCGGGAGAGGGCCGACCCCGTTCGGAGACGAAGACGCCGGGGCAATCGTGTTTATCGCCCTGGTACATCTGCTTAACAGCAGACAATAGATTTTTAGTAAAGAGGGGAAGGGGTGGAGCAAGTGCTTTTATTCCTCCACCGAGGCAGTGCTTTGCAAGCGACGCACTGGTGGAGTTTCTGGCGTGTTCATGTTGAGGTCCCGGAGTTCCACTAAGGTGCTGATGGAGAGCAACATGGGGTTTTTAGCCGGTAAGAATCCGGCATACCCTGCTTACTGTCAGTAGGCGGGAATCCAAGAGGATTTTCCCCATGAAAAAAAAAAAAAAAAAAAAAAAAAAGGTTAACAAATGTAACAAACTTTCAGTACACGTCCTAATTGCGCAGCATCGATAGCATCAGAAATTCTAATCAAATCGATTGCAAAGTAAATGCTAATCAAACGATTTAGCATTACCGACCGCAATTGATTGGTTACAATGATTGCGTTTAGAAGTGTGTTCGCTAATGAGCCGCAATATTACATAACTATACTATCTGTGTACCACTTTGTCGGAACTTTTACATTCGCGATTGTAAGATGGTTGGACCCTATTCCGGCACTTACAACTTTGTGGCGGCGCTTTTTGGCTCTCATACATTTTTCGAGAAGTAGTGCTTTAAAAGTTCTTTGGTTTTGCGGAGTCACATTAAAGTACTTACGTACGTCGTATTGTGTGTAGCGTGTTGAGCGTTGGACAGCAAAATTAAATTTTATAATACATTTATTTAATTTCATATGGATTATTTTTGAAGGATATAAAAAGTTTGTTTTGGTTTATGTGGATTTCTGATAGTTGCATTTTATTAAAATATTTGATATTTTTAAATGAAATATGTTTATTTCGTTCCACAATAGGCAAAAAACATCAGGGTAAGGTTGGGGCCTCCTATTAGGCATAAAAATGCCTGTATTAGGAGATCCCACTCTCTCATAACAAAAACTACGATACATTGTGTTACCAAAA
The DNA here is from genome assembly GCA_947568825.1 of Sphinx pinastri. Lineage (NCBI taxonomy): Eukaryota > Metazoa > Arthropoda > Insecta > Lepidoptera > Sphingidae > Sphinx > Sphinx pinastri. The sequence goes on along the minus strand of OX387621.1, from coordinate 7,418,551 downwards.
TAAACTAAAACTTAATATAAAATAGTTACACAACCAGGTTGTGTGTGATTTTATGAGTGGAATCAAATAAGATGAATTGATAAAAAATGTATTGTGAACTTTAAAGAACACACATCATACCTTTATATCTGAAGGATAGGCAAAGGTGCAATTAGTGCACCTACTTTTCGCCATGTGTGTTCCGTTCCATGATGTAATAGGAGGCGAGCCTATCGCCACATCGGGCACAAAACCACAAATTCCAAATACTCACAAATACTAAACCCCGAGACTACAAACATTTAATTATGTAAATACAATAAGCTGTGTTGTATTTTTATTTTGATATAAACATTTTGATCTATGCAATCTTATACGGAATTCTACCACTCTCATTACACACGCTTGGTGTCCGTCTTTCGGCAGCCCGGAGCGTATCATGTGCGTCATGAACTCTTCAAAATGGGAAGTAATTAAACTTGCTACTCAACTATTATGTGTGGACTACCCGAAGTCAGGAACTTTGCGCGCCACGGCTTGTAGAACTTTTCGTGCTGAAATTAATCCTTGCTTTAATCCAACAATCTTTCTAAAATCCTTTTTGAAAACTTGTGCGCGTCAGCTCATTTTTTGGACGTGCTATTATACTAACCACACGTCTAGTATTTTTAGTAAGATTCAGTAATTTTAATACGTTATATACAGGGAATGCAAAGTACGTACCTACTTGCTATTTAAACTAGGTTTTTAGGTGATCTACATAATAGATAATAGGAGCATAATTTATAATATCTATTTATCGAAGTAATCCTGTTACCGTTGATTGTAGCAAACAAATGAGCTAGGAATGTTCACTGGTATAAAATTCAGAGCGCAGTAAATTGAGTTCATGCGCTCGAAACACGTTAATGCAAATGAATGCATGTTCTCTAACGGTAAATCAGATCATTACCTACTGAGTACTGAACAACATTAAGGCACAAATTATGAATAAACTAGCAAACGTTCCTAATTGTAAGATTAATTTTGCAAAAGCTGCATAAACATCTGTTTATTAAACAAACGCATAGCAGCAATTTGAGCGGAAATAATAGCAAAGTTGACTGATTCTCAATAAGGATGAAAAACACGAGCCAGCGGTTATAGGTTACGCGTATAAACCGTGTGATAGCTTATACTTTAGAATTATTTTTTATATTTATCAACTAGTTTTTGCCCGCGACTCCGGCCACGTTAAAAAGTTTTTCCGGGATAAAAGTCCCGCTTTATATTTTCCTGAGATAAAAAGTAGCCTTTTTGTTAATCCAGGACATGATCTATCCGTGTGCCAAATTTCTTCGAAATCCGTTCAGTAGTTTTTGCGTGAAATAGTTACAAACATCCATACTTACAAACTGTCGCGTTTATAATATTAAGTAGGATTAATAATTATTAATTTATTTAATTTATTTAAGCACTTCATATACAAATGTATAAAGGCGGACTTAATGCCGTAGGCATGCTCTTCCAGTCAACCTTAGGGTGGTTGCGTAGATTAAGAAGGTAGGTGTATCAGAGGTAGTTAATTCGAAGTAATATAAACTTATGAATACACATACATATATATTGATTCATATTATGATAAGTATAATGCAAAATTAATAAGTATATATACCATACATATACAATATATAAACGTGTCTACAATAAATATATACGTAGTTACAAATTCATAGATGATATCCAAGACGTAAACTAGAATTCACGATGATTCCGCTAATTCACCCGCAAGTAGTTCTTTAAATTTAACTTTAAACGCGTAACGACTCGTAGACATCCTGATTTCTAGAGGCAGCGCATTCCAAAGTAGTACAGATTGAACAGGAAAAGACGAATGGACAAGGCTAGACTTATGAGAAGGACACAAAAGTAGAATATTATTACCAGAGCGAAGATTTCGCTCATGGTTGGAGTGAAGATATTGGAAGTGTGGCAATAAATAAGAAGGTGGTTTAGGGGACTTAAGGATTGAAAAAAGTGTAGTAAGCGTACGTAGGCGCCGACGCTGACGTGTGGGAAGCCATTTTAGTAAAGATCGATAAGATGACACGTGGATACGTTAATACCTATCGACTATCGCCATAATATGAGTTTATTGACTCAAAGAAAATAATGAATTCTGAATTTATTCAGACATGCAATAGGTTTGGAATTTAAAGCTTCACTAAAATATTTCAAGTAGTGAAAGAATCGTGTACGAATTACATCCACGCATTTATCAATGAAAACTGTAAATTTTAAAAGAAAGTTCAATGTAAATTCCGAGTATAGCGTCATTTACACAAGAAGAGTTTCTCGAATGCGAGCGGCGAAAAATCGTAAGCGATTATCGTATGCGAGAACTCTCCATGCGATTCTCTCCTATGGTTGTTTACCTTAGGATAAAAACTCGTAGCAATAAAGAGATACTCGGATTCGAGTGTCAAAGGCGAGACTCGCTCCACTTAAATTGTTTACACTACAGGCAAGTATTCGTAGGGAGATATTCGCATACGTGTCTCGCCTGGTGAAAACACTACTCGGGCGAGATTAGCATGTGTTGATGCGAGCGTCGAACAAATCGTTCTGTACTGATTTTGTACGAGACTAGCCATTCGAAATTTGAATGGCGAGATTCGTACCATTTATTACACACGCGGTGACCAAGGAGAGCTTATGGGGCGATACTTGCTTTCGAGAGACGACAATCGCACCGTTTGTTTACACTAGGCGATAGATTATCGCATAGCAAGAAACTGCCGTATGCGAAAACTCTCCTTGTGTAACTTCGGCTTAATAGTGCTGCTTATTGTTTACATTACTTGTAAATGCCAGTAACAGCTATCGTTCCATTTTCAAAAATTGAGTCAGCTTTTGGTTCGAAAAAAAAGCAGGCTCAAAGGAAGTTGTCCACGTTTAGCGATAGGTTTATTCCCCATCACATCTTAGGGCGGACAAACTCTACAAAGTGTGGGCGTACTAGTTACGCCTCTGCCTAACCCTAGAGGTAAGGGCATGAGCATTGAGCGTATGTTACAAAACCCTTGCTGCTCTAACGATTCAGGTTTAAAGACTAACAGCAATCTGCCAACTTTGTCCCCTAGTGAAATTTTATGACATTCGCTGCGCAGGGATTATTATATGATAATCGAGTAAAGCTGGCTTATGTCGCTGCTTAGCTTATACGTGTTTAGCAGGAAATTGGTGTTTCATTATCGTTCAAACACATAATGTTTGTTTAGTGCTAGTTAAAATGGCTTAGTAAGAATATTATAATGTTATTGGTCTCGCACAGAGCCTCGCTTCATCTAAGGCCGTTACTTTTCTTGGAAATAGTCTTGTTGATACAAAATGGAAGTTGTCACCAGTGTTTAATAATAAGTGTATCAATCAATCAATCAATTAGTCTGTCGCTGTCCACTGCTGAACGTAGGCCTCCCCAAGTGAACGCCAGCCATCCCGGTCTTGAGCAGCCCGCATCCATCCGCTACCCGCCGCCTTTTTCAAGTCGTCTGTCCATCGTGCAGCAGGGCGTCCTACACTACGTTTACCTAATAATAATAAGTGTATAGTGACTAATAATTCTAATACGACGGCCTCGAGGGTCCTGCTTCAAAGCATCATCCGCTTATGGATTTTTACTGCCAAGCGGAAAGTTAGCACGATTGTTTCAACTATAACAGTTCGTTGGAAATTGTAGTCCGTGTTAATAACACGCACCGCCGGCGACATAAACAGATGGACAAGGCTCGTTCGAGAGAAAGTGATGCGGAAGGAAGGTCGCGAACCTCAATAATGAGGAATACGATGCAACAAGAATAAATACTAAGCTTATTGGAACATAACATCAACTAATATAATGAGTCAGGTGTGTGTGGTAATGAGAGCAGTGCACTGCATTGTAAATTACAAGCCTGATGGTGCTACTGCTGTGACTTGCGACTTGCGAGTCTCCCAATTCAATAGTAAAATAAGTTTCTTCATTAACACCATCTCAATGTTTTTAGATGTTACAGTATGTAGGTATGAGTCGATACGCAATATTTATTTGTTCACCATAGGAAGAGGGTATAGAAGATTCGGAAAACTGTGGATGTGACAGTGAAATGTTATTGACAAGTGTGTTGCGTTTATAAGTATTTGCCAGATGTTTTCCCTTATGTGTAAGTGTCTAAAAGCAATATTCAAGAAATAAATCCTTTTATTTCTCGTTTCCGGGAATGAAAACTTCAACGAAAATAGGAGGTAAAACATTCACAGATACTCACACGCTCACTGACTCACACACACGCACTCACACTATTTATCCATTGTTTTTATTTAACTAGTGCACCAACTTTTCGCCATGTTTATTTCATCCCACAATGAGATAGGGACCGAGCCTATCGCCATAATGTCCATAATATCAGACTAAGCTGATATTGAGACGAAAAATCCAATATTACTGAAAATATTTGGTGTCACAAAAACATCCTAAATAAACTTCATCTACTTGTTAATATAGAGAAAAAATTGGAACGCTTAATAAAGTTGTTAAGTGATAATTTATCTAATGAACGTATTTTCCGCCTGTTTACTCGTGTATGTAGTGGACACATCGTTGCACTCAAGTGTCTAGTGACACGTGCCACGAACGATTAGCGGCACGCAAACTCGCCGCAACTATGCTTGTGTTTAATGACTTTATCAATATGGTAGCTGCAATAGATAATTTAAGATCTAGTAATGAACCATTTAGCTGGCTCACTATTACAGGGTTCTATCTTATATTTTTTGCATAATTTGAGTTATACGTGTATATTCATGATTCTATGTCTTTTTCAGTAAAAAAATCCAATAATCCCGAAAGATAAGTAAATAGGGAACCATTAAATTATTGTCTTTTCTAATTTTTACCAACATGAAAATGTTAATCTCAGGACCTTGTAAAAGTGAGTCAGTGATTAGTTTTCTTTACAATATCCGTTCAATAAAACGTCAAGACAAATCCAAATGGTTTCAATGAACTTATCCAGGTTGGTTCTTATAAAATTTCGGTAATAGTGTTATGTTCTCGTATTATTTAAGTTAACAATAAACCAGTAAAATGTTTAAAAAATATATTTTATTGAGTTAACTACACGACCTTTAAAACAAAACCAAAGCAGAAAATTGAGTTTATCCCAAAAAAATGTGTGATAAAAGTTTGTACTTCTTGTGCCCGTAGGGACAATGAAAGTTTCAGTTGAAGCGTTTCTGCCTTAATGATTTCATAGTCTTTAGAAGATTTTATAAAACAAGTTAAGAAAATCCACACCAGCAAAAGATGATCAAATATTAATGTATTTTTTATGTTGCCATTACCAAGCAACTGGGAAATGGAGGTAAACTCCACACGCACTCTTCCGCCTTTTATCCCCGAAGGGGTAGGCAGAGGCGAATCTAGTGCACCCACTTTTCGCCCTGCGTTTTCCGTCCCATGAAGTGATAGTGGGCGAGCCTATCGCCATATCGGGCACAAATTCCAGACTCTGAGCTGAATATAAAAATCCCAATATCACTTTTGAAGTGAAAACTTCCTTCGCTGCGTTGAGCACTTTTCTTGGATGGGATGGGGTGGGATGGGGATGGGTATAACATGTTAAACTCGCGTCAGGCCACGTGACCTAATCGAAAATGCGTAGGAGGTGTTTTACTTCATTAAAACCATCCCTTACTAATATGAATCTTAAATACAAAGCGTAAAAGCTATAATTCTTAAACGAGTACATTTTTCTTTATTTCCCCAGCGTTGGTCGTACAAGTACAAAAGAGCGTGACATTTTTTTTCAAAATTTGATTTATAAGCAATGAATTGTGTATCGGTTAATGAAGTATCGAAATCTCAATAACGGCCGCTCATTCAGTTTTGTTTTTTCAAATGGGCAAAGGCAATCGTTTCTTTTTTATTGTGACGAAGAAATAGTGAAATTGACATTTTTGTGTAGCGCAATAAATAAATATTGTATTTAACCACATAATTGCTAGTACTTTTATACTGATAAATAAAGCAATGCGTGCGAAATTATTCCCTAACCATTCCAAAATATTCAAAAATGCACTACGTTAATGTTCAAGTTTTCATTTCTGCCGGCACTCCCGGAGTGCAACCCGTTCTTTTTTTGCAGTCGCACCATAATACAACTACGCCACTGAGGCAGTCCGTGGCAGGCAGGGGAGGTAAACTAAAAGAAAACAAAAGCGAAACAGAGTTTTCTTATTAAATTCTAAAAGGCATGCTTGTTTAATGTCGAGACCTAAACAAGATAAACAGACATGTCAGAGGAAAAAATAAATGTAGTAAATGGCGTAGTCGAAATAAGCGAGCACCAAACAGCTTTTCTCCTGGTAATAAAAGACCAATTTGCAATATTCATTAAACATTACATAGAAAAATAAATCTAAAGATTAGGTATAAAGTGAATAAACTGTTCTCAGTGTAAATTATTGTAACGAGTTTCGTCTGCTGCATGAATGAGCGCAGTTACAGAAAATTTACTTGAAGTAACGTATTATACACTTTTTTAGTTTCTTATGGCCAATGAAATTCCTGGGTGCCCAAAAATCTTCAGCAGTATATCAAAATCTAAAGTATTTCGGATCGGTGGTAGTCTTATTACATATATCTTCAGTAGGCTTAGAATGTGACAAAAAGACGCAACTCGCATAAGGATGTCGTTCAATTTTGATGTTTGTGATTCACCGAGAGACCAATACGTCAGTCACGTGTTAGTCTCTGACCAATCCCATTATAACGAAACGGAGTCGTGTCGTGTTTTTTTGTCGCATTCTAAGCCCGTTGGTGAATGCTTGACCTTTGACAGCAAAAACAAAAGGTAATTAGTTGCAGACCAACTCAACAAACTGGACCGACTTCTAAATAACTGCATTCGATTCGTGTATAATCTTCGAAAATATGACCACATTTCTTCCTATCGTCTTCAACTAAAATGGCTACCTATTCGTCAGCGCCCTTTTTTGCGGGCACTTACCACTTTATTCTCTTTGCTTAGCTCCCCTACACCTCCTACTTACTTACCTTCAAATTTCCAATACCTGTGCAATAGTCACTATAGAAACCACCGCTCTTCTAGCAATCTTCGTCTAAAATGTCCCCCTCATAGCTTTGTCTTTATTCACTCTTCTTTTGCTATGTAATCTATTTTTTTTTTGGAATTCGTTCCCCTCCGAAATCAGATCGTCCACCACTCGGTTTGCCTTCAAAAGGAGAGTACGACCGCTGCTGATGAACAAAGCAGAAGAGTCACCATCTTAACTCACTATACTATATTATATACGTATGTATTTTATAATAATAATATGCATTTTATGTATTCATACGTTTATAGTATTATTCATATTATATTTATTTTTTATTGATTTATATTTATATATCGTATATTTACGTTTATATATGTTTAATTTGTTACTTTGAATACCTGTCAAGTTACCTTGATGCATCTACCTTATTTATCTCTGCACCACCCTAAGGTTGACTGGGACAGTATGGCCTTGGCATTAAGTCCGCCGATATACATTTCTATATAAAGTGCAATAAATAAATAATTAACGGGATTATTTAGTACATTTTTAACTACCTATAATTGGTATGAAACTAATTTGTTTTGTTGATACTTCAAAATGTATTCGATGGTGTTTGGCGAGATAGATTAAATTGCGTTGTGTGGTACTGTGTTCTCGGTATTCGACGGCTGTAAAGTTGTGATTTGCGGTCATGAGCCTGATGAGTTCGACATAAGTTTGATTGGTGTACACGTTGGATTTGCTAAATAATTATCGAACAAATAAATAACAACTTGATTATATTGAGCATTGTTTAGTAACCAAACGACGAAAATAGAAGGTCGTTTTGACATAAGGTTACTTAATGAAACCACATAAGTGATCTTCTTTAAATTAACACTTTACAGTAAATTACTCAAACCGTATATGCAAAATAAAAAAGTGTAAGTTTCGATCAAAATATATCAATAAATAATAAGTGGACGATAGCCTAGGTGGAAATGGAACGGTCTGCCGAGACAATGTCCGGAGGTTCAAAACCCAAGGCACACACCTTTGACATTTCGAAGTTACGTGTGTATTGTTTATCAATAATTATCGTTCACTTTAACGGCGAAGGAAAACATCGTGAGGAAACCTACATACCTGAGAATTCTCCATTTGAATCTCGAGGGTATATGTCTGCTAACCCGCACTAGGCCAGCGTGGTGGACTAAGACCTGATCCCTCTCTGTAGTAGAGGAGGCCCGTGCTCAGCAGTGGGCAGTATATAATACAGGGCTGATTGCATTGCATTGCATATCAATAAAAAGTAATTTTAATTTTACACGTCCTAATGCCACTACTACTACTCTAAGACAATTTATCGCAGCAGCAACATCAAACTTTCAGTGAAAAATACACGCCATATTCGCACTTAACTACAAAATGTTCTAAAAATCAGAAAAGTAAATCTGGGATTTTTGGTGAAAATATCCGTTATTCATGTATGATTTTTCGGCGAAATGATAGCAGGGATAAAGGCGAGTATGAAGTTCATTTACAAATGCAATCTCAAAATGACCTTGTATAAAGACCAATTATTGGGTACGTAGCACAAAGGAAAAAATATAAAACAATAAAGCTATTCGACCAGATACCAGTTTACGAGACATGCAAGTAGAACTTATATGTTAGTTAGTATCATGAAAAACTGGTAGCATAATGTTTATCTATTGTGTAATGCGGGTAGTACAGGACGCACGTCTTTATTCCTTAGTACGCGGCCCACGTAGCCCGGCAGATCGTAAAATCCTTTTACCCCAAAACGTCCTTGAATAACACTGGATCATAGATAAGGACTTATTTCACAATATGCTGCTAGTGTTTTGTTACATTTACGGGCTTGTCGTACTGCCGAAGATAAACGAGCATCAGGAAATGAGAACTATAAACTAAGAACTTTTTTCATGTTACAACAAGAAGTGAGGAGATAAAAGCAAGCCGGTAAATAACCTCAGATATTCCTCGTTAGGACGTAGAGTGAAGCACTAAGGGGCTAAAAGTGCTCGTAACGTAAGGGAATTTGAAGCACGTGTTTTTAAGATGCGAAATATGTGTACATGAGATGTGAGGGTAATAACTCTGGCCTACTCATGGTATGGCAGCTATGAATTAACCAACTTTGATATCCTCGTAGTGCGTGCAAGCGAGCGTAAATGATATGACACAGTTGTTAAAATAATTTCCTCCGGTAAAATTTCTCTGAGTAATTGGGCTTTAATATGTTTCAAGCGTAAAATTTAATGTCTGCTCTACATTATTCCATTCTGGAATTGTCAGATGGTTATGTTTTGATTTTATAGAACAATCCGAAATATATTTGAATAAAAGCAAGTTGTAGTTTAACAGCGTTGTAGATTTTATATTCCTCTTTGGTCTACTACTCGCGTTTGTTTGCAATGTATGATTTTAAAAGCAACCGGCGCCTTACAAAATAGTTGTAGGAATAAAAGCTTTAAAATAGAACATATTTCTTACCTGGTAACAGTTTGTCTTCCAAATGGCGCTGTATTCCGCACTATATCGATATAAAATACCAAGAAGTCTTAAATTTTAGTAAGATAAAGTAAACTATATTTTGTGATCAAATTCGGAATGCCAGTGTGAGATCTTTGTACATTATATTTAATATTTTCCACTGTTATCTGTACTCTGAATAAATAAGAGCCAAATTGTGTGTATTCTAGACCCTATTTCACAAGTAGGTAATAGTCTGTATAATTTTATACGACCCTTGTCACTTCAAGACAACTGGTAAGTGAAAAGTAAATTTGTAAAAGTCTCTCCTGTCTAAGGACTAGGATTTGGGCATACTTTATATCCTGATTACTGGAGTAGTACTAATGGAATGATACATTTTGGATAATATTTGACCATCAGTCTGCTTTCCCATATTACTTTTCTGTATTGACATTGTAAATTCTCGCCCATGTAAATTTACTTGAAATAAACACATTGATTAATTAATTTATTCGTTATTCGCAATAAAATTCGTATTTTATTGCTTTTATGTGGGAAACATAGTGTAGCGTCGCACCGAGATACATTGAAAGGACTTTATTTTTGGAATATGAGTTATTGAAAAAGGTATTTTTGGAAAACAACCCCTATGTGACTTTTCAATCTAAGTATTATAGTTAATAATAACCAGTAAAATCATCATTATATAATAGTAATAACAAGTCATAACTTGTTGGTGCCTCTAACTAAACGTACTTCAAGAGAACTTGAAAGAAGATTAGTTTTATCTCCAGCCAATATCTATTGTATAGAATAATAACTACTTGAGATTTAATATTAAAGTTTAACAATTTACTTTGACAAGTTACTAGAACAAATTATAAAAACTAATTAATAGCAACGTTCATCATCGCGGGACTGGGTCGTTCAGTACAGGTACAGTAGCTGTCGACCAGAGATGATTTTTGCAACATGGTTGTAAAATGTTGTATGTTGCGTCGACCCCACATTGGAGTGAGTTTAGTGCTTGTAGATGAACGTCCTTATGCATAAACAGTTTATAAACCTATTTTAATTGACGAATGTTTTGTCTTCTTCGAACAAATTTTGAATTGAGTTTGAAGGAAGAAGACAAAACATACTTTTACTAAAATAGGTTTATAAACTGTTTAAGAATAAGTTGAAAGAATTTATAGCATCATTCACATGCCACGGTTTCTATTTTAACAAATAACGTTTGAGATTTAAATGTGCTTCACATGAATATCCTTTTCGTAATGACGGTGCCTTGGCTGAATAAACCTATTCTCGAAATTTGCCAATGCACACAGAAAAGGAATCGGAAGAAAATGTTTTGTCGGTTACCGTAAATCTCGCGGATTTTACAAATAATATTTCCATAAAATGTGTTTGTGTTACAGTTTACGTTGAATTTATTTCAATAAAGGATCAAATAAGCAAATGTAGCGACGTATAATTGTATTAATAAGTGTGGCGGGATTGTGTATGCCATTTTCTTCTTTTAAATTGAGCATTAGATTTATCTTCAAAAACAGTATATGTTTAATATAGTGCATAAAATTAACGTAGTATCAAAATATCTTACAACTTTGTTATGTGTTATTATGATTTTCATATTTCACCACATTGACTTAAAGCAATTTCATTAACAATAAAATTACGTACGTTATTGCTGTATTTAAATTCTATTACTATAATCACTATTGTCGATCAGCAGTTGATCGCTTATCAAGTCCTCTATGGAGTTTAATCTAAGCTTCTTGTCACACTAAGTCCTTGCACATCGCTTGTGGCTATTTACAGACCAGTGATATTATTGAAAACGTTGATAGTCATAATAAATTTATTTATTTATAAATAATACACACACACACACACAATCACGCCCGTTATCACCGAAGGGGTAGGCAGAGGTGCATCTAGTGCACCCACTTTTCGCCGTGCGTATTCCGTCCCATGATGTGATAGGGGGCGAGCCTATCGCCATATGGGGCACAAATTCCAGACTCCGGGCTGATACCTACTGAGTTGAAAAACCCAATATCACTTTGCCCGACCCGGATATCGTACCCGAGACCTCAGCATTGCAGTCTTACTATAATACAACTACGCCACCGAGGCAGAATAAAATAAGCAACTGGCAAGTACCAGTTTTAAGTTTTGTACCAAAATTACATATTATGTGGTCACGACTTTTCGCTTTTGTCAGGAACATTAGTTTAGTATGGCAGTTACAGGTATGTTTTTAGATCGGTAAAAATAGCATATCGATCTAACATTTTTGATTCTCCTAAGGGAACGAAGACCGAGAAATCTTTTCCCTTTAAACAAGTTATTCGCCCGTCAACGCTGTAAGCTAAGTTGACATCTAAGTTATTTATTTTCTTATTTCCGACATATCAAATCCAGTTTTGTGTCTATTTTCTACTCTCTTCATCTGTTTTCGTACTCAGTCACTTATTAATATTCGGCACAACTAAAAACCACAACAATATAATGTAATAATGGAATGCTAACAATATGATTCGAGATGATGTTTGTGGTATTGGTGTACTGGTTATCGGTGCACGTCGCGCGCCGTCCGCAGTTTACCGGCGTAGCGCCGCCGCGCTTCCGGCAAAACCGGCGCCGTATCGTGTTCATTGTTCGTCCACTAGTTCTGCGTGAACAAAATTCTACTCATAGTTTACACCGATGCATGAGTTAGGGATTAACCCACACGCGACGCTCTCGAATTTATTTCTATATCGGCAATTTAATTTAGCGTTATTTAAATCCACGCTGGTGCTTGAGATGATATCATAGGATATCATCTATCTGCCATGTTTAGATTCCTGTTTTCTAAATTACAGTATGTGATCAAATAATTAAAAAGGTCAATTTCACTTGCCTTTTGAAAGGACACCATTTTTAATTATTATGATGGACAACACAGCCTAAACTGGCCGCTAGAATAGATCTAGAATCATGAAACTTTGTACCTATTTTATGCACATAACATAAATGATCATTAAGAAGGGATTTTTGGATATTCACTCTCTATGTGGTTTTAATCCCATCATACGGAATGTGTCATTAGATCCCATTGAATGTTTTTAGGAGAGGACAATTTTCATTATCAAAATTTCAAGCAGCACATATTGTATTTGGGTGTGGTTTTTGTGCATGTAATATTGCAATAGGAAATGATCAAATTCTTTCAAAGCTAAAAAACATCTAATTTAAGTATGATGTAAATTCCCTCAGTAGTAGAGAAGGCCCGTGCTCAGCAGTGGGCAGAATATAATACAGGGCTGGCATGGTATGGTGGTCGTAAATTTAACAAAATAATAGCAAATAAACAATAGGTGACCCTACCTTTCTTATTATAGAGACTGATGAAGAATATTGAAGAGCGGTTGAGAAGTGGAGAAAGTTAACCAGGAAGACCGTGCTAAGTAACTTGTAAAATACCTTGAATACTGGGCTGTTTGCTTTTCATAATTCCGTACCAAAAAAACGTTGTTAGAATTAATCTATTTGTGCGTTAAGGAACTGATGTATCTTGAGTATAAGCCCACTGAATTGACGTTCAAAAAAGTAAGTACCTCATAATAATACTCTGGAATAACTAGGCGCGCACTGCACATCTAAATATTTAAGATAGGGAATAAGGAAAAGAGTGGGGTGTATAGGGCTCCGAAAATTGCCGCTGAGTGCCAATATCATAAGGCTCTATTGATTCATATTATGGTGGTAGGTCTCTCGTATACGAAGGGCCGCCTGGGTAGATACCACCGCAATGTCTATTTCTACCGCCAAGCAGTAGTGTGCATGCAATGTTGTGTTCCGCTTTAAAGGACCATTGTAGCTAGCGTAGTTCCTGGACATTATGAGACTTAATATCTAATGTCTCCATGCTCTAAGAATGTCTCAGAGTGACGAGCTAAGTATTTTGTAATTAAAAGTTCTGTATAGTGTTGCTTCTGTTTATGGGTGGTCGTGTCGTTTACCATCAGGCGAGCGGTATGCTCGTCTCGTCATTCAGTAGCAATGAGAACAAAGAAAATATTTTTTAACTTCCATAGGACAGACTCATTTCATTTTCTTAAAATAATTCCAGTTTAAACGGTGACATGCTTTATGAAAATCACAATGACATGAACAAATTTTACGCGCATTAATTATAATTAAATAGTAATAATGTCGCTTAGTTGAGCTTTGCTATTTAAACGGCTATGAAAATAGGCCATTATGCTAGGATAAAATAGATAGGACATGATAGGATTATGGGTAGGTACATGATATAATCGCTGAGGCAATACATTATGAGATAAATTTGTATTTCAAACGTATATTCCAAATTATTTGTTGAAAGTATAACTTCTAGTATTACCTGAACGATGAAACGTAGCGGATTTGTATGAAACAGATATGTTTTTAAATAGGACGTATGTTCTGATAAAATCACTGAATAATGTACTTAATGAAAATAACTAATGTCAAGAAGACAACAATCTTCCATAATCGAGTAGTTACCTATCTTGGATTTTGCATATTATTCTATACGTAAAACAAATATAACGAAAAGAAATCCTTTTGTGAAAACAGCATTAAAATTGAGACTGCAATTTATATTTCAAATATCGCTATGAGCAGGAGTAACTACGCGTATTGGGGATATCTTGCTCACTCGTTCTTACGCCCGCGCTGTATATAAAATGACGTCATAATACAGTATTGCATGTTATCTGTTTTTGATACCCTTTTTTCAAACTCCTCCTTATCTTTCTTTTTGATTAATTTCGTTGCGGGTTGAAGACAGATTAGTGTTCCCTTAGACTCGCCGAGTTTCACCGCTCGGTGTCATAAAATGCGTGCCACTGCTGATCCTGGCTTACAGGAGTTGCAGTGGGGGTGAGAACGGGATAGTCTCTAAATACCCTTTTTTAAGATCTCGTTGATTTTGAACGCAATTTATTATTTTTTTCCGTTTTAAGCTTCAGATGGCGTATATTTTTTTTTTGATAAATGGCTATGTCCTATTTGGAAGTGGATCGGTCTGCCGAGACAAAGGTCAGCAGGTTCAAATCCAAGGGCACGCACCTCTAATTTTTCTAAAATGATGTGTCTATTTTTAGTGAATTATCGCTAGTTTTAACGGTAAAAGAAAACATCGTGAAGAAATCTGCATACCTGAAAAGTTCTTCGTAAGAATTTCGAAGGTATATGAAGTCCGTCACCCCGCACTAACGACGCGTGGTGGACTAAGGCCTCAAACCCTCTCAGTAGTAGAGTTGGTCCATGGCCAGCAGTGGGACGGTATATAATACAGGGCTGGTGTTATTATTATGGATAATTTTTTGAAGTAAGAAAAAGTGAGTTAAATTTGTGTGTTTAAAGTGTGACACAACCCTAATGCTATCCATGCAGTCGTTTAGAAATATCTATTGTATTCTGTAGCACCATGCGTTTATCTGTCGTATAGTTATAGCAAATAACTGTTGAAATATTTAACAAATGTAGTCGGTGGTTTGCAAAATTGAAAAGATAATCACTGAATCTCATCATATTACTTGAAACTGTTTGATGAAATTTTAATAATGTTAAACGGATAGTAAGTTTGCGGTAGTCTTGACAACACATGGGCACATAAACTTCCTTAACGTGAGACGGAAAGTCAAAGTTTCCTGAAAGAGCCATGATCTAGACAACTTCATTCAACAGTGAAGTTAGCTATTAAACACAGCTGTGTCGATGTTTTTGCGAGTTTTATGCAACAAAAACAAATTACACCACGGTAGGTAGAAGCTGAGTGGATGCAGGTCACATTTAGTCTAAAATTTATGCTCACCGTACACGATTCAGGCACGGAAATATTCCAGCCAGCAGTTTATTTCCCACAGGATTATTTTGAGTAGAAAACTTTTGCATCAGGTTTAATTTGGAAGACATATCGCTGATTAATATCACAAAAAGGTGTTTCTGTGTATTATTACATACTCAATGTTTGTAGTCATTTCAATAAATCTATTGGTAAATAAATAATCTTTATCAAATTTGTCGTCAGTATGGTAAACAAAATGGTGCTTGATAATGACCAAAGACAACGTGTTGTCTGACGAAATAAATTATCCAGTAAAAAAGTCAACGTGCATCGCTGAAAATTTCGTCTATTCAAGGATTTTAAAGCGTTCAAACTCGTGTTTTGTAATATAGAGTATTAAGCTTATACACTCCAAACATGACAACATAAACTAAGTTTTTCAGCGCACATTATCAAATGAATTTTGGTAATTCCTCGTTTGGATGAAAATATATTAACTTCATATAATAATTGTGTAGGTAACTAGTTGGTTTTGTTAAACATATTTAAGTAATTTGCAGCTTTAAATGCGTGATATTCTTGTTGAGGGCATTTAGTTAACAATAAAGATAGGTCCATGAAATGTTGCCATTATAATAAATAAATAACAGGGACCTATGATTATCTTTAATAATATTGTTATTTGGCTTATTCAGTGCTGAGTTGTGATCGAGTATGATTTTATGTACCGAATACTTTAGCACATGATTACTGTGTAAACATTATTATAAGATTACTTATGGAAGATTATAACCCACTAGACTTAACTGTAATGGAAGCCTATTAGTGGAATAATTTAATACAGAGTTGTTAAGGTTAATTTTAGTTATTTACGATTTGATTTAGAATTTGAAATTGATGTTTAAAACATCAGAGAACTTTTATCAGACAAATAAATAGGTATTTTATGTCAACATCTAAGGTTAATTCATTTCGCAAACCATTTTCATTACAAAAAAGACCTAATTACAGAAACCGTGATCACGTTTCGATTACCGTCGCAAAACTTAAAATTGCCTACACCGAACCTGTAATACGTACACAGAATTTGTAATTTTACGGCGGAATGATGCGATCTTTGCCAAAATGTGCGGCGCTCGTACGATTCTAAGACAATTATAAGTACATCTTAGCTTTATCTAAAATTGAAATCTGTATCACTGCCAAATATAACCATTGGAATAGAAAGAGGGCTTTTAACGATCGAGAGATCTTATATATTTATAACTTAAGTGTAATATCATAGCTGTTTCTCTAAAAGATTTTTCGATGCCTTTACTGGTATCAGCACTTTTACCCGAACTTTATTCGATCGTTGCTCAATTAAGTCGTAAAAATTTGACAGTGCCATTGCAATACAGATGTTCCAAAAATTGTTGTATGCACATTGTAAAACTGTGTATCACAGACGTATAATAAAAGCAAATTGGACATAAAGAGTAGCTAGAAAATGTTCGTTTTTGTTGGCGTTCCAATGTTCAAACTGTCACCTACACCTCGCTGTTTACTGAAATGAATTACTCGACTGGTTGAATAAGGTGATGCGCAGACGTTTTCGACTTTTAAGCCAGGCATATAACATTGCATCAATCATGAGCTGTCAATGTTTCGTTTTAGGTCCTGTTTTTTCAACTGTAGTATTATTTTTGTCACGGTCTTATTAAGCTGGACGCGCTCGCAGCACCTGGAGCACTCGAAGCTCTGCGAGCGCGTCCAGCTTAATAACATCGAGGATTAACCCTAACTACAGTTGAAAAAACCCGGTCTTAATATATGAAACTAACACGTACTCACATTATTTAAAATGAATTCTCCTTCATTTTCTTTAGCCTTTGGAAGTCCGCTGCTGAACAGAAACTTCCTCTAAAGATTTCCAGACCAGCCAATCTGCAGCGGCCTGCATCCAGTGAGTTTCTGCGGCCTTTATTTTAATGCAACTATATTTATAATTAATGAATTTAATTTTTAGTTCAAAATATAAATATCAAAATCTATAGCACACTTAACATAAAAGAGCAAATAAAATCAGCATTTATTATTTAGTCACTTCTGTTGCCATTACCGAGTTTATAACACAATAAAAATATCGCTAACATGTCCATTGTCCAAACGCACAGCTATTTGCTAAAAGGCAATTTATAAAACAGATAAATTCATCTGCGATAAACTTCACTCACCACTGAACCATTTCAAACAGTATTATTATTGCGTATCTACATATACTGCATATTCGTAATATCAGGGTGAAATTGTTCATGGGATTGTTATGAGCAACGTGTGCGTGCCATTTGGAAGTTTGACCTTTATCACGATCAGTTTTACATTATATCAGCACAATTTTAGATCGAAAACAAAGTTGGACGCAGGTCGCCGTAATTTTACAACTTTTAATATAAACATTGTATACTGAGCTTATTTTACAAAGATAGCGACTTGTAAGGGTAGGATGGTGAATAATCCGTAACAAAAACAGATGCGTAATTTTTTTATTATGTAGTTTTTAAGTTAAACTTTGATCCCTTTTGAAGTGTAGCCAAAAAGTTTACGTGGTGAGTTTACGATAATTTACACGATGACAAGACTTTTCAACTTGTCAGATTCGGAATTCTGTACGAAAAGCTTTTGACGTGGAAGTGCTTTAATTCAAAACATAATAATATAGCTGTAGATAGGATGGCACTTTATGAATATGAAAAAATATATATAATCTTATGAAATGTAAAGCAGGTACCTCAATATAATTTTGCCTCAAGCAGCTGCACGGTACCGGTATATAGAATGTATTGATGAATCTCTATAGAGACAGATACAACACAATTATTGCAACAAGAAACAGCAAAGAACATAAAACCCATTTTCGTGTAATAATTACTTAAATACAATCCCTTGTTAGGTAGTGCTTAGTTGGTTCCCTCCAATCAGTGGTGTGGTGTTTGATTCGAGCCGCAAACTTTGTGTGTTACTTTACCATTAAGGGGAACGTGGAAAATTAACAAGGAGCTTTGGCGTCGCAGCCTGCATGCGAATTGCGCCTTTACCATCCATTAAGGTCCTCTCTTTCCAAACTAATTTGTCTTCGGCTTCATTGTCACGCATGTCAATGCATTAGGCATGCTATAGACTATCAATGAGAGAACTATCTGGGGGCAACGTTGTTTTCCGTGTCTTAGTAAATGAAATTGGTGTTAGACATGGTTTTATTGATAGGGGGTACTTTATCGTGTGTTTGTTCTATTTCGGAATTGGTATTTTGGATTTATTAGAATGTGGTTTCATTGTTACAATATATTTTAGTATACACAGATTAAGTTTAAGTATCTGTAGTGGATTTAAAATAACAATTTATAACTAAGCGCTTAGAGGAATATAAAACTCATATTTCTCACTACATTATGATTGTATTTTTTTTATAGCATAGAATAACAAGACGAGCATGCCGTTCGCCTGATGGTAAGCGATACGACCGCACATAATCATTAGTGACACCATACAGCACCTTGAATTACAAAATACTGTGTGGCATTCCACTGCGCTCGTCATCCTATAAGATGTTAAGCCTCATTATGTCCAGTAGTTATACTGGCTACAATGTCCTTCAAACCGAAACACAACAGTGCATGCACACTGCTGCTTGGCGGTAGAAATAGACATTGCGGTGGTACCCACTCAGACGGACTTTTACATATGAGAGACATACCACCAGTTTTATTTCTTACAAATTCAAATTTTCATACTTTAGCATAGTATGTACAATATAATATAGTTTTTTTTATACGATTTCACAAACAACCCACGCAAATAAAACTTAATTCATATAATTTGGTAC
Source organism: Sphinx pinastri (assembly GCA_947568825.1). Lineage (NCBI taxonomy): Eukaryota > Metazoa > Arthropoda > Insecta > Lepidoptera > Sphingidae > Sphinx > Sphinx pinastri. Next base: position 7,399,319 of record OX387621.1, on the reverse strand, counting down.
AATTTGCATATTTATCTCGACGTGATTTCTTTTTACCGTTCTTTTAAAGTTTACGACAGTAATCTCTTTTTTATTACCTGTTGTCTTGTTCCAATCGTGAAATTTATACTAAAATTGATCAATTTACTTAACTGTGATACATTTTGTTTAAATAACATAAAATACTTTATTCGTCTCGTAGGCGAACATAGTTGCACTTATGATAAGTCAAGATACATTAAATTAATTGTAATAATTATTATTGATACAAAAGGTCACTTATATAACTACCGAAATTTTTATTGAGAGTAAAATCAATGATGAAAACTAAAAAGCCAGCTCTGGCTGTGCAGGAAAGGGGATGTAAAAAAATAGATCATTTTCATTAAAAAATATGGGAGGAACGCGTCGAGATCCTCACCGGTGAGGCCACTGCAGGCCCTAGCCTAGCTAACCTACCAGCCTTTCACTAGCTACCTAAGCGATGACGACCCGAAAAAGAAAGGCAGAAAGAAACTCCGGGCTTACTTTTTGTCATCATTTGTCCATTGAATCACAGTTAAATAGGGATTAAATCCAACAGAAGGAATTTTACTAACACTTAAAGAATACAATTAAATAATTATAATTAAACTAAGATTATTCAAAACCAAAACAAAATATTCAAATTAAAATCTTGTTTCTATCTTCTCAGTTTTTATTTATTTTTTATTTGTGAACATTATGGATAAGTAAAAATGTTTCATAAATACACCCATGACATAAAACAAACATAATTATAAATACAAAAAACATAAACGGTATATAAATAAGACATCCACGTAATTTGCGTATCGCAATGTTATTCCTGTACAAATGTTTATTTTCTCTAAACGAGCAATGAAACTTTTTTATCGGCGTCAAGGGATATGGTGGACGATTTGCGCGGAAGCTATCATGACAAAAATTAAATTACAACAGTCGTTACCCGCCGACGATGGAGGGCAAGTTACGGGCACTAAAGATAATTAGTTAGCGTCGAAACTAAACGTTAATTTAGATTGGTTGGACCGATATTGCGCTTTACCACGGAACCGGAAATCATTCTATAGATTGCTTCTTCTGTCACCTTACTGGCGTTAGACTTGTTTTTATTTAGGATAGACTTCTGCTCGCGGCTCCACCCACGTGGAACAGTTTTTCCGGGATAAAAATATTTTTTCTGGATAAAAAGTAGCCTATAGCACTCAAGAGTAATATAGCTTCATATTAGTGAAAGAATTTTCAAAATCGGTCAAGTAGTTTTTTGGTTTATCCATCACAAACAAACAAAAAAAAATCCTCTTTATAATATCAATATAGATAAAAACACTTATCCCGCACGATCAGTCTTATCCTGAAAATGTACGCACTGAGAAAATATACTGGATTAAAGCCAAACAGATCACGTTTTGTATTTCCGGGAAACGGAAACTTACTTCGAGCGCGACACGACTTTTCTTTGTGACGTACAAAATTATCTCTCACAAATGAAGGAAACAACGTGAATATCTACAAGTAAGTTAAATGCGACTAACAAATTGCCCAAATTAATTAACAAAGGATTACATACAGACATACACTCACACCTTTTATAACCGAAGGGGTAGGCAGAGGCGCAACTAATGTACCCACTTTTCGCAAATTGGTTGGATTGGTTTTAAGAAATCTTCATGGCGGGGATTTTTGCTTTTCCTTTTTCCGGAGCATTTTTTAATGTATCCCGTTTTATATAACTATTTTATTTATTTTGAAGTCGTTCTGCATAATTTTATTTCTTTATCAATGGAACTGTTATGCATTCTAGTGGCTAACAGTTAATGAATAAGTAATCATATAATCATCTCTGCAGACAGTCGATACTTAATTTACAATTTTATTTTAAGAGTGTATGCTGAGTAAAATTTTAATCTGTTTTCTATTTTACGCGAATATTGTTATGGAGTTGCAGTACACTGTTCTTTGCCATGGGGACGGCCGCTTTACTTTATTATGCATAAAAGTGGATTGCGGGTCGAATGCACACGCACACATTCGCATGTTATAGAATAAAGGCTCAGTTTCTAGACGTTACTGGTGTGCCTATTTCATCAGCGTTTCATTTCATCGGGGAAATCATGTATTTTGAACTAAAATGACGTTATTACACGCTTTATATTAGCTTCACTTGTATGTATGTTTGTATGTTTGTAACCGACTCCTTAGGGCGCGATTCATAAAAATGAATCGCGCCCTAAGGAAATGATGTCACTAAAAAGTGACATCTGTTGGACCATAGTAGAATTACAACTAAACTGGCTACTCTTATGCGTAAAAAAATCCTACTCGGCACAAGATGGCGCTTTCGTTTTTAGTGACATCTGTTGGACAATAGTAGAACAGAACTAAAAAATTAAAAATAAAGCGTGTTAGTTGTTTTAAACTATTATTTATTTTTGCTTATTTCATGATGGGCAAGATGTTCAAAGATGTTAAAAAGTAAATTGTATAACAGAGGTTTTGATGTTCATACTGGCCTTTGTGTTCGTTTTCATTTAAAAAAGGAAATAGTGTTCTTGACTCTGTCAGTGGTCTGCAAAGAGAATTATAATACTATTGAGTGGTCTGATTCAGTTCTCTCGGTGAAATACAATGTAACACACGTATTCATTTTGCTCCACTAATAAAATAAAGAAATCTTACTCAAACATAGTGTATTTGAAACCCGTAGCCTAACAAAAGATATAAATTGAGGGTCACATCGACACTGACCGCATGCAACTCCCTAAAGCAGACATTACTTTATCGTGTTTGCATTATTTCACGGTTCATTGATCGGATCTGCGTGAATATGTCGCATGAATATTTCATCATGGTGAATTTATAATTTATTTAGTATCAGCCCGGAGTCTGCTATTTGTGTCCGATGTGGCGATAGGCTCGCCCCCTATCACATCATGGGACGGAATACGCACGGCGAAAAGTGGGTGCACTAGTTGCGCCTGTGCCTACCCCTTCGGGTATAAAAGGCGTGAGTGTGTATGAATTAATAACAAAATGCATCAAAATTTTACCAATATGTGAACATGTGCGAATTATGTTTTGTTTTCTTTGTTGGGTAAAACGGCCAACTCCGGGGTATTAATGTTTTCTTCAATCTCGTACTGGTCGTAGGTCTCTCGTATGCGAGGGATCATCTAGGTAAGTATACCATACCAGCCTTGTATTATATACTGCCCACTGCTGAGCACGGACCTCCTCTGCAACTGAGAGGTTTAAGGCCTTAGTCCACCACGCTGGCCTCGTGCGGTTTGGCGGACTTCACATACCTTCGAAATTTAGAGAACTTCTCAGGTATACAGGTTTCCTCACGATGTTTTCCTTCACCGTTAAAGCGAGCGATAATTCACAATTTCTAGGTAAGTATCTACCATCGCAATGTCTATTTCCACAGCTAGACGGTAATACTATAGTGCACTGCGTATGCACTCAAATTTTGTTCCAGTTTGAAGGAAATCGTAGTCAGAATAATTTTAGGGCGTTGTGACTTGTGACATTTAAAATCTTGTGTCTCAAGGTGATGAGCGCAGTGAAGTAAAATAATGATAATTGTGCAGTGGTGCTACGCAGCGCTTTGTAGTTAAAACAATTATATGGTGTTGCTATATGCTACTGTTCATGGGCGGTAGTATCGCTTACCATCAGGCGAGCATGCTCATCCCGTAATTTAGTTGCAACAAAAATAGTTTAAAATTTTACAATAAATATTAGCTATTTGACTGCTGTTTGTCGCGGTGCGAATCATTTTTCTGTGTTTGTTAGTTCTTTCGATAGCTATTTGAACTTGCGAAAAGGTTTTTCTCTATATATTTAAATTTATGGAAAACTGTGTCATTTTTTTGTACAATTATTATTTAAGTGATAGTTTCTTTAACTAATTGCTAGACTAAGGGCCGATTTCACCGCTTGCTGATTAACGCTATTTGTTACATAAATGTATAAGCCGGCATAACACAAAAGTTACACTCTAATCTAGGAGCATATATTACAGTGTGACGTTTTATTTAGTCGGCAGTTAACAGTTGCTTAAATAAACATAATTATTTGTTTAGTTAAACATATAGCCCGCTCGCTTTTTTCAGATTTCGCCGAATAATTTTGAAATCACATAGGGTTGATTACTGTTTTTAATACATTTATCAAAAATATGCCATCTAAAATCTAACGGAAAAAGAATTTTCAAAATCGTCGCAATAATAAGATAGAAAACTTTGAAATTTGGTAGAAGGGGTAATTGTCAAATAACAGTAATATCAGACTGTGACGTCACCGGGTGTCACCGGCCATAACGCTGCCTGCGTTGGAAACAGATAGTGCAATATCCCCACCACATCCCCAGTTTTGCTCACGACAATATTTCAAATATAAATAACAGCTTTATTTTTCAACCAATTTTTATGCTGATTTCTCAGAAAAAAATCTTTTTCGTATTATTTTGTGTTACTTATAAAGTAATGTACAAATTAGAACGTAGGAAAGTACCCTATTCAATGAAATTATTATTATCTATGTTTTTAAGAAAATAAACTCGCAAAAAGTATTGTATTAAAATTATTTTACAACAGAGGGTTAGACCAATGAAGCGGTAGAAACAGCCGCTGAAACAACTTTAAATGGTCGGTTATCTAGAGAGGAGGTCGATTTACGGCGGGCAGTCAGAACCCGTCGAGGGCGGATCGTTAAAACAATTCCGAGGCTCCGATAGCCTATTCTGGCTGTTATTACACAATTCAATTAATTTTTGATATGTTTGCATACGAAATTATTACGCATATTTAATTAAAATTCCCATTAGCATAGTTAATTTTTAATCATGGCGTTTTAAAACGTTTTTATTAACTGAACATGTGCCGGGACTGAGTGATAAGCTCGCATTCAGTATTGGATTTTATGATAAAGTCCCGCGCGGTATTGACGCGTGTTCAATAATGTCTACTCGAGTTCTTTATGTAGCAGAAACTGAATATAATGTGCATTAAATGTTCCTACAAACAGTTTTCTTTGTTGTTTAATGACGAACGCTGGCGACCGTGTACTCATGCCGTCTGAAATAATCGGCTACAATACATCGAATATTCAATAATGTAACGCCTACAGAATAAAACTGAAAATCTATTCATCTATACTAATATTATAAAGAGTAAAGATATTAAAATGAAACTGTTTTGCGGATTTTATCGGTTTCTTAATTTTGTATTTTCTCCCGATGTTTCGAAGGCTTTGCAGCCTTTATGGTCACGGGGCGGACTGAGGTGTTGGTTGTTCGAAAAGTAAAAGTTACAATATCTAACTAATTATAAAAGATATTTTATTAAATATATGTTTTTTAAGTTTTTTTAGTTTTCATTTCAATGTCTAACATTCCCGTAAATATAATAAATCATTATGAGGAAAGATTTGGTTGTTTGTTTGTTTGTAATGGATAAACTCAAAAACTACTGGACCGATTATTAACATTCTTTCACTTATAGGAAGCTACATTACTCCTGAGTGCTATAGGCTACTTTTTATCCCGGGATAATATTTTTGTACCGGAAAAACTTTTTCACGCGGGCGGAGCCGCGAGCAGAAGTCTAGTGTATAATAAAATGGTAGATAGCCGTGTCCGTACACCAAAAAAATTCAACAGCATATTTCCATACACTAAATATTACTGGAAAAATATACGAAAGACGTGAGGAATAGGTTACAGAACGTAAAAATACATCTAAAATTTTTGTCCGCCAGTTTGTATGTTTGGTCAAATGTTCGTTATATTAATCTCATAATTGAAAAATATTAAGCTTTATTTTGAGTAACATATAGGGTAAGTCTGGGCAAGTGGACACGAATAGGAGACGGGCCACACGCATCGCGTGACTTCTGTGTTATGGGAATGTGTATCGAGAGAGGTATGAGATAGCTTGACATCGATGGTTGACATAGATCTTAGTCCATACAGACGTTGTAGGCTAGTTATACAAAAAACTGGTATGATTGTATTGGGAACGAGGGATAGAATGAACTGACGATGAACTTATTAGCGTATAATAATATAAACAACGTTAAATGCCACTAAATAATGTATGCAGATACTGTAAAAAATCGGTGACATAAAATGAAAACTGGCATTCTGTTTTGACGTAATTTTAACCGACTTCTTCATACATCAATATGTCTGTGACGCGTGTTTTATTTTTACAATATTTTAATGAAATATTCTCATAACATTATACTTTTGCCCGTCGTAATTTAATATCTCACCGATGCATTAAGTAACACTCATGATGAAGCAGCTTTTGGTATACTGACCAGCCATTGTTTATAGCGATGGTGGTGAAACAAGTACGATTTCTTCTCCTATAACTCTAATCCTACACATATAGCAGAACTCTTTTTTGACACAGTGTTAAGCCAGAGATGTTACACAAATTTAGCTAGCCATGTTAGGTCCCTTGTTGTCGCCATAACATCATAATTCTAGACCCGGCCCTGGGCCGATACACAGTTGAAAATCTCTAAATCACGTTACTCGACCCAGGAGTCGAACCCGAGACCACGGCACGGCAGGCATACCGAAAATATGCAAAATCTGTCTTTTATGTTTTTATGCTTAGTATTAACAATTTTTTTTTATCGCCTAAATAGACAAACGCGTAAGCGGTCCGCCTTACGGCTCATACACATAAACACGGCACGGCGTCGCGCCGTCCCACGACGCGACGCCGTACCGTGGAAATCCACGACGACGGTTAATCTCGAAAATGGACCGCAATATACGTCTATTGCCTTTGGTAAGCGGCATCCACCGCCCATAGGCTTATGCAATGCCAGGGGCACAGCCAAGCCGCTGCCTACCGAGTGATGAACACTCTTTTTAAGCCTCGTTTAAAGAAGGACAGGTCATAACGCTCGGGGAACACCAAAGCAGGGAGTTCATTCCAAAGTTTACACGTGCGCGGTAAAAAAGATCGTTGAAAGCGCAACGCATACCTACATATTGACGTCTCTGGAAAGTATCAATAGTCTGGTGAAATTATAGGCAGCAGTTATTATATCAATACTACAAATATCCCGAAGCTATTACGTCTAAAGCCCGTACAGACAGGTGAATGCCTCTAGTCTTGGTTTATGTCGAACATGGTTCTACACCGTCGTAAAATGAGAACAGTGTCGAGCGTGTAATACAGCTTGTTTTGTGCACTTGATTTGTTGATATCAGATACACGTTGTGTAACGTTATAGCGGTTATTAAAATCGACGTGTCTGAGGGATAGGGATGCTATTAGTTATTTGCAATATATTTTGTAGTACACGAATAGACCATAGTTAAATTGGTTATTACCGTCTATGAATATCCACAGTGGAGGAAAGGGATTTGGATATAGTATATCTTGTCACTCATTTTTAAAACATACAGAATGCAACGCAATTTCACAAAAATCAGAATTTATACGACGATCAAATTTTAAAATGAAAAGGTTTTATTGAAATGCTTACAAATACATTAAGAGATAAACTCGGCTTTGACCAAATAACAATCAATAGGTGAACGACAACAAGGAACGTTGAATATAGGTACTATATTACCTTATTGTTTTAGCCCTAGAATTAAATGAAATTTGACATTTGGTAACACATCAATTTCAGTTCTGAGAAAGCATAGATTATAGAAGTATAAAGTCTATGTGAGAAGCACAGGTGAGAAGTCCTGAATGTAAAGACAATGCGGCAAGTCATTGATGGGAGATCAATAAATGTAAATATACATTTATTGCATGTTGACAGGGGAAAGCGAGATAGAATTATTTTTCCACCCTAATAACGCAGCAGTGCATAAAGGTAGGTATTTGTTGTGTGGTGCTGTTATTTTTTTCCTGTACCTATATGCCTACAATGTCAAAAAATCGCATAAGTAAATCATGGGTATATTATAAAATTCAAGTAAAATATTCAAGCACAATTACATTTTAAGAGCGTTACCTTCAAAATCATTTTAAATATAGAACATAGTCTCTGTTTAGATAACGTTCAAAATTCCAGTGATTTTCGAACACATGCATTTTACTGTTTTTTATAGTATAAGGTACTTGTGGTATTACGTTGTTCGCCACCTAAAGAAGAGAGGCAATTTAATTGGTCTGATTTCGATAATATAACTTACGCTGTATATCATCAGTTGGGCAACGATATATTTCGAGCTATCTCCAATTTTAATTTTCACTTTTACGCAAACGGGGTCAGGGGAAAAACTAGTGCCAATTACTACAATAACTAACTACAACTAACGTGCTTCCTTACTAAAATAGATTTTAAACACCATGCCATGCTTTGTTGAGGTAAATTGTTTTTCAAGCGACATGCATAATGAATTAAAGCCATTTTTTCACACAGTTCCGTCAATAAATTTTTCATGTGCCCACCGAGCATGTCCGCTTTTTTCGAATATTCCAGTTCGTTACAAAATGAAAAAGCGTCACAGATCGACGAATTCTTTTAGAATATCGTGTGGAAGGATCGGTGACGTCTGTGTGCACTTCAATTAAGCGACGATGTTTGGATCAATTCCCAGTTGAAATCCACAAGCGAAAATAAAAAAGCCGATCAAAATCCGTGGTGTTGGAAAATCGACATAAAAATAAATGATTTACGTCGAGAGTATTGGTTAAGTGATTGTATTTCTAGATAACATTCTAAACAGCCTTCGAGGTGGCGAGCTAGTGAAACGCAATCAAGAAAGTGATGTGTAGTGTTACTCGAATGTCTATTTGTAGCTCAAACATGGTATGGATCTTCAAACCGGGATTGGCGACAGAACCAAACTGATACAGTTCCACTTCTGCAGGGGCTGCGGCTGCATTCATTTGCGGATCTCGCGGTCCCCGTCTTGAGGGCGAGCGAACACTATTAAAGTAAACCCGTTTTTATCCGACTGCGAAAGAAGGAGGGTTATGTTTTTCGAGTGTACGTATGTATGTTTGTAAACATACGTATGTATACAAACATACATACGTATGTTTGTATATTTCTTTGGCACGCCCTACAGCCTAAACGGCTTGTAGTATTTTTATGTGAGTGGTATCAATAGATTCGTCTTAGTCGTGAGAGTGACACTTGGTACATCAAAATAATCAAAATTAAGGATTTTTGGCGGCAAAAAGTGATCTCGAAAAAAAAAATGTTTTCAAAATACATCGAGTGTGGTATCAAAATAAATATTTTTTAATGGTGATTACGAATATATATATATAACTTATATGTTTTATTAGAGTTTGGAATAGGAAATGCTAATAAAGGTGCTTGAGAACTAAAAAAGATGAAAATAAAAAAAATATTTAAGAAAAACAAAAAACCCGACTGCGTCAATATCTGCCATCTTTATTAAATTCATTGAAGAACTGAGAAGATAGAAACAAGATTTTAATATGAATATTTTGATTTGGTTTTGAATAATCTTAGTTGACAGTGTTCACAAACGCAGTTTATGAACCAATTATGAACATTTATAATACGAAAACTATAAAGTGACTTCAAATAAATATGCCATATACTCACTTTTTGAAATAATAATTAATCTTTCCTTTGAATAACTACAGTCCAAGACATCTTTTCAGTAATCAAGACAAAAAAATTAACGGCGCAGACATCAGAGGAGAGTAGTGCCAACGGCCAACGTAAAGACGACTACTTTGCCGCTTTGCCATGCTACGATGAGGCGTTCACGGTTCGATTCCCGGGTCGAACAAAGTGATATTGAGTTTTTCTATTCAGTATCAGCCCGGAGTCTAGACTTTTTGCCCGATATGGCGATAGGCTCGCCCCCTATCACATCATGGGACGGAATACGCACGGCGAAAAGTGGGTGCACTAGTTGCGCCTCTGCCTACCCCTCCGGGGTTAATAGGCGTGAGAGTGTGTGTGTGTATTTGCATGCGTGCTACACTGCAGTGCCGCTGGGAACATGTGGATATAATTGGCACACCACGTCACATTCGAAATGCGAAAAAAGGAGCAATTTATTTATGCAATATAATTGAGATTGATGGGAAGTGCCCCTGCTACTATTTATTGGCAGGTTATCGAAGAGTAATTTATTCATCTCGTGATTTTTTGTATACATCAATATAACCTAATCTCAGGTAGTAAGTGGATTAGTCTACTTCTAGCACTGACCACGGAAAAATTATGTGTTTTATTAAATGTAGAATCTTTATACGCTGTGGACAGTACTAGTCGACGATAGGATTTAACACGAGATTATAGCAAAGCAGAGCAAAATATTATTTATAGTATAATATAATATTCCTGGGGCCAGAACCCTCAGCGCTTTTGTAGATGCAGCATGTGACGCGTTTCATTTTATACCTCAATTTTATGTCATATGGCGCTGTTACTCCGTTTTCAACTAAGAAAGTAAAGAATACAAGTTTAGAAAAGTAAATATAAAAAAAGACAAACAGAAGCATTCTATGACGTTGACAAATATGGTTGGAGTTATTATTAAAATACTTCAAGCCTCTACCCTGGACTGTATTCATTTGGATATCAGTTTAAATAAATACACCACAGTTACAATGTCTATTTATACCGCCAAACAGCAGTGTGCATGCACTGTTATGTTTCGGTTTGAAGGACATTGTAGCCAGTGTAACTACAGGACATAGTGAGACTTAACATCTTATGTCTCAGGATGACGAGCGCAGTGGAATGCCACACAGTACTTTGTAACTCAAGGAGCTGGATGGTGTTGCTACTGTTTATGGGTGGTCGTATCGCTTACCGGTGAACGGCATGCTCGTCTTGTCATTCAATGCCAGAAAAAAAGAAAAGTTACACAAATAGTTCTTATCCGATACTGATACAGATTACATCGTGGATAAGCTATTACGGAACTTTTGGTCTCAAAACATCTAAATCCGTGACAAATATTTGCGAACCACGCAAACATTTATCGTAGGCTATGATCGGTATCACGACCTCTTGTTTTATGAATAAAAGACTTATCTTCTAAATTAGATTACTCTACCTTTTGATTGGCCCGTGTTTCATCTCTCAGAAATTAATAATTGAATACTACACGTAATATTATAATATATATTTAAATTACGAAGAAAGTCTTAATGTAAAATAAATTTTGTGTAAAGTACGACTATTCTTATGTCTCTTGCCAAGAGATCCATTAAAAAATTTAAATTCAGTAATTGTGTTTTTTAGCAATTTTCGCTGGTACAATACAATTTTAATCTATACATAAACGACAAAGAGAAAGTAAAGTATTACGTTTTCAATAACTGTCGGCGAAAGAAAATGAATTATTCATGGCTTATAAAAGTTTTACAAGGTGTCATTTGTTAACTTTTCAGACGCAGTGACAAAATTCTTTTGAACGTCTTTTGAATTGAACTTATGCCATCGGCAACTTTTTCTATATATCATGGGATTTAATTTAATGGCAATCGTCCACACCTGTTATTCCGTTTTTGCTGATGTTTGAAGTTCATGCATAATAGAGACTGTGAGAATATCGGAACTATCTGTAAAGGTGCCTTATGTGCAAATAGAAGCGACTGCCTGCGCTAGAAGCTAGAAGCTAGAAGCGACGGCGTAGTTGTATTACGGTACGACTGCAAGGCTGAGGTCTCGGGTTCGATCCCCGGGTCGGGCAAAGGTGATATTGGATTTTTCTATTCAGTATCAGACCAGAGTCTGGAATTTGTGCCCGATATGGCGATAGGCTCGCCCCCTATCACACCATGGGACGGAATCCGCTTGGCGAAAAGTGGGTGCACTAGTTGCGCCTCTGCCTACCCCTTCGGGGATAAAAGGCGTGAGCAGGCGTATGCGTGCAAATAGAAGAAAGACAGGGCTTTTAGAAGCATTTGCGGCGCGATTGTTCTAGCGTGGCTAATGTGTTTCACTTAAGTTTCAAACTAGGTATCTCCTTGTTTCTTCGTATTTATTTTACGTCTTCACTTCGTATTATATTTATCTATATTGATGCACAAGAAGATTTTCTGTTATGCTTCAACCTTGAAACCGGAATAGATATTTTTATTAAGTTTATTTAATCCAGATTATACTGCTGTTTTTTTTAAAGTATTATACCAGAATGAATGTCTAGAAATAAAAATTTAAGAGAATTCCTAATGAATACTTCGCACCTTTAGGACGAAAACGACGCAATTCAAAAAAATCTAAAATTGGGTTATCCTCATAAAAGGACTTAAAACTGGTCAGTTTTTATGAAAATATAATAAAAAAGGGACCAATATAATAGTTTTGTCCTTTTCCCGCTTGAATATGGCGGTGTTTGAACTATTGTTGTATAGAAAATTTCGTTTTAAGTAATTTTATGACGATAACTCAATTTTCGACTTTTTTGAATTGTGTCGTTTTTGTCCTAAATGTGCGACTTGTTAGTATCCCACGATATACCTATAGTGCAAGATTATTCATAAAAACCATATTATTATTAATTATGTTATAATATCAATATTAATAAGTAATTTAATAATTTTTATAGATGATTTGAATTGCACACTCCATTTCTTTAGGTACTCGTATGTATATTATTGGAAAACAAAACACCAGCAGTAACAATAGCACTGAACCCGTAAGATAAACAAAATTGGTTAAAAATATTTAGTGAATTCTCAAGAAGTGCAAAACGCTGTCAGAGTTTAGCCGTGTTCGACCTGACGAATAAATTCGGTAGACAATGCACGCTAATGAATAAAGTTGGGTTGTTAACGAACCTAACTCCAGAATTTCCATTTAGAAGTGTTCATGTTTTATCGAAAGTACACCGCATATTTTGGCTTTGCGGTGATGCCAAAAACTTCCACTAATAACCTCACTTCTATATTTAACAATATGGAAATAGTGGCTTCTTCCCGATCGACGATTCACTTGCGATGATCCCCATTGCGTCTCATATATCCTTGATCCCATACAATTGGCAAAAAGATCTTTATTGGCTGAAGCCGGATAGCAATTCGGGATCAATCAAGTGGACTGCTGGAGTGATTTTTACTCCATACCGGGATAGATGTGTCTGATGATAACATGATTTGATGTATTACCGCAATATTATAAACACTTCCGCCCGGATGAAGTATTGAATACGTGAACCGTTTCCAAATCAACGGTTGTCAACAATGGGAAGGTTGTAGTATTAAAATTGCAGTTCGTATTTAAAGTATTAGCTGCAGACATATTATATTACCAGCATTTCATTTGAAGTTAAATTAGCTGCGTGTTTATTATATATTTTAGCAGTATATACAGGGTCATTTTGACATTGTGTTAATAAATGAAATTACATACTTATCTCGTCGAAACTAACGCTTTCCATTAAGTTATTTTAACCATAGATGTAAAATAAAAAATTGTAAGTTTCGAACAAAATAAATATTAATAAAAAGTAACTTTAAGTTTACACGACCTTATGCCACTACTACTGCTCTAAGATAATTCGTCGCAGCGGCAACATTATACTTTCATTCAGAAGTACACTTTCGCACAAACTATATTCGCACTAAACTACGAAATGTTCAAGAAAATTGAAAACTACTACCGGATTTTTGGCAATAATATTCGTTATTCATGGATGATTTTTGGCAAGATGTTAGAAGAGGTAAAGACGAATATCTGGTTTCATTTAGTAATCCAATGTAAAAATGACCCTGTATAATATTTATTTTTCAGTTTTTATGAGGTTATTGGGTACCACATTATTGTGTTGCTAATTGCTACCAATCCAGTAACACCCCTAACAACAAATTATATAAAAAAATATTATCAATTTTTTTAATGTATATACTCCTTTGGATAATTGAGGAGCAAAGGGAATAGAAACATAATCCTACATTCATGTGAAGGACGTTATCCTCCCGCAGGAAGTAAAAATCGATGGGGCATTGATGGCGTGCGGTTCGAATGTGAAAGTAAACTAATAAAAATATTAATTAGAGACAGAATGAGGAAGTTTCAAGGAGCAAAAGTCAATATTGGTGCAGTAGTTTGTGCCTAGTTACGGTCGTATCTACCGGCGCTTCGCGATCGACACACGGATACCGAGTTTATGGAACATGGCCTTAATGTATTCATAACGATCTTTTAAATTTAAAATATGTATTATATTTAAATTAAGAGTAAACTAATTAATTTTGTATACCTAAGGACCTAATCATCTGCTATACTTTATCATAATTCATTATAGTTCCGTATTATTGGAAATACAATTATCCAGTAAAGTTTGTTAGTGATTGTATGCAGAATAGTACTATAGTTTTGAAGGATATGTAATAAAATATAACGCCGGATTACCCACAGCGCCTCAACATACCTCCAACAAATAAGCCCATATTCCATGAACTGTATAACGCATAGTCAAGCATGTTTACGGTTTACGATAAAACACAGTCATAATATAAAATAAATTATTATATATATTTTACACTGAAATCAAATAACTACAGTTAACTTTTAGCTAATCGAGCAGTCTGTATGTCCAGAATTGTCTGTGGGCAGCATTCCAGCAAACCTGCAGTCCACGACGTGCAATTCATTCTAGTTTAAAATGGGTTACTCCATTTCTCGCTGACTATGCGGCTTCGTGACAACTGCTGCCACTGGCCCACGGTCTGTTTTTGTTCCAAGATATCGACGCGGTTTTTTGATTCTGTACGCGAATAAATTTTCACGTGTCCTGTACCTGTTGTTTGTTATTTGAGCTTTTTGTAATCAAGATTTGTATTGGAGTTTTTAATAAATTCGATCTCAAACAAGGAAAAACAGAAATATCGAATGCTCATTTTGTCATATTTTTGATTAAAAGGAACTGTTTATTTGGTATCGACGTTACCGAATATGCAACAGAATAAGAATATCACGAAAACGTACACAGACTCCGTCAGTTTCTCTTTGAAATGTTTCGTAGGTATAGCTGGTTCAATTAAGTCTACCTACAAATTTATTTAAGTGTAACGAACTAGAACTAGTTCTGCTTTTAAAATTCCTACGTAAAACGGTTAGATGTTTATTCATTCAATAAATTATGTGAAGAATATTTAAGAGTGACATTAATAACGTCAATTACGTAAACTTCTCCGCTCTGGGAATGTCTCGGGAACGGTTTGAATTGTTCGCAGTCAAAGAAAAAACTTCTTGTTAGATTTAGATATCTCTGGAGCATTTAACTTGAAACAGTCGAGTTCATGTCAGAGTCGAGTTGGTGCTACGTTGAAGTCTGCACAAAAACGTTCCGCAGATAATAAGTAGGTACAAGTTAAGCGTGCCGCGTTCGCTGATTTATTGCTTTGGTGCAATCTAGTACTTTTATATTATTGTTGAAAAATCTGGTTTAAATACCTAGACTCGAAGCGTTTATCGTAAGACATTGATTCATTGAACATAGTTGTACAGTAAACTGCCGTTCACTTGTTAGATTTGAATTTATGTTTTTGCGGATTATAGAACCATCTACTTCTATTTTTATTTGACTTCCTGTAATTTAAGATTAGAATATTACTTTATTCTAGTCTCCTTGCCTGTTCTTCTCTGGTGGAAATTGCTTTCCGAACTGGTGGTAGAGTAAAAATTTGACTGAATCTAAATAATGTTTACCATTTTACACATTTCATTAGTGAATCTGTTATTTATTTGATTTATTTTTAGTTCTTATTTCTGCAGTGTATGTTAAGTACCGTCACTACCTAAATTCTACATTTTCTATTTACTTTACATTAACATAGAATTTTAAGGGTATGTGAAGTCTGCCAACCCGCACTAAACCAGCGAGGTCGACTAAGGCAAAACCCCTTTCAGCAGTAGAGGAGGCCCGTGCTCAGCAGTGGGCAGTCTATAATACAGGGCTGATTGCATTGCATTACATTAACATTTCTGGAGAGTAGGTACGATGCCTAGTATGGGTGATCAGTCATGCAATCAAGAGAACTATGAAATGTTATAATCTAAAATGCATCAGAATGGATACATTTACGCCGACTCGATGAGTTAATTTGATAACCACGTATTTTATGAAAACTGTATTTCGCTCTATTCTAATGTATTAGTTAGCATGAATTAGGAGCTATTGTTTGTTTGTATTCCATTCATTTTCTGCGTATGTTTATTCATCACGCGTTAATATAATTAGCTAATAATTGATTAACTAATGCCTATAGGATTTAGATGTTAAGCTCTTGCAGCCATAATAACGAATTCTATTTGTATTGGTTCAGTAATCAACATTATTCACTAGCCTTTGTTCGCGACTTCGCCCTCAGTAATCTTTCTCAGTATGAAGTTCCCACTGCGTACTTTACTGGGACGAAATACATTTAGTACACTACATTGTATACCTATGTTGATCCGGGATATGATTTACCCCCGCGCCAAATTTTATCCCAAACCCATCAGCGTCTAATGCATTTACTTCTAAAAGATAATAACATACAAACCTTTTTTGGATACGGACACGGCGAAATGACCCCTCAGATCACTCCGGACCCCTCATGGTAAGTGAAGTGAGGTCCAGATAGAATGTTGACTGACGAGAGATCATTATCGCTTGCAGTAGACACAATAGGGTAGTTGAATTTTTTTAAATAACAATTATGAAATATGTATGCTATCCAAAATCGAATGGAAAAAGAATTTTCAAAATTGGCGCAATAGTAAGTTATAAAGCTTTGAAATTAGGTGGAAGGGGTAGTTGTCAAATAACAGTAATATCAGACCGTGACGTCACCAAGCGCCGCCAGCCATAACGCTGCGTGCGTGCGAAAGAGATAGCGCGATATCCCCGCCACGCCCCCACCGTTGCTCACAGCAATATTTCAAAAATGAATAACTGCTTTATTTTTCAACCGATTTTGATGCTGATTTCACAGAAAAAAATCATTTTCGTATTATTTTCTGTTACGTCTAAAATAATGTACAAAATCAAACATAGGAAACTATCCTATTACGCAGGTTTGTTTGAACTGGATATACACAGGCTCAGACATATACATACATCAGAACGCGAAACACATACGTAGGCCACTATGGCGGACTTTAACGCCTTGTGCGCTGTGGTCGCTATCCAGGCGGATACAGAATATGTTCTACCGTCAGCAATCTGCACAATCTTTAATTTGCTTGAAAGATATATTTCCAACTCCTCCCTTCTATTACTATCCTTCTATTTCATCATTTTTTTATGGCATTGAGTGATGAGACGAGCATGCCGTTCGCCTGATGGTAAGCGATACGACCACCCATAAACAGTAGCAACACCATCCAGCACCTTGAGTTACAAAGTACTGTGTGGTATTCCACTGCGCTCGTCATCCTGAGATATAAGATATTAAGTCTCACTATGTCCTGTAGTTTCACGGGCTACAATGTCCTTCAAACCGAAATATAACAGTGCATGCACACTGCTGTTTGGCGGTAGAAATAGACATTGCGGTGGTACCCACCCAGACGGTCTCTTACATATGAGAGACCTACCACCATTAGCTTCGTTGCGGGTTAAGACTAATTAGTATTCCCTGAGACTTGCCGAGCATCACTACTCGGTGTCATAAAGGCGTGTCCCTGTCGATCCTGGCTGAGAAGAGTTGCAGTGGTGGGTGTGAGGGCGGGATAGACTCGTAATATTTATTTTGCTGTTGGCCTATATGAGTAGGGAAATGTGTAAATCGTAATGAGTAGAGTTACGTTTCATTAAATTGGAAGCGAATTTGACAGGGTAATAGTTAATTACGTAATTACGAGTAAATCATGTTTATCAATAGAACAACCCATGTTTGATTTCAATTGAGGTCTGAGCATCGAACTCTAAACCAAATGTTTCTCATCCCACAAACGACACCAGAATATCTATGAGATACCCCATCTTGATATTTGACGACAATCGGTTGTAATTTTACAATTTGAATATGATTCCAAAACTCAACACTGGAACGAATATGTAAAGTCGTTTTCCTCAATCCGCACATTTCTTATTTCATACTCGTAAATCTTTTATATGCTTTTACCGATTTCAAGTTCTGTTTATTCCATCATAAAACATTTAATGCTGTTTGAATATTTTATTCATATTTTATGCATTCTCTGAATGCTCATTAATATGGTCACTGTTATGGTAGTATAATTCTATGCGTTGCATTTAGTGGTCGCGCAAACGACAGGACTTTTAGCTTCTACGAATGGCGACATGTTCCTCTTCTGGTCACTTGCTAGCTGGAAGTTCGAGCAAGTCCGTTTCTACCGAATTCTAGAACTATACTCTGGACATCACTATATTCTATTTTTTACAAGTGATCTTTTCTATTTTGCGAACAGCAATTTTGAAATTAATGTTGTAAAATATAACTTGAATAAAATTTAAGCGGTTTTTATTCAGCTACTAACAATTTAAATATCAAAGCGACGTTTTATTGGAATATTGTATCAATTTGTTTTATATAGACTTATTATGTCAGCGCAAAGCAATGGAATAAGAACTGTAAAACCAGCTAAGTTCGTTTATATTTAGATATCTCGAGGCGGCGATATTGAAAGGATTAAATGAATAATTCAGCGCCAAAAGTCGCGAGCGCCTCTCTGGCTCGCCTCATTCTTACCGCTCTCCGTCAAAGTATCATTAAAATGCACATATTTTATATTATTTTTTCACTTCTCGAAAAAGGAAAACAAGGCATTGCAATAAATCATTTTTTTAAAATTTGGATGTTATGTGTTGTGTCAGCAAAATGGTATACCTACACACATTAGACAATTTTGTAGAACTGTATTAAACGGGACAACTTGCAATTGATTGATTGGCTTTATTCGGTGATTTCGGTTAAGTTCAATAAAGCCATACAATGCGCAATTGAGCATAATCAATCTTGAGAGTGATCGATTCGTATTAAGTATTAACTTGTACAAGCGAAGCTCGGAGCACAACTTTCGGTAGCAAACTATTAATTATTAAGAGCCCTATATGCAGTGGCTAATAATAATCCCGTAGTAATCCGCGGAATATTGCGGCCGATAGTGTCAAGAGTGTCCGTTCTAAGCCGAGTTACGACACTGTAATCCTCGAGGACTTTATCTCACTCGACCCTTTACGGGATTAACATAAACTTATTCGACGATTTGTCTTTATTTATCTTTATACGCTACATCGATAGCTGGCAATATCAATGGCGTAAATTAACTTTTTTGACTTTCTAGAGGACATTATCGTTAAGTATCAAAGTTACGAAATTACCAGATACCAGACAGTGTGAAATTACGATATTCATGTAGTCATAACAAAGATAAACCTTAATAATGGTTTTGCTCGTAATGCTTGTAAATTAATTATGCAATCAGAACAATAAATTAATAAGAGTTAAAATCAAAATTAAAAGATATCAATCAAAAAGTAGCGTCGTCAGCGCGGCGACGTTCAGTTATGGCGTAGCATCTGTCGTGATCGTGACTCGTAGCAATTTGTAGCGCCGTAACGTAGCGTATTACGTCATTAAACTGTTGTAGACTATAATTTGCTTACCTTCAACATTGTCGAGTTCCTGTTTGTGCAACTCTAAATAGTTACGTGTTGAAGTCGTAAACATAATGTATGAAACAAACGACTGATAACAAACAAGAGCTCGTTTGAATCCAATGCGATATTATAACTCTTGCAAATACAATACAATTACACTCCAAAATCACTTGTCATTCTCGTGTTAGATAAAATTAACGTCGAGTCGTAACGAGTCATAAATTAGAGACTTAATTACGATTGTTTTAATGAGTTGACGCTAGCGTTGAGACGGATCGGCGACGTGACGTCATTGTTATCGTAGATGATGTATTATGAGGCGGTCTGCGGTGCGAGCTCATTGTGCGATAAGCTATCGTCGAAGCTAATGGTTCGTCGCAAACGAACTGGGTTCTGTCAGCCCGCCATACATTTATGTTCACGTGAATGAAATCCGTCTGCGTTGACAATAGGAAAACTTCTTGCCAACGCCACTGATGATTTTTCATAGTTCGTATTTGTTGTAATTAATTATTCTCGGGAAAACTATTATCTTTCTTATCGATGTACTTAAGTGGATGGTGGATAAAAATAAGAGCATTAATGGTTGGTGGGTATTTAATCACGTAACCACGGTGACAATTTTGTACTTATAAAGACCACATTCATCGCGACCTTTTTCACATGGTAAAAAGCTTATTATTGTCTTGTTTCAGCGAATGCTGCAACGCCTGCATTCTGGGTTATAGACCTGGCCAGGGGACAACTGACTTTGTTAAAAAAATCACTTTACGGACTGAAGCAAGCTAGCAGACAATGGAACCAGAAATTAGATAAAACATTAAAATAAATTGGCCTGAAACAGTCACTACTTGATCCCTGTATCCACCACAGAATAAAAAATGAAGATGTTACTTTTATAGCAGTCTATATTTAAAAAAAAAAAAAGTCTATGTAGATGATATAATTTTGCTAACAAGCTGCCTGGAAACTAAAACTTATATCAAGAATCATTTATCTACAAAGTTTGAGATGAAGGACTTGGGTGAACTGAAGTATTGTCTTGGTTTGCATGTGCATAGAGATAGAAACAATGGAATTTTATGTGTAGATCAAAAGAAGTATATAGAGGATATACTGAGTAAATATGGAATGTCAAATTGTAAAACTGTTAGAACACCAATTGATCCCAAAACAAAGTTCAGCAACGATGATGAAAATGGAGATTTAACTGTGGATATACATCCATATCAGGAACTTATTGGGTCTCTGTTATATTTATCACAGGGTACACGACCGGACATATCCTATGCTGTAAATACACTCAGCAGATTTAATTCAAAGCCAAAGATGCAGCATTGGGTGGCGTTGAAAAGAATATTGCGTTATTTGAAGTTTACAGAGAATTATACATTAACCTATTAAACTTGCAGGTAGAGTCAACTATCATTCCAGGACCAAGCACATAGACATTCGGCATCATTTTGTTCGTGATAAGGTGCGTTTGAAGAAGATTGTTATCATGTATGTTCAAACAAGTGAGATGGTCGCTGATGCATTGACTAAAGGTACTCCGCAGCTGAAGCTCGATTATTGTTCTTCAAAAATGGGATTATGTCTAAGGGAGGATATTGGAATGTAAACATAAAATTTGTGAGACAAAACTTTTTTCATCTGTGACTTCCGCGCCTCTCGTGATTTCCTTTTCTATGTTTCACTATGGTCTGTCAAATATTATATTGGCCCCTTTTTGTAACTGTTTCTACTACTCAATATAAGTATAATTATTACAAATCGTATTTTATTAATTACAACAGTCTTGTTTCAGCGTATGCTGCAACGCCTGCATTCTGGGTTATACACCTGGCCAGGGGACGCATGACCTCTCGATGAAAATACATCAAATATACCAAGATAAAGGAATCTTTGAAAGTAGACCGTGATTCTTTGTTAAACAATCTCGGCATTTCAGCAGGGAATATTATTAAACTATTGATAAAAGAGCATGTAAAGCTATTAAATAGTCTTTCTTAATTTTTAATGACAAGCGCAAAGGTCTGAGAGATGTATTGATCTAGAATGTAATGTTTCCTTACGATAATGTACTTTAAAGATTTATTCGCATCCCCGTTGACCCATGCAGTTGTCTGTTTAAAGAAAAGTAAAGAATGCGATTTTAAAAAAATATTGAACTAAATCCTTGTTAACTTTGAATGAAAGTTTGTGGACATTTTTAGCATTGTTCCTTGTTTACAAAGTTTACACAGTGACTTATAAACACAGGGTTCACTTACTTTGTCGCGTTGGTTTACTGCGGGTTTAAAGACTTAACACGTACCCTAGAGACTCTTCCGTGGCATGCAGCAGTCGCCATAAACTTTTCTTGTCGTTTGTCTTAATGCAGAACCTCAATATACTTTTTAAATCTCAGTATACGTTGAGATTGTTTCTGGTTTCATGACGATGTCGTAGTGCATGTTGAGTTGAGATGAATGTAGGTTTGACGCTAAGGCATCTATGGCTTGGCCACCCTATCGAATGGAACCTTACCCTACGATTACGTTCTTTATTGGTAGAATTGTCCTCCGTTTTTTTCATCCAGGATGTAGTGAACCATTATCGGATCCACCTACCTAATTTTAAAAATACTAAAAAAAATGCGACATGTGCCGGCCCTTTTTTCAGTGCCGTCTCCGGTGATCCTGTGAAATTTGGTAGCGATAGGATCGACAAAAACGTTTTGGCAATTTTGTGACGTCATCAACATCAGACTATAGATTAATTAATACTACCCGTGCCAAGAAGGAGCGAGTCGCTATTTATGTACGAAGACACCTAACTTCAAAATCTGACTAAATCTATTAACTAGGCGGAAGAGGTCCTATACGGTACAAAATCCCGCGCTAATCGGCTAAAATGGGATTGGAACGCTGTATGAAAATTACCGAGGCTTTTACGCGAAAGGAGTTACGAACGAAAGCTGGTGCATAATATAGCGTAGGGCTTATCCTCTTCTAGGACGCCATTCTATTTCCCAGACCTGTCTTGATCCCATTACGTATGGCTAACATGTTTTATACATGTTCGAGAAAAGTTTTGGCCCGATATATTATAGCTGCCCAGCTGTGTGATGGACTTGAGTTTACTATAATATTACGGCTAATATTTATAGCATGAGGTAGCTGCTCCACCTACCTAAAAGCACAATCTTAGTGCCTTTTAGTTGAATTCTAATTTAGAATTACGCATTATACGTTCGCAGTAGGATGGTATTAATTATACGACAGTTAAGTAATAAGTATGCACTCGTGACTGCCTCGGTGGCGTAGTTGTATTACGGTACGACTGCAATGCTGAAGTCTTGGGTTCGATCCCCGGGTCGGGCGAAGTGATATTGGATTTTTCTATTCAGTATCAACCCGGAGTCTGGAATTTGTGCCCGATATGACGATAGGCTCGCCCCCTATCACATCATGGGACGGAATACGCACGGCGAAAAGTGAGTGCACTAGTTGCGCCTCTGCCTATCCCTTCGGGGATAAAAGGCGTGAGTATGCGTATGCACTCGTTCACTGACACGATAAGACCAACGAGTTAAATTTACTTTCGCCAACAGATGTCCAGATATAACTATGGTTGCGGTCATCCAACCAATCACTTAACGTGTATTTCAAGTGATTGTCCCCGTTCGGCTCAACTAAATATACACAACCAAAATTATTCCTATAGCTCCTATAGTTATTTCAAATTACTTGTTTTACACGCTTGTTTTTATCTATACTAATATTATAAAGCTGAAGAGTTTGTTTGTTTGAACGCGCTAATCTCAGGAACTACTCGACCGATTTTGAAAAATCTTACACTAATAGGAAGCTACATTACTCCTGAGTGCTATAGGCTACTTTTTATCCCGGGAAAGTTATTTATCCCTGAAAAACTTTTTAACGCGGGCGGAGCCGCGAGCGGTACTAGTTTTAAATATGCGTCGTATCTTGTTAATAGCATGTTTATTGTAAGTGTAATTTTGTTGATGCTTTGATCTTTCAAGTGGTTTTGTAAAGTCACAATGAAGTTGTATTTTAAGAAGACCTCTAGTGTATTTAACGTAAATGTATTGATGTCGGGTATCACCGGGTTTTTTTAACGGATGCGATAAAGTGAGTCCACTGCATCTGTTGGCAAGTGGAGTAGGCTCTAGACAGTGTCAACTGACCTGAGATGATTAATCCTCACTAGTCGAAATAATATGTATTCTTTGTGAATTATCGCTCGCTTTAACGATATAGGAAAACATCGTGACGAAACCTGCATACCTGAGAAGCTCTCTGTAAGACTTGCGAAGGTATGTGAAATCTACCAACCCGCATTAGGCCAGCGTGGTGGACTAAGGCCTAAACCATCTCAGTTGTAGAGGAGGCCCGTGCTCAGCAGTGGGCAGTATATAATATATGGCTGGTATGGTATGGAGTCGAAATAATACATATGCCAGCTTTTATGAAACTGGATATACACCGACTGATTCCGGAACGCGACACACTTACGTGTCACTATGGCGGGTCTTACACATTATGTACCGTGGTCGTTATCCGGGCGAATACAATTAATATCCTACCACTAGGAATTTTTGTTTCTATAATTTCTTTTTGCATCCAGTTGCTGCCGGCCCTCTTGTGCAAGTCGTCCCGCCATCTGGCCAGAGGGCGTCCCACGCTACGTTTGCCAAGACGCGGTCTCCACTCCAGAACACGCTTACTCCAACGGTTATCTGTTCTGCGACGTATGTGATGCATAAAGCAGCAGACCTGGCTCTGTGGCGTATCTTAGGAGAGGCCTATGACCAGCAGTGGACTGCAACGGGCTGATGATGATGATGATAATTTATTTTTGGTTTTTGATAGTATGTAGAGTCTATAAAAAGAGGGAATAACAAAGAAGTGCAAGTAGCTCCGCATAATTTACTCGATTTTGTAACGAGATCTACAAATTGATTCAACGGGGCGTAACGTTGTTTCTAGAATCGAGACGATTCGTTGAAGAGCGTCAGCGCATCAATTTATTATATATCGCTGTTTTCTACATTTGATATCGTTTCCTCTTGTATGCTCGAGTATATTTTTAGATATATGTATATTTAGACTATTTTTCACCCTTTATTGACATAAAATTGAGTCTTTTACAGAGGATTCAATAAAAAAAATACCTTTCTTACTCTCGTATAAGGTTAGAAGAACGTGATGTGTTACTAAACCTAAAGGATTTTCTCATAAGTGTGCCGAGTCCGGAGCGCGGACCCTCATCCGGGCAAGACGACAGTTGAGTTGTCAATTTGCGTTTAGCGCTTTCCCGTTGGTGTTGATTTATGTGGGTAAATCGATTGAACGTTTGTTTTCCAGCATGCCCCGCATTCCATAAAAAACAACATGTCAATAGATTTTTTGCTGAAATGCGCTTTAAATATGAATTTCCAATTTTTCCTTTCGTAAACCGTTTTAGGAAATATTTCATTTTATTATTTTTAAGTGTAGTTGGCACAGATGCTTTTGATGGAAATTCAGTTCATAAAGTTATAAGCACATGTAGTCTAGTTAATTCCAAACATATGATAAAGTTATAAACAAACGAGTAACTGTTGAAACTGGAAAACATTTTCGGTGTTATAGTCCACTAGTAATTGTTCTCAGCAATGGGAGAAACTTTACTTTTCTTCCTTTGCAATGAGTATAGGACTAGATTAAAACTTTAATAATTCTACTGAAATGATTTGAATAAAATTAGGTATTTTAAATACTCGAAATACTTTATATACGATACTATCTATCTGTTTTTATATCAGAAAATATAATTTCTTTTACGTGGACAGTATTCACAACAGAAATAGGTGAGATAGAAATGTTATACCTACAATTTCATTTTAAGATAATTTAAACCATTTGTTATTTTACTACAGTAAATTTAATATATATTTTTTTATCATTTGAGGATTGTAAACAATCATATACCACTAGCAAGCACTAAAACAGGCCTTACCAAATGTGTCATGTCATAACATAATGAAGTTAATTATATAAGGTTTAGGATTCAGTTTAACTTAGCAGTGAAAATAAAGCGACGCTAATGTTCCTAATGAGCTTCCAGAATCCAGCCCAATTGTGAATATTCGTAATACTATATGTTCAAATAGTGTCAGCAGTAAATTAATTATAGTTCTATTTTAGTCAATATTTTGTCCCTTTGTCAATAAATGGTACTGTAAGTATGGGTTATGGTATATTTAAGCAGACACAAATAGACACTGATTAAGCTATATGACGTACTCAATCATGTCAGAGGATATGCGTTATTTATTGTGGTTTAGTCTTTTAATATTTTAGATACTCATTCTCAAGTTAAGTGATGCCTGGCCGCGGTTCTTATTTTTATCACAACTATGTGTTTATAAATAAATACATATTAGGAGTCCTATAAATGTGTACTTATAAACTTTATTGTGTGGTATGAAATAAATGTAGGCAAGAAGCAATCCTTAATAAAAAAAATATCATATATATGTGTACTGTATCATTACCATTTCAGAATAACAATGCTCATTACCCAGCTAATGAGATACAGAGTTACATACAACGTCGCAATTACAATGTAGACATTACAAATTAAGTTTCTTGGAGCACCAAAGTTTCATCTTCGTAAGTCTAGTTTTATGTAGTACCTAAATCATTTCGTTAACTACAATTCATATGATTACTAGGTGTCTCGGGGCTTCACCCGCGTGAAAAGCCTTTCCCACTACAAAAGTAGGTACTTATAACGGCACCGCCATCTATTAAAAAAAATTGATGCAAAATGAACATTATTTTCCATGGGAGCATATTACCGGGATAAAAAGTAGCATATAAGTTAATCCAGGACGTGGTCTACCCGTGTGCCAAATTTCATACAAATCCGTTTAGCACTTTCTGCGTTTACTTCTAATAAATATACTAACATCCCAACATTTTCACAAACTTTCGTATTTATAATATTAGTAAGATAAGATACGAAGATAGTAAGAAGTAGGATTATACTTAATGCCTACCGAATATAAATTCCATAAGCTCCTCCTAAATCCTGCAAAGTTATTTAAAGAAAACTATTCATGGAGTACTACACCATGACAACACACCGTAGTACCGCTTTGGTTATTCAATAGCTCTTGGTGGAAAATATATATTCTGTTGCCTATATTGCCCAATTCTTCGAATGCCAAGGTCAATATTTCCTAAAGTTACGTTAGGGAATTTTAAATGCATATGATTTCAAATATTGTGACGTCAGAGAGGTGGTCGGCCCGAAAAATACATCGATAGAAAACACAATTTGCGTTAATGTATAGATAACTAGCTTTTGCGTGCGGTTTCGCCGGCGTAAATATCATTTTCGGGAATTTATGTCCTTCCCAGGTCCTCAAAGTATCTCCACACCAAATTTCACCGAAATCGGTTCACTAGTTTAAGTTGGTAGATTCATGACGATTCCAAAGAGCTTTTTAAAGTCTATTTGAATAAAGAACATTTTGAGTTTCAGTTTGAGTTAAGCGTTAAAGCGTAACCGACAGACAGACAGAGTTACTTTCGCATTTATAATATACTAGGTGTTGCCCGCGGCTTCACCCGCGTGAAAAGCCTTTCCTACAAAAGTCCCTAAAACACATTACGATGGCAGCGCCATTTACTTAAAGAACCAGATTAATATATCCATTATTTCCCTTGGGAGCAAATTACCGGGAAAAAGGAGCCTAAGTGTTACTCCAGGACATTATCTACACGTGTGCCAAATCTCATCCAAATCCGTTTAGTTGTTTCTGCGTTTACTTCTAACAAACATCCAAAAATTTTCACAAACTTTCGTATATATAATAATATAGTAAGATAAGAAATATGACAAGATAGTAAGAAGTATGGATAGTATTATATAGCAAGAGCTTGCTTTTTATATTTAAGTATATTACTATAGTAGTTGTTCTCAAGTCTTCACTAATTAAACCAAATGTTTACATACTACTACAAAGTATAATTTTACCGAGCTCGGTGGTTCCTTGCAAAGTCATTCGGCTGATTGCACCGAAGGAGGAAGCTAAACGGTCGGTATTCGATTTTCCGCTTCAGACGTCAAAGTATAATGAGGAACTATCGTGTAATTAGTAAATAGCGCAACTCTATCTAGCCACCCAAATATATGTTGTACGAAAGTGGTAAATAACACAAATGCGTTTAGGTTAACGTATTCACACCCCAATACATTTGAATTTGGAAATACTTAGCGCGGATCCGTTCGTTTTTACATCTGTAGACTCCCAACGGCCGCTTGGTTAATGCCCGAAAAGCACATCATTCAAAGTAGAAGTACAGACCATTGCACAAATTACACTGGCAAATGCGGTTGCTTCAATGGAAACACGGATTTGGTTGTCGGGCGTGTCAATGTTTAACTTAAATCTCCTGCAATTTTCCTCTAGTACGGCATTTTCGTTTTAATATCGTATTTAATATTGACGGCGTAATCTATAAGAATATCAGGGGTAGGTATGGAATCAACAACTCGTTAAGTTCGACGCGATTCGGGAATTAAGCCGAAATCACTCCCGATGTAAATTAAACCATCTGAACGAATGTTGCAACGCTACCAGAATGATTTATGTCTGAAAGTAGTAATAGCATTTCACAACGTTAGCTCAGAATTAAAGAAATAAAAATGCCGGTGCAAGCACCTACTTGCAGCTTAATGGTGGTTTAATGATGCCTTACCACATTTTATTCTAAATACCCATACATATTATTACATATATAATACATTGTGTTTATCCTGGACGTGGACGATAGCCTAGCTGGGAATGGAACGGTCTGCCGAGGCAATGTCCGCAGGTTCAAAACCCAAGGAACACACCTCTGACTTTTCGAAGTTAAGTGTGTATTGTTTATCAATTATCGTTCACTTTCACGGTGAAGGAAAACATCGTGAGGAAACCTACATGCCTGAGAAGTTTTCCATAAGAATTTCGAGGGTGTGTGAAGTGTGCTAGCCCGCACTAGGCCAGCGTGGTGGACTAAGACCTGAACTCTCTCATTAGTAGAGGAGGCCCGTGCTCAGCAGTGGGCAAGTATATGATTGCATTGCATTATCCTGGTGGAGTATGGACATTTTAAAATGGGCTGAAAACATCAAAAGGTAGTCTATCTGGATGGGTAGTCAGCATATTTACGGTTTGCTTTGATTAATTATATACCTAGATAGAGTGACGCGCTGCAATGAAAGTAAAACAAACAGGCCAACTTTTCTTAAGCTAGTATGCGTGACAGCTGTGTCATACGCTATCGCTGCGTGGATACGCAGAATGATACCAGTTATTACATGGTTCCTATTAAAACGGGGAGATAATTATGTATATCCATGAAAAACAACAAAAATTAATTCACTCGAAGTAATTTAGTGAGGAGCAGTTCGCCTCTATTTTTTCGAAGCGTTTGAAACGTTCAGTATCTATCTAGGTATATAATTAATCAAAGACGGTTTGCATATTCAGGAGAACATTTTAATTATACTATTCATATCATATTCCCCAGTAACCTTTGCACAATAGGTTCCTTTAAAACTTGGTTTTTGCTAAATTTACCAACTATTAGAAATGGTTAAAGCGACGTAATGATATGGTTAAATTGAAAATATTAATATTCTGAATTAGAAGTGCACTCGTATTCTATTTGGTAACAATACACATTTGATATTCAGCATAATTTGTGAGCATTGAATGGGTCATAGTACATAATTGAGTATATTATAGTAGAAAGAATTTTGTGGTACACAGGTAACAGGTACCTATATTCTGAAAAGAATAAAATGTTATACTCAACGCTTTTATTAGCTTCATACGTATGTATGTATGTATGTAACGGAAACTTTGAACATGATTTTGACCCCCTTCAAAACGTCGGATTACACTTTTTTACAATAATATACAATTTTTAAATCAAATTTATTTTCTATTTATTAGTTGGATTTTCTATAAAAGCGAGTTTTTTTAGTTTTTTTTTAAACTATTAATTATGTATCAATGTTCGGTAAGCTTAAATTTTGTAAAGAAAATATTTTAGAAGAAAATATGCCAATTTGCGCTTTACGATCATATCGTTAGTGTATCATAAGTATGTTCTAATGCATTTTACACGGTGTTTTGCTATTTCACGGTAGATTGAGTTACTGACGAACAGGCCTATAATTTTTGTATAACAATTTTCCCAATGTCCGCTCTATATAATCTAAAAACTCTTGGGTTATACTGAATACAGACACCAAAATGGAATTACTTATCTGTATTTTCCATATTAAACATTGCTGTACAATATGTTTTCTTAACAACCGATTCTAGAACAAAATATAACTCAGCTAAATTAAATTAAAACGTACATTTAAGCAATTTGATATATGAGTAGATCCATATTACTTAATACTGGTACATCAGAATCGTAATCGAACCCATTACTCAGTTTTACGTCAGCATTTCTTTATTTAAATGGAAAATTCTTTCCAATTTAATAAACCACAAAGCCCGCGGCTTTCGCACAACAAGGGATCACGGTTCGATCTAAATTTGAAGCTGATGTAGTTGTTGTTATTGTTTCCGGTAAATGTAATTACGCTTTGTTTTGTTCCAGAACTAACCCAATTATTTAGAAGATTTAGGGTAATCGAAAATTTTAATTAAATTTCGTTGTAATTTTGCGGGTATGTGTGGTAATAGTATATAGTGTATCCATGGCTATTTAAAAAAGTTATTGTTGTTTTAGGTAGAACAATAATGGTTTCGAAAAATTATTTTTGGAGTAAAATAGAGTGAACCTTAGAGTGAACAATTTAACGAATTATTTCGGAATAAGTTATCACAGTCGCCCACGACCAACCATAACGCCGAATGATTCTGGTATTCTGCAGACTTATAAGATAGCAAAGCGTAGATTTTTCTTGGACTTCTTATAAGCAGCAAAAGAATTTAGAATCATATCATATTTATAACTTATGTTATTGTTTGGCCGTCAGATACTGGATATCAGTTTCAGCTTGTTTTATAAATACAAGTTTGGAGCAAGTTCCAATATCTTTTGTCTTCGCCTTCAGAACGCACGGTGAATTTATTGAATCGAATATTTCATTGAAAGTATTCCTGAATGGTGGAACATCCAAACGAATTCCACACGTAGTCGGCTTTTGATGGGTAAGTGAGCGCCGCAAGCGTGCTTTGGGCTAAATCCCTGTTCTACTTTTGATATAAGCCATTTTTAATGTTGGTAGAATTTAGTTTATTTTTAGATACTTACATTATGTTTTAAATTATATTTAAAGGCTTATAGGACAAGTAGTAAAGTTTAGAGTTGTAAAAATAGAAAAATATCGTTACAATATAGTTGTTTATATGCTGTTGTATTGTCATTGAGTATCGTAAGTCAGTGAATGCTCGTCTCGTCATTTAATTCTATGAAAATCGATTTAAAACTGGCCAAAAGTAATAAGAATCAAACTAAAAGCAAAAAAAAAGAAAAAATAATCAAATGGCATATTTGACATCTAACCCATAAGCAACATGAAAAAAATCGGTCCAATAGGAGCGACGCTAGAGTGGAACATAAAATGGATACATACAGTGTTAAAATCATTACCCTTCCTTGCTTCGCCGTAGTCGGGTAAAAAAGGAATTTAATTATTAAAATAAGTTCTTTTCAAATAGACTGACTGCCTCGGTGGCGTAGTTATTACGTTACGACTGCAGTGTTGACGTCTCGGGTTCAATCCTCTAGTCGGGCAAAGTGATTTATGTTTTTTTTCTAATCAGTATCAGCCTGGAGTCTGGAATTTCTGCCTGATATGGCGATAGGCTCGACCTCTATCACATCATGGAACGTAATACGCACGGTGAAAAGTGGGTGCACTAGTTTCGCTTCTGTCTACCCTTTCGAGGATAAAAGGCGTAAGTATGTATGTGTGTGTTATCAAATAGAAGCTTTTGGAACGAAGTTCCTTATTGCGCGTTGTGAAAGGGGGCTGGACGGAAAAGTTGTCACGACACTTTTTGCTATTATCTTACTAATATGAACCTTAAATACAATGCGTAGAAGCTATAATTCTTGAATCGAGTATATTTTTATTTATTTTATTTATTAAAGTCATTAAAACCATTTCTTACTAATCTAATATGAACCTTAAATACATCGCGTAGAAGCTATTTCCCCAGCGTTGGCACGGCACGAGCACAAAAGAATCGAACGTAACATTCTTTTTTCAAATTTTGTTGATTTATTCTACTTTGGTTACTGACATTTATCAATAACAAGACTAAACGTGCTTTGCTCGCGTTTAAAAATCTACTTTATGTGGTAAGCGTAAGATAGAATTTGTGTTTAGTCAATCAAAATTTGTGATAAAAATGCTATGCAATAGCTTTACCGCGGCAGTCTCCGAGTGCCACACGTATTTATTTGTTTTTTTCTCTAGAAACTTATGTATTGGAACGGAAATAGGAAAATATTTATATATTTATCTATATACACACTCTGTTATATAAATAAAATTTTATTACAATTCCTTCACTAATTAATCGAAAGGAACTTCGTTCCATCCGGGTGTCCCTTGACACCTCTCATTTTTGTTTGTATTTTTATCTGAGAATTGTATATCAAACAGTTCCGTAAATAAATACTTATCTCTTTAAATAAAGATACGAAAATATAATATATTGCTTGCCCGGAACAGGATATTATGTTTTTTTTTTCTCTCCATGGTATTACATGGGTAACTATACTTATATTATAAAGAGGAAATATTTGTTTGTTTGTTTGTAATGGATAAACGCAAAAACTACTGGACCGATTTTGAAAATTCTTTCACTAATAGGAAACTACATTACTCCTGAGTGCTATAGGCTACTTTTTATCCCGAGAAATATTTTTATGCCGGAAAAACTTTTTCACGAGGGCGGAGCTGCGAGCTGAAGTCTAGTATTTTATATTTAGATATTTTTTTGCATTTAGTAAAATAACCCAAAGGACATGTCCAAACACGGGCTTAAAATTCTAAGCAAGATACTTTATATAATTTATATTTGGATAGTACTCCCAAAAACTAGGCATTTGCAATAAATCGTATAATCGTAAAGTCCTCCGATTTTGAGATTTATGTAATTTGATTTTACTTAAAAACTACAATTAAAATTAACGTTTATAAAAAAGTTAATTATAAATGGAGGGGCTAAAAATATTTTTTGAATGGATCCAAGATCTATATTTTTGCCCCATTTTAATATTATCCATTAAGTTTAAAGTTAAGTTTAAGTTTAAAGTAAATACTATTTAAGAACAGTATCATTCGATTGATATGGGCCCTGGTTAATAAGAAATAGCACCTTTTTAAGGTATAACTGCTTTATTAAGTTATAAATCATAATTTGAGTTACGACCCTGTTCTGTTCTATAAGCGGTATTCTAATGGTACTGTGAGTACCTAGATTTGTTGAATGAATTGTTTACACGTTCTTTAGGTTAGTTGCAGAACTACTGATTTCGAATAGATAAAAATAAAACGACCCAGTAACTTGTTATGTGTTCAATGTAACTAGATTGAAACTTGTTTCAAGTGCAAGTAATATATTCATTAACAGTAAAATTTGTATTGGCTATATTGCCA
Organism: Sphinx pinastri; assembly: GCA_947568825.1. Classification (NCBI taxonomy): domain Eukaryota; kingdom Metazoa; phylum Arthropoda; class Insecta; order Lepidoptera; family Sphingidae; genus Sphinx; species Sphinx pinastri. The sequence continues at coordinate 7,366,093 of OX387621.1, read as the reverse complement.
TTTGTATTGCCATTTAAATTAGATTAATTTTAATATCAAAAAACTTAGCGAAGTAATTAAAGAAGACAATTGAATTTTTACATTAATCACAGCTTTTCTATAATCAATACCAGTAGTAATATAAAAAGGAAAGATTAGTATTTTTGTATGTTTGTAACGCATAAACTCAAAAATTACTGGACCGATTTAAATAAAATCTTTCACAAATATAAAGCTACATTATGAGCGAGTACCATAGGCTACTTTTTATCCCGGGAAAATACAAAGTGGGACTTTTAATTCGGAAAAACTCATTCGCGCGATCGGAGCCGCAAGCAAAAGTCTAGTATTGAATAAGCCAAACAAGTCCAATAACAAAGTGGAGACGATCATGTTCCGATTATGAAAAGGGTAGCTAAATTTGCTAAATTAGAGAATAAATAAATCTTCGTGGAAATATAAGAAGGAACTTATGACGTGAGGACGGGAAGTGCAAATTGATTGGGGCAATCTAGTTGTCGCCGAGATGAGGGTCGCTGGACGTCGAAATATCGCCGACTGTAGGATTATTTACTCAGATCAAATGATTTCGTGATCTTAACGACTGTTTTATACCAAGAAGTTGATTTCACGAAACTTGTTAATTTATCCTTGAGTGTTTTGTTATTCCATTCGGAAACGGTAATGGAATATTGAAGTGTTTGTTTAATTGGAAACGAATGGAAGAGTTGGAAATAGGAAAGGTATTGGTGATTGAATCCGAATAATTACTATTCCGGAGCGGTTTTAACAAATAAAAATGTAATTGGTTTATATACACATTTATTTACGGTAGAATGAATTTATTCTCGTATCTTTAAAATTAAGTTATATCACCAGGGCCCTTTAAGAACAGTCTGTGTGCGAGTCCAATTGTCTTAAAGATCTAGAATCGTTCCGAATGGCGTAATTGATCGTGGGGATAATGAACTGGCTGACCCATTGCTAATGATCTCCGCCAACCGATCCGACTTCTGTTGTAGATTTTTACATCCCGCTATGTCTAATTTTGTTTACATTCAACTAAGTGCAGAATAGTAGTTGTATTTTTAGAATAGATGGTTTTTACTTTTCATTGTTAGCACAAGTATAATTTTTTGTGTACTTAAAAAAATATTAGTGTGATCTTTTCAACAATAAACTTTATACACCGTCACTTTGAAATAGCCTTAATTAATGAAACCACACAATCGCTTATACCTTTGCTAACATTGTACCAAAAATCATCTATGAATAACAAATATTTTCGACAAAAATCCCGGGACTACGTTTTTATAATTTTGTTATTTAATGCGAAAATGGCGGATACGTAAGTGTATTTCTGACCAAAGTGTGATGTGGCCGCTGCGATGAATTCTCTTAGAGTAGTAAATGTGGCATTAGGGCGGGTAAAATTAAAATTACTTTTTATTAATATTTATTTTGTTCGAAAATTACACTCTTTTATTTTGCATCTACGGTTCAAGTAACTTATTGTGTTATTTTTACGACGATAAGTAGTTATGTGGTTTCATTTAGTAACGCAATGTCAAGATGACCCTGTATTCATTATAGATATGAGATGACTGATAAACAGCTATGTACGTGTGCCTATACAATTGTGGGAACTTATATAGAAGAGCAAGCTACGAACTCAGTTTTCGTAAACATTTTTATTAGAATCCCCAAGTGCCATTTATGCATTGGCTTTATCGACATAGAGTAGAATTCAATTTCACTGAATTCAGTATAAAATAAACTAGATTGTCAGGGGTCGTATTTATGTGGGGGACGGCATAAAAACACAATCTTAAAAGGAACCGTAAACGCCCTGAGGATATAAACTCTCTGAAAGCGAAGCGTTTGTACTTACGAGTACGAAAATCCTTAAGGCAGCTTATTCAAAAATATTATCTTGCTGCTGCTTAAAATTCAAATAAAAACATCGAACATCAAGGGTTTCCTTTCATTTGGGAATCTATATATAACAGCACCACGAAGTTATGATCTATATAAACTTGATAAATATGTAATACTTGGTGTTGCTCGCGGCTTCACCCCCGTGAAAAGCCTTTCCCGCCACAAAAGACTCTAAAACACAGTACGACGCCAGCGCCATCTACTTAAAGAATCATATAAAAACTATCCATTATTTCCCATAGGAGCTAATTACCGGGATAAAAAGTAGTTACGTGTTAATCTAGACATGATCTACCCGAGTGCGAAATTTCATCCAAATCCGTTCAGTAGTTTCCGCGTTTACTTCAACAAACATACAACATCCAAACATTTTCACGAACTATTGCATTTGTAATATTAGTACGATAAGATGTATGTACTTAATTGTAAGTCATGGTAGACTACAATAAAACCGTAAACAATATTTAAAATATATGAGTAACTTCTAAAACATTTTGATTAAAATGTTTATTTTGTACTTACTCCCTGGACTTCATTTAGTTTGCTTTCACAGTCAACCAGTTGTATAGTTTTTATATTTTCTGCCTAAATGTCTGGGTTTTTTGTATAAAAGGGTTCATAGACGCAATTAAAAGATAAAGCTATTTCTTAATGTTTTCGTTGAATCAGTTTCATTTTATTTGATAACTATTCAGAGAAAAAATCCTCCCGTCTTGTTTTTTTTAAACACTCTGGATACTTATTTATTATTAGGGTTCTGTACCTCAAAAGGAAAAAGGAACCCTTATGGGATCACTTTGTTGTCCGTCTGTCTGTCTATCTGTCGGTCTGTCTGTATGTAAAGACTCTTTTTCTCAAGAACACGTAGTGATATCAAGTTGAAATACTTGGGTTTACGGTCTCTTTCAGCAGTTAAAAAATCAAACTTATAAGTGAACGCGATCAAAAGATCGCTATCACTTATAAGCTTGATTTTAACTAGGCTATCGCCGCGTAGGTTCAAAACCCAAGGGCACACACCTCTGACTTTTCTAAAAAAAGTTATGTGTGTATTCTTTGTGAATTATCGCTCGCTTTAACGGTGAAGGAAAACATCGTGAGGAAACCTGCATACCTGAGAAGTTCTCTGAATTTCGAAGGTATGTGAAGTCCGCCAACCCGCACTAGGCCAGCGTGGTGGACTAAGGCCTAAAAAAACCCTCTCAGTAGCAGAGGAGGCCCGTGCTCAGCAGTGGGCAGTATATAATACAGGACTGGTATGGTATGGATGGTATGGATGGTATGGATCAAAAGATATGACCGTTTATGTCGCCTATTTTTGCATATTTTGCGATTTCTCAAGGGATTCAAAACATATAGGGTACCTACTTCCCGTTGACCTAAAATCATGAAATTTAGCAAGAAGCAAGGTCTAACAGCACATGTAAAGGAAAAAATCTGAAAAACGTAAATATGTACTAAACTTTTCTGATTTAATCTTATACTTATCTATACTATAATAAAGCAGTAGATTCCGGTGTGTCTGTGCATTAAAAGAAATGTAATAAAAAAAGAAAGGGGTGACTAAAGAAGAGTAATGGAAAACAAATCAGCCATTTTTATAATTCTTTTCTGTCTGTCTGTTTTTCTGTTTGTCTGTTACTGCACATCTTCGAAACTACTGAACGCATTTCGATGAGATTTGTTATGGAGATAGTTTGAGACCCTAAAACAGACATAGGTTACTTTTTCTCTCGGGAAAATATAAAGCGGGACTTTTATCCCGGAAAAACGTTTTCACGCGGTCGGAGCCGTGAGCAAACGCTAGTACTATAATATACTTAGATACATTTTTTTACAGAACGCTAGTCGGTACGCTAGACCAACTCACACTTGTGCGGTTTTTTATTAGTAGTTAATGTTTTTCACAATTATTTGTAGATTCATGACGATTCAAAAGAGCTTATGAAAGAATATTTGAATAAAGAAAATTTTGAGTTTAAGTTTGAATTGTCTGTGAAAATAAATTTACACACACTTACACTCACGCCTTTTAACCCGAAGGGGTAGGCACTAGGTAGAGGCGTAGCTAGTGCACCCATTTTTCGCCGAGTGTATTCCGTCCCATGATGTGATAGGGAGCGAGCCTATCGCCATATCAGGCACAAGTTCCAGACTCCGGGCTGATACTGAATAGAAAAAGTAGGACTGCCTCGGTGGCATAGTTGTATTACGGTACGACTGCGGTGCTGAGGTCGAGGGTTGGATCCCCGAGTCGGGCAAAGTGATATTGGAAAAGTAAATTTATTAATAAAATAGAGGTTTAGCAATAAAATAAAAAATCATATGACTACTAAACATACACTTACACACACACAGCACCAATGTCCGACATAAATATATATATATTATATAGACATAAGATATTAAGTCTCATTATGTCCAGTAGTTACACTGGCTACAATGTCCTTCAAACCGAAACACAACAGTGCATGCGCACTGCTGCTTGGCGGTAGAAATAGACATTGCGGTGGTACCCACTCAGACGGTCTCTTACATATTATGAGAGACCTACCACCAGTGATTTTCACCAAATTATGATAATACGTCCATTCAAATAGCATAATTATATTACAATTTGAAATAGAAATAAATGCTTTTGTTTTGACTGTCATTTTAATGATTTCGCTTGAACAACTCATTTATCATTCCTATTTTCGGAATATTAAATCAAATTTAACATAAATCTGATTGTAAATCCACGTTTAATTTTATTTAGATGTATATAGATAGTTCGCTCGATTCAATTTCCTACGTCCACATTCTTTAGAATCAACCGGCGTTACTCAAGCGGAGAAATTTTAATACCAAAACTTTATTTTCAGCTTATTAAAGTGGTATTTTTTACTTTACCTTGCGAGTTTTTAATTTAGAGCCCGGTTACGGTAAGGATAAAATTTTGTAACTAAAAAACTATTTCAGTAGGTAAGATCGGTTTTTTAAGTTTTGTTGTTGGGTTAAGTGGTCAGTCGCTTTATTGTGCTGTACTTTTAGTAACGAGAACGTGTGTTAGCGTGTACATTTACATGGCCTAGTTGTTTATATTGTGTTACTCATAGATATTATTTATATATATTGCTAAAGAACATACAGCTCTCGTCGTATTATGAAAACAAATAAATATTATTAACCAAAGTTACGCCCGTCTAAAATACCTTTCCCGAAATTAGATCTCCACTATGCATTTTTCCAAGATAAAATTAGCTCATGAGTAAATTTATGGAAATGTCTATTTGTGTGCCAAATTCATCTAAATTTCCGTTAATGGTTTACTCGTATATTTGTAATAAACTTCCAACCGTATGTTTGAAATTATAATGCTAGAAATATAGTAGTAGGATATACATATTGACGACAATATTAACAGAGACGAGAAGAGATTGATCAACAGAAAGGTTTTGTTTTGAACATTAAGACCATCCCATTTATTTCATAGAAATACTTTCACAAAAATACCACCAGTCAACCGAAATCGAGGCAGTCAGCTGCCTCGATGTGTTTTATTTTTTATTTTGACGATTACGGTCAGTACCCTGACGCGAGTCGGCTTTTCTGGCCACACCGGACTTTTGGGTGAACGCTTTAGGCGCTCGCAACCCTTGAATTTAAGTGATCATGCTCTGAGGGCAACCCACTAACGGTTTACGAACGTCGGGTCAAGACGGTCACTGGGAGAGGATGAGACATCAGCGATTAGTGAGAAGATTGGTGTTTTACCTAATCGTATTCATTGCTTTCGTTGGCACGCGGGCCAGAACTGTTAGGGGGAGGGGGGGGCGACGGGGAACGCGGCGAGGTCCTCGGCGACGAGGACGAAACTGCGCAGTCTTGTGCAGTGTAAAAGTTTCACGAACTCGTTCTTACGTCGAATGGCCAGAGTGATATTGTTTTATTTATGAGCCAATGCAGTTGGCTCATCGCGAATGCGGCTCGCGCGCGTACCGCGTTTACGTGTGGGATGAAGGTCAACCCCTGATCAAGGGTCACTCCTAAGTATTTGGTTTTGTCCGTCCAGGGGATGACCTGGTTGGGCATGCGGGCACATAGATTTTCCTTTTCAGAGTGAAAAGGATAGACTGGCTTTTTATGGGTTTGACGATGATTCGCCATTTGCGGAACCACTCACCGAGCTTGTCGGCGGCGGCCTGCAAATTGCGCACTACTTGGTCGAGGTCTCTACGTGAAGCGTAGATTGCGGTGTCGTCCGCGAAGAGCGCCAGATGGGCGTTATTAGGTTTAGAGATATCGCTGGTGTAAAGCGAAAAAGAAAAGGGGAAAGAGCGGAGCCTTGCGGGACTCCGGCCGTAATGGTGTGTTGGGAAGAGAGAGTTCCCGCTCCACATGATATTTGAAACCGCGATTCGACGAAAAGTCTCGTATTATGTGCACGAGCTGAGTTGAGCGTGCACGCACAGCTTGACAAGCAAACCGTTGTGCCACACCCTGTCGAATGCTTTTTCAATATCGAAGAAAAGAGCACCGGTAGGGATGTTGAGTTTAAATTTGTCGTAAACGTGCTCCGTGATGCGGACCACCTGGTATATACAACTGTGCCTAGAACGATAACCAATCTGTTCCGGAGGGATCAGATGGTTATTGTGGGCGACTACTTTGAGGCGGTCTAGGACGATCCGCTCGTAAAGCTTGCCTAGTGTGCTGAGCGGGCTGATTGGTGTATAAGAGGACGGCTCTGATGCGGGTTTTCCCGGCTTGTGGATACCTATCACAACTACCACCCTCCAGACTTCTGGGAAGAAGCAGTTTTGAAACACGGCGTTGTAAATGGACGTGAGTGTTTGAACTAGATGCTCCGGAAGCGTCTTAAGCATGCGGGTAGATCACGTCGCCCCCGGGGGCTTTAAGTCTTTTGAGTGCCTTGATCAGAGTGATGACTTCTTCGATCGTCACCAGTGCAAAGGGGTCGGGCAGCGGCGGGTCCACGTCCGGGTCGACGTCGACGGCTGTCGTTCGCCTCGATCTGTCAAACGCTTGCGTGTTTTATAGTAAAATACTTTTTAACAAAAAAAATTAAACCGCCGAAAAAACTGAAAAGCAAAAAATAATAAACATTTTTTTTTAATCTTAATAAATCAATCAAATCAAATCAAATCATTTATTAAGTAATTAGGCCCCTAAGGGCACTTTTACACGTCATTTTTTACAATGTTATTATCATCTAAAAGATTCTACCAGTGCTTCGGAAAAGCCCACTGACCTGAGAAGAAGCACCAAGAAACTCAGCGTAGGTCTTTTAATGTTCATATTTTTTTTTTTATATATGTATTTTACAAATTGCTAGTAACAATAAATATTCAATTTCAAAGATGGATATGAAATGCGAAAATTAACGGAGAGTACCTAAGTCAAATAACCAGCTACATGTTTATTAAGTAAACAATAGAGTCAACCATCAAACAGAGCAGACCAGTCCACGCAAGCAGCACCCGTTCACGAATATGACGCATGTGCCAGCCATCGGCCTCCTCAACCATGTTGCAGGGAAGTGACCGACCCGGCACACGACGCCGCCGCAAGCACAGACGTTAAAGCGAGCAAGACTACTCAGATTGTGGCTAACCAAGAAAAATTAACTAATGTATACCTATATTTGGAGTAGATGCCTGGTCCATCATTGTCACGGCGTGGACTGATGGAAAATTTTGTGCAATCTAAATAATATTATGAAAGCTAAGTAACTAAGCCAACAAAGAAATAAAATATATTTGGTGTCGCAAAGTCTACGAATATCCATAAATTCCTATTTATAGTAAATAGGTACCTAATTTTAATACAGTCACCTTTATATTATGGTAAAATACAAGTATATCCCCAAAATATGTTTTTTTTTTAATAATACGATAAATTGTATATTGTGTTACGTGCTTGGAGCATGGACCAATTAAATGTTTGAAATTGAAGTTCAATATCTAACATTCGCGTAAATATAAGAAGTCATTACTTAAATGTTTATTAAAATGTAAATAATATTCGTGGGAGCGTTTCAAAAAGTGTGAAGTTTTTTTTTCCTGAATTTCCAGTGTTTGACAGCGAAGCGGCTCCCTCTAGTTATTCCCGGAGGCTGGCCGGCAAATTTATTTGTACTTTCTTGAAGCCCGTTGGACATTTTTCCCTCAAAAATTAATGAGACATTCCTGTGTTACAAAATGCGATATTACACGTTGTATTAGAGGCATTTTATAAGAACATTAAATGAATAGCTTTATTAAATTCTTCTATCGGTAAAGGAATTGATCAAGCTTGTCTGCTGGCCTGCATCCAAGTACGTATGAAGAGTAAATGGTACTAATTTACAATTTATACAAAATATATTTGTCAAAAAACTGGCCTCTCTGGCCGAAGCATGTCTCGTACACACCGATTTTTTTTTAGTCTTAATCATAAACCGTATGAACTTATTTTTTTCAATGTGAATGAACTGTTGTGCTCCGGTTTGAAGGACATTGTAGCCAGCGTAATTACTGAACATTATAAGAGTTACCATCTAATACCTCAGGGCGATGAGCGCAGTGGAGTGCCACGCAGTACTTTATACTTCAAAGTTCTGTATGGTGTTGCTACTGTTTATGGGCGCTCGTATAGCTTACCATAGGCGAGCGGCATGCTCGTCTCGTCATTCAGCGTCAATAAAAAGAAAACTTATTAAAAATGCTCATTCCGCGTACCTGTATTTAAAGTTCATGCTGCGCCGAATTCACATTGGAGTAAGGAATGAGCAGAATGATGGCAATATCGTACAAGCTCATTCGAAGTAAAAAATATTTTTAGTAACTGAATCTTCTTTCTCTTTCCATTTCCCCACATTTTGTTTACCTTCCCCAAACTAATTTCATTTTGAGGTAACGACATTTGAATACTCATTACGCAACCCAAAAATTATTCATTGTTTATTGAATGCATACTAATAAGGCGTGTTTCACAAGGTCCAATTTTCTATTCGTATTTGGAAATGAAAATGTGGAATAATAAGAAAAGGTGAGCCTCTGGCGTCGTGGCTCATAATGTTCCCTTTTTGTAGACCTAATTTATGACGTCGGGCACGTACCGTGTAAAAATGGGGAACGTATACGAACATGCAGGTTTAATTTTACGGCCTTTTGTAAGAGAATGAATAAGAGGTAAGTCTTTAATTATGAACCTTTCGCTGGTTGTACAGCGTTTATAAATTAACTCTATATAAAACAACACTTGTGAAAGGACGGCGACTGTTCTTTTTGTGGGAAACGTTTTGTATTCATTGAAATACCAGCACTAAAAATTCAGCTGTTTTGATTCATATCTGCGTTTCAAAGAAAGCGCTTACAATTTGGACGTTCGTACAACGAACGTTGAATATAAATCAAAATCTGAACTAAAAACAATGCATAGAACAATGATTCGAATGCGAAGAGTTATATTTTCGGTAAATCGAAACGGTGCCGTTGTCAATGTTCGTTGCTTTGTGGTCGTTGACAAGCAAAAACATTGTTACTGATGCGGTTTAACGCTTTAAATCTGTGACATCTTGTTTATCTTATATATCTGGCGATACATAAATTATTGTCAGCTCTTAAGTTTGTTAAACAAAGTTTAAATTATATTACCAATTTGTTATTTATAGACATGTAATATCTAGTAATACTATTTGTTCCTGATAGACAGAATAACGCCTCATAATTGATCAATAAACGCAAATTCAATTAGAAATACCTATTAATTAATGGTCGATCCGAGACAGTCATACGAAATTTATCCACGTTAATACGGCTGTGGTAGAAATAATAGCTGCGATCCGTTCGAGCGTGCAATACGTAATAAATACAATGCCGGTTCAAAGTGAGGGCAACAATTCTTTCGTTAGCGCAAATCCATGCACATTTTCTTTTGTGCGCGGGCACATTTTTCCCTTAGCTGGCGAGTGTTTGGTGCCGAGTTTAATCGACTAAACTCGAATCCATTGTGGGCCGGTAGGCAACAATGGATTACTGCGTTCCTGTCTCCTCGTACACTTTGCACCGTTTGCGAATTTACATGGCTCCAGATCAAAAACCTACCGCAGGGGAATTTGTTCGTATACCGTGGCAGTACCAAACGTTTCCGGTAAAGCTATTAACTTCACCGGCATACGTGTGTACATTTAGACTCATTCGTGAAGGTCGTTGCAACATTTATTTATTACCTGCTACTCCCAAAGCGTCAACATAAAACCTTGAAATATTTGAGCGCACGTGGCCCCGTTGTTACGTAGCTATAAAGGACTGTTATTAAAAATGCAACAACGAATGGAGCGCCGCCGCGCCACTGTTAGTAAAAAATCTGTTGCATTCTAGTCTGTCCGTGATGTTCACTGATTAAGTTTCATGTGTGAAAATGCAAAAATGTACGTCTGTTTTGGTAAGACTACACGGATCGAAAACTTTTTATTTTTTTGTGTGCTTATTTCAACGATGCAGTCCGGAATATGGTGATTATGGATATGTGTGGAGTGGCAGAGGTTGTAGTGACTAAAATTGAGAACGATATGCTAAGTTAGTTTGGAGAGGATGAATGTTAGGAGACTGACGGAGAAGGTTCTTAAGGCGAGTGTTGATGGAGGAGCCTGTAGGGGTCTACCGCACTGAACCTTTGACAGATATCTGTCATTCATAGTAAAGGACAGGTCAAAAGTCACCTGAACCGGTGAGAATGTAAGAGGAGATTGATGAATGTGAAAGAAACGAAAGACGTGTTCCGGAATTGGGCAAAGTGGCAATCCATACCCTCTGACTACCCCTAGGGGATAGAAACGTATTATGGTTGCATGTATATAGTTTACGTTCAACTCTTCGGGAATATATTTAATTTGACAATACGTTACACAATCAGTTTGTTCCACTGTTGGCATCTTAAGTTATTTATTATTGTCCCAAAAGTAAATGTCAAGCTTGCTACAGAAATATTTTCAGAATTTTTAGTCATGTTTAACAGTTTTAAATAACTTTCACCTTCTGTTTACTTGGATTAACTCGAATGCACCTATATATACAGCTGGTGATATGCCAAAATCCACCCTTGTATTTGGTTGAATACTCCAGCTTTAATTAAATTGAAGTAACCCTTTTGATCACCGAACTCTCGACATAGCAGTGCAATAGATGAAATAGAGACATTCACTGACAGGCTTCGATAAATATTTTATTCTGAATCACCAGCTTTATACTAAAGTGCTAGCATAGTAGTATTCAATTTCAGAATTCTAGAAAATACGCCGGTAATTTCCCGCAAGTAAAGAGGTAAAGTTCTTTTGTTCGTAAGAGTAATCTTTGGAATTATTGAACCGACTCTGAAAGGTTTTTAGATAAAACAAAGTGTTTCACAGTAACATTCCATTTAGATTTGATTACTATTTATGATGATTAACGATTTTTTTAGATCAGCAACATCCATGATCATTAGTAATGCATGCCTACAAAAATCTATCACACTACCTAAGTTATGTTTTTGTGCTTTCAGCACAACAAGAATTATTTTATTGTTTTTAAACACCCATTCACTAAACTCCAAATCATGGTATGAACTTATATATTTATTTCGAATTAAAGCCATAGACTACAATTTTATCACCATCAGAGCATTATCTCGTAACACAGTTCAGTCGTTGCCCTAGTCAGCGTAAGCCCATTGTCGGCAATAACCTAATCAACTGGCACTGAGACATAACTCCTGTCTGATTGGGTCGGATACTGACGTGCTTTTAGAATAGCGCCGTAATACTGTTAAAGTAGTAAACTGCTTTGCGATACTGCACGGTGCGGATTGAAATTGGACGTTAACGCGAATACATTTCATTTCGTTCCAGTGATAAGATATTTTTTCTCAACTTTCGAGTATTTTTATACCGCTATAACTAGTTCTGAATTGGATTATTGTTAACTGTTTCTTTTGCAACGATTGTTGTTAAAATAAATAGATTTATATAATGACATTTTTTTTTTGGAAGATAATAAATCGTGTACAATGTGTAGATCTCCACTTTTAGAAGGTAAGAGGCATTTCAGATATACCGGATAACGTATTTTGAGACTTTATGAACGTATCGAAGGTCTTGCAGATTTAATATAGATCCTTCAAAATCTAGGTACTTACAGCGATACAAAAATTGGAGACGAAGATTAGGATTAGTAACTAGTATAATTTTGAAGATGTTCCTGTTTAATGGACGTATTAATGCTTACTGTTCTTCGAATTGCCGCGTCCCGTCTTTTAGTCGAATAATTAACCTAGCAGCATGATGATACCACGTTACGATGAATGAAATTATTAATTTTAGTAAATAAATACATTTCATCAATAAAACGCAGATGTGATACGACGTATAAGAAATAAGTAGTAAAAAAGCATAATAGAAACTAAGTCATCTGCCTCTAGTCGCATCCGTAATGCGTTTATCGCGGAAACACAATCGAGCCTCTTTATTCTTGTCAATGAAACATTTTCCTTATCGTCCGATTTCTTATTAGATTGCTTTGGAGTTAGTTCCTCTTTTACCGAAGAAGCGGGCTTTCTATTATTACAGTTATTCACTTACCTAAGGGATGGAGGGAGTCTACTGACGCGAAAAACAAAACTTGACTTGTTATGTCCTCTGTTGTATTGTGTTATCGTATTAACTTGCTTCCACGTACAAATATATTTCGCTAATGTAATCCAATAATTCGGCAAATATGTTTGGATATTTTATTACTTTTGGAAAATTAAATGCGAAATAGGTCTTGTTCGTAAAATAATTTCTATTACCAGGTTCATTAAGTTTGGAGAACTGTGACTCTATTTTGATAATGATATGGCAGGGAATGTGCTAGGGTGGTATTCTATTAACAATAAAATGTCGCAAATGTCTCACTAGCGTAGAGCGTTTGAATATAGTCTGTGTTTTTTTTTTATCAAAACCTATTAATAAAATAAATAATCTACAAAGGAAAAAAAACCTGTTGAAAACCTACTTCTTTTTTGGAAATCGGTTAAAAATAACAATGTCAGTACCAGTAATAAAACGGTGGTAAAAATCTCATAGCGTATTGAGCTATTAGTTGTAAAACAAGGTCATGGATTGGGTTCCTGATATGAACCTAATACATGTGTGTTACCCCTAAAAAATTGGTTTTGGGCCTAAGGTTTGTAGATTAAAAATTATCTCTAAGTTCTTTGTACAGTCAGCAGCATAAGTAGCTGAACAAATTCAAAATTTCAAATTGCCTACATACTTTTTTGTTCTTACTAATCTTTTTTTCTCTTCACAAAAATAAATTAAAAGAAATTTACTTTACTTCAAACGAAGAAAAACAATGTTTCAGTTTAACTTAACGCGTATATAGGCGATTTGAAATTTTGATTTTGTACAGATATTTATGCTGCTGACTGTACATACGAATAAAATTTATTTTCCAAAAACTGCTATAGAGTCAGAAAAAGCCGGCGTCAAATTGAAACTTTGTTGTGTTTCCTGAGGCCCATGAAATTGCCAGAGGCACCACAAATTCCCTATCCAATTTCCATTACGCCTCATAAAGATCAGCAACGCACTTATGATTCCTCTGATAGTGTATATTCACGAAGTACTAGTATTCGTGTATGTTTTCGAAGGTATGTGAAGTCTGGCAACCCGCACTAGGCCAGCGTGGTGGACTAAGGCCTTAACCCTCTCAGTTGTAGAGGAGGCCCGTGCTCAGCAGTGGGCAGTATATAATACAAGGCTGGTTACTGTTACTGTTACTGTTGTGGGGCTCCTTTTTCCGCACTTAGCCCGTAGACAGTCGGGCCGTTGTGCGTGATGTGCCAGCTAGAAGTCCAGCCAGCTCAACTCCTTCCAGAAGCGCAGGATTTTCCTGGTTCCTTCGCAGGCTTCTCGGAGTGACCTCGGCGTGCCGAGGATTTCTGCCCGTTGTGCAGCTACTCCTTCGCATTCCAGGATAACGTGGGAGGCTGTTTCGTCAGCCGACAGGCATCCCCTGCAGAGGGGGCTGTCGGTGATACCTAGAACATATAAATGTTTGTTTAATGAGCAGTGTCCGGTGATCATACCCACCATTGTGCGTAGAGAGCCCCTGTCTAGGGACATGAGGCGTCTCGTTAGACGTCGATCCGGGTGTGGCACTGTTTCCCGGGACTGTCTACATGCACTAGTACTTGCCCATTGATCCGCGTGTTGTTACAAGGCTGGTATGGTATGGTATATTCACAGATGGTGCTCATCACTTACTTTAGTTTCTGCTCCAAAAAATATAACCATCAGTATCTTACCAATTAGGTGTTTTCTCACTTCTGGCCAACGTCAGACTCTACTATTCAAACTTATGTCGATTATTTATAGGTTTATTCATATAGCTTTAGCATTAATTTTGAAGGAAATTACTGAACCGCCGTAACGTTTATTAATAAAATACTCGACGTTAGCAACGCTATCTCATGTAGATATTGGAAATTGATTGCGAAGATTGATTATACAGGTTTGCTCGTAATTTATTGGTGGCGCAACACTGTAAATGTTAAAGATAGGCGTTATTGCCCGTACCTTTACGACTTAGTCTGAACTTAGGTATAATGTTTTATTTAGATATCACAATTTAGCTTAGAAACTAGTTTTTTTTTCGCGATCTGTTATCTACAGTCTGATTTATGTAATGAATTATTTCTAGGTACGTATTTTTTGCTTGCCTAAGATTTTTTTATGAGTTATGGCATATTGTTTGCGATTCGTTAATATATAATTTTGAATAATATCATCCCTTGTTATTTTTTGGGCTCAGCCAACAGCCACCGTTAACGATCAGAAGGGTTAGGTCTTTAATTTACCTCATAAACCTTTGAAACTCTTATAAAAACATTGACATACCCAGTTCACCCTGTTTTTTTGGGATTGGTTGAGATACTAACACGTGACTGACGTATTGGTCTCTCGATCAATCACAAACATCAAAATTAAACGACATTCTCTTACGAGTTGCGTCTTTTTGCTACATTCTAAACCCACTAGTACTCTTATTGTATCAACATTCTGACCCTTTCTGGCCAGGTTACCGATGCTGTATTTTTTACTATGTACAAATAAATAATACTTTATATAGTCAACTAATTTTCAAGAGTAAGCACATAAAATATTTCAAATCCTTAAACATAGTTACCTACGTGCGTAGCAATTTTATAAGTACTTAGTCCTTTCGTAAGATCAAACATCCACTTAAGTACATAAAATAAGTCAAGTGTGTTTTTTTAATAAGATTTTTTTATATACCTAAATTTGAAATATGTTAATACGAACCAATAAAGAATATGGATACTTAGTTGTTGCGGGTGGTATGGGACTAAAATTAATCAAAATATGTACATAAATATATACGTTGAATGATAATGCGAATTTTGATTAACATTTATTAGTATGCTTGTAAAAAGGAGAATGTATGTGGATAATAACCATAATTAAATTAAAACTTTTATTTTGAAGCAAAAACCCGAAATGTTATCGTATTTTTTTAAATATAAATAATAATTGTAAAACAAACATCCGATTTATGTAAAAGACATAGAACTAGATAATATACTTTCACTCTGTAAATTGAAATAGCATCCAAGTATCAAATCAGTAAAGCATTCTGCAAACCTTTATTGAAACAACAAAAATCTATATCGGATAGTATAGAGGCGCGTCGAGAATCGAGATGAAGTGAAGGAGCTGTTATGACTAACAAGATGGCGTTAAAGCCCGATGAAGCTAGCAAAGAGCCATTGGATGCAGGCGGCACGGCCGTAATTATTGTAAAATTACTGGACACTCGTAAACGTTCTGGCTGATATCTTCCAGCTCATTTGGCTCATGCCAATGGAATATTTAATGTTCTAATTACAAATCATTTCTGATTATAATTTGTGTAAGCGTTAGTGTGCTGTATTATTTAATTTGATTATAATAATATAATATGTACCTATGTTATGGTAATGAAAGATAGATTTAAGAGTATTTTAATTTCAAAATTATGAGTGATAAGTTATCACGCATTTTTAATTATTATGGTAGTCATTCACTAAGTAGTAAACGAAAAAGATTGGACGCATTATAAATCAAACTAGTTTTCGCAAACATAGATGTCTCAGTACAACAGGCGGACACAGAAATGTGAATGATTATGATGTATATGCATATCATGACATAGCCAAACGTGAATATTTTAGTCGTAATACGCATTACGGGGAATTTATTGACCTAGAATGCGATACCGAACAGTAAAGCAATCTTAAGATGTATTGTATGTATTATTTATCGTATGTTGGGTTCTTTATTTACAGAATTGTCGGAAAACTGTTTATTTCGCAAATAGACGAGTAGAATATGCCTAGCAGTCCGAATCGGGGCTAGCTCAAGGTTACTCATGATGAAATATTCATTCATGGTTATGGTTTCCTGAATTAGATGGATTACATAACAAGAACTTGTGAGGCATATATGAATGAAAGTATTTTAATTGTAGTTACATGCATTTTCTATTTGATTTCTTTATTATATTAACGCTTTATATAATTTGTAGTAGTGTCAGCTGATGGCGGATAAATAATTAATTTATTTTATGTGTCGTTTTATTTGAATTTAATTTGGAGAACTAGTTGAGTCTTGTTTTGCAGCACTTTTATAATATTGGCTTAGCTATAAAGCGCTATACGTTGACGTGAAGCTAGTTAAAGAACCGTTTTGCTTAGAGTATCTTACTATATACATAAATAATATTGTTATATTGTAAAAATGTTCGTTGTGAAATTGAAAAATGAAACGATATCCTGAATTAAAATATAAAACATTTTTCTTCCGAAAATGTACAGTCAGCAGCATAAATATCTGTACAAAATCAAAATTTCAAATCGCTTATATACGCGTTAAGTAAAACTGACTGTTTTTTTTCTTCGTTTGAAGTAAAGTAAATACCATTCATTTTGTTTTTGCTAAGAGAAAAAAAAGATTAGTATGACCACAAAAGTATGTAGGCAATTTGAAATTTTTAATTTGTTCATCTACTTATGCTGCTGACTGTACACATTGGTACCTTTGTCTCGGGAGGGGTTTATCACGCAAGCAAAGCCGCACAACTAATGTATATACATTTTAGCAGTCGTTGTGATAAGCCAGACATTATAGAATACCTTTTGTTGTTCCCACTAAGCATTTTCTGACAGCTACGTCTCCAGAGTCCCAAACAGGTCATTATTGTCTTTCGTGATCAGCAGCGCATTCACGATTCGACTTGCTCATTTTACAGCATTTTACAGTTTTTATGGTATAAGAAACTATGGTATCAACTTTCTATGGTAAGTTAACGATGACTATCAATGCCTCAGCTTGTGTTATAACTATTCTTTAAATCTATTCAAATATACTACGTATATGTTCATCACCGACATACAAAATGGATTTATTATAATATTATATATATTTTTTAATAATCGCGCAATACTATCCTTCCCTCGCGGCATTTTTCTGCACGAACAGCAAAATTTCTAAGCTGTGTGCGGCGCGCGCGTGTTTCCTTAATGGTTGCCTTTTCATATTGCGATATAACTATGTGGTGAAATGTTATTGTATACCCTTGGTTTAAAATAAAGGGTAAAGCTCTCACGAATATCACCCACATTGATATAACTTAAAACTAATTCAATTTGTTACATTTGTCACGTTTGTCTAACTTACGAAAACTTTATAACAAGAATATCTATTTATGTCAATTTAAAAACGAAACGCAGTTAAATAAATTATAAAACTAAACAGAGTTATATCGAGCATGAAATGTAATTTTCATGATCATTCTACAACTTTGTCCGCTGCAATTTGCCTGTATTGGCGTAAACGCACAGCGTCGATGGATCGGCTGAGTAACAACGGCCGATTGGAAACAATACCGGATTTGTGTGAGAAATCTATTGCAATTGCCTTCCGCTTACTTATGTATTAACTCAATGTGGTTTCATTTGTGTATTGATTCTCACTCGTTTGCGTGTTGGTGTTTAGATGGATTCAACATCGTCTTCATCATCAATTAACATGGTGAGATGAATAAAGCAGTGTTCGTTGAATATCTTAGGTGTGATTTGTGTTTTTTATGTATGTGTTGGTTTTGGTATACATTTATATTTGGCAACACTGAAGTCTATGTTTATCTTTACTATAAGTTACTTTACAATGTCGGGCCCATGGAAAATTACCTCTGTATAAATGATTGTAAACAAAGTTACATAAATAAATGAATATGGTTAAATACAGAAAATAGTTATTTAACAAAATATAATAACAGTATGTTTATGTGTATCTTTAAATATCAAGTGACCTTGCTGCACCTACCTTACTTATCTCTGCGCCACCGTAATGTTGACTGGGAGAGAATGCCTTTGGTATTAAATCCGCCGATATAAAGTCTAAAAATTAAATAAAATAAATTTGCCCGCTGGTCACTAAACAGATTTAGGTTGATTATTTGCATAATGATGATATGTTTAATATATATGTGGGACGTCCTCATACAAGGTGGATAGACGACCTTGTAAAGGTCGCAGGAACCCGTTGGATGCACGCCGCTTCTGACAGGTTGGTCTGGAAATCTTTGGCGGAGGCCTATGTTCAGCAGTGGACTTCTAAAGGCTGAAGAAGAAGAATATATGTTTTAAGCTTTGATTAATTATATACCTAGATAGACACTGAACGTTTCAAACGCGTCGAAAAAAATAGAGGCGAATAGTTCCCCACTAAATGAGTTCGAGTGAATTAATTTTTGTTGTTTTTCATGGATATAATTTTCTCCCCGATTTGATAGAAACCATGTAATATCTGGTATCATTATACGCGCACACAAGGATACGCAGAATGATGCAGCGATAGCGTATGACACAGTGTCACGCATACTAGCTTAAGAAAAGTTGACCTGTTTGTTTTAGTTTCATTGCAGCGCGTCATTCTATCTAGGTATATAATTAATCAAAGGTCTTAAGGTTATTTTTTATTCTGAAATTATACTACATCTAATAGTAATTAGATCAATCAATCTGGTCAGTAAAAGAGTGACTGCGTCGGTCGCTAATATAGTAAAATTTCAAAATATATCGATATCAATTTGTAAATTGAACACGGTTAGAGGCTTCACAACGTATGTGGTGAATTCAGTGAATATTTATAATCAGTTCAACAACTTATGAACAGACTTCCGTTCAGTTAAACTAGCCAATCACCTATATGAGACGATGCGTCTACGGTTCATGTCTGATCGTTAGTGCTTCTCTTCGCTACGTTCGTTTTCTCGGTAGCAGCGAGATTTCTTAACAGGTTTCCACTTTGACGATGTTTGTCAGGCAAGACGCGTTTTGATGGCATTATCGTACTTCTTTCGTTTATTTAGGGTATAAAATCCGCTACTTCAATTTCTTAAACCGTAAACAACAATGAATTTAATCAAAATATTTCAACTTGTCAATATTATTTTGCATAATTGAATCTCAGAGGGAAATCAATCAATAGTGGCTGCTTTAACGATAAATTGTATCTCACATTTCCATCACGGTGGTAATTGTTCATACAATGTTTACCATGGGCATAACATTGTTAAATTTAAATCAAAGTAAAACCAGGTAATGTGGTCGCTTGGGGACAGTGGACTGTATTTCAGTAATTTTCTTTTATAATTGAACAACCCGCCGTATACATACATATTAACTGTTTTATCATACTAACGTAGCCCGTCTTTGTGCCAGAGGTTACTAACTCATTTAAACTTTAAATTGCGGTCACCTAAAATTACAATTATAACGTTGGGAGTCCCTTACAATTTAAGCCAGAGCTTATTCCAAATTTATTTAAAAAGTAACTAGAATTAAAGCACGTCAAATTAATGTTTACTTTTAATCACGAACACTTTGAATGAAAAGCTGTAGTAGTTTCGGTGTGGCCATTAACTTAAATTATGTGGTGGTATTCGGACGTTTATTAATGGGTGTTTGGCCAACTTAAATATATTTCTACAATCTTAGTTTCTTTGATAAGAGAAATTATAGCCAGGAAACTCACATGGTCTTGCAAGGGTAGGTAACGCCTTCCTCATTTAGAGAGGGGCCGCAATGCGGCATCGCGCTGGGGCGGTCCTGTGCAGCTATCTTTGTGCAACGAGATACCCCGGGGCCGTCCCGTAGGCGCCGAAGAAGGCCACCGCGGGTTTTGGTTGGTATGCCGGTGTAGGGTGTACATAGTGTTAGGGACTCGGTCCAATGCTCGCTCGGATGATGCTATACTCCCGAGTATCGACATTGGGCCGTAAGACTGTGTGAAACCAACATAACCGTTCCACTCACCCCCCAGTGGTGGTAGCGATAAAGCGTTTTTCCCCGCGATAAAAAAAAAAAAAAAAAAAAAAAAAAAAAAAGGTAACGCCTTGCCGCTGGTTAAATATTAACCCAATGAATTACAATTCACGATTATAATAATCATGCAGTAGAAAATTACGCATTACGATTAAGTTGCACATTAGTAACGAATTCCTGTGTACGATTTCTAAATGATGTAAAAATATGAATTTGTAGGGGGACTACGAAATAAAAGGGGGCCTTCTTGAACACAAAAATATAATTACTGATCGAGTGTGTTACGTCTATTAAAAATAAATTGTACATGGCGCGAGAGCGTGAGGCGCGCGTGATGGCGTGAGACGGACTGCGGAGCGCCGAGCGGCGAGCGAGGACCCGACAAAGACGCGGCAGCGGTGGTTTGCGCGTAAGCAGACTCGAGGCGGCAGTGGCACGCTTTGTGTTACGCCTGTCAAATGTACGATGTTGTACCCATACAGCGCAATGTCTAATCTATACTATTATATAAAACTCAAGAGTTTGTTTGTTTGAACGCGCTAATCTCTGGAACTACTGGACCGATTTTGAAAATTCTTTCACTATTAGGAAGCTACATTACTCCTGAGTGCTATAGGCTTTTTATCCCGGAAAAACTTTTCCACGTGGGCGGAGCAGCAAAAGCAAAAGCTAGTACTTAATATTTTTAAAAATGGTACACTACAAGTTAAAATTTTCGTTTTAGATACCTTTATTTTTTTGTATTTAGATTTGTGTCCGGTATTTTCATAACTTGTTATTGTAATTACGTGAAGGATTCACTACACATTTTCTATAAAAATGGTAAGTTATAACGTTATACATTACAAAATGTTAATTATTCAAAGTTTGCTAATTAGTAAAACCACTTAGCAGATAGTTTCGTTTGCAGCGTGGATTTGCTGGCTAAAACAGCCTCGAAGAAAATCGACGCAAAGTGATAGCTCCGTGGTTGCACTTGCATATGCTTTGTCAGATTGCCTTGGATCCTACGGGCCAAATCCACCGCTTGCTGATAAATGCTACTCGTCACATAAATGTAGAAGCCGACCTAATACATAAGGCACACTCTAATACATGCTCCCAAATAAATTGACGTAAAATGTGTACTATTCTACATTAGCTGTTTAATACGATAACTGTCAAATAAAGGAGATGTCCGCTTTTTGAATGGGCCTGAAAATCTAACCAAGATTACAAACTTTATGGATAGTAAAGGGGCAAAAATATGGATCTTGTATCAATTAAAAAATATTTTTAGACCCATCCATTTATAACTAACTTTTTTAAAAACGTTCATTTTAAGTGTAGGTTTTAAGCAAAATAAAAATACACAAATCAAATATCGGAGGACTTTAAAATTAAACGGTTTATTGCAAAGGTCTAGTTTTTAGAAATACTATCCAAATATATATAAAGTATCGTTGTTTGAATTTTCAGCCCGTTTTTGGACATGGCCTTTACTTAATCTTTTAGATGATTAGTAGAATCTTTTAGATGATAAAAATATTGTAAAAAATGACGTGTAAAAGTGCCCTTAGGGTCCTAATTACTGAATAAATGATTTGAATTTGAATTTGAATTTGACTTGAAACCTGTGAAACTGGCCCTTAATGTACTATGTTTCCTATACTTGGAGGCTGGGAACACAACTTTGAATCCGATTTGAACATTAGCTAGTGGTGATTATTTATAAAGAGGTGACCCAGTTGGCCGATTGTTATATACTTTAAATCCAATTGATGGATTTTTATACAACAAAATATTTAATGAAAATTATATTACGTGAGGACAGGATTATTTACACTGTCCAGTATTACCCAAGCACACAGGACGCACAGTTCGTATCATAACAGGCCAAGAATAGACTTTTTAGTAAAGAAAATTAATCAAATTGATTAAAATTCACCCCTAATTATATATATACATAAAAAGTTCAAAATAAAAGTATTTTTAACCTGATTTTTTTTAGTAGAAAATTCACATTAGTTGCGACTCCGCGGCGGAATTTGTTCTCGGAATAAGTTCCATTGTGCTCTTTTCATCGCAATTCATTCAACTATTGTTGTGCATTTGCTTCTGTCAAACGTTAAAAATATTCGTAGCCTTTTAAATGTATATTAATAGGTTTAACAAAAAAATATTGCTATATTTTTAAATGCGGACAATGTGGCAGAGGAATCGCTACACTGGATGGCGAAATCGTGACAACGCATTAAAAGGAATATTATTCGTTCATATAGAAATAATCTCGTTATCTGCCTATAAATATACAGATTTATTCCATTTATTCCGAGGCCAAACTCGTATCTTGATCGGTGTGAACAAGCCTTTGAAGTCGGTGCTTTCGTTTAGTTGAGAAAATTAGTTGTATGTTCGGGGCTTTATTTTTAAAAACCGATTTATCTTTGTTTTTGTTCAATGCATTTTTATGAGTGTGTTAGAGCACGTACAGTATAATTATATTGTTAAGTTTTATTTCTTACTGAAATGATAAATGTTTAATGTTTTCGGCATTTTTTAAATTCCTCTGCTGTCTGAATTATTGTGGAATTTGGAAAATATTTTTAATTTGAAGATGAGTGGATGAATAAGCACATACATACTTCAATGTATACATTTCACGCATATGTCCTGGAGATTTTAGTTGGATTACATGAGTATATCCGACTATATAACTGAGGCTGTTAGGAGCACTTCACCACAATATCCCCTATATAATATCCCACAGCCAGCCATAGCATCTCGTTCAGGTGGTTGAGGACCTGGACGAAGTTGTGGCCGAGCAGTGGACCACTGTAAGGGTTGCCACTCGTACATTATAATTAAGTATTGTTACCTAATTAAGTACCTAAATATTGTGTAATATTGTGTAAATATATTTTAAGACAATAATAAATTACGCGATAATAATTATTTAAATTACTCGATAATAATTTATTCAGCATGATTATATTGCTCTGGGATTAATTTAAATACATAAAAAGTTTGGTCTTAAGAATTTTTGCGTAAAACGGCAGCAAATAATGGTACAAAAAAGGCAAGTATTTAATAAGCCTGATGAGACTGTAACATAATTGTAGGTATCTAAGTAAATTTGAATCACATATTTACTTTCGATGCCCTCGAAGTTAGCATTCACAGAGAGAGTTTTATTTGTGATGAAAAGCAAATAGCGAGACGAAAGATACAAAACGACTTTGAATCTGATAAAATATTAAATACTTAATTAATTTAATTATAATATAGGCTGTCAAGATGCTGTGCAGCTGTTGAGCAGAGATAATTTTATTTGTTGAAAGTTGCTAAAGTTCATGAATAATAATATGTTTATAAGCAAAATAATAAACTAAAACGTCTGTTAAACAAATGGAATTAAACTAAAATTATTGATTATCCTTAAATTTTTTTTTAGCCTTGGGGCACGAAACCAAAACAATATTATTATTATTAACGGCTGTTATGAAGCATACTTAAACCACAATTTCAAATTTTAAAGGCGTCTCTTATACAGCTCCACAAAAGGTTTATTGGATGAACTGCAGAATTTTATTTAATTATCTGTTGTATTGGACACGTTGACATTGTAGATCTAGACGATAATTGCATTTTTTATACCATTTTATGATGAGACGATAGCGCACCGTAGCCTGGTGAGAATCGAACGATCTGCTGAGACAATGCCCGCAGGTTCAAATCCAAGGCATACACCTCTGACATTTCGAATTTACATGTGTTTGTTTATCAATTATACGTAATCGTTCGCTTTACCGGTGTGGGAAAACACGGAGAGAAAACTTACGTACCTCAAAATTCTCCATAAGAATTTCGAGGGTGTGTGAAGTCTGCCAACCCGCACTAGGCCAACGTGGTGGACTAAGGCCTAAACCCTCTCAGTAGTATAGGAGGCTCACTCAGCTATGGGCGGTGTATAATAAAGGGCTGATATTGTTATTGACTGCCTCGGTGGCGTAGTTGTATTACGGTACGACTGCAATGCTGAGGTCTCGGGTTCGATCCCCGGTTCGGGCAAAGTGATATTCGGTTTTTCTACTCAGTATCAGCCTGGGGTCTGGAATTTGTGCCCGATATGGCGATAGGCTCGCCTCCTATCACATCATGGGACGGAATACGCACGGCGAAAAGTGGGTGCACTAGTTGCACCTCTGCCCACCCCTTCGGGGATAACGGGCGTGAGTGTGCATGGTATTATTATTACATTATATCATAGATGGGTTTGTCTGATAGTAACTACCACGGTAAGCAACTGTACTCACCCACAACAACTAGGAATTTCAGAGCTCCGCATATTAATGAAGTGCGCTAATAATTATATGTCTTAATACATAGCTCAGTAGGTACTACTTACACTGGCTACAATGTCCCTTATATTCAACAATGCTTGCACTTCGCAAAATACAATGTCGTGATGTATACTTAATCTATCACCTTTTTACAATAATGAAATAACCCCTCCACTGCTAAGCTTGGACCCAATCTACTTCTGACAGGCCTTTATTATTCCATAATAAAGTGCTGCGTTTTTCTCATAGAACATCTATTATGTTTACGTGACGGCACACTCATGGGCTATTAATGTGACGTGTTTCCCGTATCGAGGCAAATTAGAGAATAAACGAGGGAAGCACAGATGCGTCAACCATAAATTTCCTTTACCATCGGAATTGACGTAATGACGTGATATTAGCACACATATTCGCTGAATCTGCACGGAGATTAATATAATTGCCTTATTACTTTGATAAGTTAACCTAATGAGCCGGGAAAACATGAGACACGGCATTTTTGGAATTGTGTTATGCATTTTTTGATTTTTTCTTTAGCGTGATGAAAGTTATTACAAATGAAAAAATGAATTGAGTAAGTATTCCTTTAAATTCCATTTATTTTCCTTTTCCTTCCGCGAGATGCAAATTCCACTATACACTTTCCGGTTTAAAAAGAAACTATATTATGTAAATCAAGAACTTGGTCGTTCTGTACGCGAAACTTCATCCAGAACCATTCAGTAGTATGTCGAATCTAATAAAATATAAACATTTGCTCTAACTATCACGTCACACACACACATCACGCCTTTATACCTGAAGGGTTAAGCAGAGGCGTAACCAGAGCACCCACTCTTCACCGGGTGTTTTCCGTCCCATGATGTGATAGGGGCGTGCTTATCGTCATGCTTGCCACAAATTTCACGCTCTAGGCTGATACTGAGGAGAAAACCCCAATATCACATTACCGACCAGGAATTTGACCCAGGGACTTCAGGGCGGTGGTCGTACTGCACACGCAATACAACTACGTTACCGAGGCAGTCTATCACTTATATTATATCCACTTTTTGCCAACAACAGACGAGTCAATGACACTCCACCGTAATGATCAGATTGGTGGAAACCGGACGCAAACCTTTACAAAAGGTGTTTTCTTTGCGTAGGGTTTGGACAAGGCGGATTGTGTTCAAAAGAAGACGGATATACACTCAGCCCTTGTATCCCCGAAAGAAGAGGCGCAACTTCTGCACTAAC
Source organism: Sphinx pinastri (assembly GCA_947568825.1). Lineage (NCBI taxonomy): Eukaryota > Metazoa > Arthropoda > Insecta > Lepidoptera > Sphingidae > Sphinx > Sphinx pinastri. Next base: position 7,340,216 of record OX387621.1, on the reverse strand, counting down.
TTTTCATCATGTGTATTCCGTGATCCATCATATTTTGTGATAGGGGGCTAGCCCATCGTACAAGTTGATTAATAATTAAAATTAATTATGCTTTTATATAACTTTGTAATGAATAGGAAGGTTTTGTTTCCTGCATTACCTACGCGTTTTATAGATGCAATGTTTGTGATAGAAGTCAGTGATGTAGAAAGAGTAAAACAGAAATTTAGGTGAAATAAATCTGCCAAATAAAATAAAATATATTTCTTCGTAGCGACGAAATTTCGTGTAAATTCAGATGGAAATCTTATATGAAAAGGATGTAAAGTAATGTAATGTACCTTTTACAAATTTATGATGTATAAAAGAACAAGAGTCACTTGAATACCTCCAAAATATTGTGATTTTTAGACACGATAGTGCCGTCACTTGCAAATAATTTCGCTTCTTGTTAATACGATAATTTTAAAAAAGAAGTCAGTATTAACTGGATAACTAATAGGATTTTATTAAAGATCCTATTTTTAGTAGCTACAGAGAAAACCACCTACATCCAATCTTATAAAGTCTACTCACCTTACTAACAATTTTTATACGTTTGTCATACATATTGTAGTGTATCGATATATGTATACTTATTTCCGTCTGTTTTCTCGAACTATACACAACGCAAACCGCGGGTAGATAGAAGATATTAATGTTAACCGGCGCGGAGTGAAGACGTTGTGTGTAGCAAACAAACCGATATATTATAATCTATTACACGAGAATAGAGACCATTACACATATGCAATGCTTTATCTCGTTTCCTCAAAAGTAAAACATTACTCAAAATAGCTAGACAAAACACTGTATATATAAAATATTTATTAGTAAGATGGCTTCGCACGCGTGAAAAGCCTTTCCCGCTACTAAAGTTCCTAAAACTCAGTACGACGCCAGCGCCATCTACTTAAAGAATCAGATTACATTTATCCATTATTTGCCATCGGAGCAAATTACCGGGATATAAGCCTATGTATTAATCTAGGACATGATTTACCCGTGTGCCAAATCCGTTAACCTGTTTCTACGTTTACTTCTAACAAACATACAAACATTTTCACAAACTCTCGCATTTATATTATACTAGCATTGCGCGCGGATCCGCCTGCGTGGAAAAGAGTAGCCTAAAGCACTCAGGAGTAATGTAGCTTCCTATTAGTGAAAGAATTTTCAAAATCGGTCCAGTAGTTCCTGAGATTAGCGTGTTCAAACAAACAATCAAACTCTTCAGCTTTATAATATTATATATAGTATAGATTAAGATGCTGAGATAAGAAAGAAAAATGATGTTTTTGTCACAGTCGCAACACAAACAGATACAATTGACATAAAATAACAATAATAACAATGGCTAGTCGTGGCTGTGACAGGTGACCACCCAGCATAATGTTGTGAAGTGGCGCAACCACAACACAACGCTGATTTCCAGTGGTCACCTTAAGTGACGTACCGGCGTCAAACCGGCTAACTGATAATAAAAAATAAAATAAAAAGTTAAACAAAATAGAAAACGGACCTGTCGACTATGCGTATACAACTAAGATTAATAGGATTAATATGGACTAGCAAGGATGCCGCTGCTGGGTCCTACTCAGGTGAAAAATGCAATAGACGAGGCTCCGTGCTTTTATGTGTAACTCAATTTCAGGTGATTGCATCTTGTGGTGCACGCTTGAACTAATTTTTACCTCGCGTTAAAATGGTTTCATCAGGTAAACTTTTTCATACCACATAAACTTACGTTTTAGATATGTAAGTATACCACACGGAAGTACTAAAATTTTAAGTATTTTGTGATATTCTAAGCTTTAAGCTCCGCCCATAAAAAGTCTATCTGAAGGAGCCCAAACACAATATATTATCTTCTTTAAGTAGCTGAGGAGTTGGATATCCTAGAGACTACTTGATGCTGCAGTATCACCTCAAAGTTGCCATGAATTGGAAATATATCCGAAGTAATAGTTCACAAAATTTCAAATTTATCGGAATTCTGAAATTTGGTAAGATTATTTTGAAAAGTAGGGAATAAGATGATTATTTTAAGCGACTGAACAAAATTTTATAAATTATAGCTAAGAAATCAGCTTTCGCATAAAACGCATACTCACGCCTTTTATCCCCTTTTTCGCCGCGCGTATGCCGTCCTATGATGTGATAGGGGCGAGCCTATAGCCATATGAGGTACAAATTCCAGACTCCAGGCTGATACTAAATAGAAAAATCCAATATCACTTTGCCCGACCCGGGGATCGAACCCGAGACCTCGTACCGTAATACAACTTCGCCATCGTGGCAGTCCAGCTTCAAACAGCTTTCAAACAGAAAAAAACTACATCAACATCGGTTCATTCATTTTGGAGCTACTACGCCAAAGACAGACATACACAGATAGGTACTCACGTGAAATTAATAACTTCCCTTATTTTTGTGTAGGGGGTAATAAAAACGGCTGTTAAAATTTTAGCAACGTATGAGCATGGACGATCTTAGAAAAAACCTGTATTTCGAAATTAGCTACATAATTTTATTTGTGTCTATAGGTGGCGAATAAAAATAATTTTCATAAAACATTCCCCGTACCGATTACTTATCCTTACTTGAATACACCTTCTTACCAAATTTGAGAGTCGGCAAATTTCCCACAGCGCTATTCGGCTAGTTAGATAATGTCAGGTTTGTGCATAGATCGCGCTTCTCCAGCTTTGAAATGCTATATCAAATTCTCTTGGCCATGTAGGTTAACAGATTTAGAATTAAGCGGCTTTTAATTGCATCGAAATGGTTTTCGCGAGTGCTATTTCACGTCCTACGCTCTAAATGCCGATCACATGCAAAGGGATCGTTAGCGGTAAAACGGTTTTTGGTGGATATTAGACATGTGTCCTTATTATTCTAGATATTTATGTTGGTATGGGAAAGGTGACCTAAAATTGTTTTGTTCAAAGATAATCAAATAACATCTCTTAGCTACTAATGTGGGCAGAGGTTGCATGACCTGGTGTATTTTTTTATAGTATTGGTCACTACTAAAAAAAAAAAGTATTGGTCAGCTAAACAACCTATTAGGTCACGAAATGTTTAGTTATCTCCATATATAAGCCTAGGATACTAGAAGAATCGAATCGAATCGAATACGGTTTCTTTCAGCTGTGAAAAAAGCACTTGTAAGTCAACGCGATCAAACGATATAACCCTTTCTGTCGCATATTTTAGCATATTTTGCGATTTCGAGCCCGACTCGTACTTGTCCAGTTTTTTTTTATAAGATAATGTATAAACATCTTAATATTTAATACGTTGGATGGGATAAGAACCTTATAAAAATAATGAAATAAAATGTAATTAGAAATTTTAAAAAGAGAATTCCTTTGCTCACAGTCATCTACTTTTTAAAAAGAACAAACCAGTGCCTGCCCTCTTGTATGATAAAATTTAAATGTGTTATTAATATGTAAATGCTATTTGTTCCCGACTTACCGTACCTGCTACGTGTACAATGGAACTTAAATAAAGTCAACACTTTGTTTTCAAAATAAACCTTCGCGTTAAATATAAATTTTAAATTAAAACACTTGTATTCAGGTATTTTTAACGGCGCTCTTGAAAAATGCTGCAACAACTTTTCATATAACAAACATAAGCACGTCGTAATAAGTACTGTTTTTAATTGGGTAGATGTGAATATGTAGGAAGGCTATAAGAGCGGGTAAATTACAACTGCCCGACCCTAGAGATAATTCCACGTCTGATTATAGATGGATAAAAATTACAAGTTGCAATATTATTGTATGTGCACAAATAAAAACTGTTGTGTTTCGGTTTGAAGGACATTGTAGCCAGTACAACTACTGGACATAATGAGACTTAACATCTTATGTCTTAGGATGACGAGCGCAGTGGAATGCCACACAGTACTTTGTAAGTCAAGGTGCTGGATGGTGTTGCTACTGTTTATGGGTGGTCGTATCGCTTACCATCAGGCGAACGGCATGCTCGTCTCGTCATTGAATGCAAAAAAAAAAAAATTGTAATAGGCCAATGTCTGTACATTATAGATATTGAAGAAAAACTAATATGTCTTAGTTATACTGTTTATTAGAGCAACAGAAGCTAAAGTAACAGTTTTTAGAAATTTTGTCTGTCTGCCTGTATGTTTTTACACGCATTACGCAAAAACACTGCATGGAATGGAATGCAGTTTTCACCGATGTGTTTCTAAAGGTCTAGCTTAAAATATCGGCTCAATTTTATTTAATTATATACTAGACTTCTGCTCGCGGCTTCGCCCGCATGAATGAGTTTTTCCGGGATAAAAGTCCCGCGTTATATTTCCCCGCGATAGCCTATGTTACTCACTGATAATGTATCTTTATATTGGTGAAAGAATTTTTCAAATCGGTCCAGTAGTTTCGGAGCCTATTCAATACAAACAAACAAACAATGAAATCTTTCCTCTTTACAATATTAGTATAGACAAATGCGAAAGTTTGGATGTTTGTTATTAAATCTTGCTAGAACAGCTGAACGGATCTGGATAAAATTAGGCTCAGGTATAGATTATAGTCTGGAATAGCACGTATGTCCCTTTTTAACCGTGTCAAATATATAGCGGGACTTTTATCACGGAAAAACTTTATCACGCGGGTTGAGCCGCGATCAAAAGCTCGTTAATATTAATATTAAACTTTATAGGTTTTTACAAACCTAATGAGACAATAAAACCAATGAGCTCTCGGGTTCGATCCATTGGCTAGACAAGTTCAAAGCTCAGTATGTTATTTATGTCGAGCCAAAAAACATGTATAAATCTAGAACTTGTTTTTGATGGCCATGTGGTTATGGTACAAAAATGATTTCATCGAACCATTGGGCAATAACTTCTTCTCAACCCGATCTATTAGGAATATAAGTTTAAAGTATGAACATTTCAATGCTTATTTGAAATATAATCCGTATTTAAATTTATCTCGACATGCATTAAGACTACAAATATAAAAATATTTGTAAAATGTTAATACTTTTTATAAAACTGTCACCGTCGACGTAAGAGCAAAGATAATATTTAACTGAAGCACAACGAGTGTATTCAACACATGTGTGACCTACTTAAGTAAATAAGAAACAAGCAGCGTCAACGTTCAACAGAACGGTTTTTGTTTGTATCTAAATCGTTCGACTTGGATCCCACTGTCATAATATATCAGAATTGGAACCCTGCCTATTTACTATGCCTTAAGCAAACCCACACAAATTTAGTGTCGTCCCAACGGGATTTGTACACCCGACCTCCTTTTCTGCAATTCCGCATGTTAGGCTACGGCCAATTACTACTGTATATTAAATTCAGTGTTAAACAAGACTTGGAAGCATCACAGAATTAATATGTGTTGTTGCCGAATGTCGCGAAAGAGTTGTAAATTCATGACAATACATTCATCAACCATTTTTTTTTGGTTGTAAAGTTATGAAAATTGTGTTTAGTACCAAATCACTACTTTCGTAGTCTTATGTTTTATCTGATTATAATATGTGCTAATATATATGCGAAGGTCTGTGAAAATGTTAGGTTTTTTTAGCAATAAACAGCATTCGATTTGAATGAAATTTGGGACACACATAGGCAATGAACGAAGTGAACGATAGCCTAGTTGGGAATGGAACGGTTTGCTGCGACAATGTCCGGTGGTTCAAAACCCACCTCTGACTTTTGGAAGTTACATGTGCATTGTTTATCAATTATCGTTCGCTTTAACGGTGAAGGAAAACATCGTGAGGAAACGTACATACCTGAGAATTCTCCATACGAATTTCGAAGGTATGTGAAGTCTGCCAACCCGCACTAGGCCAGCGTGGTGGACTAAGGCGTAACGCCTCTTAGTAGTAGAGGAGGCCCGTGCTCAGGAGTGAGCAATAATATAAGTACTATTATTATAGTGGTACTATTATAATGTAACGTTGTTAAGAACGTTAACGCTCTTTACGTCACTTTAACTACCAATCGAAACCACTGTTGTCTCTATCTATCTAATCTCTATCTAATCTGTCTATTGGCTAATAGGTTGTCAGTCGTTTTGACGTACGTCTGAATGGCGCCCGTATAAATAAGCGTGCAATGTCACGCGCGCTCTCTTTGCAATCGTCTTCGCTGTAGCACCACTATACTACAATCTATCTGCGTGTTGCCACGCACACCGTTGTTCCCGCTGGGGTTTCCACGGTACGGCGTCTTGACCACCGTGTTCCACGGTACGGAGTGCTGACTCCGTCCTGACCGCCGTCCCTCCACGGTGCGGGGTGCTGACTCCGCCACGTGCGCACCATCGTCGTCGCGGGTGCTGATCCCGGTCACGTGCGCACCATCGTCGTCGGAGTGCTGACCCCAACCATCTCACCACCGTTGCGCAGACCACGTAGCCTCACCATCTGCCCGGCGAGCTGCAGCCGGAGCTAGCCACGTGCATCAGCGTCGTGCCGTTCGCCTGAATCGGAGTCCCCGCAGGCCAGTGACTCGTATGCATACCACCAGCAAACCGTACCGAGTGTAACCATACCATACCATACCAGCCCTGTATTATATACTGCCCACTGCTGAGCACGGGCCTCCTCTACAACTGAGAGGGTTAAGGCCTTAGTCCACCACGCTGGCCTAGTGCGGGTTGGCAGACTTCACATACCTTCGAAATTCAGCTAACTTCTCGGGTATGCAGGTTTCCTCACGATGTTTCCCTTCCGAGTGTAATACAGAGGTGCAAAATAAAGCTCGTACCACGTACCCTAAACCCTGAGTTTCTCTTCTCTCTCCTACACACTATCTGCGGCATACCGCCGCAATAACCAAACTTTAAGTAGGTACAGTAAGTCAGTAACTGATTCAAAAAAATGTAAATACATGAACTACTAAAGTGATTTAGAAACAATATTATATACGGAGAGTACAAATATGGGTTAATTTATTAGATAATTTTTGTCCTTGAAAAGTCGATAGTGGTATTGTTATCATAGGAATGAAGTTTGACGCGGACGCCGCAGAAAAATCTAGTAATTGAGAAATGGATGGAAGCGATAAAATTACTCTTATTCGAAAAGTATAAAGTGTATTGCGCAACATAATCACAATGTATGCCTTTGTAGCGTCGAGTGAGCGTCGAAATATGCATGAGTAGAGATTATATTTTAGTTATTAGGTTCTTTTAACTCATAGATAATGATTGTTTGCATGTGTAATGTATTGCCAAACTTCGAGTACACAGCCATTAACGAAACTGTGTGATGTAAAGTGGTCGTCAGTAGGAGAATTGTCATATTCGGACATCACAAATGACTGGATACTTGACCTACATTCAAGGCGTTGAGGGTTCATATTGTGTTACAAGTGGCACGGACTTGGCAAACCCGGACAAATCCTCCATTAGCATCACTTACTCGCACGACAGATGGCATGCAAATATTGGCGGCTAATTGATGTTTGATGGCCTTTTCTGAAGTTTGTGTCGTAATCGCCTGTGATTTAGTTTAAGTTTGCAATGTGCCGTCGAGTGTCGATCAGAGTTCACGAAATACGGAACTAGAAGACGTGAATGTCGTAAAACACAATCATAAAACTGAAAAGTTGTAAAAAGATGAGTGTTTTTAAAATCCATTAAATTTGCAGCGTATTACGAAATAATTTGATAAAAAGTTGTAGGGCTGGGGCCGCAGTTTGGCCAGCTCGTGTAATCGTAATAAAAATTGTATGGAAAACTTTTGTTCGGAATTCGTTCACTTAGATGATGTAGCTAATCTTCGCGGAACTTGGGTATTATAAAAAGTAGGTACCCATCTGTTAATTACAACGCCCAAGTAAAGTTTTGTTGGGAAGGAAAACTGTCTAAACATGTTTTTTGAATTTTCCTAATGGAATTTCTAAATAAGGGCATTGCAGTCGAAGAAATAACAGGAGGTAAGAGTATTATTATTGGTTTTATAGGTCCATGACAAAAGTTTCAAAGAGATAAATATAATATTACAATATACTACGAAACCAATCGAAAGATACAGCTTTTCTAGTTTTATTTATTTAGGAAAACGTAACTATTTGTTTGATATAATGCTAACATGCAGAGAGGAACCAAGGAATCGTAGCCAGTTATTGGATGGAAATATCTAAATAAAATTTTATGATGCTTTCTAAACAGTGTTCAGTTATAAACTATTTTCCAAAATTCGAAATTGTTCCTGGAGTACGGCATGGATAAAATTAGAATATACTAACCCCTATTTTTTATTTAGGATCTCAGCATTTTAATAACCCTGTTATTATGAGTGTTCTTACAGAATGTTGGTGAATTTTATGCTATCATTATTTACAATTTCTTACTTTGTTGTAAGTGTAGGCAAAGGTGTAACCAGAGTACCCACTTTTGGACAAATGTGTTCCGTCTCATGATGTACTAGGAGCCGAGCATATCGTACCATACCATACCATACCAGCCCTGTATTATATACTGCCTACTGCTGAGCACGGGCTTCCTCAACAACTGAGAGAGGGTTTTAGGCCTTAGTCCACCACGCTGGCCTAGTGCGGGTTGGCGGACTTCACATACCTTCGAAATTCAGAGAACTTCTCAGGTATGCAGGTTTCCTTCACCGTTAAAGCGAGCGATAATTCACAAAGAATACACACATAACTTTAATTTTTTAGAAAAGTCAGAAAGATGTATGTGCCCTTGGGTTTTGAACCTGCGGACATTCGTCTCGGCAGTCCGTTCCACTCCCAACTAGGCTATCGCCGCTTTTTTCATATTCCACCATATCGGGCAGAAATTTCAGACTCCGGGCTGATACTGATAAAACCCAATATCACTTTTCCCGACCCGGAAATTAAACCTGTGACATCAGAGCGGTGTCGTACCGCACACGTAATACAACTACGCATGGAGGCAACTACGCCACTGAGGAAATCTTTGATATTTGAATTTCATAATGCCCAATAATTACACTTTTTTTTTTTTTTTGGTTTCGCGGAGAAAGTGCGTTACCACTACCGCCCGGCCTTCGTGGGGGGCGACCGAGCGGTTATGTTGGGTTCACCGTGCCTTACGACCCGGCGTTGAGCCGCCCGGAGAGATGGAAAACGTCGGGCGACCGCCAGGTCGAGTCCCTAACCTATGTACAACGCACGGCATACCAACTAAAACTCCGCGGTGGCCATCTTCGGCGCATTAGGGACGGCTGCGGGCTTCCTCTGACTAATGTCTAAGTTTTCGTCCGCAACCGCCCCTGCGCGGTGCCGCCTGGTGCGGCCCGTCTCCTGTTGTGGGGGGGGCTCAGAAGCCCCCGCGCACCGAAGGACGCTCTCAGCGTCTACGGCAGCGTGAGGCCTACCTGCCACGCTGCCGTCCATCACGGGGGTCGCAACAGTGTGCTAAAAGAAACACAAAACAAAGACGGACGGCCCCCTGCCGCCCGCCCGCGACCCCCGGTGGCCCCTATAAGTCGCCTCTTACGACAGGCAGGGGATACCGTGGTGGAATTCTCCAAACGCCCCCAATCCACAGGGCGGCCCAATAATTACACTGGCAATGTCAATTACATAGAAGTTACGGAATTAGTAATTATCCTCAAATACGGCTATTGTAACCGTGTTTGATGAGTGTGTATATGTTTGGTTATATTTCCGGCACGATTGTGGTGAATAAACTCCATATATATTGACAAGCAAGTGCCTATAACTTTTGTAGGAATTTGTATATGCTTTATAGTATAAACTATAATGCAAATAAAATACTGGAAACGATTTTATATAATTCCCTTAAGAAAGAGAAAACCAATTAAAGAACAGGTCTAGGTGGTGGAGCACTACTTATCAATCATCATCATCATCAGCCACATGAAGTTCACTGCTGGACAAAGCCCCCCCCACAGATTTCCTGTCCTGTCAAAAGCGGCCCGCATCCAGCGTGTCCCTGCGACCTTTATCAAGTAGTCTGTCCAACTTGCAGGTAGTCATCAATATTACTGTACCAATCTGTGTACCAAATTTCATTTAAATCGGTTCAGTAGTTTTGGCGTGAAAGCGCGACAAACAGATAGACCGACAGAGTTACTTTCGCATTTATAATATTAATAAGGATTATGTAGTGATATATAATGAGTAATTTATCGGATGCCCAATAATATGTTGACTATTCTTTTTTCTGGCTCTATCGGCCTGAAAGTCCTTTGGTGTCAATCAATAAAAAAATTATACAAAGTTGCTCTACTATTGAGATTTCCCGAAATAAGTCAATTAAATAAGCTCAATTTCTAATTTAAGTACTTTACTAATATCTAAAAAAATTACATTGATTTTGCTACCACTTACAACATAATGAGCACGATAACTTAGTTGGGAACGGAAGGTTTAAAACCTAAAGCACACAAATTTTACTCTACGAAGGTACATGTGTACTGTTTATCAATTATCGTTGGCTTTAACGGCAAAGGAAAACATCGTAGGGAAACCTACATACCTGAGAATTCTCTTTAACATTTCGTGGGTATTAGAAGTCCGCTAGCCTGCACTAGGCCAGCGTTGTCTAAGGCCTAAATCCCTCAGTACCAGAAACCCGTGCTTAGCAGTAGGCAGTATATAATACAAGACAGTTTTATTACAAAGTAACCGTTCTCGAAATTCATTAATTCCCATATGGGCGTTCAAAACAAGCCCATAACAATACCGCACTGTGCCGTTTCTTAGGTCATTCCATTTGTGATTTGAGTGGGGTTGAATGCGTCTTTGTTTCAATAATGCGCGGCATTGTACTCTCGTCGCTATAGCTCCTCGCTATGATTCGTTTCCGTATACTGGTACTCGCAAATTGGCGTGGTGGGAAGCGCCAATCTGTTTTGCAAATTTATTGTATCTCGAATATATTGCAGTTCTAATTGGCAGTAGTGAGTAGAACGCTTCAGTGTTTATTTGTTAAATTATATATCATTTATATAGGTATACACCAATAGAGTTGAAATATAATTGCATGTCTATAGCATAAAATTAACTGGAATTCAAACTTCACAATCTCATGGAGCCTGAGTATGCTGTTAATTAGAACAACATGGTCTTTATTATATAATAAACTAGGTATTATTGAAGACTGCGAAAATTATACAAAATAAGTTATATTTATTCGGTAACAATTAATAAATCCTCATAATTGACGTATCATATCCAATAAAACGAGACTATTTGCCCAATCGAAACATCAAAGTGATTGTACATTTCGTGCGGAAGTGGGCACATCAAAAGGAGTACCGTACATTCAAGCTAATTTTACATAGGGGAATCTCGCAACTCTTAAAGCAACTTAAAAGCAAAAGGTTTTTTCTAAATGCTACCTGTTTTTTATTTCTAAACCTCTACACGCCACGAGCTTTGTTTGTGCTTTTAGCTAAAGCTAATGGGTAACGGATGTAAACGGAGTTGAGGTAAAGAAACGAGAATGTACATCTGTAGACAGGCGCTTTACGTAACCATTATAAAAACATTACTCGGATATCTTCTGAAACTTTTTTTTTCCGCCCCTGTCTATTTCTCATTAAATTACTTTTGTTGCCCAGGCTGAATGAATTTCTGTGGGTATAGATACTTGTTAGATAACCTACTTTAAGCTCCGAAAGTAGCGAATGTGAGAAATCTATTATTTACTTGAAATATTCAGTATACTTACCTATAGTATATTTACCTATCGTAAAATTTCAATATTTGTGCACTGGTTTATATATATATACCTAAGTTTTATTTTAAACGTACCTATGTTTTTTTTTATACACACATATTCACGCCCATTATCCTCGAAGGGGTATAGCAGAAGCGCAACTAATACACCCACTTTTCGCCGTGCGTATTCCGTACCATGATGTGATAAAAAGCGAGCCTATTGCCATGTCAGGCACAAATTCCAGACTCCGGGATGATACTGATTAGAGTAACCCAACATGACTGCCCGACCCGTGAATCGAACCCGAGACCTAGGCACTGCACTTATACCGTAATACAACTACTGCCAGATGGCAGTAGTGACAGGCTTGCAGTCTGTAAATGTAAATAACAATAAATATTTGTGTTCCGATTTGAAGGATATTATAGCCAGCATAATTACTGGGCATCATAAGACTTAAAATTGTATGTTTCAGGGTGACAGCAGTGCAGTGGACTGCCACGTAGTACTTTGTAATTCAAAGTTCTGTATGGTGTTGCTGCTATTAATGAGTGGTCGTATCGCTCACCATTAGGCGAGCGGCATGCTAGGCACATCATTCAACTGCAATCAAAAAATATATAATACGCGCAGTGTTAAAAAAAATCGGTTACTTATTTGGCAAAATAAAATTAGTTTGTGCGTTGTAAGAGCTAATACCATAAACATAAACACACTGTTTAATTTACAACCTTTCTTTTCTTTGCTGGATAAAATCAAACCTTCAATTACAAGTCAATGACGTACACTGCATCTGTATTCCCGTCTTTCATAAAATTTTGGCGTATTTAAATGATAAGATAAACAAGACAGCGTCGTAAGAATCGCTTGGTTGTGACTTTTACCGCTGAATAATTCATTTAATCCATTTAATAGCATTGACCAATACAAAAGTACAAAAGGAAAATTTAATCGTTGAGTACCTACGTGCTTTTCATTGCATTTATATGCGCTACCAAATTAACAGTTTAATTTAACTGACAAACCTTACATACGAAATTAAAATGTAAAATTGTTTTATAGCGTGGGGCAATGACCTGTCCCCTTCTACTGTCGAAAGGGGCTTAAGAGCTGATCGGAGTATTTCATGTAAACATCTGGTATCTAATGGCATGTCTTGAGAGTCCTCGAGGCGACTTCCACATTTAGGTTCGAAATTAGACGTGATATTATTTTAAACTAGCTTTTGATCGCGTCTGCACCCGCGTCAGAAAGATTTTGCGGGATAAAAGTCCCGCTTTGTATGTATATTCCCGGGATAAAAAGTATCTCAAACTATATCCGTATCAAATTTCATCGAAATCGGTTTAGAAGTTCCAGAGGTTACTTTCTACAAACAAACTCACATTAACTCTATGTAATATTATTAGTATAGATTTACGGGTTGGTTTTTGTAGGTCAATCCGTTTTATAATTTAAGTTAGACTTCTAACAATACATCGATGAAAGCTGCAGTAGTTTTTGCGTGATACGTATAACAATTTATAGACAAAAATTCTAAGAACTGTTCTTTTGGCTTCTGTTGCTCTAATAAAGACATATTAGGTTTCTACAATATGTATAATGTCCAGACAACGACCAGTAACAATTTAATTATATGTAGGTATAGATTTCAATCATTCTAAATTATGGGCTCGTCATAATGTTATTACTTCGCTCCGTTCACCTTTTAGCAAAGACTAAGGGCGGTATAAATTAATCAATCTCAAGTTTGAGTAAGATCTCAAGAAGATATTTCATGTATTGAACTATTAAGGGCGGTATTAATAAATCAATCTCAAGTTTGAGTTACATCTCAAGTAGACATAATGTATTGAATTATTCATACATTATGTCTACTCGAGATGTAACTCAAACTTGAGATTGATTTATTAATACCGCCCATAATAAACCAAGCTTAAGCTATTATTGAAGAGCTTGTTCTCAGCTGAGTAAGCGCTGTTACACAAACAAAACTTAGCTGTCAAAATCCATCACACATTGTAACTTAAGATGTCATTTGACTTATGTTAATGTGGGTTTATTAAATAGCGACTATCTTATGATACTGGCCTTAATTTGACAGCGTCTCAACTGGTATCGCACTTCAGTGCGACGTTGAGTTGCATTTATTAATACCGCCCTAAGAGCCATTGCGTAATTCGTAGTAATTTGATGACACGGCGTATAGTTTAAATACCTATTACGCTGTAATATGCCGAGATGTTAAATTGTTTTTTCACAGAAACTATTACCGTCACTTACAATAACGTCATTGCTCTTCTAACATTATAAGCATTTTTTATTACTAAGAATTTGTCCTCCTATTTTGAATTTTTTGGTGACTAAATAACAAAATTCATGTAAAATATTTATACTTGTGCCCGACGTGTGCAAGTCCTTCCAGTGTCACATGCTGAAACTACCGGTGATTGTAGTACTTCTCTGTATTAGAGTTTCAGATACAATTCCCACTGATACTTAAAATTATTATTTTATAAGTAATACTAGTATCAGCTCGGAGTCAGAAATAGTGCCCGATGTGGCGATAAGTTCGCCCCCTATCACATCATGGGATTTAATAAGCACGGCGAAAAGTGGTTGCACTAGTTGCGCCTCTACCTAGCCCTTCGGGGATAAATGGCGTGTGTGTGTGCCTGTAAGTAATACTTATAAATATTAGTGGGCATTATATCTTAAGCTGAGTATAATATATTCTCACCCTACCTCATAAGTCATAGTTAATATCTACTTGGCGATCCGATTCTATTGTTGAAGAGCAGTACTGTAAGGCAAGCCCTTAAAAAAAGACAAAAGTAGGTATCTTAAATAAGGATCTTGTAGTGTATATGTGTAGTACTATATCTTAGTGTTATATTGCAGAATAAAAAACATTGTTACAGTAAAACCTGTTTAGTTATTGATTTAGGGCTTACTTGACAAGTTTTAGTACATTTTATTTGGCAGCTATCGCATTAAACAGCTAATGTAGTACGTACTCTATATATTACCATTTATTTGGGAGCAAAGATTAGAGCCCACTAATTACTTTTGTATTTGGTGGGCTTATACATTTGTGTAAAGGTCGCAGGAACACGCTGGATGCAGGCCGCTTTCGACAGGTCCGTCTGGAAATCTTTGGGGGAGGCCTATGATCAGCAGTGGACGTCATGTGGCCGATGATGATGATACAATTGTGTGACGAGTAGATTTAAAAAAAATTTAACCACGCCCTTATTATTTAGTTCCCGTATATTTACTTTATAACACCAAGTCGAGTGTAAAAGTGTGTGGCGGTAATCATTGTGTTTTGAGATAACCTTTGTTGTTCGGTTATCGTTACAGGAAAGATAAACGATCGTTAAATTTTATTTTTTTATTACCAATGCTACAGTCTTTACAATTATGTCAAATGGATTGCGATGAATTTAAAACACATAAGAACAGAAATTGGTACATTCATTTCTAACACTAAAATGACTGATATTCGTTTTCTTAATACACAATTAGTTTTACATTACATATAAATGTCTGGAGTATAAACATTTGTTACTTTCTACATCGTAGGTACAAGATGTATGACTGATTCTTAACGTAAGTTTGCAATACTTTAGAATAATTTACAAAACATACAATTACATATTACTCTAAAAATGTACAAGTACTTCTATGATAATCACAATAGAATGTTTATCCTTGCATAAACAAGTAGCAACGTTAAACGTTAACAAATATTAAACAAAACAAATACAATACCGTTTCTGAAATATCCACGTGTATCATTCAATTACAACCTTATCTTTATGAATGAGAGAATTTTGTCTATTTGTAGAACCCAATTCAATGTAAGACGTTAAAGGAATACTTAGGATAATACAATTTATATCAAGTTCTTTCCGACCGAATTTAACAAAGTTTTAAGAAATGTTCGTATAGTGTAAGGCCTTTAACTTAAGACAGTATGGCCGTCCTAAGAACAATCATTCATTAGTACGATTACGCTTTAATAAATTTCTCTATAACATCAAGTATATATTTGTTTAAATAAATATTATAATATTAATAACCGCTTTCAATGTTATGTTTGGACTAAAACAACCCCAAAATATTTTTGTGCGAAGAACACGAAATAAAACTCATTTTACGCAAAAAATATTTCATGACAAGAAACTTTTCCGATTATCGCACATTTCGTTATTGATAACTCACAGTTATAATAATTCATTTCTGTCTGCCAAACTTCCCAAAAAAGTTTCCAAGACGATGACGGTATAAAAGGCTCCATCCCAACATGAGTGGCATTTTATTCATACGGGAATCAAATTGAAAATATCCGATCCTACCGCTTTATGTTTGCAAGTTAAACCACGTGTATGGAAGGTAGATTATCGCTCACTCGTGTTTGCATTGTGGCTTCGTTTTATCTGTAATGGTATTTATGTCCATGTCCGTGGTTTGTACTTCCACGTTGGGCGTATTGAAATTATCATACGAAATATACTGAGGCGCCTGTTGTACTTCGGGTTTAGCTACCGCTTCACGTTTTTTAGTTTTTATGTACCCTAAAGCTGACACTAACACCACAAACACTATAAATCCGATACAACAACCGACGACTAAGCTTAGCCGCCTTGTCAATATGTCAGCGATACCCATGTATGTGTTCGAGAAGGGACTATCTATAGCTGCTCCGAATATTTCTATAGTTCTCACACTAGCACATTTGCTTGTCATTGAATCGTTCATGTACGATCGTAGGTGATTCATGATTTGCTCGTCTCCATATATGCTGTTTGTATTAGTATTCTCTGGTAGAGGTGCAATTCTGGCATCAGGCACGGAAGAGCCCGACGACGCTAAAACTCCAAAGTTTCCGACAGCCAGAACACAAATGGTGTACCTCGACCCTGGTGTCAAATGATTTAGTCTCGTTGACCTCGCGGTGGCATTCAGTATTTTTCCTCGTATCTGTGGAATACAGCAGAGTTAGTAACTGCAATAGATCGCCTAGGCTTTTGTGAAACGTGCAGTCAACTACGTATCGAATGGTAAAAAAGTTTGTGGGTATGAAGCATTGTTAAAAGGGAAGATTTAAAAGGATTCACAGTACAACCGAACATCCACGGACGAGAAACATAAATATTTTTTATGGACCATTGAAGTGATGCACAGCCTTTGTATTCAAATGTTTGTTGTAATGGTCGCTGCGCGCATTTTATACAACATTTTACTCTAAATTATAGGTTTTCAGTGCCGTACAGGTACTTATGATAACAAAGTTTACCGCTTACCGTGTTTGAGTTCTGTTCGGGGAAATATGCCACTTGGTAGCCGTACAGTCCAGATTGGTTCCGACTCTGCCACGATACGATGACGGAGTATGTTTGTATGTCTTGTATAGCCACTCGAACAATTACTGGAACATCACAGAGTTTCTGTGGTGGTAATTGTACAAATATACTTCCATGAAGCTCTTCAGGATGGTCACATCGTAGATTGCTTGTACCCTTTTTCACAATTTTATAATGATCCAACATCCATCGCCAGACCTCTTGAGACTCGCAGTTACATGTTAAAGGATTTTCTGAAAGTATGATTTCATTAGAAATTACTAAACACATAAAAAATTTATACAATAAAATTTTCCTCATGCTTACCATCAAAGTTTAAGGTCTTTATTTGTGGTTCTAGTGATGTTAATAATTTCATTTGAATTACTTCGAAGTAGTTGTGACTCAGGTCTATAAACGATATCTTATTCAAGTTCTTGAATGCGTCTGAAGATACCGCTGACAGCCAATTTCCATTTAAATATAATTCTGTAAGGCTTTGGAGACCTCGAAATATATCTCTATTGATTCGTGTTATGTGGTTGTAAGAGACATCTAATTTTTGCAAGCTCTGTAAGTCTGATGTGAACTCTTCCAATTCTCTGATAGCATTTTGGGAAATGTTCAAAAAGCGTGTTGAATATAATCCTTGAAGTCTTTCTCGAGGAATATTTTCTAATTTATTTCGACTTAAATCAAGGATTTCTAAGTTATGTAATTTCAAGAATGCTCCGGGCGATAAACGAATTATGGAGTTTTGACTGAGTAATAATCTTTTAAGAGAAGGAAAATTCTCGAAATCTTTACTTGTAATAATCGTTAGGTTTGTATCTGTTACAACCAATTCCTCTAAAAGGGGAAAGAGTTTCGATGGATAAGTTTGTAGCAATTGCACTAAGGAGTTAGACGACAGGTTAAGCGTTGTTAAAGCGGGGAGAACCGCTTCTGACAGACCATTACTAGGAATATACTTGAAAAGATTATGGGACAAATCTATTTCTTTCAGTCCCAGTGAATGTTGGAAAAAGTTCGGGGGAAGAACTGTCAGTAAGTTTTTACTTAAATTTAAAGTAAGGAGATTTTTCAAGGCAGGGGAATTGAATCCGTTCAACATAGAAATCCGATTGTTACACAAGTTTAATGTTCTTAGATTTTGTAAACCAATGAATTTAAAGAAATCTACACTATGCAGTTGATTGTGACATAAATCTAAAATTTCCATTGATGTGACGTTGAACAAAGCAACATGTGGGAAATCCGTGAAATTGTTTCCACTTAAATTCAATTCCTGCAATATTGTTGTGTACGCAAACACGTCTTTGTGTAGATCTCTTAAATTATTGGAAGCTAAATTAATACGTAAAAGATTCTGATTCTTTATAAAAATCGTCGGAGGTAACTGAGATATGTTCGACATTTCTAGCGATAGTGTCTGGAGCGAAGGGAGATGCGAGAAGGTCTTATTCTCCAATAAAGTAAAATTGTTTCTGGCTATCGTCATTGACTTTAGACCAGGTATCTGAATTTGAGTGATTTCCCGTGAGGTCAAAACGTTATCGTTAATCTCTAAGTGGCTCAAGTTCGGCAAACTTTTAAGGGAATCGGCTTCAATGGTCGATATGAAGTTCTTATTTAGGCGGAGTTGTTTGATAGGTAGGGAGGAAATGTCAAAATCAAATATGACTATTTCATTTTGTGATAGATCAAGTACTTTTAACTTTGCCAAGTATTGAAAAGTATCTTTTGCAACCTGATTTATATTATTGCACTGTAAATACAGTTCTTCTAACGTTAAGAGCTTAAAAAATGTTTCATTGCTTAGTTTTATAAGCTTGTTATTACTTATATCTAGAAATTTTATCTTTTTTAAATGCATAAAAGTCCTATGTTCTATATGTACAATGCTATTGTTTTTCAGATACAGCCTTTGTATGTTCAACAAATCGTTAAAGAGATTAGATGTTAATACGTTAATGTTATTTTGGCTCAACCACATAATTTGCACATTAATTTGCCCTCGAAGAGAACTATTTTTTAATAAAGATAAATAATTTGCCGCTAATTGTATAGAAACTAAAGAAGAATTTCTATTCGGAAATACGTCTCCGATAGTAGTCAAACGATTACCCTGCAAATTAATGTGCTGTAAATTTTTAAGAGTTATAAATGCATGAGAGTCTATATTTTGAATCACGTTATTTTGCAAATGTAGCTCTAAAAGTCCAGGCAAAGGACTGAATACGTTTCTTTTTACATGACTTAATTTATTATTTTGTAAACGAATTTCTCTTAGTTCCACAAGTTTGTCGAATACCAACTCGTCTAATTCGTTAATTTCATTATTATCTAAACTTAAAGTAACTAATTTACGATTAGACTGAAAAATACTACGTGGAAGTATTTTCAAAAAATTTGTTCCCATATGTAGTTGAGTTAAATTTTTCAACGAGGAAAAACAATTTGGATGTAATCTTTGGACACCATTATGTTCAAGGTTAAGAACAGTTAAACTGACTGCGTTGTCAAAGGCGTCTTCAGGTATTTCGAGAATATTGTTTTCCGATAGAAATATCTCTGAAAGTTGATGGAGATTTGAGAACACGCTTTTGATATTATGAAGATGGTTATGACTTAAATCTACGGTATGCATGTTTCGATTCTTTTGAAAAATATTCTTAGCCAAATATTTTATTTTATTTTTACTTAAATCCACTGTTTCTAACTTTTCTAAAGAGTAAAATGCTTCTGCATCAATATTTTCTATTTGGTTGCTATAGAATGTGAGCGTTTTTAATCGAGGCATACTTCGAAACCAGTTTTTCCCTATCGACGTAAAATAATTGGAATTTAGGTCTAATGCCACAAGATTGGGGATCGTGGCATTTGTATCGTCGGGTATCAAATTTATCTTGTTCCACGATAACCTCAAATTACTCAGCTTGTTTAATTTCCCCAAAGATTGAAGTGGAAAAATGCTGAGGAAATTTTCTGTCATATCTAATTCTATTAACGATTCTTCGAGATTGTAAAATGCATTTTCGGAAATGTTTGCTATTTTATTGCCCTTTAGATTGAGTTTCTTTAGCTTCAGGCTTCCAAAAGTGTTTGCTTGAATATCTTTGATGTCGTTGAGTTGCAAATCTAGTGACTCAATATTGTACAGTTCAACGATTGATTCATGCGGAATTTTGTTTAATTTACTGGAAATTATACTCAAAGATCCCAGCGAATCACGTAAAGACGTGAATGCGTTTGAAGTTATTTTGTTTATGTGCGTTTGTGAGATTTGTAAATTGTTTATTTTTATTTTCGCCGGGAACAGTTCTGACTTTAACTCCGTTGTGGAACTTTCTAGGTCATATATCGATAAGGATTGGATTGTTCCTTTTATCTTTGACAGCACATTTTTCACAACACCGGGAGTTGCACTGGGGCATTCCAAAAATAACCCTGAAAATATGAGTATTATTGCAGACTACTATAAATTTTAAATATATTTAAGGGTCTTCTGTTAAACTTTGTATGAGTCTGTCGTTATAGTTGAACAATGTTTTGAATTACTTTCTCTGAGGGTTTACCGAACACGACAAAACACTGTACATCTATTACAGAAATATACAACGTTTATAAATAAGGAAATAAGAAAATTATGTAATTTACGCACCTTCTTTGAAGTTATAGCACGGACAAATTGGATTTTCTGCTAGGCTGGGACACTGCGATTGTTCTTCTCCTTGCAGTATCGGAATATGAATGATGATTAATATGAAATATGCGCCGCATTTCAGGCGGGACAATCGAGTGACAATTCCCATAGTGACCCGACGTCATTTCAATGTCATTGTGCATCAGGTGTTCCAGTCCATAGATGTCTTGTTTCTGCAACAACGTAAATGTAAATACTACATAAAACTAAGTTATTTGTATCGATACTCTGGAGGAAGATATATATTATAAATCTTATTCACAATAAGAACACGATAACATTAAAAACTTTTTAACAAATGTAAAACTGGCTTGAGTAGCTTTTTAAAGGCGGTTTTACTTTTGGTTAAAAAGTTCTTAGTTTTTGTTGGTAAGAAATAAACGCAAAAGACTCCAATAATAAAAATCACAAAATTCTATTTCATTATGAGGAGTTAGTTACCTATTGCATCTTCGAATTCCATGGTCCCATAACAATGAAATAAAAATGATACCAATTTGAAGCTACAAAATCTACCGCAATAAGAATAGTAAAAAATCTGCACACTATCGACTGTGCAATCGGTCAAAATTTACAAAAAATACACACGGAACCCCCTACTTTTTTGAAGTCAGTTAAAAAACAGAACACTAAATATCGTCGGGATATATAAAATACAACAATATAAGAGGTCTCTGATTATCAAATGTGAAATTATTTCGTAAGACTGCTTAAATACATAAAAAAAAACTATTCCTGAACCGTATACAGATTGTCTCTTCATAAAAACAGAATAAAGATTATTTTTCAACCCTAATAAGTTTCCTAAACTCACTCATCACTCACATAAATTAATCCCATCACAACAGTTTGACCCTGCACAAATATTTGCGCGTCGCAGACAATCATCCCGATGTGTAACCGAGCACGGGACCCTTTGTTTTTAGTCCATTTTTCTCCCGCAGCGCAGCGGAAGTCGAATGTAATTAACTGAATAATACAACTATTCTGCGACGGAAGAAATATTTGTAATTTCTTTGATCCATTTATCAATTATTATTTGCTATATTGCAAAAGGCTCTTTATATTTAATTTATATCGTGCAGACATATTGTGTATTTTTCTATACAAGTAAGTACATATTTTATGACGCCATTGTATTTCCTCAGCTAATCTATAAAGGAAAATTGATTGTAGTGTAGTATGTAGTGTGTGTACTATATAAGTAGTTATAATGTGTACTGTACGATTTAATTGTTGGTTTAAATGATACAGAATTTTATCGACTGACGAGAGACAATTACCCCTTGCCAGTATTAACAATTATGCCGGCCCGGTTGAAAAAAATACGGCCATGTATAACTCTAAACTAAGTCTTGCAATATTATCTCAGTAGATCTTTTGGCGCTAGATACCTATCTCAGTTTCGCTTACTTGAAATATATCTAACGCAAAAAGATATTCCACTACGCATTAAGTCTAATTTAACTTACTTATCGATTTTCCTAATTTTAAGTCCTCCGTACACATCATGGAGAATTTAAAACTACTTTATTACTTTATAAATTCAGTATCAGCCCGGAGTCTGGAATTTGTGCCCGATATGGTGATGGGTTCGCCCTCTATCACATCATGGGACGGAATATGCACGGCGATAAGTGGGTACACGAGTTGTGCCTCTGCCTACCCCTTCGGGGATAAAGGCGTGAGTGTGTGTGTGTGTGTGTGCGTGTGTGTGTTTATTTTAATTTTGTGAGGACTTCCCCGTACAATTAAATTGAACATGGGTATTAAAAATTGCTTGTACACTTATAAATTAAAAAAAAACTGCTTCAGTTATAAAAAAAGATTGATGAAGAGATGTCTACACTCCCACGGTCTCTTTGCTAAAGAGTTTTTGCAAATTACCTTGCCTGTTTAGAAGAATGTCGCAATCGCGATGGAGGTTATTTAGAGATTATTTTTGGAAAGTAAATTATTTTTTGTGTCTTTTTTATTGTTATCTTATATATAAATATTGAAAAATTAATAGCCCACTCTATATTTAAAGTACTTTGAAATTGAGTTTATCAATTGCAACACGTAACAAATCGTCATATCGTCCGTGAAACATGTAGACTGTATCAGGTCTATTTCTTGAAGCTAGAACAAAACTAATCAGAAGAGACAATAGGGGGTACAAGAAAATAGTTTCCGAGTTTCTCTCATAACAAAGGAGTAGAAAAAGCGTTTAAGCTGCTTACCCAGAAAAATAGAGACAATTACTGCCAAATGAAAAGCGTCTGGACTACTAGTTCTGGAATTACGTAATATACTTTTATAAATGAATACATATTAAGAAGATATCGATTTGGATAAACGAATTAAAAGTATAAAAGGATGTTCATATTATAGTGAATTGTGTTTATTTAATAGTAAGCGTTATTGTGGACTGGGAAAGTCTAAGGCTAGACTTTTATTTTATGGCAAGCAATGTTATTAATTCTATGTTTTCGGAGGTGTGTCTTTTTGAAATAACACGCTTTTGTTTAATTCAAATTGTTTTTTATTAGACAAGACATCAACAATAAATATTATTTAGTGGGTATGTAGTATACAATCTCAAACCGGAGAAGGAAACCATAAAAAACAAACAGATGGTTAATGTATCGAGCTGGTTAGGGAACGTACCCATACTACGTGACCCTTTTAGGGGGGGGGGGGTCTTCAAAATACCTCGCTTGGTCACGGGGAGACGGGGTGGGGAAGAAAATCTCCCGCTATTTCCACCTATCTATACATCTATATCTATACATATAAATAAAATTGGAGTGTCTGTATGTAATATTGAAATAACCGTTTTTTACTGCATGTATATGAATATATATACGGTACATACACCAAAATAACATTTTTTACAATTTTTGTCTGTCTGTCCGTCTGTCTGTCTGTCTGTCTGTTTGTTCCGGCTAATCTCTGAAATGGCTGGACCGATTTTGACGGGACTTTTATTGGCAGGTAGCTGATGTAATAAGGAGTAACTTAGGTTACTTTTTATCCCGGGAAAATATAAAGCGGGACTTTTATACCGGGAAAACTCATTCACGCGGGCGGAGCCGCGGGCAACAGCTAGTATTCAAATATGGCGCGCAGCGTTCAGCGCGTTTAAAACTCACAGGTGGCAATACTGATGCACATATACTGGGATGTCAGCTGATCGAAAATTATAGTACGTTTTAACAACGTAACCCGTGTGGGCAACTAGAAATATGCATGTTTGGTCTTTTGGCGTCACGCGGCAAACGCTATAGATATCAATAAATATAAATATGAGACATTTTTTTTTGGTTTCTGTTTGCAAAAAATGATAAAAAATCGCATTTATGAATTACTACGTGAAAACTAGAGTGGGAAGGGAGCGGGTGTCTTCTCATATACTACACATGGCCACAAAGGGGCGGAAGGGGTAAAAAAATTACAAAAAAGGGTCTCGTAGTATGAGTACGTTCCCTTATATACTTAGTACGATAATTTGAAATTGAGTAATGTATTTAGTTTTATGTTTAACATAATGTTCTGATGCATTATAGTTGTGGTCATTTAATGGAAATTACCTGTTTTGATATTGTGCCGATTTATTATACTAAGTAGCTTTTGCCCGCGGCTCCGCCCGCGTGAATGATTTTTCTCGGGGTAGGTAAATGTCCCGCTTTGTATTTTCCCGGAATAAAAAGTAGCCTATGTGTTAATCCAGGACATGATCTACCCGTGTGCCAAATTTCATCGAAATCCGTTCAGTAGTTCTTGCGTGAAAGAGTAACAAACATACATCCATACATTCTTACAAACTTTCGCGTTTATAATATTAGTAGGATAAACATTCGTATGTTTATTTTTGACGTCATCGCACGAAACATGTAGGTATTATCGACCTTATTCATTAACAGTTTATAAAAATTTTAGCTATCAAATGTTTTGTCTTCATCGAAAATAAAAAGGAATTGAATTTGTAGGAAGAAGATAAAACATTATATAACTAAAATAGGTTTATTAAACAATTTATGAATAAGGTCGTATAACTTTATCGTGCTTAAAATGCTAGTTATAATATCGAAGCACTAACTTTTTAGTCAATAATAAATTAAATTGCTCCGATAAAGTATTATAGTTTATAAAATTACTAATCCGTCTGTAGCATTAACATTATTTTTAATCCTATTCTGATTTAGCGCTGGAAAACATAAGTTTTACTTCGTTATCTAGATGATACCAAGACGCTTAGTTAGACTTAATCAATGAAGCAAAACTGGTAAGACCTTGTAGAAAGAAACTAGATTAAAAATCGATTTGTTCTCGAAAAGTTTATTTTAAGACAAAAGGAAAGCTCCGAGGGGGATTGAAAAATAATAAAGTATGAAATTACCTTCTTGAACTTCTCTCAAAGTAACACCAAGCCAACAACTTTACTAAAAAGAAAATGTTTCATCGAACGCCTCACTAACTCCTAGCCGTAATTACAACTTGATTAATACTTTTGATTTTTGGGTTTCCAGAGTATTTTTGCTTTTGAGTTGCTATATAAATGCTGCCTGCCTCGGTGGCGTAGTTGTATTACGGTACGGTTGCTATGCTGAGGTCTCGGGTTCGATCCCCGGGTCGGGCAAAGTGATTATGGATTTTTCTATTCAGTATCAGCCCGGAGTCTGGAATTTGTGCCCGATATGGCGATAGGCTCGCCCCCTATCACATCATGGGACGGAATACACGAGGCGAAAAGTGGGTGCCTTAGTTGCGCCTCTGCCTACCCCTTCGGGGATGAAAGGCGTGAGTATGCGTATTAATGAATCTCGTATGTTTATACAGTGTGTATTTTATTCGAGGGACCTATTTAAACATCCGACAGTTCATGATCGCATGTAACTAAAAAATATACGCAAGCAAAAGTAATGATAAATGACAGAGTAAACTTCAAAAGAAATTCGTAAAAAGGCTCCCAACGTGTGGTCAACCTTGTGCTAGCTGCTTGTTTGACCTGTCTTATCGGTCATTACCTTTGATGTATAAAAAACCCTCATTACGTATGAATATTGCCTTTAAATATGATTCGTTTTCCCTTTATACTTCAAACCTGGCTTAGAAAGACAAAATACCTAGGTGCTAAAAATCTCGTAAAAATTAATATAGTATATTTTATATATTTCTGGGACGAGAATCGAATACTGAATACCCCTCTGAAACAGGTCTCTCTTTAGATGCTGTATTTTAAGTTACATAAATGCACTAATAATTAATTATTTTCACAATATGAAACTAAATACTGCCTCGGTGGCGTAGTTGTATTATAGTACGACTGCAAAGCTGAGGTCTCGTGTTCGATCCCCGAGTCGGGCAAAGTGATATTGGGTTTTTTTCTACTCAGTATCAGCCCGGAGTCTGGAATTAGTGCCCGATATCAATGGTTATAGGCTCGCCCCCTATCACATGATGGGACGGAATACGCACGGCGAAAAGTGGGTGCACTAGTTGCGTCTCTGCCTACCCCTTCGGGGATAAAGGGCGTGAGTGGGTGTGTGTGTGTTTTCACAATATACATATTTCGTTAAACGTTTTATTATATTTCTAAAATAAGACTTACTTTGTAATTACAATAATGAAAAATGTTTGTGAGATTTCTTTAATAACGCTTCATCCATGTTTTATTGTAATTTGCTGAATTTGCATACATATAAAAGAAAAACGAAAATGAAATCTCGCAGCGGGCGATTAAAAGACAAAATTAGATTAAATCATTATTAAGGCGCTACAAAGCTGTTAGTCGCGACTCGGAATTAATATTACAGCATTCCGACAGAAGTAGAAGTTGCTATGAGCCCATTCATCATGCGATTATTCTGAAATCACATTATAATTACGGTAATGCCGAGCAGCAAGCGATTCATCATTGTTAATGTCTACTAATTAAATTTTATTGGTCATATATTTCACGAATATTAATAAATTCGTAAATTTTTATAGTATATTTTTACTTAATTATGTAAGCAGTAGGCGGCACTAAATGGCGAACAGTTCGTTTTAATTTCAACAGCAATTACGTATAGCATTATTATACTCTAACCAGATCTTTACCATATTTTCTAACTAGCTTTTGCGCGCGGCTCCGCCCACGAGGAAAAGTTTTTCTGGGATAAAAAGATAAAGCCTATAGCACTCAGGAGTAATATAGCTCCCTATTAGTGAAAAAAATTTCACTAATTCCTGACATTAGCGCGTTCAGACAAACAAACTCTTCAGATTTATAATATTAGTATAGATAAGAATTCTGTAAAACTATACGTTTACTACACGTAAACAATTACTAAAATCAGAGACGGATTAAATGTGGGGAGCGTTTTAGGTAAGCACTGGTACTTTTACTGGTGGTAGGTCTCTCATATGTGAGAGTCCGCCTGGGTGAGTACCACCGCAATGTCTATTTCTACCGCCAAGCGGCAGTGTGCATGCACTGTTGTGTTTCGGTTTGAAGGACATTGTAGCCAGTGTAACTACTGGACATAACAAGACTTAACATCTTATGTCTCAGGATGACGAGCGCAGTGCAATGCCACACAGTACTTTGTAACTCAAGGTGCTGGATGGTGTTGTTACTGTTTATGGGTGGTCGTATCGCTTACCATCAGGCGAACGGCATGCTCGTCTAGTCATTCAATGCAATAAAAAAAAAAGAAAAGGACCTCATAGGCGCACCTCTAACAGCCACATTAAAAAATTTACTAACATCGAAAGAACGAAGAATCGTATCATTGCATAGCTGGTAGCTGGTGATTATACTATTATGTGAACGAGTGAAGAGATTGGCGTAGCGTGTTTGGGGGGGAGCGGTGGTCCGCCGCGGGGGCACTTTTAGGGGGGTGGCAAAATTTGTTTAATTTTTTTTACTTTTGATGACGGGGTGTACGCGTGACTCTTGTTTGTTGACATTACTTTTTTCGGTGCCTTGGGGCGGCAAATTTTATGTCCGCTCCGGGTGGTACGGACCTCCGCTACGCCTCTGTGCGAAGAACATCACTTGATATTTTAGTATAGTAAAGAAGAGGCGGCTTCGGTCACTCCAACATAATCCACCTCTCCCGCGCCCACCGCGTATAGTTCGATTAGCAAAAGAATGCGATTCGTTTCCTCATAAGTCATAATTATAGCATGCAATGGTTTTGCATAGAAACGAAGACATCCGAAGCGCAAACTCTCGCTAATCCAACTCTACATGGTCACGCGCGCCCATTCGTAACCTCGCGCCCCTACGCATGTGCGTAATTTGCCCTGATAATCCGCCTCTGACTAAAATAAAGAAAGCGTAAAAGCATTTATCGCTACAAATTCTTAGAAAACTTTTTTTTGTTTCCGCGGAGAAAGTGACTTATTACTACCGCCCAGCCTTCAAGGGGGGCGACTGAGCGGTTATGTTGGGTTACGACCCGGTGTTGAGCCGCCCGGAGAGATGGAACCATCGGGCGACCGCCGGGCCGAGTCCCTAACCTATGTACAGCGCACGGCATACCAACCAAAACTCCACGGTGGCCATCTTCGGCGCATAAGGGACGGCTGAGGGCCTCCTCTGACGGAAGTGTCTAAGTTGTCGTCCGCAGCCGCCCCTGCGCGGTGCTGCCTAGTGCGGCCCGTCTCCTGTTGTGGGGGGGGGGGGGGGCTCAGAAGCCTCCGCGCACCGAAGGACGCCCTCGGCGTCAACGGCAGCGTGAGGCCTACCAGCCACGCTGCCGTCCATCACAGGGATCGCAACAATGTGCTAATAGGAACACAAAATTAAAGACAGACAGCCCCCTGCCGCCCGCCTGCGACCCCCGGTGGCCCCTATTAGTCGCCTTTTAAGACAGGCAGGGGATACCGTGGTGGAATTCTCCAAACGCCCCAATCCACAGGGCGGAAGACGGGCGGCGGGAGGGATCTCCGTGCCTCCGATCCCTCTCGGCACTCTCCTTCTGCGAGAGGACCACCTCACAGAAGTGTGCCACCGCACGCCAGGACCTCCGGCTGTCGACCATGGAAGCGACCACGGCCGGCAGCGAGAGGTCTCCTCCGACGACTACTCTGAGAGCGCTGCGCTCCTCATTCCAGGCTGGGCAAAACTCCAATGTATGCTGGGCCATATCCAGCGGGCAGTTGTCACAGTGGTGACACACGGCCAACACCTCCTTCCGCACTACCCGCCATAAGAACGCACCGAAGCAGCCATGCCCGGTGAGCACCTGCGTCAAGCGAAACGTTGCCGCACCGTGGCGCCTGTCCAGCCATTCGGCAAAGACAGGACCTTCCAGGTTGGGCAGCAGGCTGGACAGAGCGCCCGCTGCCCCAGACAGTTTCGTCCCCAATTTCTTGAAATGGGCGCGGAATTTCCATCGGCTTAGACTAAACCTAGATATTTCATGTCTTTGCCGATGGGAATCCGCACCCCCTCAAAATTCTTAGAAAACTTACGAATATGTCCATTCAGACCGCAATATGTGATAATGTTTACTGTACCCGATTCGACGTGATATAGGGATAATATATTGTCATTATAGCATTCAAGGATTCTTGGTAAACATCTCATATGAACCAAATGCAAATGTACATCATTTCGCGGGTGTCTTGTAGTACACAAAATACAGCGAGCCGATTTCGCGGTATCAAATGAGCCATGTGTTGATGTGTCAGCAAATAAACGGTGCCAACAAGTCTAAGCTGTGCCAAAAGGAAATAACAAAGAAATGTGCTCAGCATAGGCGTTTCCTACTCGAAAACTGCTTAAATACTTACTTAAAATACTTAACAGCGTGAAATGTTGCGACGAGAGAACTACTTAGATAGCACTTCTTGATCGACATTATGTTTCAGTGTCTGTTGAGTAAAGTGGTTTTATTTGCAGTTTATAAGAGACTACATACGATATTACTTTGTGGTAAAATTGCGGTACATATCAATTTTTGTATGTTTTACACTACATACATAGCATCACGCCTTTTACCCTTTTCAGGGGCAGGCAGATGTGTATCACACCCACATTTCGCAAGCTGTCTTAAGTCCCATGTAATAGGGGGCGGGGTTATTGCCATTTACCGGGCACATTTCCAGACTCCGGGCTGCTACTGAGTAGAAAAACCCAATATCACTTTGCCCGACTCGGGAATCGAAACCGAGACCTCAGCACTGCAGTCGTATCGTAATAAAACTACGCCACAGAAGCAGTCCGTTTTACAATGTCTCCTTTTTATTTATTTAAAATGGCAACATTTTCGTATCTAACTTGTATATGGCCTAAAGTGGACTAGTACAAAATGATTCAAACATTAGTCCACCTATACATCAGTTTATTAATGACTGCAAAAAATAAATAAAGAAGGTTATGATAATAATCTTGTGGTTGGACAAAACATAGGTCATAGCAATTAGAATAATCCATTCATATTGGAAACACGCACGGTCGTGCAATGTTGAGATTGTTTTGTTCTAATAGGTACAATGCAAGGACCGATCTGGTCGTCAACATACAATTAGGCCCCAGGATAAGACAGGCATAGGCTGGGTTCGTGGTTCTAATAGGTAAAAACGTTAAATGCTAAATGCTCTAAGATAAAACATGTGTATTTAATTATGCAGTTTATATGTATATGCATAAATACATTTTGCATTGCTTGAATTATTCATACACTTTCGGATTAAATAAAATGTTGAACCGTTTAATTATTTTAGAAAAACAGTTAGCCAGGAGTACACACCGAATCTTTTGGATTAATTAAATGAAGCCGATCACAACCTGATATGATCTAAGGACTTTTTAATACTTATAAATTCAATAGGGAACTTTTTTAACCTGCTTGATAATAATTAATTATTGAGGCAACATACATAGATAAAACAAAAAAGGACCCATAACATCTATATATCGCACCTTTAGGACGAAAACGACACAATTCAAAAAAAAAAATTTTTGTTGTCATAAAATTACTTAAAACGAATTACTCAATACAACAATAGTTCAAACACCGCCATATTCAAGCAGGAAAAGGACTAAACTATTATATCGATCCTTTTTTTATTATATTTTCATAAAAAAGGGACCAGTTTTAATTCATTTTATTACGATAAACCAATTTTTTATTTTTTTTAATTGCGTCGTTTTCGTCCTAAAATTTCGTGTCACAGTGTTTGTTACCATACTCCTCCGAAGCGGCTGAACCGATTTTGATGAAATTTTATATTCATACTTGGTATCTTGGTACTTGGTCTTCTTCATATATGCTGTGGTATTAAAAAATACATACAACCCTACATTTTTACCTTCCATCCATCGTCCCCTATTTTTTAATAGCGATATTAGTAATTTAATAACTTTTCACGCAAAACTACTGAACGGATTTTGATGAAATTTGACACACGGGTAGAATATGTACTGGATTAACACATAAGCTACTTTTAGTCCCGGGAAAATATAAAGCGGGACTTTTATCCCGGGAAAACTCATTCACGCGGGCGGAGCCGCGAGCAAAAGCTATAATAATATAAAAATATGGGTCCAAAGTCGTGAATGGGAATTGCATTTTGAATGAAGTTTTTTTTTTAATTGCCTTCGAAGGCAGAGGAGCTAACGACCCACCTGATGGTAAGTGGTTACCGTCGCCCATGGACGTCAGCAATGTCAAGGACACAGCTAAGCCGCTGCCTACCGTAAACAACATTTTTAAGCCTTGTTTGAAGAAGGATAAGTCATAGCGCTGAAGAAACACCGTAGGAGGAAGTTCATTCATTCAGAGTATAAAATATGTTATATCAAAATATTGTATCTGCTACCAAGAATGGAAGGAACATGTACATTTACGAAACGTCGCGTCGGTGAGAGAATATTACGTTTGTTTAAAATCTGTCGGACTGCCTCGGTGGCGTAGTTGTATTGTTGGTATTACTGCAGTGCTGAGGTCCCGAGTTCGATCCCTGTATCGGGCAAAGTGATATTGCATTTGTCTACTCAGTATCAGCCCAGATTCTGGAATTTGTGCCTGAAATGGCGATAGGCTCGCCTCTTATCACATCATGGGACGGAATACATACGGTGAAAAGTGGGTGCACTATTTGCGCCTCTGCCTACCCCTTCAGGAATAAAAGGCGTGAGTGCGTATGTATGTATGTTTAGTATCTATCAATTGACGCGTATCTGCATTATATTACATAGTCCACATGTAAAATTTATCTCTATGAATCTAGTGTGCATTTTTTTACATATTTCCATTAAAGATAATGGAAATAGTTCTTTACAGTTTTGTGGTTATACGAAATGTTACTTCTTAATAAAATAAATTTTAAATGCGAGTTTGCATGCTTGAATGATTGTTAGGTGTAAAGGCAGAAACGGTTGAATTGATTTGAAAGAAATAAGGCACGGAGATAGATTATACCTTGGATTATCTAAGATATAGTCTATTTTTTCCCGTAAAAGCATAAAGTAGGACTTTTATTCTGGGAATGGTTTTTTACGTTGGCAAAAGCCACGATAAATACTTAGGATTTTTTTGCATAAAACTTATTATTAATTACACTGAAATTACTCTAACATTGTTACACATTGTCTAAGGCATCATTAACTTGACCAACACAACACTGAATACAACTTTGCAGACATTGCCTGTGACACATGATTTGTGGAAACTCCGAAATAGTATTCATATGCTGGAATGGGTTTTGACGTCACGAATATATGCAACGCGCGTTGAACAAAAACTTTACTGATGGCTTTTGTTTATTTATTTTTATACAAAATTTATCACATATAATACCACAAGAGCTTCAAAATTATCGGGTATTTTCCGATAGGTTCGTTGCAAACAAATGAAGGAGTTTTCAGGTTAAAAAATCACGAGCGCGAAGCGCGAGTGATTTTTCCTGAAAAACTTGACGACTTCATTTGTTTGCAGGGAACCTTGAGGGAAATGCCAGATAATTTTGAAGCTCGTGTGGTATTCGGGGGATTATTTTTCCGTCCCAAATGTCGGCCAATAGAATTGCACCATGAGATGAAATGAACAGTCAACAAATAAGAATTTCATAATATATAGTAACGACCAGAGAAAATATTCAAAAAAAATTGTTTCTTATTATATAGTAACGACCAGAGAAAATATCCAAAAAAAATTGTCAGTATAATACCATGTAGGTTGTACCACGTGACGTCGAATGGTGCAATTCTATTGGTCGATATTTGGCTCGGAAAAATAATCATTAATATTTTCCGTGAATTTACATACTTTATCGTTTTCTTTCTCAGAGTCACGGCATGTTAAAATTTGTACTTCATTTTATTACGTCTTTTTTATTGCTTTTATAATGATTTTCTGGAATATTTTCCTTCATATATTCATAAGTATTTTTGAGTTTTGTATCTTTTCCTTTTTGTTTATATAAATTGCTTAAAGTATGAGTCATGATATAGTACGTACATTTTTAATAGTGAGTTAGCCGAGTGGCGATACCCTAATTGGGAGTGGAACGGACTGCCGAGACGAAGGTTCAAAACGAAAGGGCACGGACCTCTGACTATTCTAAAAAGTTATGTGTGTATTCTTTGTGAATTGTCGCTTGCTTTAACGGTGAACGAAAACAACGTGAGAAAACCTGCATACCTGAGAAGTTCTCCATAAGAATTTCGAAGGTATGTGATGTCTGCCAACCCGCATTAGGCCAGCATGGTAGACTAAGACCTAAAACCCTCTCGATAGAAGAAGAGGCCCGTGCCCAGCAGTGGGAAGTATATAATACAGGGCTGGTATGATTTCAATAGTAAAGTGTCGATGTGTGTGTGGTGTAATTTGGTATAACGAACTATACGGTTTGATGGCTTTGGATAGAAAGAAATTACAGAAGAAAAAACTAGGATTGTATTTCTGTGAGTGCTATAATGTAATTTATATATCAGAATCCGTTGCGCAATGAGCTAATAGTCGTCTGGAATATTAGAGACAGAGGGTAAGATAAGCACATAGAGAAAATAATGTTTATGTTTGTGTGATCGACGGCTATAGGTATTGTCTTTAGGGTTTGGAGCTTATTTTCGTGCCCATACTATTACTATGTAACTCCTGTCAGCTACTGTGTAGCTTCAACTAATTTGCTAAAATAGTTAGCAGAGGAATTGACAGTGGCTGCAACTAAATTGCCAATTTTCAACAGGGGATAAGTTTACAGTTGTTGCAACTCGACTAATAAACTAATGAACAGAGAATTAGTTGACGCGTTTTTTTAACTACACACAGACACACACACACATACCCACGCCTTTTATTCCCGAAGGGGTAGGCAGAGACGCAACTAGTGCATTCACTTTTCGCAGTGCGTATTCCGTCCCATGATGTGTTAGGGGGCGAGCCTATCGCCATATCGGGCACAAATTCCAGACTCCGGACTGATACTGAATAGAAAAACCCAATATCACTTTGCCCGACCCGGGATCGAACCCAAGACCTCAGCATTGCAGTCATACCGTAATACAACTACGCCACCGAGGCAGTCACAGTTTAACTACACTAGTCATAAAGTAGTCGTAAAGCAACTGTCTTTCCAGTATAAAGCTTTACTAACAGCACTTTACTAAAATGCATAATATAAAAGCAAATGACTAGAATAGTGTAAGCCATTGAGAAGTAAAGAAATGAGGACGACGAAAGATAAGCGAAAAAAAATTTATAGCGTGTTTATGAATACCATCAAAATAAATATCAAAATAGAACTCACATTGTGTGGAGCTAAGTTCAAATTTAAATGCATTATTCACGTCAACACAATTCTTGCTTCAGTTAGAACCACGTTTGAAGCGTAATGAGAATATCCATTATATTTGACCTCATTAAATATGGGCGTTTATTTGTGGTGTTGCTTCATATTTTATTTGATTGAGTCCACATTGTGACAGGTATATATTTTACTAGTTTTCTGGAAACGCGCGAAAGTATTTACGTGATAAAGCGCGTTTAGACTTCGCGCGTTTAATGTCTTATCTCTATTGGCTTCATCATCATCAGCCACATGACGTCCACTGCTGAACATAGGCCTTCCCTAAAGATTTCCAGACGGACCTGTCAAAAGCGCCCTGCATCGTGTTGCTGCTACCTTTATCAAGTCATCTGCATGTGTTCTGTGTTAATTGTATTGATTTTATTTGTACGCCTTATGTTTATCAAGGCTTATTTAACTATTTTGTTCTTATTTTTATACTAATTACTAATAACGTTTATAAATTTAATCAAATAATAATCAAATTCGTTGTATTTAATTTTTTATGTACTAATCTTATCTTACTAATATTATAAATGCGAAAGTTTGTGAAAATGTTTGCATGTTCGTTAAAAATAAACGCAGAAACAGCTCAACGGATTTTGTTGAAATTTGGCACACAGGTAGAACTTGTCCTGGATTAACACATACTTTTTATCCCGGTAATATGCTCCCATTAGAAGTAATGGGATTTTTTAAATAGATGACGCTGACTTCGTATAGGTGGCGCTATACATCGGTACAATGTTTAAGGGACTTTTACAGCGGGAAAGGCTTTTCACGCGGGTGAAACCGCAAGCAACACCTAATAATCTATAAAATAAGAATTCACAAATTGTTACATTTTATATGCAACTAGACTTCTGCTCGCGGCTTTGCCCGCGTGAAAAGTTTTTCCTGGATAAAAATATGTTCCCGGGATAAAAGTAGCCTATGTATTAATCCAGGACATGATCTACCCGTGTGCCAAATTTCATCGAAATCCGTTCAGTAGTTTTAGAGTTTATTCGTTACAAACATACTTACATACAAATCTTTCCTCTTTATAATATTATAATAGTATAGATTAGTCCTAACAAAACATAAATAAAAGGCAGTAAATAATGTGGTTATTAATAGGTCTGAGCTAGTCCTTCGTCGGCCCATGAATAGATGATTACATTGACAAATGGGTTGACCCGTCCGACTGAAGTTACTAATCTACTAGAGAATGTCATATTAATTGTCTCTTTATTAATGTTTAAATGATTCCCGTGAATGCTTAAAGGGTTAATATTAGTGTTGTATCAACTAAGCGCGTCTGGTTATGAAAAGAAAGTTATAATAAACGCGAAGATAAGAAATGCAAATTTTAGTCTCAATTTTCCTTCTTTATTATATTTTTGTGTAAAATCTATTCCTGTAGGGTAGGCAGAGATGGACCACTTGCAGAAATTAAGATGTACATAATTACTTTTATGAACACATAAGTTATAATTTGCGATCTTTCCGCCTTATGTAGATCAATTCAAAATAATAATTGCAAATTAGCAAGTCTTGTACAACGTAAAAAAACGACATATAAGCGACAATATGGCAGACGCAAGTCAATTGTATAAGGGAAGCACTTCAATTTCATGGATTGCCAATCTATCTCCGCCGCATTGTTGAAGCTTACCTGTCGGAAAGAAATATCATCTTTCCCGTCCGCGAGGGATGGAGGCAGCATGATATGGTGTGCGGTGTTCCACAGGGATCGGTCTTAGGACCTCTGCTGTGGAACATTGGATACGATTGGGTGTTGCGAGGATCGTTCATCCCTGGCATTAGTGTGGTTTGTTACGCCGATGACACGCTTGTCACTGCGCGGGGCAAATCACACCGGGAGGCAGCTGTATTGGCAACAGCTGGGGTTGCTCATGTCGTTGCTCGAATTCGACGCTTGGGACTCAAGGTGGCGCTTAACAAATCCGAGGCTGTGTGTTTTCACGGACCACGGAATGCGCCCCCTCGTAATTCCCATATTATAGTGGGAGGCGCTCGTATTGGCATCGAGCCGACGATGAGGTATTTAGGGCTAATCTTCGATAGCCGATGGAGCTTCGTAGAGCACTTCCGGCGTCTCGCCCCCAAACTTATGAGCACCACAGCTGCGCTTGCACGGCTTCTGCCTAATCTTGGAGGACCTAATTCCGCCTGCCGGAGACTTTACTCGGGGATCGTACGCTCTATGGCCCTATACGGGGCACCAGTATGGGCTGATCACCTAACGGCCCGCAATATTACGATATTGCGAAGACCACAGAGAGCGATGGCCGTCAGGGCTATCAGAGGGTATCGTACGATTTCCTACGAGGCGGCCTGCCTTCTGGCCGGATTTCCCCCCTGGGACTTAGAGGCAAAGACCCTTGCGTCATTTTATCAGTGGCGCGAGGGGGCGCTAACACGGAACATTCGACCAGCGCCCCGAGAAGCTGTTGATGAAAAAACCCGGCTCCAACAATACCTAGAGGCGGAATGGGAGCAACGCCTAGAACGTCCCAGTTTTGGCATGGTGACAGTGGAAGCCATTCTGCCTATATTCGCGGAATGGATTCGGAGGCGGCATGGCACCCTGACCTTTAGAATGACACAGGTACTTTCGGGTCACGGCTGCTTCGGGAAGTATCTGTGTCGGATCCGTCGACAGCTGACACCAGGGTGTCATCATTGTGAGTGCACCGAAGACTCGGCAATGCACACTTTGGCCGTTTGTCCCGCATGGAACTTACCGCGCCAAAATTTACTCACGACTGTGGGCAACAACTTGTCGCTTGCAACAGTTGTGGCAGCCATGGTCGGGAATGAAGATGTGTGGAAATCCGTTGCCTCTTTTTGCGAACAAGTCATGTCCGCCAAAGAGGCGGCGGAGAGAGAAAGGGAGCGGTCCATTGGACTTCCCTCTCGCAGCAGACGTCGGAGAGACGACTTACGACCTCCTTAAGCGGGTTAGTAGGTTGCGGGCGGGTGACCCGCTACCGGGCAAATAATGCCTAAGAGGCTGGCGTGCTGCTCCCATGCACGCCCGTGATCAAACCGAGGCCTCATTCCTTGGACGGTGAGAGGCTCTGTCCAAGAGCCGACTCCTGCGAAGGTTGCGGTTGCATGCACATGCGCACCCCGCGAACTTTGATATAAGGGAGAGAGAGCAGAATGGCGGGGTTTTAGTCGGTAGGACGGTTTTAACCGGTGAGTCCGGCAGAAATCCGTAAACGGATTTCCCCGTGTTAAAAAAAAAAAAAAAAAAAAAAAAAGACTCAAGTCAAAGCAGATTATGTATTATAACAATGTACAGATCTACATTCCAATATACAAAGTCAAAGAACAGTGCCGCGTGAGATAGGTGCGGAAAACGGATTTGAGGTAAAAGTCACGTCTGATTTCTGTTTTACGCAGAGTTTTACGCCATGATACGTGTTACCTAAAGTGGACGATAGCCTTGTTGGGAATGAAACGGTCTGCCGAGACAATGTCCGGAGGTTCAAAACCCAAGGCACACACCTCTGACTTTTCGAAGTTATGTGTGTATTGTTTGTAATATCGTTCGCTTTAACGGTGAACGAAAACATCGTGAGGAAACCTACATACCTGAAAGTTCTCGATAAGAATTTGAGGGTATGTGAAGTCTGCCAATCCGCACTAGGCCAGCGTGGTGGACTAAGGCCTAAACCCTCTCAGTAGTAGAGGAGGCCCGTGCTCAGCAGTGAGCAGTATATAATACAGGGCTGGTATTATTATTATTACGTGTTACCTAGTGTTACATTTAAAATAACTAGAGGAACACAAGCCACGAGAGATTATGTGTGTTTTTAAGTGCTATTTATTTATACAGTTTCATCAAAATAAGCTGCCCATACTAATGAATGCGCGGGTGGACATTACAAAAATAAAAAAGGCCCTTTATTTATATGTAAAAGCTACCGACGAAAATAAACCTACGGTCAGTATTCATTAAAATTTTAAAGTTTTTGTCATTTTCATTTGTATAGCAATGGGAGTGACAGTATGATTACGTGGGTTATTCCTAATTTTGTTAAACTGTGTGGCGAAAATTTCCCTAAGGGATACTCGACTTTATATAAACCAGATAACGATATTTTAAAATTATTTATTACTCAAATTACATCCGATATGATAAAACCATTAACGTAAATACGTTTTAATAAAAATGTCTAAGTTTGTCTTGTGTGGGACTAAAAGAGGAAAATAACACGTTTTCCTTTTGAAGTCGTAGGCCACTCATAGTCAGGTAGGGACTAGGCGATGTGTTCCACGCATTTTACCGCAGTAAAACATTTTTCTTTGCTCTCTCGTTGAAACCCCAAAACCATTAAAAGGACCTCGAACGGGTTCAGCATCTGAGCCACGGCAAAAACCGAAAAGATAACGCCACTTTCGCTTTTATTGCGCCTTTTTTAACACTTTTATAAAAGTAGAATTACTTTTTAGTTGTAAAAAATATTTCGGTAATTTCTGTGTTATCGCTGCTACCTTTGTTCAAAAGAGGACTTGAAAGCCGTACTAAATCTAATATTGTTTTATATGTTTACAGAATATTTTGCCATATTTGTAACTATAAATTATAATATCGTGTTTAAATTGTATATTATATATTTTCTTATAAATAAAAAGTAACCGGGGAGAAAAATTGCGAGATATCAGGAAATCATTATACGTAAGTTAT
The DNA here is from genome assembly GCA_947568825.1 of Sphinx pinastri. Lineage (NCBI taxonomy): Eukaryota > Metazoa > Arthropoda > Insecta > Lepidoptera > Sphingidae > Sphinx > Sphinx pinastri. The sequence continues at coordinate 7,300,988 of OX387621.1, read as the reverse complement.
TATAAAAAAATTGTAGGTACGTGAACTCAACAGTACCGCATTAGACCAGCGCGGTGGACGATCTAGCTCTCTCATTAGTATAGAGGCCTGTTCCCAATAGTGGGGCAGTAAAATACAAACGTTAATCCAAAGCGTAATTTGATATTCTAATTTCACATAATATACATATAAAAGAGCTGATTAAAATAATGCGCTTAATCAAAGATACGTACAGAATATAGAGTGAACTGCAACTAAAATTTAATATCCTTATCGTTTCTCAGTCACTACCCTCTACACTCTATGGCGCTATGTAAAGTTGGCGCAACATGTTTCTATTAGACGTGGCAATAACGTTTTGGCTTTATAGTTTACGAACGTTGGCTTTTAATTTTGTAGGAAAAATATCTGTAATTTTGTAAAATTTTATATTGTACCTACCCACTCGAAACTCAAACCCGATACCTCATTTCGTACGGTACAATGTTTAATTAAATTTTAGTTGTAGTTTTCAAACAAACATACTTATCTACAAATATAATTTGTAATTTCGACAGAAAATGCAGTTAGCGTTATTGAATTTATACATGCAGTGATTTTTTAATAATATTATTAAAACTTACGCGAGACATATCACATTACTAGCTTACAAACACGGTTTTACTTGTGTATTCTTGGTCAGAGTCGCCGACCAGTTTCGACCTATTAAGTAGGTCATCTTCATAGGCAAGTGCTGAGAAGACGTTTTTTTAATAGCTAATATGTTTGATAATAAACGTTAATCAAATATTATTATCTTTCCATAAATTAATATAATTATAGGAATCATAATAATATGAAACACGGTTTTCACTGACCACAATTACATTCATCCCAATTATAATATTGTTTTTACTTGTCTCAAATTGCGTTAGGCAGAAATATAGTTATTGGGAATGTTTTTCATTGTGTTGTTAAAGCGTGCTAAAGCTATAATGCATTCAATTAAAAAAAGCTGCATAAAATAGCAGGTATAACAGCCTCGTATAATTATTGTGTTTCTTTAAATTTGCTTCCCCGGAGCAGCCGGTATAAAGACAAGAGAGAAATGGAGCAAATTGAAGCAATAATTTATAGGATTATTTGCGCTTCCGTAGACAACTATTTTCGTTGTTAGACACAAATTGTTGTGTTAGAATTTCATTGCCATGTAAAACGCTTACTGGAAGATGTTTATAGCTTGAATATTTGATGTTCTAATATGCTTCATTGAAGAACAAATTTTAAAATAGCATTTTTGAAGTATAAAATTCATTTTAGTTGTATTTGAACAAATATCTTACGATATTGAAATCTATGTGAAAATTAAAACTTAATACCTACTAGTTATTGGCCGGGGTTCTGTCCGCGAGAATGTCCTGGCCCAGGATATAAGTTCCATTGTGCAAGTACACATATATATCTACAGCAGCTATACATATATAGTATAGTATCCAGATAAAGTTTTCGGGATAAAAAATAGCATGTATTTTCTAAGTACCTATGCTGCAATTATTCAAAATTTAGTATGTAGCTTCTGCGTTTACCCACTTCTGAGAAACATCCAAAGATTTCCACAAACTTTTGTATGTGTTTTTTATTACTAATCGTTAAAAGACACTAACACGAGATGAATGAATATTTTTCGCCTCGTGTTTTGAGTTACCTGTTATGTAATATTTTCAACTTTATTGTAATTGTTTTCGACATATTATAATTGCTATATATCGAGAACTATGTAGTATTTACAGTTACACATACACAAAAAACAATGTAATTTCCTTTCATTCAATGGAAATGTAAATTTCCGAAGACCTTTGCACAGTATCTCATTCCAGCCATATTCAATGTCAACTGATAACTGAAACTAATGAAATAATTGCATTCCACTGTGAAGGTATTTTACTAACCGACTTCCAATAGGAGGAGGTTATCAATTCGTGTGTTTGTATTTTTTTTTGTACTGACTTTTTAACGTTTTATTTGTTGGTCACAGTTTTGTGTCCCGTTTCCAGTGCAAACAAATGGTGCTTATTTGTCACTCTCGAGATACGAGCGCTGACGAGTGTCGGGTGTCAAAGCTTGTCATTTGAACCACACCGTGTGGGATTTTTGGGGTTAAATTTTTTCGTATGCATTTCATTTCAGTTTTATCAGCGGTTACTGTTAACTAAAATGTTCAGTTTTCCAATGTTGCTTATTTAAAAAATATTTGTGATTTTATAGGTCAAAAAGATAAAAGATAAAGAACTCTTTTTTATATTCTACTAAACAATAAGGACTTTTACTCATCTATAGCCATAACCTAATATATTATGAACAACATAATTTACTCTGCTAGCGATAGTTTATTTTAAAGCTCATACACTTCCGTACGCATGTTGCGACACAACCGAGTTCATTATGTCAGTTCAGAAATAGATGGCATAAAGTTTATGCTCTTTTTATTCGGGACACAGATAATTTATTTTATTAATCGTTTCAATTTTTCCGCTCTCAGGCGCTGCTTTATTAAAAACATTGTCAATTTATAAGACTCGTTAGTCTTTTTTGTTCTTATTTTTGGAAGTTATTCTTTCACTTGCGAATGTAGTAGAAGATCATTTTGTAAGCAAAGATTTTTTAATTAAGGACATTCGTTCTTGTTGCTAAATAGCTTGTCGACGAAGTCCGTCGGAGTTTGGTTGTGGGAAACTTTCGTTAAATACCTAACAGAAAGTTTGTCGGACTCGATTCGGTCTAATTTGCGACCGAAAGGTTAGTTAAAAAGAACTCTTTTAAGAAAGAGTATCTGAAACTAAGCAGCTATTTTCACAGAAAGAAACAAGCATAAACATTGACACATAGTACTTTAACTCAACTTACTCTATTTCAAAGTTTCAAGTTATCTCAATATCCATAGTTTTGATGAAACACAAAATCCTTGGGGATCCAATCAGCAATCAAACAAATCGGCTTTGCGAATAAACACAGAACTGAGAGGGGGATCGCGGGTCACGAGACGAGTTCGTCACAGAGTCGGAGTAGAGATATGTGAGCGGCGGCCGGGAGCGACTGCCGTATCCCGTCTCCCGTGGCTGACTGAAGCAGGGATCTCGACGGAGTCTGCGTAATAGAGCGGCATCCCTACAGATTGCTATATGGGAATAAACGCTAATAAATTACGAACATCGTACACGCGTAAGGCGAACGGGACCGTGTTCTTGATTAGTTTGAAGTCAGCCGCTAATGTGTTAGACATGCACACTACTAAACCAACCGTAAATGTACATTCGTCGAATTAGTCCGTTGAAAGCTTTATGTTCGATTCTTATTTTGTTAGGTGTGAAAGGCGAGGGTGTATCGTTATGCAATCAGCCCTGTATTATATACTGCCCACTGCTGAGCACGGGCCTCCTCTACTACTGAGAGGGTTTTAGGCCTTAGTCCACCACGCTGGCCTAGTGCGGGTTGGCAGACTTCACACATCTTCGAAATTCTTATAGAGAACTTCTCAGGTATGCAGGTTTCCTCACGATGTTTTCCTTCACCGTTAAAGCGAACGATAATTGATAAACAATACACACTTAACTTCGAAAAGTCAGAGGTGTGTGCCTTGGGTTTTGAACCTCCAGACATTGGATCGCCAGACCGTTCCATTCCCAACTAGGCTATCGTCCACTTCGTGTATTGGTGTATCGTTAACAACAGTTATTTAGAGGCGAGAAGCCGGCATTTCTAGTGATCCTTCGACCATACCAGAGTACAAGCTTGGATCCATTTAATAGCTCCGACGATTTAACAGGTGACTTGTTCAATGAACGGCCGCATAATGGCGAGACTGAACACCGTACAGCTACGAATATATATTGCATGCATTATGTCTGTCCACATGCACTGAAGGGGCTTATTGTTTTAACGGTATTGTTAACGCGTTATTACGATTGTAGCACGTACTTTGTTCCCACGGTGGTATTTTTGTTTGCGGACGTTTTCAGTAATTCTATCTTGATTTGAAAATTATTTACCTTTTTTGTTATTAAATTCAATAAGTTTCATTATAAAAACTTGAAAACTATTTGCATGAGCGTAAGGTATGCTGTAATTATTTATGTAATATGCCATAATCTATCTTCACGACTTATTCACTAAAAAGGTAGGCGAACATTCAACTTGTGTACCAGCGTTTATCGAACATATTTTCCCTCCTATAATTGAATTAAGTGTTTGCTTTTATACGGGCACAGCAAAATGACCCCACTGCACCTGATAATAAACGGATTGGGTCCAGATAGAGTGTCAACTGACGAGCGATCGCCAGTCGACACAATGACCTGTTTGAACCGGATCTACACAGTTTGTCAAATCATTAAATTTCCAATATAATGGCGAACCCATAACTCCTTTAAAAAGTGACTCTACATAGAACACATTAAGGTATTAATAAAAATATATAAATAACAATCGATGTGCGTTATTTATAAATGTATTGGGATGGTTTTGTGCCACAAGTTCACTCGATTTTGGGATCAATTTTGCGCAATTTCAATCTCAATTCAGGTTCATCGTTCAGTCAATCTATATTTCGTTTTTATCATGACTATCGGAAAACACAGTTTCATAAGTAAATTGTTATGAAAAGTTGTGTCGCTTATGCTCGATTTTAAGACCAATTTTTACTATTCAGTTATATAAAAAGCCTAATTTAATGATGACGAGGCTTTTTTTCAAATTCAAATTTTATTTTTTAAATTTACATATAGCAAATTATTATAATTATGTCCGTCCAGATAATCAACGTTTTCATAATCTGACTTTGCTGTCGCTACACCTATTATAATAATTAATTTCCATCATTTTATTTATTACTGTACAAATGTACAGTCGAAAAAGTGTATGCTCGACCACCTTAAGGTTCTAAATAAGTCGTTTGCGCGTCATCTGTCAGGCACATGCAACTTACAACTAGATAATAACCGATACATCCTGTTTCCTTTGTAATATTGATCAAGATCTTTCATATACGGCTGTAAAGGACGACCCCTATATTTTGTGTAGCTAGTGTTCCTACACTAGCTACTTACTACTCTTGGTTCCTACCAAAAACAAAAACTGTTGATTCCGTCGTTGCAACATGATCTCAAAAAATGTATCTAGACAACATCTCCGAAATGCTCGCACCTGCTTGGTAAAAAATAAAAAATGGGCGTTTTCTGTTGAGAAAGTGTTTTAGCACCAAATTGGGTGAGTGTACATAGGCGGACTTAATGCCGTAGGCTTTCTTTCCCAGTCGATCTAGGGTTGTGCCGAGATATTCAACCTTATTATACATCTTTTTTCAACCAATTTGTATCTACAATTATAATCTCAAGGGTATAACAGTATTGTATTGATATTTTCTCGTGCTTGAGGGCCATTCATCAATCCATTTAAGTCGGAGTGCGATTCGTAGAACATGGAAGGTATAGCGTACGTAGCCATTTATTGCATTAGATGAGGATGTGTCCTGGGATATTATGAGTAAGGATGTACTTTATTTTTATTATTATAAAAATGAAACTGTATTTAATTGAAGGAAAAAAAAAATAAGAGAAAGCTAAGCCAACTGAGTTTGTTTTAAAGATTTAAAAACTGGTAGCTTCAAGATGTGGATATTACAGCATGAAAGGACCAGATTATCCAATTTAGTGCCACTGACTCACAGAAAAGTCACGCACTGCTGGTGGTAGGATGTATCTTGTATCCGCCCAGATAGCGACCTCCATACGCAAGATGGGAAAACCCACCATAAGGCCCCGCATAGGAGTTTTGGCGGGAACTTGGAAGTGTCATGAGGTGCTTTTGGTTTAATTCATTATTTTGGTGATACTTAGTGTTATATTGCATAATTATGGTGGTATATAGTATAGTTCTATTAAAGAGCTCAAATGAATTAAAATAATCGTGCTAATAAAGTGTTTTTTTTGTTGCCGCCAAAACTCCTCGATATAGTCTTATATAGTCTTGGTAAAGTAGCCACTGCTTTACTTCGACATACTACAGATAATAAAAAAGACAACCCAAACTTGACATTGGCAAAATGTGAACACAAGTGCCACAAACAAAAAAAAGGCCCCACATAAGTGTGTCGCGTTCCGGGATCGGCCTTGGTATATCCAGTTTCAATCCAGGCCGGCATAGTTGTGTTGATTGGGGAGGGATAATTATCTCTCGTTCGTCCGCTCACTCACACTCTATCTGGTCTCCGGTTGGACTGCCTCGGTGGCGTAGTTGTATTGAAGGAACAGTGAGTGCACTCGTGTATTGCGCACACACTTGTGCACTATAATATCTCCTGCGTACCTGACTAATCTCCGTTGAGATTGGCCGCCGTGGCCGAAACTGGCTAGGAGGACTGGTCTCCACTCCGTTTACTAAAAGGTTCAGTGGGGTCACTTTGCTGCGTTAAAAAAACACGTGAAGTCGTTGATGTTCGTTTCCTATGGTGGATGAGATTTCCCAAAGCCAAAACAACTAGATACCTCCCCGACATATTTTCTTATCTCTATTCTTTTCTGTTAAAGCCGGCCGTCCATTCATATTCATTTTGCAATCGTGGATGTTCATGGGTTGAGATTACAAATGACTCATTTGCACGTTTCTTGAAGTTGTTAAAGTTTTGTAAACATCAAGCTGAAGTCACCAACATCACTTTGTATTAAATGAGCAAAAGCTACAGATTTTAATAATGCGAAACGGTTGTTTGAGTTACTCTTGTGGACCTCGGCACACGCCGCCTCTACCGTTGTAAATAAGTTGCTCTTAATTATATTTATTGATGACTTACACTTATTTGCACTGCGAGTCTTAATAATATGTAAAAGTGTTTATTAGAGGTCGTTGACATGCACACCGCTGAATGGAGTTGCATGTTTGGTACATAGCCTCTACGACAGCCACTTGTGACACTTATGGGTTTTTTATGGGATTTTTGGTATCCGATTAGTGTCTATACTCTATATACAGTCAGCCACAAAAGTAGCTGAACAAATTAAAAACTTCAAAACGCTTCTGCACGTTCACTCCAGTCGAATTTTTTTTTCTTTATCTAAAATATAGTTAACCCTGTGAAGTTTATTTTAGTGAAGGAAAAACATTTGTTGATACGCAAAAGTTTAAACGCGATTTGAAATTTTGAATTTGTTCAGTTACTTATGTGGCTGACTGTACATGTATGAAACTTATGTCCGAGCTATTTACACGTAACGTTACAATTAGTTTTCGTTGTGATGGCGTGTTAAGAGTAACATTCATTTTAAGACTGTCGCGCTGAGGTCTCGGGTTCACATCCCGGGTCGGCAAAATGATATGGGGTTTATCTATTCAGTAATATCCCGGAAACTGGAATTTGTGCCCGATATAGCGATAGGTTCGCCCTTATCACATCATGGGACGGAATCGCAGGGCGAAAATTGGCTGCATTAGTAGCGCCTCTGCCTAGGTACCCCTTCGGGGATAAAAGCGTGAGTGTGTATGTATGTATAAGGTCCTTACATATGAAATTGGCGTTTTGTATGGGAGGAATACAAAATCGTTTTGTTTTTTAAATATAATCAATTAATCAAAGTATGCACCATTGTTATCTATACACTTTTGCCATCTCATAGGGAGTTCATTGTTCCCTTTACTAAAAGAACCATGGGGGCAAGAATCAATAAGCTCTCTAAAGGCGGTTTGGACTGCCACATCGGAGTATAATTTTTTTCCGTGTAAAAAGTTATCCAAGTTACGGAAAAAATGTTAATCTGTTGGAGCAAGTCCGGAGAGTACGGCGGATGTCGCAGACATTCCAATTGCAGCTCCTCTAGTTTAGCGGCCGTCTGTTGTGCAGTGTGTGTGTTGTTTCAAGCTTTTTTACTTCCCGCTTTTGCTTCAAGTAGATTAAAACAATTTCATAACTTACACCGATGGATCCGCTTCCTCAATAGCCTTTAATTCCTCATTATCCACCTTGGTCTCCGGCCGTCCACGGGGCTTGTTCTGAAGGTCGAAATTTCCAGAACGAAAACGTACCGTGTTTTCTTTTGCGTCACCAGCGCCATACACATCGTTAATCCTTCGAGCTGTTTCTGCAGCACTGGTGCTACGGTGGAACTCAAACTCGTAAATATTGCGATATCAAATGTTTTCCATTGTGCCATATGTTTTTGTAAACTCAAATGTACCAGTTAAATGCATTTATATATTTTAACTTGGAATTCTTAATCAAAGGGGATATTTCAGATCAAAGTGGCTAGCACGACGAAACGCCAATTTCATATGTAAGGACCTAATATTACTGGTCTTAATGTAACCATATTAGCCCTGCAACTTGCTTTAATAGTTGCATTCATAAATTATCTAATTATACATTAAATAGTATATGGCGAGGTAAATTTACGTTATTAATTATTAATTATATGCAAACGAAGCTCACAGGTGGAAAATGTGGGCAATTAAAATTGTACGGCTGTCAGCCAGATGGAACAAGATTTTCCAGTGGGAGAGATAAAAGTTTGATAAATTCGGATGATTAATTCATTATGTTATGTTTAATTAATGCATGTTTTGTGTGGTTGGTGCGTTAATTAATGATACCAAACAATGCATTCTGATTTAATTTCGTGTTGTGTGCTTATTTGTTAGTATTTTAAAGTACAAATATTTGAATTTTATATAAATTAACAATCGAGTAAGTAATGAGAGTTCGTCCGAGAGTTCTAGATGCCACATTATGTTTTAATTATTCTTGCCAAGCAGCAAAGACCAGCGTCCCAGGACTTTAAATGCATTTAAATGACAAGACGAGCATGCCGCTCGCCTGATGGTAAGCGATACGACCGCTCATAAACAGTAGCAACACCATACATAACTTTAAATAACAAAGTACTGCACTACATAGTACTCTAATGCTATCGTCAACCTCAGACATAAGATGATAAATCTTATAATGCCCAGTAATTAGAATTACGCGGGCTACAAACTCTTTAAAACCGGATTACAAGAGTGCATGCATTATGCTGCTTAGAAATAGACATTGCTGTTCACTTCTGCCTAACCGGATGGCCCATCGCATACGAGAGACCTAAAATAGAAAAGAATAAAAACGTTTATTGCGGAATGAAGGTAAAATACAAGTAATAATAATACCAGCCCTGTATTAAATGCTGTCCACTGCTGAGCACGGCCCTCCTCTACTAATGAGAGGGTTAAGACTTCACATACTGGCAATACTATATTACTACCATTAGTATATCTGTTAACGCGTTTAGATGAAGTTATAGTTATCATGTGTAATTACTGAACCTTTTAATGACATCTAATTTCACAATCTAGAAGCATATATTAATATGTGACTTTTGTATTTGGTCGGCTTATACATTTATGTGACACATAGCATTTATCAGCAAGCCGTGAAATCGGTCCTTAATGTCTTAAGATGTCGGGCTTATTTCAGTGTGTATGTAGAGCAGCGTTTTCCAAACCATGGGCCGCGACTCCCCGGTGGGTCGCTGCTCGCGAGGGAATATTGGTCGGGCCCTGAAAAATAGGATGGATGATGGGCACTGATGGACGAGAAAGTAACAGTTTCATAGAAAAATCTCTCCTTTTATGTAATTAAGTATTAGAAATTAGAGCCAAGACGTGAGCCAAGAAATTGGAAGATTTTTTAGGTGTGTCGAGGTCCTAGGCTCGCATATCACATTATGAGACGGAACACACATTGAAAAAGTGAGCGCCCTGGTTGCACCTGTGCTTGTCCCTTCGGAGACAAAGGCGTGATGTGGCTTTGTTTTTGTAATCTGACGCATAAGTGTTCAAACACAGTGGGAGCGGTGCGGGTGGCGGGAGCGAGTGCGGCAAGGGCGAAAAACGCATTTCCCTACTCGTGAACACAGTATTATAAAATTATTTAATAAATTTTTATCATATGTTAAACCCAGATTAAAACTGAGCTACGCGATCGTAAAAGCATACTTAAGATTCGCGTAAAATTATATGTAGGTACACTGATACATAAAAGCTTATATTATAATTTATAACTACTATTACAAAGTCTTGTGAAATAATTTGGTAATATGTTCTTGCTTCATTTCAATATAATTAAAACGATAGTAAAATAATAATGCGCAGATTTTTGTATGTTTAATATGGCACAGTATTCTTTTGTACCATATTTTGTAATATTGTAAAATAATATTATTTCTAATACATACACACTTTACGCTTTTTATTCCCGAAGGGGTAGGCACAGGCGCAACTAGTGCACCCACTTTTCGCCGAGCGTATTCTGTCGACGAGCGTTGGCGTATGGCGTATGGCGAGCCAATCGCCATATCGGGCACAAAGTCCAGACTCCGGGCTGATACCCATTAGAAAATCCCAATACCACTTTGCCCGACCCGGGGATCGAACTGGAGACCTCAGCATTGCAGTCGTACCGTAATACAGCTATGCCATCGAGGCAGTCCTAATATTATTTTTAAGTTTAATTAAATTTACTTTTTCAAGGATTGGAAGATTGGAAATTATTAATTAATCTATACTAATATTAAGAGGAAAGTGACTGCCTCGGTGGCGTAGTTGTATTGCGTACGCGTTACGAGTACGATTTGCGCGCTGAGGTCCTGTGTCCGAATCCCGGGTCGGGCCAATAACATTGGGACTGGGTTTTTCCATCTTAAAAATTACTCGGAGCTCGAATTACTACAGGTCGGAGTCAGGAAGTTAGCGGTGTGATACTTCCGTGCCTCGGAAAGCACGTAACGCCGTTGGTCCTGCGCCTGATCTCTCTCCGGTCATGTCGGATTGCCGTCTCGCCGGACTATGAGAGGGAAGGAATAGCGAGTGCACCTGTTTATTAGGCACACACTTGTGCACTATAATATCTCCTGCGTACCTGGCTGATCTCCGTTGAGGTTGGCCGCCGTGGCCGAAACTGGCTAGGAGGATTACGTACGTTTAATGTACAAACCTATAAGGCGCCACGCAGACGCTTTCAAATGGTTGCATCAGACACGTGATACAGTCAATTAGTTGAGTTATTACTTGACACAACTGTGGGACTAGTAATTATGTATTTTTGGAAGATTTATAAAAATAACACCAGTTCAACTACAAACATAAAATATAGCCCTAGGCTAGTTACAAATTTTCACCAATAAATTAATAGAGAAGTAGAATTTGACGGCTTATAATGCAATCATTAATTAATTATGTACGGGGTATAGCATTAACAGCCTTGTTCGAAAGTTTTGTCTTTTTCGAACGAATTTTGAATTAAGTTTGAAGAAAGAAGACAAAACATTTTATAACTAAAATAGGTTTAAAAACTTTTTATGAATATGGTCGTAATTAAATATTATTTATGATATTTTGCTTTTGTTTTAACATTTATATTATTTGTGAATCATGTGAAGAATAAATGATATGATGATATTTTTATATTTGTTGAACTAAACTATTAGCCAAAAGTTTTTAGCACAACTTGTGGTGGTGCTACACAGGTTAATATCGTGCGGTAATTGATTGAATCAATTTGATGCTTTAAGTACAAATGTGTAACTGCATTTAAATTAAATTGACAGCTACATGTCACCATTTGTGTCGTGATCATGCTAAAAGTCGACAACGTCTACGTGGCGACTAATATTCACGAGACCTTCAATACACGACATAAAAAAAATTGTTAACTAGGATTTGCTCGCGGCTCCGGCCGCGTGAGAAAGATTTTCTGGGATAAAAATATTTTCCCGGAATAAAAAGTATAGTACTCAGGACTAATGTAGCTTCCTATGAGTAAAATAATTTTCAAAATCGGATCAGTAGTTCTTGAGATTAGCGCGTTCAACCAAACGAACAAACAAACTTAGCTTTAGCTTTATAATATTAGTATAGATTTGATGCACCTATATTACCAAAATTGATTGATGCAATAGGATAGTTTGTATGTTTGATTTTGTACATTATTTTAGATGTAACAGAAAATAATACGAAAAATAAATTCTTCTATGAAATTAGCATCAGAATGGATTGAGAAATAAAGCAGTTATTCAATTTTGAAATATTCTTGTGAGCGAAAGTGGGGGCGTGGCGGGGATATCGCGCTATCTCTTTCGCACGCAGGCAGCGTTATAGCCGACGGCGCTTGGTGACGTCACAGCCAAGTATTGTAGTTATTTGACAGCTACCCCTTCCACCAAATTTCAAAGCTTTATAACTTACTTACTATTGCGCCAATTTTGAAAATTCTTTTTCTATTAGATTTCGGGTAGCATACATTTTTCATAATTGTATTTAAAAACAAAGTAGTAAACTACCCTATTGTCTAAGCAATCAACTACATTGCCTTCCGCTCTGCGTTTGCCGAATCGTATCAGGTCAGTACATTAACTTAATAATTGTCAATGTCAATCAGTATACCGGGGGGATCAATGTCCCTAGTAGTTCTGTCAATTATAATTGACAACACTATAATATTAATATGATAGGGCTCAACGCTTGCTGAATTGGTAACCTACTGGAAGCGCTGCGTTGGACGGCCACCTAAAAGTCTTTGAATTGCAGCGTCATCATTCCGTAATTTATGCCTGCTAAGGTACATTTACCTAATAACTATATTTTTGCCTCATCATCATCAACCACATAAAGTCCACTTGTGAACATACGCCGCCCCTAAAGATTTCCAGACGGCCTGGATTTTTTACTAATTTTGCCTAGCAAGCAAAATTCTAAAACTATTATTATTGAAATTAAATATTATTATGCCTATCTGAAATTATTTTGATGGAATCTCGGGATGACTACTATGGGTGCACTGTCATCCCATAGGCAGCTGCCTACCTACCTGGCACAGTAGGTAGAGATGTGGGCTTATGTTAGAAGAATAGTGAAATCAAATCTGACTTTCTGAAAATATTTTATCGGAATAGCGAAGCCAAGTGTGGGATGTCCTTGAGACGGATACTCGACGCCTTGCAAGGTGAGTCTGCTAATTATAATTATTGTTGAGATGAGTAACATCATGTTCACGAAGCGCTTTTGAAAATACTTTCCAGGAATGTATTGAAGTGGAAGATAATGTCTCTTAATTGCAACGATAACTATTTATTTCAAAGGTCGTCAGGGTCAAGAAATACGGAATATTGCCTAGTTGAACATTTAATTATAAGTATTTTTGACGTATGAAATATTTAATTTCATAGATGTCGTGGACAGCGTGGTAACGAACACACAATTATCTTACAAACACAGATTTTAAATAATGATTCAAAATGTATTAAAATATTTAATTTGTAAAACACACAGCGTTGGAATTTAAAGAACTATAAGGCGTAGATACCTACATAACCCCTGTTTTGATACTCCGTCGTTACATAAAAATAGTTTTATTGTATACAAGCTTTTGCTCGCGGCTCCGCCCGCGTGAATGAGTTTTCCCGGGATAAAAAGCCTATGTGATAATCCAGGACATAATCTATCCGTGTGTCAAATTTCATCGAAATCCGTTCCGTAGTTTTTGCGTGAAAGAGTAACAAACATCCATACATCCAGACATCCATACATCCATACTTACAAACTTTCGCGTTTATAATATTAGTAGGATTTTTTTACTAGCTTTTGTCCGCGGGTCGACACGCGTGAAAAAGTTTATACGGGATAAATATTTTCCCGCGATAAACATCAGATAGCCTATACCATTCAGGAGTAATGTAGTTCAGTAATTCCATAGATTAGCCCCTACAAACATACAAACTCACAAACTTTTCCTCTTTATAATATTAATTTAGATTATTGTCATATTATCACTTATAATCCCTATTCTGTCGCAACAATCGTATTATTGGACATTATCCGCTTGCATAAACTTAATTGTTAGGCAAATGCTTTGTCTCAAATCACATGAGCGAGATGGAACCACGGTCCATTGAACAAATCTAATGCGGGTTAGCGGTCCATAATTTGAATAAATAAAATACAGTTACGTAGACCTGTGTCGATATCGGCACAACTTATGTCGCCTATAAGTTCTTATCCCGAGGGAAATAAGGAAAAGCAGGAAATACGCCCGACATCTCGCACAAAATATGTCGCTGTGTTTTATTATTCATGATTTTTTATGAAGATTTAATTTCGACGTTTTTATGATTACAGTAGATAAAAATTAGCTTTTACTATCTGACGACCCACGCGCCGCCCACGCGACCTAATTTTATTACAGGTCCTTCCTGTCGTATTTTATGTAACTATTACTAAATACGGCTACTTGGTGATTGCAGAATCTAATAACTACGGTGACCTATTCCTATCGCAACAGTATTATCATGCGATAAACGCAATAGATAATTGTTTTATATAAAAATGCAACTGCTAATTGTAGGGTTAAGTAGTTTCGAAGTTTTATTTAAGAAAACAAAATAAATTAAAAAGTGATAAAAACGGCATTTAAATCGTTTGAAAAAGGAAACTTTTTCTCCGGTCTGACCTTTGTTCCAGCAAAGCGAAAACATTTCTATTTTATACCCGAATGAAGTTTATCAAGCAGGAGCTTAATAATTATAAAGTTTAGAAGAACGTGTTTGATGTCATTCACTTTGCACAAATATTAGTTTCAATCTTGAAACGAGGTTAATAAGCTGTTACAGAGGGAAGCGAGACGGGGGAAAAAGAAAAAATGTGAATGTGGGAAATTCCTTGTGCAACAAACTCCAGTAATTGAGTGCGCCGGCCCGGATGTTTGTGTAGCTTGGAAGAAGTTTTTATCAGCGTCGATTGGCGAGCTCTTAGTGTCGCGCTAACTGCACCCAATGTACCTACTTACTCACTTAACTATATAAAAACTTATGTAAGCACCCACTGCACGGTGAGCGCGCTTCGAAATGGTCTTTGCTATGTCTTCCGTGACTGCCGCGTTGTCTCGTCTTGCAATTACCTTTATATACCATTTTTTGATTACTTGCGAGCTCTTTTCGTAAGCATATTAAATATTAGAAGATTTGTTTTCAAACTTATTACAAAGATACTGACAAATTATATTTTATGAATTACCAATAATTATTGGTAATTATAATTATAGGTGCATTCCTAAAGGATTATTAAATTTTTACCATAGCTTTAAGTACTATTTGGAGGAGAAAGTCGTATCGTGAGGAAACCTGCATACCTGAGAAGTTCTCTGAATTTCGAAGGTATGTGAAGTCTGCCAACCGGCACTAGCCAGCGTGGTTGACTAAGGCCTTTAACCCTCTCAGTTGTAGAGGAGGCCCGTGCTCAGCAGTGGGCAGTATATAATACAGGACTGGTATGGTATGATATGGTAACAATAGATTTGTATATAAAGTGCAAAATTAAATGAATTCTACGAAAGCACACCTATTATAATTGTATCATTATGATGTATGTCAATTGTTCCATCGTAACTACAAAACCATCTCCAATAACGTCGTGATATTGATGGTAAATTAATCACATATGTAGCACAAACAAAGGGAATCGGTGCATGTACTGTTTAGTGTACAATAATAATTATTCTATTGTAGATTGTTCGCAACGACGCGTGTCAGTCTTTATTAACAAAAGGATGTTGCCAATCCTACAGACAATTGGATCATTCTTCATTCATTCCAATTTAGTTGAGCAAAATGATTTCATCGTCATCATAGACAAGTAGATACATCTCCATGCAGTAATTTATATCATATAAAATATGAAAAATATTCCAAAAAGTGACGATGATAAATACATTTATCAAAACGGAAGTGAAATATTTTGAGTGCCACTTTATTAATTAAGAAAATTAACGCATAATGTTGTAGCCAAGTTTAATACAACTACCGTGAGATATTGCCGAAATCTATTTCATTTTGCACAAATTTAATTAAGAGCATTATTTAAGAGCTGTCCGAGTTTGAGAAAACAGAAAAGTTATTTGTCGGAAAGCCCCAATTAAGGGCAAAGCTTTCTGGACTTAATCCAATAAACCTACTCGTTTAGTGAACGGAATGAAAGGTAAATAATTTTAGGGAACATCGCGTCGTGGTTATGCGACAGAGTTTGGTTTTCCGATAGAAGGGTTGGTGAAATAATATTAACAATGGCTTATGTACAAACCAAAATAAATGTATGGTATATCCACGACGAAGAAGTAAGATGGAAAATATTGCATTTGAAAAAGGGTTAAGGGTCTTGCTCCGTGAAGAGAATATCACACCTACATATTCATTGGTCAATATAATATTTATTAATTATTATTACTTTTGAAGGTTTCCCATGTGTACATTTTTTAATCAACATATCTTATAGTTTTAGAGTCGTGTAAACCATATCGCGATACATTTTTATGCAGCGACATCTATTGACGTCTTTGCGAATTAATTTAATTAAAACCAAATATTACAATATTTTTGTGATTAAATGCTCTGAACAGCACTTATGATTTAAAAAGTTTTTAAAGATGAAGGAAACCCAATTCCGAGCAAAAATCTTTTTCATCAGAAAGTCATCTCAATTTTGTTCACCTGATATGAGAATTGAATTCAGGACTTCGCCTTAACAGTTGAAGTATGAACACTGCCCCTATGACATAATTTTAAGATAGCAGTGGGCTTAGAATGTAGCAAAAACGCGACACGAATCCGTTTCGTGTTACTGGGATTGGTTGAGAGACTAACACGTGACTGACGTATTGGTCTCTCGATCAATCACAAACAACACAGTACAACTATCGTAACAGTACCTACACTAATGGTGTTTCGAAATAAAATAAATAAATAAATAAAAATAAAACTATTTTGCGGTCCGCCCCGTGACTATGAAGTGAATTACTAGTAAACCCACATTTCGCCGTGTGTATTGCGTCCCATGATATGATAAATGTTCAGTTAGTATTTTTGCCTTAACGACATAAAAATAATTCTACAACTAATAAATTCCTACAGTATTGTAATAAATATATTATTTGAGACGTTCGTAACTTCTAGTAACTTACGATAATTTGACATCAGCGAGACACTGATAAGACTATCTATAGACTTTCATTTCAGAAGGGAAATCTAATTTTGTTCGTCTATCTTTAACCTTCGAATATTCTGACACGCAAAAATTTTGTATCCCAGATTGTATCCCACTAGGATGCTTCTCGTCAATAGGTATATATTTTTTAATAAAACGACATATTTTTTTTATAGCATAGAATGGCGAGACGAGCTTACCGTTCGCCTGATGGTAAGCGATATGACCACCCATAAACAGTAGCAACACCATCCAGCAGCTTGACTTACAAAGTACTGTGTGGCATTCCACTGCGCTCGTCATCCTAAGACATAAGATGTTAAGTCTCATTATGTCCAGTAGTTATATTGGCTACAATGTCCTTCAAACCGAAACACAACAGTGCATGCCCACTGTTGCTTGGCGGTAGAAATAGACATTGCGGTGGTACCCAACCAGACGGCCTCTTACATAATGAGAGACCTACCACTAGTGAAATATAAACATACATATGATATAATCGTAAATGACCTTAAATATTTGAAATACTATCTTAACTAGTGTCTGACCGAAGCTTCGGCTCCGGCCACCTTCGGCCAACAGACAACAACAAACAGTAAACAGTCGACACTATTATGCCGACCTGTTCCTCGTAAATCGTTTTTTTTTCTTTTCTTTAATGGCTATCGACTAGGTAGTTCTGCGTTCGATACCCAGTTCGGGCATTTCACTTTGTGGATTGTTATAACAGGATTTGTTGGAAGTCCGCTTACCCTTATTGCTCCCTTACAAATAAGGGACAGTTGACTTATGGAATGCGGTCGATCGTAAAATCGAAGCCGATCCTATTTTGTAACATGCGTAAGAAATAAACATGTTTTCAGCAAATTGCGTCGACTCCACAAAGAAAGACCGGAAGACACGGTACTGACCACCGTGCCTAGTGAAGTCACTGTCTTGCAGAAAAAAACAGGGCTACCAGATATCATTGAATTTATAGTTTTTTTTTTATATTTCGCCGAGTGAATTCAAATGAATGCTATTTTAGTACGGAAAGCTGTATTGGATGCTTCTTATTGCAAACATTTGAACAATTCATGCAAATTCGTTTGTTGAGTTCTGCAAAATGGAAAATAGCTTTAGTCAAGCTTTGTTAGTTTGTGAATAGTTTAGGAATGTTCCGTATTTTGCTTCGGGGAAATGCTGTCGATTAAGGACTATTTTTGTAAATTGAATTAGTATTCGGCGTTCAGGATAAAAACGTATTTTTCTGTTGATTATATAGATTGTTGATAATAAAGTACGTTTCTGCCGATATTTTTTAACACATACTACAAAACTATGGAATCAATTGCCGCCAGCAGCATTTTCGGACAGATACGACCTGGTGACTTTAAAAAAATAACGTATTCCCACCTAAAAGGCCGGCAACGCATCTCTATGCCCCCCGGTATTGCAGATGTTCATGGGCGGCGGTGATCACTTACCATCAGGTGAACCGTATAAAAAATATAATATATATCATAAAAAATAATAATAAAGGTAATCATACAAAATGTATGTACCTAAATATAGGCGTAGATAAAAGTAGCATATCAAAATTCAAAATAATATACAGACAAATAATGGACATGGGCTCGTATCAGTTAGCGCGTTTGGTGCGCAGTAGGTGCTTTTAGGTGGTCTCTAAGTAAAAGCAGGAGTTTTGCTCAGTTTAATACTGTCTATTCAAATTCAGGACGTGGCTATAGTGCACGCGTTCGTTAGTGAAATGCATAATGCAACGTTATCCAGACCACTCGCGCCAGAAGTGTAATAAGACTGTCTGTATTTTTTCATCTTCTTTGGTCCACGCGCCTTGGAGGTCCCTTACCTACCTTTGTAAAGTTCTCCCCAATTGTGTCATGAACCCAGTCACTGGAACACGAAATTTTGACTTTTTACGAAGTTACGTGTAAGCAACAGTATTTTCTGAGTCATTCTTTTAAGATGGAGTAAGGCTAAGGACCTCGTCAGTATTCTTCTGGCGTGAGGAGGCATCCCGTCTCGGGCAGAGACTAGCTCCGAGGGAGGTAACGGCCCAATTGGCCTCCATCCGCAGCGCCGCCGTGGAGGAGTGGCATACCAGGCTGGAGAGCCCGTGTGCGGGCTTGAGGACTGTCGCGGCAGTGCGACCTGTCTTCTTAAGTTGGCTAGACAGGCGCCACGGTGCGCCGACATTCCGTCTGACACAGGTGCTGACGGGCCACGGGTGTTTCGGCTCGTTTCTGTGTCGGATCGGGAAGGAGGAGTCCGCCGTGTGCCATCATTGTGGCAACGGCCGCGACGACACGGTCCAACACACTCTTGAGGAGTGCCCAGCCTGGGACCTACAACGCAGCGCTCTTAGAGCAGTCGTCGGAGGAGACCTCTCGCTGCCGGCCGTGGTGTCCGCCATGGTCGGCGGCTGGAGGTCATGGCGAGCGATGGCCTCCTTCTGTGAGTGCGTCATCTCGCGGAAGGAGAGCGCCGAGCGGGATCGTGAGCAGAACGATCCCGCCCGCAGCCAGAGGAGACGAAGGAGGCGTCGGGTGGACGACTGACCGGCGCCTCGTGCCCTGCGGTCCGGGGGCATCTAAAGAATTCCGCCACGGCATTCCCTGCCTGTCGTAAGAGGCGACTAACGGGGACTAAAGTGAGAATCGCGGAGCGAGCAGTGGGGGTCTGCTGGCTCCACTACTTCAATATAATAGCGACTCAGAGGTGGACGACAATGCGGGTGGTCGGTCTCCTGCAGTCGTAGACGTCAAAGGCGTCCTGTAGAGCTCGGGGGCACCTAAGCCCCCTCGTATAGAGATGGGCCGCAATGCGGCATCGCGCAGGGGCGGTTCCGTGCAGCTATCTTCGTGCAACAAGATACCCCGGGGCCGTCCCGTAGGCGCCGAAGAAGGCCACCGCGGGTTTTGGTTGGTATGCCGGTGTAGGGTGTACATAGTGTTAGGGACTCGGTCCAATGCTCGCTCGGATGATGCCATACTCCCGAGTGTCGACATTGGGCCGTTAGATCGGTGAAACCAACATAACCATCCACTCACCCCCCAGTGGTGGTAGCGATAACGCGTTTTTTCCCCGCGAGAAAAAAAAAAAAAAAAAAAAAAAAAGGCTAAGGACAGGTCATTATTATACAATCTTCAAATTTAATATAGTAACTTTTATTGTTGCTTAAATTTTTAAGTTTACCTATATGTTATAGTTTTACAATAAACCGTCCGGCAGACTTCAACTCTCCTGGGAAATCCAGTTCCGGATAAATCGTATGTCTAAACTAATAATCCGTTAAAAAATCCGGAAAATCGATCACGATATATTTCGTTAAGTTTAAAATCTAAAGTGATAATAAATTATAAAATACATACCTACATACACACTCACACTCTTTATCCTCGAAGGGGTAGGCAGAGGAGCAACTTGTGCACCCACTTTTCGCCGTATGTATTTTATCCCATGATTTGATAGAGCCTATCGCCATATCGGGCACAAATTCCAAACTCCGGGCTGATACTGAATAGCAAAACCAATATCATTTTATCCGACCCGAGGATCGAACCCGAGACCTCAGAACTGCAGTCGTACCGTAATACAACTAAACCACCGAGGCAGTAAAATATAAAATCATTATAATCTTATGCTGGTGCCTTGCTGACGTCCATTGTCATTTAAATAAAAAATATTATAATAATAGAGGAACCGGGCACCCATTACCTATGGCAATAATTTCACAATAATATGAGGCATTTGATGATTCGAGATTTAATTTGATTTAACGCTGATTTTACCTCTGTATCATTGGTACCCTGTGGTTGTAACTCTATCTACCACTTCAGGCATAAAATAGGTTAGAAAGTATTAGCGATCTATAGAAATAAGACCAACAATTAGGGTTGTAAAAACTTATTCCAATAACTTTACCAATTTACCAAAACATTCATCAATAAATGCATCAAATAGTCGTTCCAAATTTAATTGTTGTGGACTAAAGCTTAATGAAAACATAATTTAATATTTTCCGTATATACAAACATACATTCAACTCTGTCTACTAAATGTATGCTGAAATTAAACCACAGAGACGACCGCACAGCACGAGCGCTTCTAAAATTACCCATACTGAATCTAGGAGTTAAATTTTATTGCACGTTGAAATAACACACATTACTTTCCATACACGGATGTTTTTTCTATGAATTGTAATTGGTATCAAAATAAATACGTCTCTAAAACGAAATAAGTAAACCAAATCTAATTTATTCTGAGTTTATCTATACTAATATTATAAAGCTGAAGAGTTTGTTTGTTTGGTTGAACGCGCTAATCTCAGAAACTACTAAACTGATTTTGATTTTTTTTTCACTAATAGGAAGCTACTTCTGACTATTCGAAGTATTATCGTGCGGTTTATGGTGAAGGAAAACATCGTGAGGAAACTTACCTGAGAATTCTTCAAGAAGAATTTCGAAGGTATGTGGTTTGCGAACCCGGACTAGGCCAGCGTGGTAGACTAAGCCCCAAAAACCCTCATAGTATTAGAGCAGGCCCGTGCTCAGCTAATTTCCAGGCCTGGTATATATTGTTACATGGTGTATGGTATCTACTAAATACGTATGCCTATTTTTTTCCTAATTAATACCTGGCCTTATAACATGAATATTATAGTCACGGAAAAAAAAATTACAGCTCCTAGTCTGTACGATCGTCATATTAGAAATAGAATAATTGATTTATCTCAAACATTTACCATACCACCATACCAGCCCTGTATTATATACTGCCCACTGCTGAGCACGGGCCTCCTCTACTACTGAGAAGGTTAAAGGCCTTAGTCCACCACGCTGGCCTAGTGTGGGTAGGCAGATTTCACATACCTTCGAAATTCAGAGAACTCAGGTATGCAGGTTTCCTCACGATGTTTTTCCTTCATCGTTAAAGCGAGCGATAATTCACAAAGAAAACACACATAACTTTTTAGAAAAGTCAGAGGTGTGTGTCATTGGATTTTGAACCTGCGGACATTCGTCTCGGCAGTCCGTTCCACTCCCAACTAGGCTATCGCCGCTATTCATTCATTCTCAAACATTTAATAATATTAAAATATACCATACTTAAATATCCATAACTTATGATTAAAATGCAAAACATATTTTACGATATGCGTGCACGAGACAGAAAATTTTAGAGTTAGGGTTGGTGCAGCTTTAATTATTTTATTACAGAGACGAACTTAATTAATTTAGTTTTTAAAATTATTCCATTCGTTGCTTTAAACAACTAATATATACACTTTACCAGCTTGGTAATTTCGTCGTCATAATAAATAAAGTCTATGGATATTATATTAAGGTTTTTTTTTCCTTAATGTCTAATTCACTACCTAACACAAATCAAAACACAGTTTGAGGTCTCCAAAGCCGGGGCGTCAAGCGCTAGAATTCTGCAGCAGCGTCGCGGGCAAAAGCTATTATACAATATCTGAAGACGGCGTGAACTACGTTAAGATATCGATCACGTCAAGGCGTGAGGTTATAGCAACCCTACATATCGGACGGTTAAGGTAATGTTTGTAACAGCGTCGGTAATTGAGTTTTCGAGCTCCCAGCAACGTTCACCCGACGTACCTAAGTATCCCTGTAAGTTGCCTGTAAGGTATTCAACGAGCTCGGATTAATCGTAATACGTCGATTTAAACCCTAGCTATCTTATATGGAAGGAGTATAACCCCTTGTTACTGACTGCCTAGGTGGCGTAGTTGTATTACGGTACGACTGCAATGCCGAGGTCTCGGGTTCGATCCCCGGGTCGGGCAAAGTGATATTGGATTTTTCTAATCAGTATCAGAGACTATCCCGCCCTCACACCCGCCACTGTAACTCCTGTAAGCCAGGATCAGCAGTGGCACGCATTTTATGACACCGAGCGGTGAAGCTCGGCGAGTCTCAGGGAACACTAATCTGTCTTAAACCCGCAACGAAATTAATCAAATAGGAGGATAGGGAGCAATTGGAACGTTTTCTGCGGTGCGAAGGTAAGGCGGTTTCTTTCACCCCATTCAGATATTAATTGTAAACACGTCTCCGCCAAACTTTCTAGCCCCGATCTACTATTTGACTCTACGAGTAATAGGCCGTCATCCGCATATCCGGTCAAAGTGCACCCCATCTAATCAGTATCAGCTCGGAGTCTGGAATTTGTGCCCGATATGGCAATTGGCAAGGAATACGCACGGCGAAAAGTGGGTGCACTAGTTGCGCCTCTGCCTACCCCTGGGATAAAAGGCGTGAATATGCGTATGCGTATAAAGAGAGAATAAGAGTATTCTCCTGCTGAATTAATTGCTTAAAGAAGATGTCCGCTTTTTGTATTTTGTGTTAGGGTGCTGGGCCTCAAAATCTAACCAGGCTCAAATTTTACGGATATTAAAGGGGCAAAAATATGGATCCTAAATCCATTAATAAATATTTATAACCCCCATTTATAACTAACTTTTTAAAAACGTTAATTATAACTGTAGTTTTTAAGTAAAATAAATTAATCAAAATCGGAGGATTTTAAAATTATACGATTTATTGTAAAGGCCTAGTTTTTGAGAGTACTATCCAAATATTTATGTAAAGTAGGTAAGAATTTTAAGCCCGTTTTTGGACATGTTCTTTAAACAACGAAAGTTACTGGCCACTTGGCGTCCAATTTTTTCCTTCTGTTGAGATGTATTCATTCGTATAGTTCGTTCAAAGTTATTTTACCTTAAAAGAAAAACTCACGGAGATTTAAACATGACAAGAATTTTGACAATAAATAATACTAACGTAGATAAACAATATATTTACAGATGTCACAGGTAAAATAACTAAACAGACAATAGCATATTGTACCCTAATCGCATTGCCAAAAAGATACGAACAATCGGCAAAAACTATTATAATAAAGCCAAGTTCCCAAACAACGAAACAGATTCTACGCAAATGTTTTTCGGCATCTAAATAAAATAGTTTGTTTCGAAACTGTTCCCAACGTGGGGCACAACTCGATTATTTTATCCGAATCGGCAAAATAAAAGTTAATAAGTAATCGCTTTCATATTTTCATTACGTAATCGAATCGTACGCGTAAAGAGATTAATTCATTGGATAATGGATGCAAACAGAGAGGAGCTTTGATTGTTTTTTAATTTTGATATTCGATATTATTCATACAAAACCATTTTCATCGCTCACGTGAAAAGTCTCGAAGTTATACGATTCATCAGACGCAGCATTCAAACAAATGGACTGACTGGTACTCTAGTTCGCATGTTTGAATAATTCATGTTCACAATCTATATAGCAGACAACGGAGAGCATTTTACAAAACAAACAAATTTTATTGATCTCACAGGCGTTGTTTGTGCCTCCACAATAAAATATTTACATTTACTTCGCAACACCTGGCCTATCTGAAGTACCACCCACCGCAGACATTAGAATAATGAAACGTTTGCACCCATCTAATTCCATCACTATTGAATAATACATTTTTACAAAAGCGCTTCCACGAACAATTTTTATTCTACTAGATAACATTAAAATACATTAAAAACATACATCATCGTAAATTATAAAGAAGTTCTCTAAATGGCGCAAGAATGTTTGCGTTTGATTCTCGGTATTTGAAGAGAGTTATTGTAATATGGACAATTAAAGAAGCATTAAAAATACATTCATTGAATCACAACAAATGGATATATCAAGATCAACAATACATACTTACATACTTATATTGTACAGACTTCTTGGATAGATGTCGAAACATAAAATATAATATTATTTGCTAATTGGAATATCGCAAATTACACCCTTTTCAATAATATTTGATCATGCTAATTGGGAGTTAATATTCTTTGGCGCCGAAAATAATATGCCAACGATGTCGGGCTCCATTTTCGCGCTTTATGAGAATGGATCTTTAGTAATTACCAAATAGTTTGTGACCAGTTGAGGGGCGGAAGCAATCGAAGGCACGATGAGAGAGCGCTCGTGAATTCTTTACGACCGAGCCGGAGTGCGTCAGCAATTTCATCCGTAAATTAAGATATTATTTTTAGTTTTATTTGATGATCTTTTGAAATATAAATGTGCGGTATAAGTTGAAAGTAATGTTCAGAAGAAAAGCTTTAATTACAATATGTGTAGTGGAGTATTTCACATTTTATTTAATAACTAAATAAACTACACAAAATATGTAATGTAAACATACTTTAATCATGTGCAGCAGTAAGATACCATAATCCATTTGCCTACTCTAGTCAGTAGTATAATAAATACAGCGGTGCCAAATCATGACCTATGGGACGGGGAGTTATCAAAAACAGATCACGCACTGGTTGTGGAATACAGAATAGTATCCTGGAAGATGCACCTTTCATTTCACTTCTAAAGGATGGTATATGCAGGATTTGAAACACTCATTGCCAGAATTAATAAAGTTCCCGTATATTTAGGATGTATTTAATGCTGGGTGCTGCTCGCGGCCACTCCCACCATATTAAAAACACTGTGTATTCTTTTATTCTTGTGTATATTTCGGTATATCAAGAAGCCTGGTTATACTGGTGGTAGGTCTCTCATTATATAAGAGGCCGTCTGGGTGGGTACCACCGCAATGTCTATTTCTACCGCCAAGCAACAGTGTGCATGCACTGTTGTGTTTCGGTTTGAAGGACATTGTAGCCAGTATAACTACTGGACATAATGAGACTTAACACCTTATGTCTCAGGATGACGAGCGCAGTGGAATGCCACTCAGTACTTTGTAAGTCAAGGTGCTGGATGGTGTTGCTACTGTTTATGGGTGGTCATATCGCTTACCATCAGGCGAACGGCATGCTCGTCTCGTCATTCAACGCAATTAAAAAAAAAAAAAAAAAAAGCCTAATATTATTTAAAGAGATGTTTTAAGTTTTCCAAATTTCATCCCAACCTGATGGTCAGTTGGTGTGTTTCCTTCAAAATTAAAAAATCTACATCAAAAACTTTTCATTTTTAATATTAGCTGTAGTTTGTAGTATACAAGATAAAATGTTTGAAGTGATGATTCTATAACGGGTCACTTTAAATGTATTAAGCTAGTGATAAATAACACGTCAGTAAAGTGAATGTAAAGTCGACACTGCGTTATCCGTAAAGCTATTTCTCGCGACACAACCCGCGTCAAAATACTGAATCCCGATTTTGTGTCATGTTTTGTTCTCCATGCCAGCTTCCTGATTTCGGAGTCGTATTGTGATACAACGTTTCTCCGGTACCTTTAAAATAAATAAAAAACTGCAGCCTGGAATGAAAAGAGAAATAGTTTTGGAATATAAAATAGCTTTTTCATTATATTCGTCGCTTGACATATTTTGATTATTTATTTCATATTGCAATTGTATTAGTAATATGTAATAATAATTTTACTAGAAAGGAATTCTTGGCTAGTTATTGAGATGTGAGTTTTTCCTTTTATATCATAATAATTATAATAGCGTGTGTTAGTGTAATATCGGGTCACGGGGTAATCCCGTCGTATCAAGATTAATAACATTTATTAAAACATTAACAAATCATTACTTACTAAACATTGATGTATTACAAAACCCTTACTAAACAATGTTTCGTCATTTACGGTTATATAATGACGGATACAAATGTCTAAACAACAAATTTTTAGCTTCACACTGACAGTTCAAACAAATCAGAGAGTGCAGTTACTAACTACCGGCACATGCGTAATTTGCAGCTCAGATAAACAATTAAACAGGTCACGGAAAGACGAAAAGAAAAGTTTCGGCTGTTGAAACAACCATCATCATGTGACGCAATATCAATGTAAACGTCGCAAATGAATCCCCACAGAGATTTCTGAGCAGTGAGCCGAGAAAATACTTTGACCGCATTTTCCGGTTCATGTATTCGACACATAATTGGGTGTATGAAAATCCGTGATTTGTGTCGTAATTTTTAAACCGACTTTCAAAAAAGAAGAGGAGCTCAATTCTTGTATTTGTATATTTTTAATAACGCCAGTAATAACTAGTTAACGATTCCGAAAAAACTAGTTAAATTTACGTGCAAGTTATAACAGTGTTTTTTTATGACTTTTTCTAAAGTTATGCTGGAACGAAAATCTAGTTCACACACTTTTACGATTGTTTGGTGTTTTGCAGAGTTTGCGCTGCTTCTGTATGGAAATTGTAGTTTTATATTTCAGTATGTTTTGAGTAGAGAAAGCATGGAATGCTGAATTTGCAGACTTTGTAATGATGAAGCGCACGGCATGCTCGCCTCGTCATGCAATGCAATAAAAAAATTACATGAATTGAGTTCTATATTACATGGATTTATGCATGATATAGGATTATATGCATTTGATCTATATGTAAATTTAGGCAAAATCCATGTAATGCAATCAGCCCTGTATTATATACTGTCCACTGCTGAGCACGGGCCTCCTCTACAACTGAGAGGGGGTTAGGCCTTAGTCCACCACGCTGGCCTAGTGCGGGTTGGCAGACTTCACACACCCTCGAAATTCTTATGGAGAATTCTCAGGTATACAGGTTTCCTCACAATGTTTTCTTCACTTTAAAGCGAACGATAATTGATAAACTATACACAAGTAACTTCGAAAAGTCGGTGGTGTATGCCTTGGGTTTTGAATCTCCGGCCATTGTCTCGGCAGACCGTTCCATTCCCAACTAGGCTATCGTCCACGTCCTCGTGTCTCGCAAAGTTAGATTCCCGGGATATGCAAATCGATATTCAGTAAAGGTAAAACGTACGAATACGTATGTTTCTAGTATTACCAATTAATATTTTACTAGGAATGGATGTGTGAAATTGAGATTCAAAAATTGTAGCAATCATTTTTGCGTAGGATACCTATCTTTTATTACTCGTTTGACTTAAACAAAAATCACTGAATTTCGCGGGATTGGAATTTGAGGTGGATGACGTGATAGTCATATTATGCGAGGGATATAAGAACAACAGCGGCAATAGCCTAGTTGGTAGTGGAATGGACTGCCGAAACGAATGTTCACAGGTTCAAAACCCAATGGCACGCATCTATGACTTTTCTAAAAAAAGGTTATGTGTCTTTGTTCATTATCGCTCGCTTTAACGGTGAAGGAAAACCATTGTGAGGAAACCTGCATATCTGAGAAGTTCTCTATAGGAATTTCAAAGGTAAGTATATGAAATCTGGTAACACGCCCTAGGCCAGCGTGGTGGACTAAGGCCTCAGACTCAGCAGTGAGCAGTATATAATACAGGGCTGGTATGGTATGGTATCATTTCAACGATATATGGGATATTATTGCGCCTCTGCCTTATAACTTCGGGGATAAAGGCAAGAGCTTAAATATTTTATTTTTTTATAGTACAAGTATACACATACACACACATATCACGCCTTTATCCACGAAGGGGTAGGCAGAGGTGCAACTAGTGCACCCACTTTTCGCCAACTGCGTTTCTTCCCATGATGCGAGAGGGTCCGAGCCTATCGCCATATCGGGCACAAATTCCAGACTCCTGACTCATACCTAGTAGATCTACCCAATATCACTTTACCTGACGCAGAATTTGAACCCGGGACCTCAGAGCAATGTTGTACCGCAATACAATTAAGCCACCGAGGCAGGCTAATTTTGATTGCTACTGAATGGCGAGACGAGCATGCCGCTCGCCTGAGGGTAAGCGATACGGCCGCCCATAAACAGTAACAATTGATTTCAGTATGTCCCAATAGTATGTAAGAAGTACAAATGATCTGAGGGTTATAATACAGATAGATGATAGATACAATACAGACGGCTTCAACCAAAGGATACTTACTCATTTTCCAAGTTTTGAATAATAATAATATAATGTCTATTCGTATAAACGTATGTACTCGTATCCACTCGTATATGTATGGAATTCACAAAGTGCGGAGGCGTATTGATACAGAGGAGCCTATGCTTTGAAACCTTACGCAACTAGAATTAGTTCAACGATGTTCCAATGTCTCAAGAGTTAGATCCATCAATCCTCTATTTGGTCCAATGGCTATTGAACTATTGCCTTTGAACCGAGAAATATTGTACTTTCCACTTGTATTTTATTGTTATTGTTTTCAAAACATATGAATCGAAGCCGAAACAACCTCTTTTCCCGCGCAACATAATGTCTATAAGTACATATTAATACGTG
Source organism: Sphinx pinastri (assembly GCA_947568825.1). NCBI lineage: Eukaryota > Metazoa > Arthropoda > Insecta > Lepidoptera > Sphingidae > Sphinx > Sphinx pinastri. The sequence continues at coordinate 7,271,763 of OX387621.1, read as the reverse complement.
AAGACAAAACTTTGTATCTCTTTTGAAGGTCATCGCGTGCACGGCGGAGTGAGAGATTTGGCATAATTCACAACATATAAGAGGTTCAAGGTCATATAGAGAAGTGCAGAAAAATAAAATTGTACCTATGTGTTTTGACCACCAGTTATTATTATTCGTCAACTAAAGTTAATGATAACCTCCTCCTTTTGGAAGTCAGTTAAAAAGCAATCGGTGCATACTGGATCGCACTGTCAAGACGAAGATCGTAAGTTAACTTCTATGGACTTAACATGGGTTAAAATAAGAATTTGGTAAATCTAGCTGAATCAAAAAATCAAATACGTGTGGACTGAAAAATGTTTTTACCTCTAGTTTCAGGTTTAAATGGTATAAAAAAGCGATTGAGTTTGTTTTTCGGGAGTTGTTTCAGTTTATTTTTCGGATACCTGCTAAAATCCGAACTGTTGGTAGTTGTTAATATCCGAGCTATTTCGACTTTAGAAGTAACTAGATTATCTAGACTGAGAAGTTAAATAGTTAAACGAGCTTGTTCTAGTACATAGACAATTTAAAAGTTTTACGTGATACCGTAATAATTATAATATTTTACATTTTTTTTTTTTATTGCCTTAGTAGGCAAACAAGCGAGCGGTCCGCCTGATGGTAAGCAGCATCCGCCGCCCATGGACTAATGCAATGCCAGAGGCACAGCCAAGCCGTTGCCTACCGAACACCTGCCTTTAAACAAAAAACCTATTAAAGTTACTATAATTATTATTTTAATGGGATGGCATTTCATTGGTTTCACTCTGTATCGAAGCTCGCTGTAAGTTCACACAATTTTCGATATAATTTTGTGTATAATCTAGCCGAATATGAGTTGTGGTTGTTGAGAAAGTTTTATTTATTTTCATGTGGAGGACCGAATGTTTACTAAAGATTAGTTAGCCTAAGGGGATCAAACTATATTAGTAGGTTACAGTACAGCGCTCAATAAAGTATAAGTTAAAATGTAAAGGCATAATACATTCTATATTTAAAAATTCATGAAATAATTAAGGCTTGTGGTTTAAATATTAGGTTGGAAAAAAGATTCTTCGCATATAAAAACTCAAGACATCTTTTTTCAAAGTTTATTTACATTTAATTACAGTATCTATGTGTCATTTTGTTTTATGACTTTCTGCCATCTTTAAGGTAGAGCCATAATCCCGATGCTGTAAATATTTTGGGACTTCTGATCAAAAAAACGCAACAAGTAGTTTAAACTTTAATAAACTTTATTGAGTACCAGAAATTACAGTTACAATTTATATTATGTACAATCTCCTGAACTAGGTTCCCATACCTGTATGTCAGGAGAGAGTTCCTTCCTTATATCTAAATATGTTAAACAATAATAACCGGTGAGCAATTAGTTAACTATATTTAATTTGTTTAGGTAGTCCTCCCTTGATATTAACCTGACACTGCCTAAAGATTCTGAAGAAACCGAAACAGCCTAACCTTTTTCATGTCATCAAAACCAGCCAGACACAAATAATGCAGCAAAAGAGATTTTATTACAAGTTTATACTATATGCGGAAAGACTTCGCACCTTTAGGACGAAAACGACGCAATTAAAAAAAAACAAAAATTGGGTTATCGCCATAAAATGACTTATAACTGGTCCCTTTTTTATGAAAATATAATAAAAAAGGGACCGATATAATAGTTTTGTCCTTTTCCCGTTTGAATATGGCGGTGTTTGAACTATTGTTGTATTGTAAATCCGTTTTAAGTAATTTTATGACGATAACTCAATTTTTGATTTTTTTTAATTGTGTCGTTTTCGTCGTAAAGGTGCGGCCTTTTCCCCGACCTATAATAACAAATTTTCCGTTATGAGCCGAAGTTATTTTAACGTGTACAGTAATCAGTGGGATTAGAATACTTTCATTTGAATAGTTATAAATGGTATGTATGTTTATTTACTTTATCTACTCGCTTCAATTCACGGTAAGACAACTTTACTTTTCCGAGATATTTATTTTTTATTCCCTTCGAAGCCAGACGAGCTAACGGCCCACCTTATGGTAAGTGGTTACCGTCGCCCATGGACGTCAGCAATGCCAAGGGCACAGCTAAGCCGCTGCCCACCGTAAAAAACTTTTTTAATTACCTTAAATATAATATTTCAGCTTATATAAAAATTTGCTTATACAATGGGAAAATAGGAGTAAAGTAACAGTGTTGGCGAATTGTTCCCTGCGATGAAGCTCACAGCCATTTATTGTCATTACCTGATTTATGAATGGATTTATAATACTAATATAATTAAAAGTGGCGACTGTCTAGTGACTACCTCGGTGGCGTAGTTGTATTACGGTATGACTGCAATGCTGAGCTCTTGGGTTCGATTCCCGTGTCAGGAAAAGTGATATTGGGTTTTTTAAAATTCAGTATCAGCCCGGAGTCTGGAATTTGTGCCCGATATGGCGATAGGCTCGCCCCCTATTACATCACGAGACGGAATACGCACGGCGAAAAGCGGATGCACTAGTTGCGCCTCTGCCTACCTCTTCGGAGATGAAAGGCTTGATTGTGTGTGTGTGTGTGTGGGTCAAATTTTGAAAACCGTCATAATAGATTAATTTCAATGTCTAACAAACGCGTAAACGTAAGGAATCATTATGAACTCTATGTGCTTGGCCGTTTCGATACTACAATCCTGACCGACTCAGATGATGCCATCACTCTGGCCATCCAAAGAAAGCACGAGTTATTGAAACTCTCACACTCCTCAAGACCGATGTACCGTCCTCACCGTCGAGGACCTCGCCGCGTCCCCCGGTGTCCCGACCCAGTTAGCAGTTCCGGCCCGCGTGCCGATGACAGCAATGGATAGATTGTTGTATTACACCGCTAAAATCCCCTAATCGCTGATGTCTCAATCAACTTCCAACGACCGCCCTGAGCCGAGCCTCGTACCCCACTTAGGGGGTGCCCTCAGCGTGGTCGTTTAAGTGTAAAGGGTTGGAACGCCTAAAGCGTTCGCCCGAAAGTCCGGTGTGGTCAGAAAAGCCGACTCGCGTCATTCTAATGACTGTAAAGTAATGCCAAAAAAAAAGTTACTACAAGAACTATTATATAACAGAAAAGTAATGAACAGTGAAGAAATTTTTCACCTTACGTCCATATTTTTTTTATTGCTTTGATTGACGAGACTAGTATGCCGTTCGCCTGATGGTAGGCGATACGACCAACCACAAACAGTAGCAACAATATCCAGCACTTTGAGTTACAAAGTACTGTGTGGCATTCCACTGCACTCGTCATCCTGAGACATAAGATGTTAAGTCTCATTATGTCCCGTAGTTACACTGGCTACAATGTCTTTCGAACCGAAACACAACAGTGCATGCACACTGCTGCTTGGCGGTAGAAATAGACATTGCGGTGGTACCCACCCAGACGGACTCTTACATATGAGAGACCTACCACCAGCAAACCATGTGATGGTAGCGAAACGGCCAATCCACATATTTTGACTAAGGTGTAGAGTTTGTAAAGTTAAGGCTTGTAGAGTTAGAAGCTTGGCTCTACGGGAGATCTGATAACTTTTTGATAGTGCGAGCCATATTATGATCTCGTCTTGGCAACATTTTACATGAAAATGTTTTTGGTGGGATCTATTCTTTTCTGTCAGCTATTTAATACGATAAAGTTTTTTAATACATCAATGTGTAGCAAGAAAGAAAAGCTGGGGTTCTCGGAAATTCGTTATTTAAAAAAGATTCTTGGTTCGATTTTTAAATTTTCTACCTCTTTCAACGGCATCCTTTTACAAATAAATTACCTGTTCTAAATAAGTTAAATTAGGAATGATAAATGCGATTAAATGGACCGGCCGGTTCGCAGAGGCTTAATTGAGGATTACGTTTCCCGCAAAAGCGGACACACGAATTTAAAATTACTTATTTTCAAGGTTCAACACTTTAATCACATGAAATACAACGCCCGATTTGTGAGCACACACAATGTTGTCTTTAAATAAATGTTTATTTAGACTTTTTGTAGCACAATGAGGATAGTGTGCGTAGATTTACTAGTTTTAACGGAATATTGAAATTGAACTACTATAACAAATTTCATCGGGGTTTTTTATTTTATTTTTCTCCCGACGTTTCGAACGCTTTGCAGCACTTCGTGATCACAAAATGTGGTAAATTGAAGGTAGATTTGTAATACTAACTTTTTGGACCACCACGAACACCTCAGTGCGCCCCTTTTACGGAATAGTTAGCACAGTTTATTTTATTTAATTTACTAATATTGTGTTTGTTAACAGACGCTTAATATTATATAATATACTAGCTTTTGCCCGCGGCTCCGCCCGCGTGAATGAGTTTTCCCGGTATAAAAGTCCCGCTTAAAATGTAGCTTATATGACACGTTCGTAGATTTACCATAGCAGCGCCATCTATTGATTACTTACTCAACCCAGTCGAAAGGTATCGACATCTGTTATCATTACCATAGCAGCGCCATCTATTGATTACTTACTCAACCCAGTCGAAAGGTATCGACATCTGTTAGAATCATTTGGAGTTAACAGATAATTGTGACTGTCAAATAATAACAGACAAATAATTAGCAATAAATTAAAATTGCGACTATAATTTGAGATTTAAACTATCCTATCTCTCAAGTTGGATCGAACTGCACATGGTGTGCGAATTTTATTATAATCGGTTAAGTGGTTTAGGAGTCCATTGAGGACAAACATTGTGACACGAGATTTATATATATTAAGATTGCAATAGATTTTAAAATAATTGAATGTGAATTATCGCTCGCTTTAACGGTGAACGAACACATCGTGAGGAAACCTGCATACCTGAGCAAGTTCTCTGAATTTCGAAGGTATGTGAAATCTGCCAACCCGCACTAGGCCAGCGTGGTGGACTAAAGCCTTAACCCTCTCGGTTGTAGAGGAGGCCCATGCTCAGCAGTGGGCAGTATAATAATATAATACAGGGCTAGTATGGTAATAGATTTTAAAATTAATGATAGGAATGATTAAAGGTAATCCCTTCAATTAATGATTGACAATTAGGTTTTGCACGCTGCAAGTAATGATAGAGTAAAAATCCCGCTGTTTACTTTTCCGGAAGTAGTCCATATCATTTTGATCCAGGACATGGTTTAATTATATGTTAAATTTCACCCAAATGTGTACGTTTAATGATTACTGAGTTATTTTCAACTAATAAATAAAGTCACTATCTTTCTTTGAGTAACTATTGAGTGATATCGTATATATATATATATAGTATTTATTAATAATATTAAATTATTTATTGTATAACGTTAAATGTTATAGTTTATATATTGTATTTAAGTATAATAATATATTAGATAAGTCTATTAATTTTAAATTGTTATGTATACACCCCCTTCTAACATACATACATACATATACACTCACGCCTTTTATCCCCGAAAGGGCAGGCAGAGGCGCAACTAGTGCACCCACTTTTCGCCGTTATTCCGTCCCACGATGTGATAGGAGGCGAGCCTATCGCCATATCGGGCACAAATTCCAGACTCCGGGCTGACACTGAATTTAAAAAAACCCAATATCACTGCCCGACCCGGGAATCGAACCCAAGACCTCAGCATTGCAGTCATACCGTAATACAACTACGCCACCGAGGCAGTCCCCCCCTTCTTCACTTCATATATCTCTCACAATCAGTGTAGGTTGTCTGGAAGAGATCGCTTTTTAGCGATAAGACCGCCTATTGTCGCACGATTCATAGTTCTAAATCTATTTGTTATTTATTTAATTTTTGTATAACGTAGTGTGCAATAAAGGGTTTTCATTCATTCATTCATTCAAATACATTTAAATAATAAATTTAAAAATCTTTTATAATTGTTAAATGTAGGTAGATATTGTAACTTTTACTTTCCGGACTACCAACACCTCAGTCCGCCCCGTGACCATGAAGGCGGCAAAGCAAAGCCTTCGAAGCGTCGGGAGAAAATATAAATTAAAAAACCACAATAAAATCCGTAAAATAGTTTTATTTAAATGTCTAACATTCGAGTAAACATAAGAAATCATACATATCTAAACATATTTTTATACTATTAAGATAGTTATGTAACAGGTAATGGGACTGATCACTACTATCAAAGACTGCTCTCCTACGAATACTGATGAGAATTTTATACAGCAGTTGTTGTTCTACTAGTTTATTTTCCCCTCTACTTGTTTTACGAAGCTATTATTTCATAGTATCCGAATTTATTTTCTCAAATTCCTATAGATGCGAATGAAATATATTTATGTATGCGCATAATGATAAATGTGTTCTGAGACTCTTTTCATCGGTCCAATAGCAAGTTCTAGGTTTGAATTTAGATCGGATAATTAAAATATGAGTAGATGTTTAGGTGTGATACATGTAATTTGCCCAGAGTCAAATTTGTGTTTTCGATGGTGACAGTATATAATTCCCTTTCACATCAAGAGGTAGAAAATATGTTGCACCTCAGCCTACCGTGTACAATGTATATTTCACTATTCCACATGGTCGGGAAAATCTTTTAAAATAAGTTTTTTGTATAAATTTCCTTAAAAGCAAAAATTACCGAAATATTAGTTACTTTAATATTCCCAGAACTGGACACAAACAAGCAAAATAAACACATCATTACTACGTATTTGCAGGCTACGGATATAAAATACAAAAACCCAGTGAAGCAGTTGGTCGTAAGATTCGGCTCGCTTATGTAAATCTTGTTGGTGCGTGCGAACGTATTCACGCCTTCTGATTTTTATCGCGAGATATATAATACGATTCACTGAGGTGTGTGATATATTAACATTTTATCTGCACGTGTTACGTTTATTCGGATAAATACAGATGGACAGACGGTAAAAATATTATTTTATCAGAAAGAAGTCTTGGGATGGTTTTAGACACAATTCCACTTCCAAATATATTTTTTGCCGCTTGCCTTATGGTAAGCGATACGACCGCCCATATACAAGTCCATACGAAACGTTGAATTACAAAATACTGCATGGCAAATGACAATCTACTGCTCTAGTCACCCTGAGACATTAGATGTTAAGTCTCATGATGCCCAGTAATTACGCTGGTTACAATGTCTCGGAACCGGAACACAACAGTACATGCTCACTGCTGCTTTGCAGTAAGAATAGACATTGCGGTGTTACCGACCTAGATGGTCTCTCGCATCAGAGACGTCCACCACCGTGATAAAACACGTTTTACTTGATCGATTTCATCCTTGTTTGTGCGTCTTTGATCTAAAGGCAGGTTATATTCTCTGTGAAGTGATATCGGTTCCCAAGTTGCGTAACACTTGTTTGCTTTTTTATAGTTTTAGTATTTTTGTTTCCAAATAAATTTGTATTTAATCGAATTATTATAATTAAAGTTTCTAAGCACAAGCACATAAACTGTGTTACAGTTAGTAGCAATAAATACGATTTTCACAACTGAAAACAGAATTACTCATATATTACGTTTAGTACAGCAGGCAAAATATGACGAGCTTTTATATTGCACACTCCTGCTTTCCTGGTATTATAATATTTTTTTGTAACATTTTTTTTTGGGCCATTGCAAAATAACTACGGTGCTTTTATCTCTCCATAATCGCCAAAATTATGCCGGCCTATTAATACTGTAAGCCGTATGGCTTACATTGCGTCCCTGAACGAGTCACAACAGCAGGTCTTCCTGGTATATACGATGGTTATTATCTAGTCACGTATGACATAAATATATTTATTACATCCGCTAACTCTCGTACTAAGAGAAGTCCAAAATATTTTTAGCTTGATTCTCTAATACAGGTTTCCTCAAATGACAACGATTTCCTTCATCAGCCAAGCGATCAATATTTTATTTTTATTAATTGTTCGATATCAATAATAAATATGACATCAAACGTCGGTGGTGCGTATTGTGAGATCTCCAAGAGGAATCCGGAATCTCAGCGAAAGGTGGCGGTCATGGCATACCTTTTCACTTCCACTGGACAGTCACACACACACACACACTCACGCCTTTTATTCGGTAAGGTAAGGTTAAGGGGTAGGCAGAGGTGCAACTAGTGCACCCACTGTTCGCCGTGCGTATTCCGTCCCGTGATGTGATAGGGGGCGAGCCTATCGGCATATCGGGCACGTCTTCCAGACTCCGGGCTGATAATGAATAGAAAAATCCAATACTACTTTGCCCGATCCGAAAATCGAACGCGAGACCTCAGCATTGCAGTCGTACCGTAATACAACTACGCCACCGACAGTCACTGACAGTCGTCACTTTTAATTATGTAAAATCCATTCATAAATCAGATAATGACAATAAATGCCTGTGAGCTTCATCGCAGGGAACAATTCGCCAACAATGTTACTTTACTCCTATTTTCCCATTGTGGTTATGGTGCAATTACATTATGGTCGCTCGCTGATTTCAGCGCATCAACCGACCAGCACTCATTTATACGAATTCCATAATGCAATTCGACCATTACGTAGTTCATTTATACCTCGTTGGTAACTTCATCTACGTAATATAGCGGATTATTTTCAATGGGAAGTAATTGATTTTTACCGATCTTTTAATTTTATTTTCATATTGACTAAAGTAGCTTGATGAAGTATCCAAAAGACTTATTTTTGTTTCAAGTAGTTTTTTCGTAAATTCTATCGAATAGCTCTGAAAATGTTAAGATAAATAACTCGACGAAAAGTTTATTTGAAGGTAGAGGATAATTGATTAAATTTTCTTTTCATCCTGTTCCGCAAATCAAATTAAGATCGCCATTTGTAGTCGTAACGAAAAAGTAAAAAAAACTCTACCGAAAACAAATTATATTGAGAGAGTATTTATTTACCACAATTATTTGCTATACTCAAAATTAGGCAAATAATTTATTAGAAGTTTGGCAGGTATGGTGCTTGTCGGTGTGGAATATTCTGTTTGATTAATATGCTACGCCCACGAATGTTTTGTTATTAAATTAATATTACTCGCATTAAATACTTCAATGCTTTTTTATGTAGGTACAACATAAAAAAAACATTGAAGAACAAACACAAAAACAAAACATCATATTTCTATTAAAATACATTCAGTATTCTATAATTACCACTTTACCTTAAAATTGTGGATAAAAGGATACTCTAAATTGGACTTAAAATAAGCACCTCGGTGTAATTCGTCATTTATAAAATGAAATTGGAGTTTGAAATTGTTTCACAATGAATTTTCTTACTTACAAGGATTAAAGTTACAAGGGTCTTTCATTAAGAAACTTGAATTGCGTACGGGAAGAAATATGAGAGAACTTCGATCATTGAATGGGGAACGCCCGAACACCTTTATATAGATTTAAAAAAGAAAACCGAAGCCAGGTAGACAAAATCACGGGTAAAATATTTCACTGACAAAGGTGTGTTTAACAAATTAAAACTGGAAAAATATGAACTCCTCAAGCGTTAATAAATGCCTCGATTCACTCAATGCACTACAAATATATTTCATGTTTCGGAGCAAATCAAATATTATTTTGTATTTACTTTCTCATAAATATATTTTTTTATATTGCACGTCTAAAATAAATAGATCGGGGTTTTGAAAAGTAAATCGTGCCTGTTTTTCCTTGACTCGAAAAAAAGAATGATCATGGTTTAGTTTGGAAATAACAAAACATTTATGAAGCAATGTAGTGACCAAAATTGAGAAGAGTATGCTAAGGTGGTTTGGGCATTTGGAAAGGATGGATGATAGGAGAATGACAAAGAGGATATATAAGGCGAGTGTGGATGGAAGGGCCGGCAGGGGTCGACCGCACCGAACTTTCGAATGTCAGATATCTGACATTCTAAGTAAGGGCCAGGTCAAAAGTACCCTGAACCGGCGGGAGTGCATGAAAAGATTAATGAAGGTAGAGGAAGCGAAAGTGGTGTGCCAGAATCGAGCAAAGTGGCAATCCATGGTCTCTGCCTACCCCTATGGGATAGAGGCGTGATACTATGTATGTATGTATTTATGAAGCAGAAATTTCTAAACTATATACTTGTCGGGGTAACTGCCAACATAGGTATACTTGATAAAACACACAATGAACTTAACCTCTTCGACTCGCGGTTTATTACGTAGTCGAATATTCATAGCACAATCCATTAGAAACCCCTTGTCATTTAGTACCTTGAAAACTAACCCAGAACTAACATACTGACCACTTAACAGTAAATGAACACTGAACTAGACTAGTTTCGCACAGTGGCGAGTGATGCAATGATCCGAACTGAACTACGACTAAACTAAAACTGCGCTCCTTCAATTTATTTATTATTTTTTAATGCTGACCTAACGGCGAGTAGACTGGCGTGAGTCGGCTTTTCTGGCCACACCGGACTTTAGGGTGAGCGCTTTAGGCGCTCGCAAACCTTTTGCCCCTTCAAATGGCGAGGCAACCTATTTATACTTGCACCTGTCACTCCCGCTAACAATTTGACATCTCTACTAGTTTTGCATAATTGTTATTTCAAAATACCCGACGTTTATATTATGCGTCTTGGCAAACGTAGCGTGGGACGCCCTCTGGCCAGATGGCGGGACGACTTGCACAAGAGGGCCGGCAGCGACTGGATGCATAAAGCAGCAGACCGGACTCTGTGGCGTATGTTGGGAGAGGCCTATGTCCAGCAGTGGACTGCAACAGGCTGATGATGATGATGATGATATTATGTTCAGACACCGACACTGAGCTTGATAAATACGATATACATGACATACTTGACAAATTTTTGCTCGCGGTTTCGCCCGCGTGAAAGAGTTTTTCCGGGATAAAGGTCCCGCTATATATTGCCCCGGGGTAAAGAGTGACCGTCGTCCTTTCCAAGGTCTCAAACTTTCTCCCTATCCAATTTCATTGAATTTACTGGTGGTAGGTCTCTTATATGTAAGAGTCCGTCTGGGTAGGTACCACCGCAATGTCTATTCCTACCGCCAAGCAGCAGTGTGCATGCACTGTTGTGTTTCGGTTTGAAGGACATTGTAGCCAGTGTAACTACTGGACATAATGAGACTTAACATCTTATGTCTCAGGGTGACGAGCGCAGTGGAATGCCACACAGTACTTTGAAACTCAAGGTGCTGGATGGTGTTGCTACTGTTTATGGGTGGTCGTATCGCTTACCATGAAGCGAGCGGCATGCTCGTCTCGAAAAAAAAAAATCCGTTCGATAGTTTTTGAGTTTATCGCGTTTAGATAGAGACGCAGTCAGACGTGGCAGGAGTCTTCGTTTTATAATATGTTTAAGAATAAAATATCAATCCTTGTTCTAAAATTTAACGCTCCCAGCCTGTAAACTGATAATTATTGACATACTAGCTTTTGCTCGCGGCTCCACCCGCGGCAAAAAGTTTTCCGGCATAAAAGTCCCGCTTTATATTTTCCCGGGATAAAAAGCCTAGGTGTTAATCCAGGACATGATCTACTCGTGTGCCAAATTTTATCGTAATCCGTTCAGTAGTTTTTGCGTGAGAGTCCATACATTCTTACAAACTTTCGCGTTTTTATTATTAGTAGGATAACTCCAGAATATGTTGTATCACCTATCAAGCATGGTGAACGCATGAATAAGGCGAAAGATAAAGATTTTAAAAAGATTTTTATCTTGTTACGCCAAAGAAGTATAACTTCTAACGCGTGTACATAAGTACACACACTCTTTTTTACGTGTGCGGCAATGTTACCCCATTGCACCTGATATTAATGGAGAGGAGTCCAGATAGAGTGTCGACTGAAGAGCGATGATTATCCTTCCTCAGTCGACACAATTATGCCGGCCTGTTTGAACTTGATATACACAGGCTGATGCCAGAATGCGGCACACTTACGTGGGCCACTATAACGGGCATTAACACCTTATGTACGATGGTCGCTATCCGGACGGATACAAGACATATCATAGAACTAGCATTTTTTTGGTGTAAGCCTGCATACCTATATTTTAACCAGTATCTCGGTTTGCCTCGGTGGCGTAGTTGTTTTACGGTACGACTGCAAAGCTGGTCTCGGGTTCGATCCCCGGGTCGGGCGAAGAGTAATATTGGGTTTTTTTATGAAGTATCAGCCCAGAGTCCGGAGTTTATGCCCGATATGGCGATGTTAACCCGCTCTAGGCCAGCGTGGTGGACTAAGGCCTAACCCCTCTAAGGCCTAAGTAGTAGAGGAGGCCCGTGCTCAGCAGTGGGCAGTATATAATACAGGGCTGATTGCATTGCATTGCATGGCGATAGGCTCGCCCCCTATCACATCATGGGACGGAGTACGCACGGCGAAAGGTGGGTGCACTGGTTGCGCCTCTGCCTACCCCTTCGGGGATAAAAGGCGTGAGAGTGTGTGTATTTCGGATTGCGAGATGCATGCACATGCATATTTTTATACGTGTCGAAAGTAAATCGTAACTCAAAGTAAAGGTAAACACTCATGTGTGCAATTTTGGCACCGACCACAGGGCGATATATCACGACAACATTGACAAACACGAGTGCGCTGCAATCGCGGATGTCGCTGTCTACGCTTCCGCGTTGGTATGAGTAATATTCCCGCTCATATCGCCGACAAAACATCTAAGCTAGCTAGTAGTTTCACGCTTTCGTGTTACGAGAATTCGTTTCTATAAAATCATACTAAATATATTTCATGTTTAAATTTTGTTATCTTAATATATATAAATCCCGTGTCACAATGTTTGTCCTCAATGGACTCCTAAACCACTTAACCGATTATAATAAAATTCGCACACCATGTGCAGTTCGATCCAACTTGAGAGATAGGATAGTTTAAATCTCAAATTATAGTCGCAATTTTCATTTATTGCTAATTATTTGTCTGTTATTATTTGACAGTCACAATTATCTTAACTCCAAATGATTCTAACAGATGTCGATACCTTTCGACTGGGTTGAGTAAGTAATCAATAGATGGCGCTGCTATGGTAAATCTACGAACGTGTCATATAAGCTACATTTTAACAGCACAATTACCACGTGTTGTTGACGCTATAAAATTAATTAAATTTATTTTGTAGTGAACGCAGATGTCGATACCTTTCGACTGGGTTGAGTAAGTAATCAATAGATGGCGCTGCTATGGTAAATCTACGAACCACGGGTAGATTATGTATACTTTTTATACCGGGAAAATATAAAGCGGGACTTTTATACCGGGAAAACTCATTCACGCGGGCGGAGCCGCGGGCAAAAGCTATTATTATAATATATTTAGCCTCACCAAATAAATGGTGGGTCAAAATATTACTAGGTACTTAAACGACAAAGACACTTTTATTATTTTACTTTTTAGAGATTGTTTGTCGGAGTTATTTTAATTTTAATTTTAACCTTTTTAAGTTACTTAATTTTCCATCATGGGGCCTTGATAACCAACTTTCTAATACCTACTCGTTGAGACCATCCTTATGAACCTAAACACGCTATATCTGCTATAAGTTGCTAAGGAGTTGGGTATCCCGCAGCTTACATGATGCTGCAGCATCAGGTTATGTTTAAAAATATTGCCGAAGTCACAGTACACCAAATTCAAATTCAATCGAGCTTTTTAATTTGGAAATGAGCTGATAATCTTCAAATGCCTGAACAGATCTTCATAAATTATAGCTAAGAACCATCGAACGATCACATCAGCTTTCTAACAAAGAAACCTGCGTCATAATAGGTTCATTCGTTTGAGAGCTACGATGCCACAGACAGACAAATAGATACACAGATACACACCCTAAACTTATAACACCCCTCTTTTTTTGTCGGGGGTTAAAAACATAAGATAGACCACCCAGTACACATATACTCATGAATGTACTGTTAAAACAGTCCTTTTTATTTGTACTAACTACTATAGTCACTTGTATATTGTGATAGAACTGAGCTAAACATGGTCATCTTCCACGATTTTACTATTGCAGTGCGCGCTCTCTCGTCCTAAATACGGCTTCATAAATGATAAAAAAATCACGGAATCTCACCTTCCTGCTTCCCAGTATATGCATATAAATTCCCATTGCATAACAATTTCTGTTGCATAGTGACATCCACTAAATAAGAAGAACAGTGAAGCTGTCGTGAAAATAGACTTTTGGTACATAGGACGCCACTGGAGAGAATAAAAATCAATTATAGTTTTAGTTATAGCTCCGATAGATGGTTATATAACTGGTTTCTATTACTAACCTAAACATAAATATACACTGTCACATATAATATACAGTTTGCTGTTGTATTTATATATAAAATTCGTATTATGAACACCACATAGTAAATTAACTAGAAGGGTCGATGTCATGATACTTGTTCAGACGGTCCTTCACGTACGTTTAGTTGCACACGCGAACTAAGACCTTTTCCTCAGGTACTCCTCGTGAACGAGGAAGGTCGTCTAAAGAATTTCAAATAAGTTCCGTACAATAAGGTTCTACTCCAAAGATTTTTCAACATGAGTTAAATCGTGCGAGTTGCAGTACTACTTCAACTTATCCCGCTGGGAAACCGTCTGAAGGAGAAAACTTTGCCGACAAAAAGTCGCGGCTTACAAATAACCACGGCTCAATGGAATCATGAGTCTCGAATCATTTTAGTCTCGGTAAGGTAAGTTTATATTGGTCTCGAGTCTCGACAAATGTCAAACGGTGGCTTTCTCATTTCTCTTTGATCTTGCGAATTTGATACACTAGAGATTACATTTGCAACTAAGAAAAAATGTATTTAAGGTGGCTACTTGATGGGACCAGTATAACGTAGTATCATGATTTCTTGGAATAGACGAATTTAGTTACAAAAGTTATCCACCTGTTTGTCATTAAAGCTCGTGAAATGAAAAGAAATTAATTCCATTGAAAAATATGTAGTACAATTTATTTCGGAGTGAAAATAAGATTAAAATGTACTTTATTTTCTTTTGATTTGGGGAAAAGGATCATACCAGTACTACCTTTATAGCTATCTTTTTACTTGTGTCCGCAGGGTCATCTGCGGATACTTGGTCTATCGCAGCCTATCATCCCCCTCCCGATATAACTCCCAGTACCCAGATCCCGCGCGATGCGTGTGCCTATCTCCACCGTGCGGTCATCTGTCCTCTACTTGCATGTTACACAGAATAAAGCATCATATTTTCCAGTAATAAAGTATATTTTGAATCCAATAAGTGTGAATAATTTTGTAAGTGTATTTCTCGGACGGGTATTCTCGTATGCATGGATAATCATATTAATCATGGTGAATGAATAATCACGGTCTATAGGCAAATTAAAGCCCGCGCTAATTAATATGTTATTGGTAGTTATCGAACGTTATGCATTTATGTTTACTAATATTATAAAGAAGAGGACAGATTGTTTTTTTTTGTTTGTAGTGGATAAACGCAAAAACTACGGGACTGATTAAAAAAAAATCACCATTATGAACCTAAATTATCAGCGAGTAACAAAGGTTACTTTTTATCCCGGGAAAATATAAAGCGGAACTTTTATCCCGGAAACAGTTTGTCACGCGGGCGGAGATGCGGGCAAAAGGTAATGGAATAATAAAACGTAAAAATGATGCATATGCGCCTGCACCCGGGCCATCTGCACGAGCAATACGTGCTTATAATAGGGCAAGAAAACATCTAGAATAATTTTAGATTAAGTTAAATTTAAAAGGGGAAAGGTGTTGGGTATTTAGGAGGTAGCTTATAATTATTTATTATTGTTTATGCGGGTTATACTAAAATTTAATAAACCAGTTGACCACCGCCGCTTGAGTTTCATTGACGTTACAGAGACAATAGCTACTATAAATTAACACACAACTAAACTCTTAATAAATTAACCAACTGCCATCTTTTCATAAAATTTGGATCAAACCCTTCGTGCGAAAAACGACTTACAATTATAAAGAAAGCAAAAGCTTTACTGGCAAATTTAATTTATCACACAAAACTGAGTTCAGTCAAAGGGTTAATAAAAACTTTTACCTCTTTGTGATGATACGGCAAGAAAGCTGACCTTCCAACGCAGATCTTTAGCCTTTGCTCATTGTCCTGATTTTTTATTTAGCACAAAAGATTCCTCCGCCATTTTGGTAGGGTATCCCATTACGCATGCCAGGAAGTATGGGAACACAAAGGGAATGAAGGAACGGTGTGGGCCGGCCCTCATTTATTTATTCAGGATCCCGCGGAGAAAGTAATTCATGCGTGTTTATTAAAAAGCTGAGTGGTTTTATCGGCGTTATAAAATAAAGATGCGTATGTGGATGCGATCGTTTTAATATTTATGGCGTGCTCTACAGTGCATGTTTATTCTTTTGCATCTATTTCGAGATTTGTGTCGGAAGTTAGAAAATGATTTGTGTTTTGTCTAAATAATGGATGGTGTTTATAATATATTTTGTGAATTATTTTTCAAGTTTACAAGAGATACCTACAAATGAGTAAACATTAAGGTAATAAAAACAAGGCTAAATATAAATCAATAATTTAATAGGTAAAATACTAATATAGCCACTACAAACTAAAGTTCTTCCAATTTCAAGCAGTATTTTAATAAGTAGAAGATAAATAAATTAATTAGAAGGTATTTATCGGTGGGTCTTTAATTAAACTCTACATCCTCCGTCGATAGCGTTCCTTTAATTAATACTAAAAATGTTTTTTCAAAGTACTTAATTAACTCCTTTATAACTCGACTAATTGTTAGCAGTGACTTTACCGCTGGGTGGAAAAAATAATGTTGTGTTTAAATATTTATCAGCTCTTTGGTCTAGTAGTTACGTACATCGGCTATAGATCTAGAGGTCCTGATTTCGAAGCCCAGATCAAGCAGAATTGTGTTGATTTTTCTATCATAATTTTGCTATATTTGTGTGCTAAATTTCATATGCCGTTCAGCAGTCTCTGCATTGACTTTCAACAAATATGCAAACATATTTACAATTTTTTTGATAAATTAGCAAGGGCTAATAATTTAGTACGAAGACACACACCTCTGACTTTTCGAAATTACGCGTGCATTTTTTTATTAATTATAATCGTTCCCTTTAACGGTGAAGGAAAACATCGCGAGGAAACCTGAGGTATTTAACCTCAGAATTCTCTATAATATTTTCGGGGGTCTGCTTAATCTGCACACCCGCACTAGGATACCGTAGTTGACTAAGGCCTAGAAATAGTAGTAGTAGTAGAGAAGGACCGTGCTCAGCAGTGGGCCGTA
The DNA here is from genome assembly GCA_947568825.1 of Sphinx pinastri. Classification (NCBI taxonomy): domain Eukaryota; kingdom Metazoa; phylum Arthropoda; class Insecta; order Lepidoptera; family Sphingidae; genus Sphinx; species Sphinx pinastri. The sequence goes on along the minus strand of OX387621.1, from coordinate 7,254,466 downwards.
CATAGTGGTATCATATTGAAAGAAGCGTAAAATGCGGCGATAGCCTAGTTGGGACTGGAACGGACTGCCGAGACGAATGTCCGCAGGTTCAAAATCCAAGGGCACACACCTCTGACTTTTCTAAAAAGTTATGCGTGTAATCTTTGTGAATTATCGCTCGCTTTAACGGTGAAGGAAACCATCATGAAGAAACCTGCATATCTGAGAAGTTCTCTGTAAGAATTTCGAAGGTATGTGAAGTCTGCCAATCCGCACTAGGCTGGTGGACTAAGGCCTAAACCCTCTCAGTTGTAGAGGAGGCAGCTCAGCAGTGCGCAGTAAATAATACAGGGCTGGTATAGTATGGTATAGAAAGAAGACAATTAAATGAAAACCTTGACGTATGGTCTGAATTCATGCCAAATTGATCCATAAAGATATAAAGCACAACTTCCAATTTCATCTTAAACGTATAACACAAAATTGTGTCATCGGGTGTACTTTAAATGTAATAGATTTTTTTCTTCATAAAACGATGCTCATAAGGACGAAGGCCCACCTGGCTGCGAACGATATTATCGTATCACATACCGTCTTCACGACCGTCGCGTGGAGCTGACACTTGATTTAAGATATCATGAGTAATGTTGGTTGGGTTTTAGGTTTTATTTAAATAAATTATGTTGTCAAAAAAGTGTTTGTAAGAAAAGCAAGTTTCTTTTGGTGTAAATGCTACATTTAATAATGATTAAATAACTCCCGACCCAAAAAACACAAAAAAATAAATAAATAAAATGTCGTTTAACTTTATTATATGTAGCTAATAATATTTTGATTCAAACGTCTCACGTCGGGGGACCGCTAAAGAAGTATTTTCATCTCCCCGTTCCGGGGTTCGGTCCGATGCTACAGACAGACATACAGGTACACAGATACACAGACACAGAGATACACACCTTAAACTTATCAACATCCCTCATTTTGTGTTGGGGGTTAAAAATAGAATCAGTTTAAAGTGTAACCTGTATTTCGAATTACACTGCATCATCCGTCACTCGGTGATATTAGAATGTGTAGGCAACAGTGGAACCAAAGCACAATGCTATTGGTGACAGAAATAAACATTGCGGTGGTACCTACATAGACCGCAGACGGACTCTGGCGTGCGACTGATCTACCCAGAAAGTACTATTTATAATACTTAATCACAGGAATATAATATTTATGTTTCTAAAAAGTATCTCAGTACAATTTAACTTTCAATATAATAATAATCATATAATTGTGAACATACATACATACACTTACGCCCTTTATCCTCGAAAGGGTAGGCAGAGGCGCAATTAATGCACCCACTTTTCGCCGTGTGTATTCCGTCCCATGATGTGATAGGGGGCGAGCCTATCGCCATATCGGGCACAAATTCCAAACTCCGGGCTCATACAGAATAGAAATATCCAATATCACTTTACCCGACTCGGGGATCGAACCCGAGACCTCGGCATTGCAGTCGTACCGTAATACAACTACGCCACCAAGGCAGTCCGGATTGTGAAACGTCCTATTTTAAAAATTATTTCAATATTTTCTGAGACATTTAGTAAATCACATAAGTTCAATAAGTCAGCATAATAAGCTATGAAAAGGACGTCAATATTTATTAAATTATACTCGTTTGGTTTAATGTTACCGCCGGCTTTCGCGCGATATTTATCCCTAGGGGCAGTTCCCGTCAAAGGTAATGATAGTTTGGTCGGTAACGAAGCAAAATGTAAGAGTTAGTTTGTAGATGCTGATACAATATAATATTAATTGAATTGATAAATATAGGCAGTCGCTTTGGTGTGCTCCTGGTTTTACCTCAGCCTTTAAGTGGCAGTGACCGCCTACCATTAGCAGGGTTGTCAACTCATCTGCTAGTAATAAGTAAGCAATAAAAAAGGAATAATTTATATATGTACTTGTCAGGTGTATGATCTATATCAATCTCAATGTCGGTACCTGGACATAAATGTCGGGTAGAGACTATCCCGCCCTCACACCCGCCACTGCAACTCCTGTAAGCCAGGATCAGCAGTGGCATGCATTTTATGACACCGGGCGGTGTAGCTCGGCGAGTCTCAGGGAACACTAATCTGTCTTTAACCCGCAACGGAATTAATCAAATAGAAGATAGGGAGGAGTTGGAAATATTAATTGTCCACTTCCCTCCATAGCAAAGCGGGCGACAAAAAATAATAAACTAAGGAGGTATTTTAACCTCAAGTTTAGAGACGTTTACATCTAGAAAAACCAGTTGTAAAGCACCACGGATAAAAATTTATGAAAGGTCCTATCATATGAGCTGTCAAATTTGATTCCAATAATAAGCATGGCAAAAACGCCGGAAAGCACGGAAATTCCGTCTAGTCTCTACAAGGTCCATGTAGTATACAACCCCAGATGTTATTTGCATACTATACAACATAATGTTGCGCTCACCATGCCAAAGACCACACTCCCAAAGTACGTGATGTGCAGATTGTTCATATACGTAACCAGGTGTTAGAGCATCGGCATACAGGAGAGTCAACCAGCCTAAATGAAAATAATTTGCCCTTAAAATTACCGTGGCCCGTAAGAAATTGCGATACACAATGATCTATTTCTAGCCAAGTTTTATTTAGGCGATCGCGAACGCACGGAAAGTATTTATATAAATGACGCCCTTTCCATGATACGTCCCATTGCCATTCGTTTAACAGCTCATTGTGTACATCAGTGTACGGTTTAAATAATCTATTGATTCTTAAGAGCTCTAAATGTCGGGTCTTTTTTTTTTATAGCATCGAATGACGAGACTATCATGCCGTTCGCCTGATGGTAAGCGATACGACCACCCATTAACAGTAGCAACACCATCCAGCACCTTGATTTACAAAGTACTGTGTGGCACTCCACTGCGCTCGTCATCCTGAGACATAAGATGTTAAGTCTCATTATGTCCAGTAGTTACACTGGCTACAATGTCCTTCAAACCGAAACACAACAGTGCATGTACACTGCATGCATGTACACACTGGGGTTCCTCAAGGATCAATTTTGGGTCCGTTCTTATTTTTAGTATACATTAATGACCTGCCTTATATGATTAACAATATGGCAGATGTAGTATTATTCGCAGATGACACCTCGTTAATTTTTAAGATAAATAGAAGGGAACAAAATTTTGTGGAGCCCAATAAAGTACTTAGTTTGATTTCTAACTGGTTTTCAGCTAACAATTTGCTGTTAAATGCGGCAAAAACTAAATGTGTCCGATTCTCGCTACTGAGTAATAAAAATGAACCAAATATTGATTTGGATGGAAATAAACTAGCATTAGTTCCGTCAACGGTTTTCCTCGGGGTTTCAGTAGATAATAAATTGCAATGGGGACCCCACATTCAGAAAATTTCGAGTAAATTGAGTTCTGCCATCTTCGCTATTAGAAAGATCAGACATTTAACTGACGTGGCTACGGCAAGGTTAGTATATTTTGCTTACTTCCACAGCATTATGTCATATTGCATTCTTCTGTGGGGTTCTGCCGCAGATCTGCAGACCATTTTTGTCTTACAGAAACGAGCGATTCGTGCTATTTACAACCTTCGATCTCGTGATTCCCTTAGGGAACTGTTTAAGGAGGCTAATATACTGACTTTGCCGGCCGAATACATTTTCCGGAATATTATGTATGTCCGCAAAAACCTTAGTACTTTTATTAAAAACAGTGACTTGCACTGTCTGAACACTAGAAATAAGAATAAACTAGTCGTTCCAAATTTTAGGCTCTGTAAAACGAGTAAATCATACTTAGCGAATAGCATTAAATTTTACAATAAACTTCCCTCCGAAGTAGCCGATTTGCCCGGACACCAGTTCAAGTGTTATGTTAGGCGCGAGTTAATGTCTAGAGCGTATTATAATGTAGCGGATTACCTCGATGATAAGACGGTTTGGAGAAGTGGTCCTGCACACCATGGCCAACCCTGTTAACACTTACTAGTGATTGACTGCATAAAGTGTCTCATCTGTATCTATCTTTAATATTGACATTACAATAATTTTAACTTTTAAATCTACTGTGACTATTAGGTATATAACCTAATTACTACAATTATAAATATTCATTCATATAATTTAAATTTAGGGAAGACGACCGACCGATCATTTTGTTGCGCTTGCCTTTATAAGTTTCATTTTATTAAGAAAGTAGGAAGAGCAATACAACAAAAATAATTTTGTAAATGTAGGCGAATGCACATTGTACACCGTTATTTTATTATTTTTTTGTGTTATGTCCAGTTTTACGTATTTGTACATGCCTGTCCAGGTATTCCCTAAATCCCTTCATTTGGATTTTATCTTATTTCAACGGTGATGTGCGTGCATTAGCTTATATAACTAATCTGACTTTGTACACAGCACAAAAGAATTGAAAAAAAAAAAAAGAGAAAGAAACAATGAACAATTGATGACAAAAAAAGTAAGCCCGGAGTTTCTTTCTGCCTTTCTTCTTCGGGTCGTCATCGCTTAGGTAGCTAGTGAAAGGCTGGTAGGTTAGCTAGGCTAGGGCCTGTAGTGTCCTCACCGGTGAGGATCGCGACGCGTTCCTCCCATTATTTTAATAAAATGATGTCCTTTTTATATCCCCTTTCCTGCCAGCCCGAGCTGTTTTTTTTTTGTTTTTGTTTATTTCTTATCATAGATTTACTCCCAATAAAAATGTCGGTAGTTATATAAGTGACCATTGGTATTTATAATAATTATTAATATAATCAATTTAATGTATCTTGACTTATCATAAGTGCAACTATGTTCGCCTACGTGATGAATAAAGTATTTTATTTTTTTTATTTTTTAACTGCTGCTGGCGGTAGAAATAGACATTGCGGTGGTACCTACCCAGACGGACTCTTACATATGAGAGACCTACCACCAGTAGGTACTATGAAATAACAATCATGCAAAACTAGTTAGTGGGAATGACAGTTGCGAGTATAAATAGGGTTGCGAGCGCCTAAAGCGCTCATCCTACTTTTCCGGTGTGGCCAGAAAAGCTCGCGTCAGGCTACTGGCCGCATTAGTGAGGTCCAAAAAAAATAAAAGTCCGGTGTGGCCAGAAAAGCCGACTTGCGTCAAGCTACTGGCCATACAGGTCCAAAAAGAAGTTTGAAGTGACGCAGTCTTATTTTAGTCGTAGTTCAGTTCGGATCATTGTTTATCTCGCCACAGAGCGAGACTAGTCTAGTGAAGTGTTAACTTAACTGATGTCTGTGAGGTAGTCACTATGTTTGTTTTCAAGATAGTAAGTGACAAGTGGGTTTCAAGTGGGTCCTGACATAGTGATTGTGTTCTAAACATTCAACTACGTAATGTACGATCAATAAACCGGGAGTTGAAGGGTTTGCGTTCATTGTGTGTTTTATTAAGTACTAGACATGTGCCCGCGGCTCCGCCCGCGTGTAACAGTTTTTCCGGGATAAAAATATTTTCCCGGGATTAAAAGTAGCCTATAGCACTCAGGAGTAATGTAGCTTCCTATTAGTGAAAGAATTTTCAAAATCGGTCCATTAGTTTTTGAGTATATCCATTACAAACAATCAAATATTACCTCTTTATAAAATAAGTTTAGCCCACGTATAACTATGTCGCTAGTGAACCCGACATACTCATATTTTTACTACATTAAGGGGTAGGCCGAAGTGCATGTAGTGCACCCACTATATATGAAGACACACCATGTATGTTCCGTCCAATGATTTGTTAGGAGGCGAGCATATCGCTACATCGGACACAGATTCCAGACTCCGGGCTGATACTGAGCAGAGAGCCCATCACTTTGCACGACCCGAGATTTGTACCCGATACTTCAGGCCGCCTAGCATGCACGCCACCACAAAATTTTGTAGACACTTTTTCTCGGGTTTTTGTTTATCGAATTATGTCTACTGACACTAACACGCGTGCTCATGAATCTCGACTTGTGACGTCACAAGTTAAGAAAACGGTGATTTTAATTTATCTGTGCTATTTTTCTCTACGAACCCTAATCAGAGCTCTACTCGTACCGCACACGCAATACAACCATGCCACCGAAGCAGTCAATAATTAACTTACATATGGATATTGTTATTGATACAGATGAAATGAATGAAAGTGATATAATTAAAAAAACACACTGATTAAAACTTAAAAGTACTAAATGTATTTACAATCAAATACTATAGCAAATCTGAATCAGAATGCCTCGTCAATATAAAACTGTTCCTTTTTGCACGAGAAGAAAATATATGTTCGACAAACCAGCAAACAATTGCTACAATTGTAATTATCTCAATAGTAAACTAAAGGGAAGGCACAGCAAAATACTACAAAAGGGTGATAATTACCAAAGCAGCCGCATATTTATGAGTAAAGTTGTAACAAATATAATCAGATTTTACGAATTTGGGACTCAAATATACCCGTGGCTGGTGAACAATAATATAAACAGGAAACTAAACTCTGTGTTCGACAACGGAAGGTCTTGTCAATTTTCTTTGTTCAAAATTAAATACCTTGTCATCGGTTGATAGCTTTTTGTCTTCTATAGAAACCAAAGACATTAAATAGTATAGTTATAGACCGGACATCAGGACCAAATTTTTCGTCCAAAATTTATTACCAATTGGTAATAAGTCGCTGTCTTATATGACATGTCCGTGTAACAAGACGTCTCGGTATGCTTAAATTTTTTAAAGAAAACAATATTTTGGCAGGAAATATGCCAATATACGCATTACGACCGTGTCAAAGTATGTTCTAATGAATTTTACATAGGTATTTTGTTATTTCACGTTAGATTGAGTTACTGACGAACAGGCTCAAAATTTTTGTATGACAATTTTCCCAATGTCCGCTCTATATAATCTTAGAACTCTTTGATAGAAACTGTACTTATTGGCAACTGCCAGTTAATGGTTCTGAATCCTCTAGAAATAATTAATTTAATTAACGATTTTACGTAATTAAACTCTTTTATGGTAGTATGTGACGGGATCTTAATAACTTCCATAATTAATAATAGCGACCATCTTCAATAATTTACCATGTACTAGATTTTTTTAGCACAAGGTAATCTTAAAGGCACAAACAAGTTCTTTTGTTGTAAATACTAAACGTCATTGCACAAAAATAATGTCTGTCATTTATGGATTACTCTTTGCTTCCCACGGCTAGTTCTTACAACTCCACGTGGTCTTAGTAATCGTTTTTGGTACCAATCATACTCCTAATTGTAGTTATATAATATCTCAACCCAACTCTACTTCTAACTTAAATATAGATAAAGATTTTATCTTTATGCTAGTCGATAGTTGGTACACAATTGCCTTGTTCTGACATTGACGTCTCCGGAGTAGAATATTGGTTACCATGTTTTCTTTGTAATACTAATCCATCGATGTTTGTGATTTCCTGGCGTGTTTGGAAGCCATGATATGGTAACGATGACTTAACCAAATAATGAAAAATCCTTCCACTATAAATTACCAAGCCTTGCGTTTTTGCCTCAAAATACAAAGTAAAAGCGTACGACAAACAATTGCGAGCTAATGAAAGGAACATTGAAATAATAATCGTTCGGTGCACACGCAATTATCAAGGCAATTTAATGAAAGCTGCACATTTTAAATAAATTTAGTGGCCGTAGGTCGTAATATCAACATTTCGACCTAGATAAAGCTGGTTCAGTGTAGCTTGCTAATGGAATCGTGTCGTCGCGCGCTACACCATTCCAGATTAACTTTAATTAAGTGGATGTTATTTGAAACTTCAGCCTGGAGGAAATTTATCTCGTTATATAAACCTATACACCAATTTGGTGCTGCATGGCTGATTAACTTGTTATTATGTATATAAATACGATCTACATTACAAAAAATTGCGTTGCACAGATACTTCATTGGAGGTATTTTAAAGATGTTCGTTTAATTGTTTCCTCATCCATAGTACTCCAAGTTAACATATTTAAATCGTTCAACTCGAAGTGTACTTGCCCGGGTAATAATGAACTCAATCTTGACGAGGTTTGAGTTCATATTACATTATGTTTTAGCAAATTTTTGGTTCAGGGTTTATAATCAAGTTTATAGGTAAGCGAATCTATATTGAAAATACTGGAGTTTCGTTTTTTATTGATTTTGTTGAAGATATAAATGAAAATAATTTTACTGCATTTTATTGGTTATCAATCAAGTAGAACAATAAATAACATGGTCAACAAATGAATGATAAGTACGGGACGACTATAGGAATGTAACAGAGTGGCACGGCATTTGAAAACAAAATTATTCTTCGCCGAAAGTTGACGTGGCATCTTTGCCCATACGCAATCGTAACATGGCAGAAACATTCCACTGCTAGTGTCATAATAATAGTTTTAGCACTTTCAACATTTTGTTTCTGATGACTTGCTCATGACTTGCTAATGTAGAGTTGTTCTTGCTAATTACTGCTGTGTAGATCGGGCTAGGACAGCTACTGTCACATGCAAGTCCGGTTATCGTCTTTTGCTTTCCCGATATACAGAGTCATTTTGACATTGCGTTACTAAATGAAACCACATACTTATCTCTTTGTAAATAACACTTTCCATTAAGTTATTTTAACCATACATGTAAAATAAAAAAGTGTAAGTTTCGAACAAAATAAATATCAATAAAAAGTAACTTTAAGTTTACACGCCCTAATGCCACTACTACTACTCTAGAAGGATTCGTCGCTGGAGCAATATCACACTTTCAGTCAGAAAAACACTAACGCACACGCCATATTCGCACTAAACTACGAAATGATAGAAAAATCAGAAAAATAAAATTTAGATTTTTGGTGAAAATATTCGTTTATCATGGATAATTTTTGGCACGATGTTAGCAAAAGCAAAGACGAGTATGTGGTTTCATTTATTAACGCAATGTCAAAATGATCCTGTATATATTTTTCCTTTACCTGCCTATAAGCAACAGCTTGTACGATATTTGGACGTCGCGCACACAATTTTAATAGATTTTTATGGCCAAGATTTTTAGTTTTGCTTGACCTTGAGGCACCGCGCAGACGCAGTGAACTTGTTAACTCCACAATTTTCTGGGACCAACTCGATACGTTTGTATAATTTCTCATATTTTGTAAAGACAGATATTTTCAAGTTTCAACGTGTCGAATTTGAATAATTTGTTTGTTGCTTCCATATTGTTATGGAATACAAAAGTTAAAATTGCACAGTGGATCAATTTCTCAGCCGGTTTTACTTTTTATGTACAACTTGTATGAGATCCCTCATTGCTATTCACCAATTACAAATGTGCTTACGATTGAATTTTGCAATTCGAAATAGGTTCGATTACAATCTGCTGGATATTAGCCGTGTGATTTGGAATGAAAATTGTTTTCCCAGATCAAATACCTCGTCTGTTAATCGTCGCATTATTAGCAATATTGTTCCGAAATGCGAAATAATGAAAGAGTATATTGCTTCATTAATAATTGATCATTATAATAATCGTGCCGGTCATAGAGTACTAATTGACGCTTCTCTAATGAGAAATTTCGAACTATACCGAGCCATAGTCATGCTACGCTGCAGTACCTGATCGATTAAATATGTTTATTCTGGTCGGCGATTCTGACCAAGAATACGTGAGTAAAACTGTTTCTGTAAGCTAGTAACGTTTATTCTCATGAATACCGCCATTATTTGACTTTACACTGCATCATCACTATGATTCGAGCTGTCATTCATATTTCCAGATCAGTCAGTAAATATAAAACTCAATGACTAGCAACTACTTGGAATATTATCTGAGTTTCTTACAATTCTTGAGGGAATACGAAGTGTTATAAAGTCGCAAAATTTAACTAAACGCTTAGTAACTGCTAACAGACGTTCGTAAATGTTAAACGGTTAAACTCTTAAGGGCGGATCATAAATTTCTCGAAAGTTGTTGCATCTAAAATTGTGGCTGTTCACATTACACTGTAAATGACTATATAAGTTATCTCAGCAAATTCACTTTGGCGGGGGTCGTAAAAATGATACATTACAACAGTTTGGGGCCGAGAGCCTTAGGCCCTGGGAATACGCTACATAAACATAATCGTCTTCATCAGTCGATGCGTGTATCGGCATAACGTTTTTATGGTGTCCCATTTACGACAGGCGATAGAATTTGTTTTCATATTAAAATTTTATGAGCCGATGATCTGTCACGAGAATCCAGGATGTGGCTGCTAAGTCGACGATCGAGATCTGCTTTAATGTAATTACTTTCATAATTTACAAATCTGATACCGACCGGCACTGTAACGGCCAGTTTCACAGGTTTCAAGTAAACTTTATTCCACAGTTATCGTATTAAACGGCTAAAGTAGATAGTACTTATTAGCGGTTGACTTTTGTTTTCGTCGGCTTATGCATATTTTTTATGGCATTGAATGACGAGACGAACATGCCGTTCGCCTAATGTTAAGCGATACGACCGCCCATACAGTAGTTACACCATACAGAACCTTGAGTTACAAAGTACTGTGTGGCATTCCACTGCGCTCGTCATCCTGAGACATAAGATGTTAAGTCTCATTATGTCCAGTAGTTACACTGGCTACAATGTCTTTCAAACCGAAACACAACAGTGCATTTATGTGACGATTAGCATTAGCTTTTAATAAACGATCCCCATCTTTAAAAAATAAAACTTTATTCAGTTTGGTTAATTTTCTCGATATACACACACACTCACGCCTTTTTATTCCCAAAGGGGTTGGCAGAGGCGCAAATAATGCACCCACTTTTCGTCATGCGTATTCCGTCCCGTGATGTGATAAGGGGCGAGCCTACCGACATATCGGGCATAAATTCCAGACTCGGGGCTGATACTGAATATAAAAATCCAATATTTTCACGATGCATCAAATAAAATGATTGGAGTATGAAATATGTATTCACCATATTCGACTGTATGATTTGAGTAATAATTATGGCCTTTAACAGCATGATAAATTATCAGGAAGTGATGAAATCGGCCCTAAGCAATAACAAATACACAACACTCTTTGATAATTTTGACCCATTTAAACCATAAATTTCTTACATTGAGTTTGTTAGTTTTTAGCAGGAATTCCCTTAAAATTCACATACCCTCATCCCCATAGACAGAAATACTTTCCCCAAGAGCTTAGATACGGGAGTGTTGGTAGATACTGTTAAATAAGAGATATCTTGCGGTTCAACATATTATCAGGGGTCCAAGTACGGACCGCTTTATTGAGGTCGATCGATACCGTGAGCCAAACAAATAAATAAACATACATCGTCTGCTTTAACTTTAGAACTAGTTACATTCTACGTGAACTTTGTTAAATAAAAACAGCTGAATAAAGTTGATCTAGAGTTAAGAATAAAATCGTTATCGTGAACAATAGGCCGCACTCACATCGACACTCGAGCCTCATATGATATTTTCCTATGAAACATTTTTCCTATAAAACCCATACTTCATCTTCCGCTGGCGGTGCGAAACAGACTTTTTCACACTTCGCACCACCTATTTTTCTAAGGTAGAAAAAATCACAGTAAACTCACCAGGAAATTGAGCTTCGCACATCTACAACATATTATCTCTATAAATTCACCTGACATCCTCAATATTTCAGACGTTTTCACCGGCCTGGCCTCTTTTAATAAATTCTCATATACGCACATGTCTACGTTAACACAATGGCTCTAGACTTCGTAGGTTTTACCTTTTTACATGATACAAACACAACCGTTATTTTTATTCTAAGCCAGTTATTAAAGACCCGTCCTTTGCCTTTTCCGCTAGCGTAAATCCCAATTTGTAGTGGGTGAATATCCTAGAATTATAATATTATGTATCCCACTTTAAATTCAATTACATATTTCTTCCCTAAGCCTTACTGTAGAGAGTTAATATTCCATTCATTCAGTTTGTTTTACTGTTATTCTTTGAAATAGTTTTCTACGGGCAAATATTTTACGATTCAGTAATGTTAAAGGAATTTTGTAGGTATATTAAATACTTTGTAATATTAAAGTAGCTAATATTTTAGGCGACATTTTCAATGTCATAAGGCAGATTAAATAAACGCTTATAACGTTTAAGCGAAAACAAAGGGAGGAGTTCAAGGATGTTTGCACCATTCATCATTCTTATAACTAAGACAGAACGAAGGAGGAAAAATCGGTAAAATATAGCGCTACATCCAAACGGACCATTTTGGTGAACCTTTAGGGTGAAATTATCATGCACGTGTAGGTTTAATCAGTTGCAGGTCAATCGAATACCTATTTCATCAAATCCACTATATTGAATACATTGTTTTTACTAAAACAATATTTTGATTTCAATATTACACAAAAAACGCAAGCCGCGGTTTGTGGGCTTCTTCTAAGGATACTCTCACTTTAACTTACTTTCTAAGGCTATTAATTGCCCAATCACAGCCAAAATTGGTACTTACTAGACAGTTTTAGCTTAATGTCTTTTATGAAATCTTAATCAAAATCCGTTAAATATTTTCTAATTTGTGCGGTAACAATCAAATAGAAGAAACAGATAGACTAAAAAGAATAAAAAAATCACTGTAAACTGAAATTTTTATTACTTTTCTTACAATGTACAGAGTATGTACTACAGACACACCAGGTTCTGCTCTTTTATTATATGAATAGATTTGTTACTTCCATGACTTAAGTTAGAAAAATGGGTATGTACCTATGCCTCTCTAAAATAGGAATGGGCATTGCTGAAAGGGGAGTTTATGGTACTCTAGCAATCCCATTGGCACGAAACGCAACAAGGCAGCCACTTCTCTTGATGCCATATATAATACAGGAACGCAGTCGAGCTGGATTATTCATTCCATGTCGGATACAAACAATATAATAAATCAATATCGAACAACTAAAGTCAACTAAAAAACTAAAATGCGTTTTATGGGATTCCAGATCAATTCAGTGATAGATCAAATTTCCTTCGGTTTACCGCCATAATATGTCTCCGAAAGATCTCTATTCGCAAAAATGTATACGAAGGTGACTTTATGTGTATGCACTTTCAGTTTGAGCAACAGGTTTAAATTTTTCTTTGGTACTATAAGGCTCAACACTTGCAGCGTACCTGTTACGTAATCATATATAATCTGTAGACTGTATCTCAATATCCGTTGTCTGTGCCTCCTTCTTCCTGTTCCGGCTCCCCACGCTGTAACATGTCTGCAATGTCTGTCCAGTGTACATTTATCAAATAATAAATAACTATAAGAAAACTCCAAGTGTTTACTTACCACGCGCCTCATAACATAACATGGTGTCAGAAGTGCGCGAAGAAAAAGTCTACACAAAATGGACATAGAAAAAACGCAAAAGTGCGAAAATTCAAGCAAGAAAATGGCGGACTCGCATTATACGCAATTATTACAATGTGGCTTTATGCCAAGGTTTAAGCCAAGCGAAAACCTCGCAAAAGCATGGAAGGACTTCAATACTTCACTGCACATATATATGACCGCTAACAATCTCCATGAAGAGGCGGATCAACGTAAAGTCGCAATACTCCTGAATGCTATGGGTTCCGATACATTAGATATTTTCTACTCGTTTGATGTTGAGATGGATAAAATATCGTTTCAAGACCTGCTAGTAAAATTCAAAGAATATTTCACGCCAAAAGCTAATACTTCGATGCAACGCCATAAATTGTTTAACAGAAAACAATTACCTGATGAAGACATAGAGACATACGCTACAGATCTCAAGAACATTGCACTACAGTGTAACTTCGACAATCTAGCAGACGACCTTTTAAAGGATATATTTTCTTGGAATTTAAATGACAGTAGTGCCTACATAAGAGAAAAAATACTTATAGAAAAGCCCAAAACATTCGAGGAATCTGTAACTCTCGCGAAGACCATTCGTAACACAAAGGTTGACGCCAAGAAATTGTCTCATGAACACGTCCTATTAGCGAAGATTCGTTCTAGTGTCAAAGAAAATGGCCAAAAATATCAGTATTCCAGTTCAAGAAACAAGAGTCCAAGTAGCCGGTCTAGGTCCAACAGCAAGTCCAGAACACAGCAGTCCAGCACAGAGTCCAAATGTCATCGCTGTGGTCAAATTCATCGCTTCAGATGCCCAGCCAAAGGAGCAACATGCCATATCTGTAAGAAATCAAATCATTTTTCATCTATGTGTCATTATAGAAAAGTAAGCAATATAAATGTAGAACAAAGTAATGGTAATCTTGAGTCACACTTTTTAGGTCTCCTGTATGTAAAAAACTTAAATTTAAAAAATCCATTCCATACACAATTATCAGTGAATGACACATCCATTACCTTTTTATTTGATACTGGCGCCGACACAAACATCATGTCATTTAACACATTTAAGAAGCTTGGTCTTTCAACTGATATTTTAAGTAAAAGTACTCATAAATTGTCTACATTCAGTGGAGAAATTTTGCCTAGTATTGGTAAGTGTAGTCTCAATGTAAAACACAATAACAAAGTGTATAAAATTATTTTTCACATTCTTGACTTACCTTGTCAAAATATAATTGGACATGACAGCTGTAGTGAAATGCACTTAGTCCGACAAATTCATTCTGTCAGCTTTGATCCTAGTATACCTGAAAAAGATATAATAAAGGAAAATTCAGACCTTTTTAAAGGAATAGGATGTCTAAAAGATTTTGAATGTCGCTTAACTCTTAAGCCTGATGCAGTTCCATCTGTAGATGCTTGCCGTAGAATTCCATTCAGTCTGCTCGAAGACCTGAAAAAAGAACTTAAAGCATTAGAACAAAATGAAATAATAACAAAAGTAGAAGAGCCTACCAATTGGGTTAGCTCTATAGTCATAACGTCTAAAAAAAATGGTTCCCTCAGACTTTGCATAGATCCCCGAAAACTTAATAAAGCACTAATGCGACCACATTACCAATTTCCAACAATAGATGAAATTAAGTCTTGCCTGTCAGGAGCTAGATACTTCTCCACACTCGACGCAAATAAAGGCTTCTGGATGCTAAAATTGGATGAGAGCTCGTCAAAACTTTGTACCTTCATTACACCACAGGGTCGATATAGATTCCTTAGACTTCCATTTGGGATAAATGCAGCTCCAGAGATCTTTCATGCGGAAATGTGTAAAAGATTTAGTGATATAGATGGTGTCAAAGTCATGATGGATGATTTTCTAATTTACGGTAGCACAAAACATGAACATGATGAAAGACTACAAAAAGTTTTGTCTAGAGCTAGAGAAATTAACCTTAAATTCAACATAGAAAAATCACACATTTGTCAAGATGAAGTCACATACTTAGGTCATGTTTTCAGTAAAGATGGTGTGCAAGTTGACAAAAATAAAGTCAAGGCTATTTGTGATATGCCAGTACCTACTAACATTACTGAACTCCAACGTTTCTTAGGAATGATAAATTATCTAGGGTCTTATATACCTAATATGTCACAAAATACGTCTAATCTAAGAACACTTTTGTCCAAAGATACTACATGGATATGGAATGATTTACATGAAAAAGAGTTCAATAATTTAAAAGACATGGTAACTAAAGCCCCAATATTGACTTATTATAATCCTAACAAGGACATAACACTGTCGGTAGATGCCTCTAAAAATGCTATGGGAGCAGTCATTAGTCATGAAAGACAACCTATAGCTTATGCCTCTGCATCCCTAAGTCAAAGTCAACAATCATATTCACAAATTGAAAAAGAGCTTCTTGCAATCCTATTTGGTTGCACAAAATTTCATCAGTATGTCTATGGACGCCGTATTACTGTTGAGACAGATCACAAACCAATTGTTTCTCTATTTAATAAGCCAGTCTATAATATACCTCCTCGTCTCCAACGTATCATGCTAAGGCTCCAGCCATATGATCTTGATGTCACATATAAACCAGGGAAATACCTTTATGTCGCAGACACTCTATCAAGAGCAGCTTTGCCTGATGAGTCATTGACAGATTTAGATTCTGACATTGACTTACATGTAAATTTAATCATTAATTCACTGTCAGTTAATCCCAAAAAATTTGAGGAATTTCAAAAACACACTTCTAAAGATGATGATTTGTCTATAATTCTTGAATATTGTCGCAACAGTTGGCCAGAACATAAGAAATCTGTGCCAGATTCTGTCAAATCCTATTTTCATCTTAAGAATGAAATTCATGTCATGAATGGAGTAATATTTAAAAACTCTAGCATTATTGTACCTAAGTCTTTAAGAAATGACGTCTTACGACTCCTACATGAAGGTCACCAAGGTATTCAAAGTTGTCAACGTCTAGCCAGAAACTCTGTATATTGGCCTAATATAAATACTGCCATTGAAAAGTATGTAAACATGTGCCACAACTGTCTTACTTATAGGCGGAATAACTCTAAAGAAACCCTACTACCCCATGACTACAAAATGATTCCATGGTATAAAGTAGGTGTTGACTTATTTGAATTTAATTCGCAGAAATATCTTATTATAGTAGATTATTTTTCTAAGTATGTTGAGATAGCTTTGCTAAGCAATGGAACTTCAGGTACCCATGTAATTGTACAATTGAAATCAGTGTTTGCTAGGCACGGCATTCCCAAGATACTTGTATCTGATAATGGTCCCCCTTTTAATTCCAAAGAATTTTCAAATTTCATGTCTTCATGGCAAATAGAACATGCTACGTCTAGTCCATACCTCAGTCGCTCCAATGGTATGATTGAAAGGACGATAGGTACTATAAAAAACATATTAAAAAAATGTTTAGTAGATAATACTGACCCATACCTTGCACTTCTGTTATACAGAAACACACCCAAGGATAGCTTATGCTCTCCTGCACAACTCCTAATGTCTAGGTCTTTAAGAACTAAGATTCCAGTTTTAGAAAAATCTCTCAAACCTAAAGTTTGTAATTATAAAAAATTAAGGATATTTAATGAAAAATACAATACACACACACAAGTTTATTATAATAAAAATACAAAAGATTTATCTCAGTTGCAAGAAGGAGATAAAGTATATTTCAAAAAAATGCCAGATAGCATATGGATACCAGGTAAGATTGTACAGTCTGGTCCAGAACCTCGTTCTTATAATATACAAACACCAGATGGTACTTTCCGTCGTAACAGGCAACATATTCTTAAGCCTAAGTACTCATCATCACCCCCGCACAACCCAGTCACAACTACAACACATTCTTCTAGTGAATTACAAACAGTAGCAAATAACAATGATGTTACTACACAGTCACAGCCACAACCATCAGACCATACACCAACAAAATACTCTTCTTTTGGTCGAGCAATTAGAAAACCTATTAGATTCTGTGAAGATTGAATAATTGTAAATAGTTAATATATTCTGGAAAGCCTGTAAAAAATTGTAAGTCGCTTATAAATTTTGTAATCAAAGAACATTAATGTATGTAACCAATATGTTTTTATTTTGTTGTGTCAACTGTCAATTGTCATATTAATTTCATAGTGTCAGACATGTCATCCTAGAATAGTGATGCACCATTAAAATAGTGATGTTACCCGCTATGTATCTATTACTTAAGAATATTATAACTAAGTTAAGAATAATTATGTCTGTAACTTAAAAAAGGGGAGATGTTACGTAATCATATATAATCTGTAGACTGTATCTCAATATCCGTTGTCTGTGCCTCCTTCTTCCTGTTCCGGCTCCCCACGCTGTAACATGTCTGCAATGTCTGTCCAGTGTACATTTATCAAATAATAAATAACTATAAGAAAACTCCAAGTGTTTACTTACCACGCGCCTCATAACATAACAGTACCCAGGGCTGCCGGTTAAGTACCTATATGTGAGGAGATTTCGAGTACGTTACCTAGTTGAGATAAATAGTTTTGTGATTTGAAATTTTTGTCATTATGGCTCATGACAAAAAATGCAAATCATCTGTTCTGTATGACAGTAGTCTTATGTATCTAAAAGTTATATAATCTATAGCTTTATTTATATTTATAGTTGTCAACAGTATTTCTATTTAAAGGCGCTTAAAACATTCAAAACGAATAAAAACAATAATTTTACATCATCGCTGGCTAGATATTCCGCATATTATTAATTATATATTAATAAAATTATTATGTTATATTGCTTCAAGCCAATATTCACTAACAACATGAACCTCTTCTTTATCTCCAAACTTAATACCATGTCCAACTTAGACTGCCTCGGTGGCGTAGGTGTATTACGGTACGATTGCAAGGCTGAGGTCTCGGGTTCGATCCCCGGGTCGGGCAAAGTGATATTGGATTTTTCTATTCAGTATCAGCCCGGAGTCTGGAATTTGTGCCCGATATGGCGATAGGCTCGCCCGTATCACATCATGGGACCGGAATACGCTTGGCGAAAAGTGGGTGCACTAGTTGCGCCTCTGCCTACCCCTTCGGGGATAAAAGGCGTGAGCATGCGTTAATACAATGTACAACGAACACAAAAAATAAACATTTACTTTTTCACGAAGTCAACTGACCACTTTGGCTTCAGTTGACTTTACCAACGTTATTCCGGGCCTTAATACAACGAAAACACCAAAGAGATTAACTTTTTCCAAACAAAGCCTCTTGTGGAAGCGTTAGTAAACGTTTTCCCACTGGGATTTTTATACTTTCGCAAAAGTATTTAAATTAATAATGAATTAAGCGTAGATTTCTGATATGCGTTAAGGAAAAAAAGGTATCATGGGTTTGTTGTACTCAATACATATTTTGTATTTTATTTATTGTGTTTTATAATTAATCTAACAATTACTTTAAAATAGGAAAAAAGATGTTGGAACATTTATAAATATATTGGAATTACTTGGAATAATTAAATATACTTATAGCAGCAATGTATCTTCTGAGATACACGCGAGCCTAGCGTTTTTAAATAGAGCTGTTGACGATCTTCAAACGCCATTAAACGTGCAGTAAACACAATACAGTCAGAAATTGAAAACTTCGACATAAAATTTATTTTATTTCGTCATTATCCCTTCTGTAATCTGCGGTTGGCACTTCATCACAAACTAATTATATAAGGTGTTGCTCGCGGCTTTCCCAACGTTAAAAATAAAAAAAACGTAAAATCAATACAGTGATACAAAGCGCTTTCTGCTCGATGCCAGCGCTATTTAAAAAATTGGATAAAACAAAATATTTCCCACGGGAGCAAGTTACATGGATAAAAATTGGCCTACGTATTAATCATGGGCAATCAGGGCACGATCTATGTGTGTGCCTTTCATCCAAATCCGTGCACCTGTTTCTGCGTTAACTTCTAACAAATATTCAAACATACTAAGATCTATACATATTCAAAACTTTCGCATTTATAATATTCAGTTAGAGTTAGATATAATTAACGGAACAGCAATGACCATCGAATACGGAGACATTTTGTCCATCGTCGCAACTGGTTGCATAAAATCTCGAACGTCGACAATAAGATTGACGTCTGTGCAGCACCTAACACAAAACATTACGCACTTTAGTGACAAGGTCATCACCAAAAAAAGATAAGTGAAGTTAACGCGACACTCGCAGATACATGCAGCAAAACAAAGACGAAAGTCTGAACTAATGTGGGCACTACATAGGTCAATCCACGCCGCCTGCGGAGTAAGGATGATTAATCGTCACGGGGAGTCCGCAACGAGAAAATAACTATTTCTCATCTTTTCAAAAGCCTGTCCGAGCAAAACTGCCACGGGCAGCCGTATTACGGTTGAGTGCTTATAGTTTCACATCGATCCACCTTCAATGCTGATTTTATCCAATACTGCGTTGCGATAGCTCTCGAAGCATGACTTTTTGTTATAAGTATTTATTAAGACGAGGTCATAAGAGTTATAAGTATAGTTGAGGAACTACAACTGCACTAACTGAAGTATTGAAGGTTTTTAACATAATGTTTCTTGAAAAAATGTATTTCGGAATAGATCGAGACGTCACTAAGTTTAATAAGAAGTACTTAAACATAATGCATTGCTCAGGTATCGCCGTTATTGGCGAAATCTTTTGCCTTGTAAAAAAGACTGACGAATCCAGAATCACATTCAAACAACCTCTCATAATAGTGAGGCCTTGTAAGATAGAAAGAACCTTTATAAAATTCAATACAAAGTATAAAACGAAACGGATTGCTCACGTACTAAAACCATTGAGAAGAGCATATTATTTCGAAAAAAAATATTATGAGAGCTTTATCGCAAAGGGGTTTGTCTCTTTGAAATCTTACTACAATGTGCGCTTAGTCGAAGCAAGCAAATAACACGCCCGACCTCAGACTGAGACACATCTGTGCAACTAATTCAGATACGACGTTTCACAAAATAATCGTCTGCAGAACACTTGCTTGTAACAGGTGCTATTATTCTCACCAGAAGATATTTTACTATACACTCTCCCTTTACTTATACTTGATTTAGCACCATTTGTTTATTTATAAATTACATACATACATATTCACGACTTTTATCCCCGAAGGGGTAGGCAGAGGTGTAACTAATGCACCCACTTTTCGTCGTGCGTATTCCGTCCAATGAAGTGATAGGGGCGAGCCTATCGCCATATCGGGCACAAATTCCATACTCCGGCTGCTACTGAATAGAAAAATCCAATACCACTTTGCCCGACCCGGGGATCGAACCCGAGACCCCAGCATTTGCAGTTGTACCGTAAAACTACTACGCCACCGAGGCAGTCTTTTATAAATTACATATATTCAACATATATTTTTTTTTACTGGCTTTGAAAGTACTCCACCTCAGCTGATGGTAAGCGGAGACGGGTCCAAACAGAGTGTCGACTGACGAGCTATGACTATCAGTCGACAAAATTATGCCGGCCTGTTTGTACCGGATATACACAGTCTGATCCCGGAACGCGACACACTTACGTGGGCCATTATGATGGGTTATAAAACCGTGCGGTGGTCGCATATATTTATTTATTTTATTTATGCACTTCATATACAATCAATGTACATAGGCGGACTTAATGCCGTAGGCATTCTCTACCAGTCAACCTTAGGGTGGTGCAGAGATAAACAAGGTAGGTGCATCAAAGTTATTTGAAGCGATAAACAGATTCAAGAAAGAACATATATATTATACGATAGATATACATATTAAATAATTATAAATATATTAAATGTAGACATAACTAAAAATAAAGATATAACAATAATAAATATATAGAATACATACGATATATATATAAATATATAAAGAGTTAAGGAGGTGACTCTTCCATTCCATTCAGCAATAGTTGTCGTACCCTTATTTTAAAGGCAACCCGAGTCGTAGACGTTCTGATTTCGAGGGGGAGTGAATTCCATAGAAGTATAGATTGAATAGTGAAAGAAGAGTGAATAAAGTCAGAGCTGTGGGGAGGATACTTAAGGAGAAGATTGCTAGATGAGCGAAGGTTTCTATCATGGCTATTGCAAAGGTATGGAATTTTTGAAGATAAGTAGCCAGGTGGATTAGGGGAAGTAAGCAAAGAGAATAGAGTGGTAAGTGCACGCAAAGATCGGCGCTGTCGTATAGGTAGCCATTTTAATTGTTGTCGATAAGTAGAAATGTGATCATATTTTCGAAGATTATACACGAATCGAATGCAGTTATTAAGAAGACGGTCGAGTTTATTGAGTTGATCTGCATTCAGATCAAAATAGCACACATCACCATAGTCGATTACAGGAAGGATTAAGGCTTGTACCAGCATAGTCTTGGTCTTAGGCGGGAGGAAATTCTTTAGGCGGTATAGAGCACGAAGAGTACCGGTGACTCTCTGACAGACAGAGGTCACCTGGGGCCTCCAGCTCAAGGTAGAGTCGATGTGTAGACCGAGATCTCTGACGCTGGAGCTCCAAGGAATGACATTTCCGTTAAATATAACAGGTGGAATAATTGTGTTATCCAACCTACTAATCATCCTTGGACTACCTACAATGATGGCTTGACATTTCGTTGGGTTTACAGACAAGCCGAAATTGTCGGACCAGGTTTTAATTTGAGCAAGGTCCCTGTTTACTCTATCGACAGCCGCGGACACACAATCGACTCCACCCTGAGAATATATTTGCAAGTCATCGGCATACAGATGGGACGCACAATGAAGGTCGTGAGTTAAGAGGTTAATAAAGATGGAAAATAATAATGGAGAGAGTATGCCGCCTTGAGGGACTGGACGAGGAGTCGCCAAGTCGCACCAACTGCTGACGTCCCTGAAGATAAGATGAGAACCAATCCAGTGCCATGGGAGAGATCGAAAGGTGGGAGAGGATAGCTAGAATTAAGCTAGGATACTTAGAATTAAGTAAGTATATGCGATAGTAGTACATAGTAGCGCGAATAAAGGCAGTATTGATTTAGACCCGAGTTGATTGACAATAATAAGAAAGAATAATTCCTGTTTTCTATCTGACATTAAGTCACAATTTAGGTTTAAGTACCTGTACCATTAATGTATTATAAAACCCTTAATACATCAATGACCTATACAGAAGTATTCTCCTTAATATAACTGGTCCCAATCTAAATAAATCTTAATTATTAAGAGTTATTCTATTCGAAAGAACACACCGCAGATATCCTAGATTCTATCCCATCTTCTTGCACGTGGCCTTGTCCTATTCCAATGTCATCGGCACAATACACTGATTAAAGCACCTGACAGAAACAATTTAGTGTAGTTTTTTTGGCCACCTTCCAGACGGTCCTTCTGATAGCTGGTCGATGGTTCCATCACATCATGGGATGCAAATAAACTGGAGAATAGTTGGAGAAAGTTATACCTGTGATTTCTTCAGGGAAGAATAAAGATAATATGTTTGAGTAGTATCTACTGTAAAATTACGCAATATTACGATATTCATTAATAATGCCTCGGTGGCGTAGTTGTATTACGGTACGACTGCAAGGCTGAGGTCTCGGGTTTGATTCCCGGGTTGGGCAAAGTGATATTGGATTTTTCTATTCAGTATCAGCCCGGAGTCTGGAATTTGTGCCCGATATGGCGATAGGCTCGCCCCCTATCACATCATGGGACGGAATACGCTGGGCGAAAAGTGGGTGCACTAGTTGCGCCTCTGCCTACCCCTTCGGGGATAAAAGGCGTGAGCATGCGTGCGTCATTAATATATTTGAGCCTTCTTTAACTCTTTCTTGTTTTGTAGACCAACTTAATAAGATACACAAAGACAAGATTAGTATTCATCACAATATAGCAAGTTAATAAATAGTGCTATAACTAGTGACTGTCTCGGTGGCATAGTTGTATTACGGTATGACTGCAATGATGAGGTCTTGGGTTCGATTCCCGGGTCGGGCAAAGTGATATAGGGTTTTAAATTCAGTATCAGCCCGGAGTCTGGAATTTGTGCCCGATATGGCGATAGACTCGCCCCCTATCACATCATGGGATCGCTATCGCATCATACGCACGGCGAAAAGTGGGTGCCACAGTTGCGCCTCTGCCTACCCCTTCGGGGATAAAAGGCGTGAGTGTGTGTGTGTAATAACTAGTACTTACATATTTACATAATCTTCTAGATACCTATTTAACATGAGCTAAAAATGCATTGTCAGCATTCTCAACCAGCCGAGAACTCCATTAATATGTATGTAATCGCTATGGAAGGAAATTTATTCATAATCTTGAAAAAGTGTGAATTTCTCTACCTATCTATTTTCCTAAGGTATGAGGAAGGAACCTAACCCTTGTCTATATTTTATTTAAATCGGCACAACCATTTTGACTATGCCCAACAAGACTAATTCGTTGTTTTTAGCCAACTTCAAAAAAGCAGAAGGTCTCAATTCGACTTTTTTTTTGTATGTAATTTACGCGATAAATCTGCCAATTATGAGCAAATTTAAAAAACTATATTTGGTTTGTGTTAAGTTTCGCTTCTTGGTGGTTCCATAGAAATTACATTAGCATCTGAGCTTCAACGTATAGATACAGCAAATAATTTGTTAAAATGACACCGGGAATGAATTATTAAATAAAGCTTTAACCATGCTTTATTATTAAAATATTGTTGATTGAACTTGAACTTCGAAGGTGCAGAAAGAAACTCATCAAAATCAAATAGGCTTAGAATGATTATTATTGTGTTGGGCATTGTAAAAACAAAATCGTCTTCAAAAATCACAAAGAAAATTACATTATCGAGTACAGGGTCGAAGAAATTATTAAAACTGGAGCAATTTAATCTGCTTTGTTATTCGTGTTATTTTGTTTATTTGCAAATCAAATAAAATTTGAAGTCTGCCTAATTTAAATTGCTACCTACATGTATGTAACGAATAAATCGCACTCTTAATAAAACAATGACCTAATCCAAGATTTTGGCTAGATGACTTTTAGCAAAATATGGACCCTAAAGAGCAAGCTACGTCGACTAAGAAACAAAATGCGTCTTTTCAACATTGGCAATAGGGTCATAATCGTTTGAATTTATGTTCGTTCCCCGCCCAACTTAAAAAAAATGTCGTATACAGTTAGTTTTTGTGACGATTCCCACAAGTCAACGATTTTGGATTAGGTCATTGTTTTATTAAGAGTGCAAAATATACAAAAACAATATTCCATTTAAATTAGGCACCAACATCATTCATAATATTATACTTGTCGAATAAAGGGAAACAAACGAACGGGAACATAACATGGCCCGCTGGGCATCATATAAACATAATAATAGTGTGTGGATGGCATCTTTGTATAACATGTAGGCTTTTCGTGTATAATGCGAGGAACGACATAAAGCAGGTATGCACTGGATATACAATTTGATTATTTATTTATTTATTTATTTATTTATTATGACACACCAACAGCACATACATTACTACATTCTAAAAATGCATTATCCATGCACTGTTGTGTGCATGCACTGTTGTATTTCGGTTTGAAGGACATTGTAGTCGGTGTAACCACTGGACATAATGAGACCTAACATCTTATGTCTCAGGATAACGAGCGCAGTGGAATGCCACACAGTACTTTGTAAGTCAAGGTGTTGGATGGTGTTGCTACTGTTTATGGGTGATCATATCGCTTACTATCAGGCGAACGGCATGCTCGTCTCGTCATTCAATGCAATAAAAAAAATATACAAAACCATTATATCAGAGCAGCGAGTTCAGGACCCCAGTCCACTTCATCATGCAATCACAAATGTATTTGTAATCAAGTGACAATTAAGAACTACCACCAGTATTTATAATCTGCTCTTCATTAAAGTTCACACAGAACTTCTACCCAAATGTTAATAATCAGAACTCCATTTTTTTATTTTCCACTTATATTAGGAAGTCAGAACTCCAAACTATTTCCCGACATAATATCCATTACTGACATATTTTTTTTCAGACAGATTCCCTATTCCATCTCAATATATAAATTGCACATTATAATTTAAACTACTTTTAATGATCCTCGTTTAAAGAGGCATAACTATATTTTTTTTGATTCTAACCATGTTGTTGTATAGACCCCGCTTGAAGCAAACAAAACCTCTGTTCCAAAATAATTAAGAAAACAACAACTCAAAATATTTGTGTTTCTTTTTATTTTCGTCATACTGAAGTAAATGGTAGGTCTTACTTCATACATAGTACCTACATTCGCAAAATAAGTCTAGACAATAGACATTTGCATGAGAAGAAAGAAAAATGAATAACATGGCATGACATTTTACATGCCGCAACAATTTTATTTACGTATTGTTTTTACTCGGTACAAACAAAAAGTTGTACTTCGTTAGCATTTCTCGTCGCTCTTAAAATGGACGTATAGATATTTGTATTTATATAAGAATTTTTATACCTACATAGTTCATAATTGTTTCTTAATTATTGTAATGTATAATGATATGTGTACAATACAAATTAATAATACACAACTATGAAAGTAAAAGATGCTTCAGCAACTTCGGCAAGTGTTGTTTTAAAGTTGTTTTATGTTGACAAATGATAGTATCTGCGTAAGTCCGATTACAATATAACACCTCTCCGATAAAAACTTACGTTCAATGCAATTCACGTTTATTTTATCTGTTGGTTTTCCTAAAGGCTAACCTACTACATTACAGTAAAGGATAAATGCAAGGTCTAAAACCGGCCAATTAGAAATAAGCATCTCTTCGTTGGCCGTATCGTTGTACTGGACTGCACAAATGTTGCTTCATGCTTCGTTTAAAGGACAAATTATTATAGGAGAGGGACAATATGTGGTCTGGAAGACTGTGCCATTGTTTGTTGGTGGGTTAGATAAAAACTGTTGTATTTTTGGTACTTATGCTTGAGAACAGACATATATGATTCGAGTTTTTGCATTTACGAAATGCATGGTGATGCGATCAAGCAATGCAATGCAACCCTGTATAATATACTGCCCACTGCTGAGCAAGGACCTCATCTACAGCTGAGAGGGGTTAGACCTTAGTCCACCGCGCTAGCCTATTGCGGGTTGGCAGACTTCAAATACCTTCGAAATTATCTTATCTATACTAATATTATAAAGCTGAAGAGTTTATTTGTTTGTTTGAACGCGCTGATCTCAGGAACTACTAGACCGATTTTGAAAATTCTTTCACTAATAGGAAGCTACTCCTGAGTGCTATAGGCTACTTTTTATCCCAGAAAAACGTTTCCACGCGGGCGGAGCCGCGCGCAATACTAGTATCGTATAAATTATAGGTGGGTAATTATCACCTAACTCCCATTACTGCGCTTATCCAAGCTAACTTAGTAATTAACGGGAAATATGAATCGCATGGTTCAAAGTACCATAACACTAACTTTTTAACAAGGTGCTGCCGATCAGCTCAGCAGAATATAGCCTAAACTTTCTCCACGTGAAGTTGAGCCTTGGAGTGCATAGACGTATGACATATCAATAAACGCCGTGGAACTACGTCAGATGTGTAAAGGCACTTTGACTACGAGAGCAACTTCCTTGGTTCAATCCCCATTGGGTAATTGAATTTTCGATCAGGATTTACTCATAATATGATAGGTCGGTTCGGTAATATGGGATATCTGGAAGGAAAGTAATCTCCGCAAAGCTACTTCATAATCTAGCACACGCTCTAGTTATTATCCTACCGTTGCATCGTTTTTAACCGACTTCCAAAAGGAGGAGGTTATCATTAAATCTTATGTTATTCTTTCCGAGGCACAGGGGTATCACACCGCCCACTTCCTGACTTCGAGCTGAGACTGCGTAATTTTTAAGATGGAAAACCCAGTCACAATATTTTTGGCTCGACCCGGGATTCGAACTCAGGACCTCAGCGTGTAAATCGTACTCGTAACGCGTACGCAATACAATTACGACACCGAGGCAGTCATAGTACAAAATAAGATATATGCGACCCGCCCCGACTTCACACGGGTAGCATATATGCCTAATTTTTTTCTGACATACAAAACATTAATAAATTATGCACATAAACCATCCTCTAGAAACACTCCGTCCATTGGTAAAAACCTTATAAAAATCCGTTCAATAGTTTTAGTTTATTGCGTACAGACAGACCGACCCAGCGCGGCGGGGGGACTTTATTTAATAATATGCAAGGATGAACCTCTCATGTAAACACAAAGCTATCTTTGCAAAAAAAACCGCTAAGTATATTTGACACAACAATATCTCTGTACTTTCTCCGAGACCAAAAAAAAAGTATACTGAAATAAGAAGATGCTTTGTAGCTGTTTGTCTACAAGATAAAACTGGCTACAGGACAGAACCGCCTTTGGGTCCCAATGTATGTACGCGAACAGACCGGATGGAAACCGGCAACTTTGCTGCGATACGTACGGTCAGTGAGATTACCGGATGCTTGCAATATTCCAATCCCATATTCAAAAGTTAGTGACGCACATGCAATTTTTTTGAGTGATGGTGATCACATTTATTATGAAAAATACACAATGATTATTTTAAAACTGTCTCGGTGGCGTAGTTGTATTACGGTACGATGGCAATGCTGAGGTCCCGGGTTCGATCCCCAAGTCGGGCAAAGTGATATTGGATTTTTATATTCAGTATCAGCCCGGAGTCTGGAATTTGTGGCCAATATGCGGATAGGTTCGCCCCTTATGACGTCATGGGACAGAATACGCACGGCGAAAAGCGTATGCATTAGTTGCGCCTCTGCCTACCCCTTCGGGGATAAACCTAAAAATTTCCAGACGGACCTGTTAAAAGCTGCAGCGTGTTCCTGCTACCTTCATATGAAAGCTATAGGGTACTTTTTCTAACATGTGTACTCGCTCTAAGCATGTGATTGTGAAGTGCATTTACTGGGGGTAGGTCTCTCATATGTAAGAGTCCGTCTAGGTGGGTACCACCGCAATGTCTATTTCTACTGCCAAGCAGCAGTGTGCATGCACTGTTGTTTCGGTTTGAAGGACATTGTAGCCAGTGTAACTACAGGACATATTGAGACTTAACATCTTATGTCTCAGGATGACGAGCGCAGTGGAATGCCACACAGTACTTTGTAACTCAAGGTGCTGGATGGTGTTGCTACTGTTTATGGGTGGTCGTACCGCTTACCATCAGGCGAACGGCATGCTCGTCTCGTCATTCAATGCCATAAAAAATGCGATGTCGCGTACTTGTCAAAATAAATATTATATGTCGTATCAGCTTTAGGGTCCTTGTATTCATAAAACCATTTTATTACATCACTTAAGCAAATTGGCAGTGCGTGACGACCTCAACTTTTTACAAAATATTTGTCCTTGTATATATTTACCTATTTCTAGCTATTGATCTCTAGTTATATAAAAGCGGCTGTGGACGGCAAGGTCCTGACGTCAAAAGCCGGCTTGGACATTTTAAATAAGCTTAACGAGACTTAACGAATCCTATAGCCTCAAAGTATACACCCGATTACAATCTATAAGCCTTCGTTATTTCCTACCAAGCTACGTTAACAAAGTCGAATGTTTCTACAAGATATCTCAAGGAATATATATTTAGATCTTCATTTTAGCTCTAAGATGCCGTATACGAACACTTTAAGTAGATGTCACGAAGACTCGTATCGTAGTTTCTCATACCGAACATTATTGGAACCTAAGTGTATTTTGAGTTAAAATGTAGGTACGTAAAGTTGTAACAAAGCTAGAAACTTGTCTCGTGCCTGTTTTAACTTGCAAACTCACATAAACACGTTGAAGTCGCCAACTGAACTTTACCACTTTACATTGAAGTTTACGTTTATTT
The DNA here is from genome assembly GCA_947568825.1 of Sphinx pinastri. Classification (NCBI taxonomy): domain Eukaryota; kingdom Metazoa; phylum Arthropoda; class Insecta; order Lepidoptera; family Sphingidae; genus Sphinx; species Sphinx pinastri. The sequence goes on along the minus strand of OX387621.1, from coordinate 7,225,111 downwards.
AGTGACATGAAATCATCTGGGGATTATGGCCCAATAGCGTCGGTAACGCTAAACAAACTTTAATTTAACAAACAATACAGAGTTTACATGTGCTTAAAACTTTCTATTAATTACTGTTGTTTGAGGAAAATCATTTTCATGTACTTTTACATAAGCTATCTCCATAACAAATTGCTCACGGTTTTAACCAAGAAAAAAGTTTTTCGGGCATAAAATTCCCGGTTTATAATTTTTCGGGATAAAAAGTATGTCCACGGAAGTTCAAGAACAATGACGCTCAGCTAACATTGTATCTATCACCGTCAAGCTATGATGGCCTTGCTTAACATCGCGTTTAAATTCAACTGAAATCAAGTGTGCGTGTGGTGTGTTAGTGGTGTCACACTAACTTTTCGGACCACCTACACCTCAGTCCGCCCCGTAACCACGAAGTGCTGCAAAGCCTTCGAAACGTCGGGAGAAAAAAAATTAATAAAAAACCGCGATAAAATCCGTTATAATAGTTTAATTTTAACGAACTATATTATGTAACACCAAATTATTCCATGTCGCAAATCCCTCCCGCTGTTTAAAAACTCGAACACTGCAAATAGTAAAACTCAAATAAAATTATATTCTGATAACAAGTACACGAGAATGAATAATACATTCGACGATGAATAATGACCATCTACATTATGCATTACTTTTGGCGAAAGGAAGCATCGTGATCGAGAAGTGCAAATGAAAGATTATGACACGTAAATTCTTCTCCTACTTCATTCGAATAATAAATAGGAATAACATTAACTTTGTAAAATAAAAATACATTTAATGAATTGCGACTTTCATTCGAATCCAAAAATATTTCTTATTACTGTTGTGAACCTTAGATCCTTGAAGTGGCGATATTCATCACGACATTATGTTGTCTAATTCAATTTAATATTAAATGTTTATACTTATATAACTATTGAATATAAAAATAGACTAGAGCAATAAGTGAAACTAATAGAATGTTTCTTCCGTTGTGTGACATTGAGTAAAATGTATAATTAATTCCTAATGAATATAAATTATACTCTGACTACCTTATTTAGTCTAATACAATTTCCATAGCTATATAAAAACGAAGTAAAATTATAAATTGCAAATTCTAGAAGAAGAGAAATACTTAAGGGGGAAGTTTTTCGATAGTCATGTAACTTCGACTATTTCATAGATGGTCTTAAAATATTATGTCAAAATTACATTACCAACGGTTTAGCTCGCGTGTTAATCAATTTCGCGGAAATGATTTGCCGTATTCAAAACATATTTTATGTAGGTATGCCGTCACACAAATTACACGCATGCTGGCACCGATTCATTATGGAGTTAAACAAACAATTACTATTATGTGACATGAAACAATTTCTGGATTTAAATACAGTAGATAACGTATTCATTTTTTATTGTCGAATACGATGCAGATAAAAGAAAAACTAGTTATATGTATCCTCTTTTTGTTGAACTAGCTGTAATTTTATTTTATGTTCTACGGCAAACAGTTTTGTCTGCAACAATATTGGGCCATTACAATAGAGTTAATACTAATGTCTCACTAAAAACTGTTGATATGTAGCGGTTTTAAAGTTCGTACGATCAGTGTAATTACCGAAGGCCTGAAAAGTCTTCTTCCTCGTACCAGTAGGGACGTCATTAAAAATAGAATAGAGAATTTAGTGAGACTAGTAATTAACGCATAGTCCTCCATAGCATTGTGCATGATTCATCTGGCTTGTGGGAACCCCTTACCATAAAGTAACGCACCTCATTGGAATAACTTCTGCTATTTAAAAGGTTGCAAGATACAATACCCTTGGTAGCACACAGAGATTTAATATCCGTGCAGGTGAATCTAAAATAGCGTTCTAAATTTACACAGTCATTAAGAGTAGTACTATCGTTTACGCATCGTCTGTAGCCGGAATCATAAATGCTTTCCTGTATTAGGGCGAACATCACAAACGTGTCTAAAAGTATGGGCATACTTAGTATACACTATCCCACGCCACATACTGCTACTGTTTATGGGTGGTCGTATCGCTTACCATCAGGCGAACGGCATGCTAGTCTCGTCATTCAGTATCATAAAAAAAAAAAAAAAACATGAAGATTCGGCAGTAATGTACGTGTATTTTTAAGAACTACATAAAAATACCAGCGCTCATAATAATGATTTGCGTTTACTAGAATTTTTATTCGTGCTTTACAACTCATTTTTTTTTTTTTTTTTTTTTTTTTTATGGTGTACTACATGGTGCAATACATCATTTCAATAACAATCTAGCCTTATGACTAATAAGTTATTCGAATTTAACCTAAACTTCTAATGAGACTATGACTAAGATTATGTCCAATAACACTTTTCTTATTGTCTCTATTAAGGGGAAGACACATTGTTCGCGTGTTCTTTTTAACTAGCACTCACTGCACTATATTGCATTAAATGTTCACTACACTAACTCGAAGGTTTTTGTCCTCTTAAGTCTTCTCACTAGGTCCGTGTTGTCGAGGAGCTGGATTGCCTCGACGTTCACATGATGATGAAGTCTATATTCATGAGCTTCGGCATATTTCTTTACAATATTCGTAACGAAGTCCACTTTAAGGTCCCGATGAAGATCTTCATTTCTTACGTACCAAGGGGCATTTGCAATACCCCGAAGAACTTTGTTTTGGAAACGCTGTATTATTTGTATATTGCTTTGTTTGGTACAACCCCACAGCTGTATACCATAAGTCCATACTGGCATTAGGACTTGTTTATACAAAAGTACTTTGTTGTGTACTGACAACGAAGAGTGTTTACCAAGAAGCCAATACATCTTTCTGTAGCGGATTTCCAATTCATCGCGTTTCTTTTTGACATGTGCCTTCCAGCGTAGCTTTGCGTCAAGAGTCATGCCTAAATATTTGGCTGTATTTTCATATGGTATGTTTTTACCGTTTATGTACACCGGCTGATAATTCGGCCTTTTGTTGGTGAAGTCTATATGACTTGATTTTGATTCATTAATCTTTAGACGCCATTTTTCAGTCCAGTTTGAGATGGTGTTTACGGCTGTTTGGACCTTATCCACTGCTTCTTCGTGAGTCGAACCTATAGCTATAATTGCTGTGTCGTCTGCAAAGGTTGCAATGGTATGGTTTTCCATTTTAGGAATATCACTGGTGTATAATAAGTACAGGACCGGACCTAATACACTTCCCTGTGGTACTCCAGCTTCTATATGCTTAATTTCTGAATACGAATCTTCATGTTTTATACGAAACATTCTTTCAGAAATATAAGATTCCAAAATTTCTGAAAATTGCTTTGGCAACATTTTCCTTAGTTTGTACGTTAGGCCGTGGTGTCATACTTTATCAAATGCTTGTGCCACGTCTAGAAACACCGTTGAGCAAACTTTTTTCTCTTCTAAAGCCTTTTCTATAATATTAGTTATCCGGTGTACTTGGTCTATTGTAGAATGTTTTTCCCTAAAGCCGAATTGGAAATCGGGGATTAAGTTCCGTTCTTCTATAACAGGTTTAAGCCTTTTCAAGAAAAGTTTTTCAAATAGTTTAGCCATTATTGGCAACAAGGAGATTGGTCTGTAGGATTTTACCTCATGAGGAGATTTACCAGGCTTAAGTATCATTATCACTTCTGCAAATTTCCATAAGTCAGGCACATATTTTAGTCTAAATGAGGCATTTATAAGAGTAGTTAGTTTGACGACTGCTTTGCGAGGTAAATTAAGCAGAACTTCTCCTGTAATCAGGTCATAGCCAGGAGATTTCTTTTGTTTAATTTTTTTTATTTCACATATCACTTCTTTAGGAGTAACAAGTCTTATTGCTTGATTGTCTTGTGATATTATATTATCTAGGTCGAAGTTCAGTACAGTGACTTCATTTGGTTTGAAAATATGCTCCAGATGGTTTGCAAATATATTTGCCTTTTGTTCGTTGTTTATGGCCCAGCGTCCATTAGGTGTTTTGATCGGAGGGACCTGCTTAATTGGTTTTTTAATATTTCTTGTAGTTTTCCACAGCGAATAGTCTGACGTACGGTTGTTAGTAAGTCCACGCAGGTATGTATTCATCGATTCATCTTTAAAACTTTTTATTTCTCTTCTCAATTTTTTTGTGAGTGTGTTAAGAATTTGTTTGGCTCGTGGGGACCTATTTCTTTGCCACTGTTTTCTTTGTTTTCTTTTTTCTGTTATAAGATTCCTGATTTCTATTGGGTAAGAGGTTCCTCTAAATCTTATTTTTAACTCAGGTGTGTTTCGCCAGGCACACTGTTGAATGTTCACGATAAACTGTCTCAAGTCGTGTTCCAGTTGCTCCGAGTTTTTCAGGGGAACCTTGAGGTCAATAACGGATTCCAAATCAAGCTTGAAGCTTTCCCAGTCTGTTAATTTATTTGTCAGTGCGAGATATTTGTCTTTCCGCAGGATTTGGTCGGATATAATAAGAATGATTGGTGAATGGTCAGAACTCATGTCGTAGCCCTCCTCAATATGAATAGAGTCCAGGGAGATATTTTTCAATATGAAAAAGTCTATAAGATCTGGAATCTTCTGAGTATCTGTAGGCCAATAAGTCGGCTTGCCTGTAGATATTACGTCACATTTGACTTCCCTAGCAGCTGATAGTAGCTCTCTACCTTTGGCTGTCGTAAGTCTAGATCCCCAAAAGGTATTTTTTGCATTAAAGTCACCACCGAGTATGAACCTATTTCCTAGTTGTTCAAAGACATTTTTATACCGCTCTGCCTTTAACGAATATCTAGGCGGAGAGTATATAGCTGATATAGTAACAGGATAGCGTTTTGTATGTATACACACGGCCACAGCTTGTATATCTTGCTCCTCTATCTTTAGTTCCTCGTAGTGGCAGATGTTCTCCTTTATTATGAGGGCACTCCCACCCCTGGGAGTATTATCAGGATGCAAGGCATGGTAAACTTGGTATCCTTTTATTTTAATAATTGTTTCCCTGGTACAATGTGACTCTGATATGAGGCAGACATCGATTTGTTCTGTAGTTAGGACAACTTCTATTTCATTTAGATGTTGAAGTAGCCCATTAGCATTCCACGCCATGATTTTGTGGATCATTGTTTTGTGTGTGGTAAGATAGCGGTCTTGGTGCTATGTTCCAGTTTTTTCAATCGATTATCGAATAGGGTCATAAAATTTAAAATTTTGTTGATTTTCTCTTCCATACTGTTAGTTTGAGGTTGTGGTTGCGACTGCGGCTGTGGCTGTGACTGGACTTGTGGGTGTACTTGCGACTGCCCCGCTTTGGCCATTTGTGAATACGTCACATCTTTTTTGACACATTGAGTATCTATTTTTTTATTTCTGCTTGTAGCAGGAGCTCGCACAGCGTTTGTACTTTTATTCATCGTTTTCTTTTTTATATTTTGTAGTTCTTTGGCTACTATGCACCCTCGGTAATTAGCGGGGTGAGGTTCACCACAATGAACACATTTTGGCTTTGCATCCGCTGGCTTTGGACAGTCACGAGTAAGGTGCTTTACAACTCATGCTAACATTTAATTAATTTGTGAATCCCGAGGGTACTGTAAAAATAAAAACAAAGTTATAAAAAACAATTATTGCATTTTATTTGCTAGCTGGCTTTTAGAAAAACGTTCTTATACAGAGTACAGACATAGTACAGCGTTTAGTAAAGATACTAAGTTGGAAACTGGAGTTCAATATAAAAGTAAGTAGGTCGAGGTTCGTGTAACGTATCGCATGAGGTCTTGTTCCACATATCCAAAACTTTTTAACTTTATTGCGATTCATTGGCAATATAGGATCTGGAAAAAATCAACCAAAGGTAACAAATATAGTTATATTTTAATTCGTTCAGTTCAATATTGCAGTTTATTGGGGCAGCTTAAGTACTTGGGCTGTACATTGAGAGCAGTTTCGATTTCCAGATCACCCGTAATGTAAATTAGTTGAGTTTTCATTCTGACAAACTCACCTGATTTGCAATATAAGAATATTTGTACCATATGGCGTTAGACATGGCTCCTATCACTTCATGGATGGATGTATTAGATCAGCAAAACGTGACTACACTAGTTCAGCTTCTGCCTGACCCTTTGAAGATAAAGCTGTGAATTTACGTTACTTCAATATTTATGTAGAAAAATATCCTTAACAAATGTATGATATATAATCTCACGGTTTTTCACCTATTTATCGCCTCACACTAAGCATGTTGCATACCATCGTCCGCGCGCAGTGTGTCTTGCGCGTAACTATTTTTAGAACGCATTGCCTATGAATTACTGGTATTCTCCACGCCAGTGCAAGCAAGCCAGTAGCTCACCAACTGTAAACCGCATTAAAAGCATTTCCTCGTTTACCGCGCGAAACGTGTGTTTTGCGACATCAAACACATGTCTACTTACGGAAAAGCGACACAAATATTTTCTCCTTTGACTAAAATAAACTTAATCTAAATTATTTGTACTCAAAGGAAATTGTTTTTAGGCTATTGGTATGCTACGGACGTGTGATATAGTCTTAATTCACAAAGCGAATTTGTTTAGTTACATTAAATGATATTAAAGTTAGCTACGTGTAAATGTGCACCATATTTTGTCGGGTTGTTTACGGAGTGGACTTCATCCATTGAGTATGAATGTGGGAGAGCTCAATAGTATTTTGTCGGCACCTGCGTCAGTGCCAGAGGGGGTTAGGATTTTGGTAGATTTTTTTATAAGGGTATGAAGAGAAACGAGTAGGTACGCGATCAATACCATCTATTAGCGACATGTCGTTTCCATACGACAAATCGCCGCAAATAATGAGGAAGAAAACATTTACTTGTTAAAAAATTTAAATATTTTTTATAAATAACACGCGCTATAAAAAAACTCGTCCACGTTTTAAACGAGATTGTAGCCAGAATGAATGAATGCTGAACAATTTTCCAATGTATGCGGTATTTTCCTGTATGGCTAATTTCTGCTTGCACCCATTTCCGATCGTGTCACTGCGTCTGACAGGCCGGTAGCCGGCAAACATTGCGCTGTGCATATCGTAAATAGGTAAGTTCAACCGTATACGTAAGTAATATTATTACGGGCCACGTGAAAAAAATCGTAAAAAAATTGATTTGGAGCTTTTTATTGACTACGTGGAACTGTGACTAGTTGGCTATAAAAGTGGATTAGGTTGGTAGATTTAGAATTTGGTTGTATCGCCTACCATCAGGCGTACGGCATGCTGGTCTCGTCATTCAATTCAATAATAAAAAAAAATGTCTGGTAAATAATTATTGATATATAAATTTGAAAACATAGCATATTAAATGTAAACTTTTATTGTATGATATCTATAATTTGTATATTTAAGTTGTAATATATATTGCATAGAAATACAATAACTAAAGAAGATGGAAGTGGTTTGGTGGATTACCGAATATCCGGCAAGAACGACCGTTGCACTGGATAGCCGGATATTCACCCGAATGCGGTGAACGCAAGTCTATTTGCCAACGCCAACGTCCGAATGATTCCAATTCCGATGCGTCTCATGCGTTTTACCAATCAATTAACTCAACAATTTTTTATTGCTTACTCTGGGAATTCAACCCGGGGCTTAGTTTCACAATCTAAGGCATCGCGCGGTGTCAACTCGTTGAAGGTAAAACTACACGACAATGAAACTGATACTTGCTCAAGTTGCTGATGGATGATGCAATTTTTAATGCATGATAATATGACGTTATTAAGTGAAAACTAGGTATTATAAAACTCACAAAATCGCTATCTGTTAAGTATAAAACTTGCGTTCTCACGAGTTTTAGGGAACTCTTCTGAAGCAAAACTCTAACTTGGAAGTTCGAATCAGATTGTCGATTTCTCTCGAGCTTAATAGCCAAGAATCTCTATTGTTAGCATTTTCATATTATTCAAGAGGAAGAATAATTTCTCGATTAACTCAAAGTAAGCGTTCCAGAAAAATATTATTTAAGCATTAAATTACAAGAACAAAAGAAACAAACACATATCACATCTTTATCCTCTAAGGGGCAGGCAGCAATGCAACCAGCTTTATAGCCAGCGTATACTGTTCATTATGGGAGTTAATAATAATATGTGTTTCAGGACAACGAGCGTTGAGTCGTTTTATGATTTGTTATGTAATTCGTATGGTTCTGGTGATATTCATTGAAAATTCTAGTGCTCATCTTCAGGAGAGAGACTTGCTCGCCTCGTCAGTATCTCGTAGAGTACATTACAAGTTCTTTATATCACAAAAGATAGTGATTTATAAGGGCAACATATACAAATTTAAAATACAAAACACAAATAAAAATAAAAATATTTTATGGCCTAAGAAAATTAAGATAAAAAATTTGCATATACTTTAGAAGTGTCGGGTTTGTGTGTTATAATAAAGCTAGGGACGTTCTTACGGTCTCGAGACGAGGAAGTGTATTTGTCCGGGTAAGATTTCATGACACTAAATAGGAAAGGATGTCACGTCGCCAGCACTTGTCCCCAAGTCGGCCAAGCACTAGAGTTCCACGTCGTGTCTACAACTTTTCACATAAACTGCACAACTTTACACGGCGGCACTTATAACAAATTGCCTTTTGCCATTCAACATATTGAAATTTTTGAAAACTTCGCTTTGTAGAAGACAATTCGCGTTCTATCTAGCCAATATTCGGAAAGTTTAGTCAGCTAACGTCGTGTATATTTACTTAGCAAATTTTTGCCGTGTTTGTTATTCTCGGAAAATTGCGTTTAATATAGAGTAACATGTTCGTATTTATGATATTGCTTCAAACTTATACAGGGACATTTTGACATTACGTTAATAAATGAAACCACATACTCGTCTTTGCCTCTGGTAACATAATGCCAAAAATCATTCATGAGAAACAAATATCTCCATTTTACTTTCTTGATTTTTTTATCATTTTGTAGTTTAGTGCAAATATGGAGTGTGCGTGAGTGTTTTTCTGACTGAAAGTTTGATGTTGCCGCAGCAACGAATCCATTTAGAGAAGTAGTAGAGGCATTAGATTGTGAAAACTTAAAGTTACTTTTTATTGATATTTATTTTGTTCGAAACTTAATTTTTTTTATTTTACATCTATGGTCAAAATAACTTAATGGAAAGTGTTATTTTCAAGGAGATAATTATGTGGTTTCATTTAGTAACGCAATGTCAAAATAACCCGGTATAACGTTATTTCGTTGTGTAGTCATACGTTGTATGTATTATTTTTATTAAAAGATGTGTTCCTCGTCAATAACTGCAGATATTTGTCTCAACAAATGCTGCCTGCTACATAAATTTTCACTCCGTTTCAATTTTTGTAACTCACCACTTTGTAGCCGATGTGTGGGCCGTGCTTTTCATGGAAACTGTTTGCGAGTATAACTGAGTGGCGAATACATTTGGCCAATTTAGGGTTACTATTCCCCGATTTAGAAAACTAAATAGTGCAACGGGCTACGACAACATCAGCCGTCGTATGATAGTCCTTGTATTGGATTATGTTCTCCCTGCCATTTCCCATATTATTAATACCTCCCTTAGCACTGGCATTTTCCCATCTACATGGCGGAAAGCCTTTGTTATTCCCCTTCCAAAAGTCCCAAACCCCTCCCTCGTGAACCACTTTCGACCTATCTCCATTCTCCCTTTCCTTTCCAAGGTGCTGGAGGCCTGTGTGTATAAGCAGCTGTCTAAGTTTGTCCACCTTAACAATTTGCTAAATCCTTTCCAGTCTGGCTTTCGGCCTGGGCACAGCACTACTTCCGCGCTCCTTAAAGTGTCTGGCGATATTAGAGCGGGGATGGATGATACTAAGGTCACTGTATTGGCCTTGGTTGATTTCTCGAATGCCTTTAATACCGTCAGTCACGACATCCTCTTATCCATCCTTTCCCACCTTTCGGTCTCTTCTGTCGCACTGGAATGGTTCTCTTCCTATCTTCGAGGGCGTCAGCAATCGGTGCGTATTAACGATTCATCGTCATTATGGTGTAATCTTGATGCTGGTGTCCCTCAAGGCGGTATACTCTCCCCTTTGCTTTTTTCTTTGTTTATTAATCTCGTTACCCAAAATCTTCAGTGCACGTATCATCTATACGCCGATGACCTACAATTGTACTCCCAAGCGAGTGTGGACAGTGTATCCATAGCAGTAGACCAAGTAAATAGGGATCTAGCTCACATAAAGAGCTGGTCCGACAGTTTTGGCCTGTCTGTTAACCCGTCGAAATGTCAAGCCTTACTCTTGGGCAGCCCAAGGATGCTTAGCAGGCTGGATATCTCGACCATACCACCTGTCTTATATGGTAACTTTATCATCGCGTGGAGCTCGAGTGTCAAGAATCTTGGTTTGCTTATGGATTCCACTCTGAGTTGGCGGGTCCAGATTACTTCTGTTTGTCAGAGAGTTACCGGTACTCTGAGTGCTCTTTACCGTTTGAAAAATTTTCTCCCTGCCAAAACTAAGGTAATGCTTGTGCAATCCCTTATCCTTCCTATAATAGACTACGGTGATGTGTGCTATTTTGATCTGAATGCAGACCAACTCAATAAACTTGACCGTCTTCTGAATAACTGCATTCGATTCATTTTCAATCTTCGTAAATATGACCATGTGTCTCCCTACCGCTCTCAGCTGAAATGGCTGCCCATACGTCAACGTCGTTCTTTGCGTGCTCTTACTACTCTTTTCTCTTTACTTTCTTCTCCCACTTCACCTTCGTACTTATCTTCTCAATTCCAGTACCTAAGTAGTACTCATGACAAAAATCTTCGCTCTTCAAACAGCCTTCTGCTTAAGTGTCCCACTCACAGTTCTGCATTTACTCACTCTTCCTTTGCAATTCAATCCATTCTTCTCTGGAATGCGCTCCCACTCGATGTTAGGACGACCACGAATCGTTCTGCATTCAAAGCTAAGGTTCGACTGCTGTTGCTTAACAAGCTGATGGAATCATCTCAATAATCGTCTCCTATTATATAATTTGGTATATGTATTTATATATTATGTATTTTATATATTATTATTAGGTTTTATATATTTATATTGTATTCGTTATCATGTTTATTAAGTGTATTTGTGTTGCGTACTTTTATATTTATGTTTTTTTTAACATGTCTTTTTTTTTTCTCTTTCTCATTTTATGTTATATCTTTATTTATTACACCTACCTGTATTGTTTATCTCTGCATCACCCTAAGGTTGACTGGTAGAGAATGCCATTCGGCATTAAGTCCGCCTTTATACATTATTGTATAAAAGTAATAAATAAATAAATAAATAAATAGTAAAAAGTGAAATCCAAAAGTTTCAGTTTAAACTAGACGTTGTATAAGAGCGGTAGTTAATAGAAATTCAATGAAAAAAAGTTAACGAAAGTCGACTAATAGAAATTACAGTTTCTTTGAAGTATTTTCATTAAATTTATATAAGACTAGACTTCTACTCGCGGCTTCGCCCGCGTGAAAAAGTTTTTCCGGGATAAAAATATTTTCCCGGGATAAAAAGTAGCCTATGTGTTAATGTATAAATAAATAAATAAATCCAGGACTTGATCTACCCGTGTGCGAAATTTCATCGAAATCCGTTACAAACATACTTACATACAAATCTTTCCTCTTTATAATATTAGTATAGACTAGCTTTTTCCCGCGAGTTCGCCCGCACGAAAGATTTTTTCCTGGATAAAAGTCCCGCTATACATTTTCCCGGACCGAATTGTAAATCTAAACCATTCTCGAATCCACCTGAAGACACAATTTTTTTTTAATAAAATCGGTCCAGCCGCTTAAGAGGAGTTCAGTGACATACACACGCGCAGAAGAATTATATGTATAAAGATATAAAATTACAAAATATATTATAGATTGATGATAAATTGTGTGTCAGATTCACTTTGAAACCTTAACAGGAATATTTTACTGGGATAATTCCAGATTGATACTTAAAAACGTTCTAGGGCTCATACACAAGCAGGACATTTCCTGGGAAATCAATAATAAGGTTGACAACTCATACACCATTGGAATTCTCCCAGATAGGTATATTTATATATTACACTGATCAAAAAAATTTTGTAACAAGAAGAGTAAGCAGTAATTTCGAAATATCTACCTAACCTCTCCACAAAATCATATGTATATTAATTTGATTAGGACTAGTTTCCGTGTTCCTTCTATAATTGTTTTTTCCTTATTATTTTTTAAATCATTGTTTTATTTTTCAGAAAAGTGGCTGTGTTTTGTGTTTTCTGAGTGAAGTGATTCTTTAGGAATGTCAAGACAGTGTAAAAATGATCCTGACAAGTTCTGTTATATTTGTGGTGAAATTACTTTTGTATCTCAACGAAGAAATTTAACACCTTTAATAAAAAAAATGTATGAAAGTTATTTCGGTTTTCCTGTTGGCCAGCAAGATAAAGTGTGGGTTCCTCACATCTGTTGTGTTACATATTTAGGACTTCTTACAGGATGGGAAAAAAGATCTCGATCTATGCCTTTCGGAATTCCGATGATTTGGATGGAACCGACAGACCATTCAACTAATTGTTATTTTTGTCTGACTAATACAAAAGGCATTACAATTAAAACTAAAAAACAAACTAAGTACCCTGATGTGTCATCTGCTAAAAAAACGATTCCTCACAGTGAAGAATTACCTATACCAGAACCACCTCAGCGCTCTGATCTTTCAATTCTGAATCAGAGGAAACAGATAATAAAAGTTCTGATCCTGATTTTCAAATTGCTTCTTTATCTATCTGTCTCAAATATATTATTATATATATTGTCTGTCTGATATATTTAAAGAACAACTCGATGATCTGGAAAAACCAGCTTGAGAATCATTTATAAAAATCACTGAAAATTTTCTTGGAAATTACCATTCAAATGACTATAAAACTAGTGTCGAGGAACTTTTAGAGAATTATAAAGCCTTAGGCTGCAATATGTCCTTAAAAATACATTTTTTACATTCACATTTAGACTTTTTTCCCCCAAACTTAGGTGCCGTTAGTGATGAACACGGGGAACGATTCCACCAAGACATTTTTACCATAGAAAAACGATGCCAGGGAAAATGGAGTCCAACTATGCTGGCAGATTATTGCTGGGGATTACAGAGGGACGTTCCTGACGCGAAATACAGGAGGAAATCATAAAAAAGTACTTATATTAATATTATAACATTGATAATAATTTAATTTTTGTTAAAATAACATGTAATTAAAGAAAAGTAAAAAAAATCATATTACAATAAAACTATTCGTATCTAAAATTTTAGACTACTAATTCTACTTTACTTGACCTTATTCCTAATAGAATCAGCCAAAATTTTTCTTGTTACACAGAAAAAAAGTTTTTTTGTTGATCAGTGTTATAAGAATTGTAATAGCGTTTTCCAGGAATCAATTTATTTTAATTTAACGACATGGTAAGTTATGTATCATTACATACTACGGTCTATTCAGACAGTTGACTGTGACTTCTAATAATAGAAAATCACAGTGTAATAGTGAACTAAACCCTTTTAGAATATTATAACTATTGAATGTAATAAACCCGGTTTATCCATATTGTTCGTTGTACTATAAAACATTCGCTCGCATGAATTTGGAGAGACCTCGAAGTTTGTATTTGAGATAAAGAACAGAAATAACCAAATCCCCTTTCACACGTTTATACTGTTTGTAGAAACGGGATATAGACTAGGAGTTCTGAGGTACTCATTAACTATCTTAAAATAGAAACTGTCTAATAAATTGACGACTCTTTTTCTTCTTCCGCCTTTAGAAGTCCACTATTGAACATAGGCCTCCCCAAAAGATTTCCAGACCAATCTGTCAGAAGCGGCCTGCATTTTGACGCTGATAAGGGTCTATTTCACAAGTTTCTAGTAAAAGTTATTTAACAGTTATCGTATTAAACAGTTATTTACCTACCAAGATAGTAATCGTTTTAATACCATTTATTTGGGAGCATAGATTAGAGTGTGAATTTTGTTTGGATGCTTTATACATTTATGTGATGAGCTGTATTTACTCAGAAGATCTGAAACGGGTCTATATATTATATAAAAGCAAAATGTCACTGACTCACTCACTCACTCCTCACAAAATTTCAGAAACTACAAGTGCTAGGAGTCTAAAATTTTGCATGGCGTTTCCTTTTAGGACGTAGGTGCTCACGAACACGGGATTTGCGAAATAAGGGGGTAAAAAGAGGTGGCAAAGTTTGTATGTGATAAACACAAAAACTAATAAACGCATTTCGATGAAATTTGGTATGGAGATAGTTCGAGACTCTGGAAAGGTTTTATGCTACTTTTTAAAACGTATAGCGAGACTTTTATCCAGGAAAAACTCTTTCATGCGGGTGAAGCCGCGGGCAAAAGCTAGTAATACTATAAATCCGAAAGTTTGTTTTAATGTTTAGTAAACCCAGAAACTACTGAATGGATTTGGATGAAATTTGTCACGCGAGTAGACCATGTCCTCAATTAACATGGATTGACATAAAGTTCAAAGCAAAATATTGGCAATTTTTACCCCGGAAAGGCAGGTACTCACTACATAGTGACACACACCGGTATATGTCTATCACGCGGGCGAGGCTGCGAGCAACACCTATTTATGAAGGACTAAATTTTATATAGGGTAGTGTGACCGAAGATAGTCCGGTTCTTAACATGGCCCACCATCCATGTCTTCGATTATTTTATGTTGTAACGCAAAAAGATATTACACTATTGTCAGTTTTTTTTATTGTTAAATTTTATAACAGATAGTGATTATGTTCCAATTTAATTAAATATTTTCTTTATATATCTCTCATGAATCGATTTTATGAAGATAGGTATAAAATTAAGTGGGCCATCAATGGTCCCATTATCTTATACTTATTCCCAAATTAGCCCCGAAAGTAAACAAACATCAGACAATGAAGTATCATCGCACACAAACATCAAAGCATTCGTCATTAGCACAATTGTTGTAACTTCGCTCAGTTAAGATATGGTAATGCGGACCTCAAACTAGGTACACGCCCTTAGGGGTTGCGGCTTTATATTGCGGTAGGTACATGGCTTGTTCGAAGAGCCTAACTCTCTGTGATAAAGCACTAGGTTGCCCATAACATGATTTCATACAAGGTGTTAACATGTCCTTTCCTTGGGTCAATCACCTATCTTTCAATTAAAATTTCAATAAGCCCTGTATTATATACTGCCCACTGCTGAGCACGGGCCTCCTCTAGTACAGAGAGGGGTCAGGCCTTAGTCCACCACGCTGGCCTAGTGCGGGTTGGCAGACTTCACAAACCCTCGAGATTCATATGGAGAATTCTCAGGTATGTAAGTTTCCTCACGATGTTTTCCTTCACCGTTAAAGTGAACGATGATTATTGATGAACAATACACACGTAGCTTCGAAAAGTCAGAGGTGTGGGCATTGGGTTTTGAACATCCGGACATTGTCTCGGCAGACCGTTGCATTCCTAACTAGGCTATCGTCCACTACCTATCTTTATTTCGTCCAAAATATTATTTTTCATATACAGGGTCATTTTGACATTGCGTTAATAAATGAAACCATATACTCGTCCTTGCTTTTGCTAACATTGTGCCAAAAATCATCGATGAGAAACGAATATTTTCACCAAAAATCTCAATTTTACTTTCCTGATTTTTTTATAATTTTGTAGTTAAGTGCTAATATGGCGTTTGGGTGAGTGTTTTTCTGACTGAAAGTGTGATGTTGCTCCAGCGACGAATCCTTCTAGAGTAGTACTAGTGGCATTAGGGCGTGTAAACTTAAAGTTACTTTTTATTGATATTTATTTTGTTCGAAACTTACACTTTTTTATTTTACATCTATGGTTAAAATAACTTAATGTAAAGTGTTATTTTCGAGGAGATAAGTATGTGGTTTTATTTAGTAACGCAATGTCAAAATGACCCTGTATATCACTAAATACATAGAATAATAACGCCAAGAATGATAGTTTCATATCAAAAAACTGTCAAGTGTGAAGCATAAAACTCATTGATGTAGGCGTAGGCCACACGTATTGACGTTCTGCCACACGCACACAGGGGTGCAAATAATGTTGCTAGTGGTATCGGATTTTCCCCAAGACCTTAAGTCATTATTTAATTAGGATTATTTAATTATTGAATTATTATTATTGTTCACAGTAAGAGATTACTTTATCCTTAACTTTAATGATAAAACTCTGAAATAAAAAATATTAAAATAAATCCCTTAGAATGACCAAAACAGTACCAAATTAAAAACAAATTACGTTGATGAGGTGAATTAAACGGTTGAATGCGGTATTTACCTTTACCTCCATTCTAGTTTTATGATGATGATATGAATGAATCCCTTTATTTTTATTTTATTTATAAATTTTATTTTTTTATTTGTTTATTTGGGAAACATACAATATTTTAATTCTTATAAGCTAGGTAAGATAATTTATATATAGAAATCGATAAAGTTTCCACTTATAGAAAGCTATTATGCAGTATAGTAGTCTATGCTATTGGTAAAACTAAAAGTGATTAAACATAAAAAAATAAAATAAAAAAAAAGAATATTTATAAAATTTATGTCAATAATGTCAAATGTATCTAGTTCTATTGTATTACGGTTCTTTTGAGAATCATAGTAAAAAAGGCAGCATCACCATTCACCACTCAACCGTATAATTGACGTCATTTGAAGCTTAGTGCTTACGTCTGCTGCTTGTCTTCATAATTTCTAAAAAAGAAAAGATACAGATGTCCTTATTTTAGAACTATTTTCATTTAAAATAATAATATAAGCTTGTTAAAATTTGAAATGTCAATTAAAATCAACTCAACAGAAAAATATTATTTTCATAATACTGGAAACACAATGCCAAAGCATGCAAAGGTACCAATTAAATAAGTTAATTTTAGAAATATATTAATTTTAGAATATGAACATCAACATTTGGGGTATCATTTTTTTTTTTTTTGGCAATATTTTGATATAATGGCGTCTATAAATTTTTTGAATTATTGTTTTTGCTTTAGCTATTATTTTATGTCAAAATATTAGATTAATCGTAATAATTGCATGTGAAATGTTATGTTACAATGTTTCTTAAGATTATCCGAGATACTGTGACATCAGTTTATTGCACACACCATCATTTTAAAATAAAATATCGAGAGCTGCTAGCGCTACGATTCGGCCTTGAGCACTGACGCGGGATGTTCGGTTACTAGGCTAAATGGCTTAGTTTTACTTGCCTCACTAAGCGTGCATGTTCACGGTTTCTATGTGTTATTATTCTAAGACTAAATAAATAAATCGTCAATCAAGTCTACTGATCTGGGCTAGGCTTTATTACCGAATTCTTCATGCGCGATTTAATTTGTTTTTTTTTTATCTTTTCGCAGCTTCGCGCGTTAGTGCGTTGGTTTTTACATCTCTTTTTTTAAGTTTCCCGCAGCTCCGCCAGTGTAAAAGTTTGTTCTGGAGATAAAAAGTACCCTATATTGTATAATAATGTGGCATCCTATTAGTGAAAGAATTACTTATGGTAGTTCTAATGAGTGACGTGTCTAAATAAACAAAAACTTCACCAACAATATTAGTCTAAATTTCTTGATACGGTTTACTAACGTGTATATTTTTTTATTGTATACGATAAATACTTACTTATACGATAGCCTAGTTGGGAATGGAACGGTCTGCCGAGACAATGTCCGGAGGTTCAAAACCCAAGGCACACACCTCTGACTTTTCGAAGTTACGTGTGTATTGTTTATCAATTATCGTTCGCTTTAACGGTGAAGGAAAACATCGTGAGGAAACCTACATTCCTGAGAATTCTCCATAAGAATTTCGAGGGTATGTGAAGTCTGCCAACCCGCACTAGGCCAGCGTGGTGGACTAAGGCCTAAACCCTCTCAGTGGTAGAGGAGGCCCGTGCTCAGCAGTGGGCAGTATATAATACAGGGCTGGTATGATAATGATGTATGATGATATTTTTTTATTATATACAATACTAGAATCACTAAGTGGTACTACAACGAACCAATAGACTGACGTTGACACACTTTCACAAGATACATTTATACAATTCCATACAATTCAATACCATCTATACAACTTCAATCAGAAGTCAACATACAAGCAGCGTCGGTTGGTACATGTTTGATCTTGTGATAAATTTGGCTGACTGCATTCACACAGTATTTGCGTAGAGCTGTGTAGAGTTAGCTATCCGAAATAATTTATAAGTATTGTACCTACTCTTGTCTTTGACAAGAATGGTTTTTGATTTTTGTTGAATGTCATCTCCGTTGATAAATAGAAACCAGCTATTGTGACATCGGTTATATCGCATAAGTTATGAAGGCTAACGATCGTTTTAATAATATAAGTCTATTAATTTTAAATTGTTATGTATACACCCCCTTCTTCACTTCATATATCTCTCACAATCAGTATAGGTTGTCTGGAAGAGATCGGTTTTTAGCGATAAGACCGCCTATTGTCGCACGATTAATAGTTCTAAATCTATTTGTTATTTATTTAATTTTTGTATAATGTGGTGTGCAATAAAGTGTTTTCATTCATTCATTCATTAAATCCTAATACGATCCCGAAAATAAACCAATCAAAATAAGTCATTTATTGAAATAAACCTATTTAACGGTTTATATCGCGTTTTTTTTATGTATATTTCCTCCCGACGTTACGAAACCTTTACAGCCTTCATGGGCACGGGGCGGACTGACTGAACCATGAAGGCTGTAAAGTCTTCGAAACGTCAGAAGAAAATATAAATGAAAAAAACCGCGATAAAGTCCGTTAAATCGTTTTATTTCAATGTCTAACATTCGCGTAAATATAAGAAATCATTAAGTCATTTGTAGCTTACAAAAAGCTTTCTTCTGGTTGGCCCATTTTCGCGATGAATAAAAAAATTGAATTTCGGAATTTATTGAAAATGGTGGAAAGTGGCTTTATATAAATAGCTATTAACTTTTTATTCGGGTACTGAAAAGTAAACTCACTGCACTCGACGGTAAGCAGAGTGGCATCCAGATATTGTCGACTGACGCATACGCATACCTTTTATCACGCCTTTTGTCCGCGTTGGGGTAGGGAGAGGCGCAACGAGTGCACCCACTGTTCGCCGTGCGTATTCCGTCCCATGATATGATAGGGGGCGAGCCTATCGCGAGATCGGACACAAATTCCAGACTCCGGGCTGATATTGAGTAGAAAAACCCAATTTACTTTGCCCGACTGGG
The DNA here is from genome assembly GCA_947568825.1 of Sphinx pinastri. Lineage (NCBI taxonomy): Eukaryota > Metazoa > Arthropoda > Insecta > Lepidoptera > Sphingidae > Sphinx > Sphinx pinastri. The sequence goes on along the minus strand of OX387621.1, from coordinate 7,205,761 downwards.
ATCGAACCCGAGACCTCAGCATTGCAGTCGTACCGTAATACAACTACGCCACCAAGACAGTTAGTCTCGACTGACGAGAAATGATTATCTCTATTCCCTTGATAATCGACACAATTATCCTGGCTTTTGTGAACTGGACACACAAGCTGTTCCTACACTAAACTACAGTACGGATTTCGATGAAATTTGGCTCACTGGTAGATTATGTCCTGGATTAAGACATATGCTACTTTTTATCCCGGGAAAATATAAAGCGGGACTTTTATCCCGGGAAAACTCATTCACGCGGGCGGAGCCGCGGACAAAAGCTCGTTTTGCTATAAACATGGTATGTATGTACCAAAGGTGTTAAACATATTATAGATGTTTTATACATGTATCTGCAACATGTTTTACCGTTTCAACGGCATGCAAAAATTTAATAGGTATCTACTGTCTGCTTACAATTAACATACATTATTTTATATAATTATTATTTCTATAGAGGGATGGTCTAGGTAATGCGCACTTTACAATTATATTTTACTTTACAGTTATTTATCCTTACATTACAAACAATGTATGTTCCCACACAATCAAGTCACTAAATAACATAATATCCACCCAATTCATACATCAACATCGACGCTTTGATCTAACAAATTGTCACAGCAATATACAAAACAAATTGTTCCAAACTCATTGTAGTCGACATTCGAGATAATAATTATTATCCTATTACAAAAGTAAATGAAGAAATTTGAAGATTTCCCTCCCAGTAATTTGTTCTTTCTGTTCCAATTACACAAAGGGAACGAAAGTATCAAAGTACAAAATGTGTAAGGAATAAACTTGGAGTATTTTTTCCACTTTACTTCCTTTTTCAGAAAATTGACATAATTAAGCGCTAAAGTTATGATGGAATTGTTTTAGTAATTAAGCAGTAATACTGTGATTGGAGTTTTAATGCGAAAAGTGCCAGCTTCACTTTTTAAGATTGGCATTTAGCCGCGTTAATGACTTTCGTGTATTTATAATATATTTATTTCTCAGCCTTTATATAAATAATAGCTATATAATGGCTGAGAATAGATAATAGTCTAGGATAGCTCGATGTTTAAAAGCATAATGTTATCAATACGTTTTTTATCAACTGTACAAGGACCATAAAACTCTGGATATATATAATCACTGACGCCATAGTTATGAAGATTGTAATTGCAATATTTATCTCCTTGACCTTGAGATAAAAATGTAATCAAAATACAACAGTGGTTCTACACCTAATCTAGAATGAGGGCTGCTTTCTATTTCACAAATATTATGAATAAGGAAACAAGTATGAGCTTATTTTACAAATCAGTCTGACTGACTACTTTAAACAAGTGTGACGACCACTTTAATGTAAAATTATCTAATTAAAAGTAAAGAAGCTAAACAGCTATTCTGCACCCGGACGTGCATCAGATACGAAACTATCTATGGGAACACATTCCTTTGTTTGACCGACTCACTCTCAAAGTAATCAATTCTCAATTTTTTTTTCAACCACTAATTAATGTAATTACCAGAATAGCCCGAAGCATGCGTAGTATAATTACGAAAGACAACTGTTTTGTGCGGCAAAAGCCGTAGGTACAAACGCCGTAGGTCATTCAGTTCAGCATCAACCTCATTTCAGTTCAGCCTAAACGAATATTTACGTACATCATTAACACATAACCAGCGTGTTAGTTTCACCTGGTTATTAAATGTTTCAGTGATGTAATTTAGTCCTGTTCAGTGTGTTCAGTAAACAGTTTTGCGTTCTAGTACCTTCAATTTAATTTATAAGTTTCTTTTAGTTTTTGTTTCAAATTGTAAAATAACTATTTTTTTTGTTTCTATTTTTTGCCTTTCATTAACAAACCCGAGAGATACACTTTAGTGCCGAATAATATATTCATATACTTATTTATTTATTATATTTTATATATAATTCAGATTACAAAATCCATATATATTAAAAATAAAATTAACAAGATATCAACAACTTATTAGCTACTACTACTACTACTTAAAAGATTATTTTTTGATCTGACACAAAAACCTTTTCAGAATTATATTCATAAATTCAATTCCAAAATCGTTAAAATATTACCTAACAAACTAAACGGTGTCCAATTAGGTACACACAAATTCAACACAAAATATGCAGCTTACCGGCATCGTTATGGATACAATATTCCTTGAAAAATGCCGTATGCTAGTAAAAGAGTGGTTCACTTTGGATCTCTACAGGTTGGGCTGCAATTTACCGACGGCATCATACTCACGCGGCTTGATTGGACCGTGAATGCTAACAGTACAGAACGTGTAGGTAATTTGGCTATGGATTCATAGTGTTTTCAAACTCAATTATTGGTTCTCGATAGAAGCCTTTCGAGCCAATATTTCTAATATTGATATTTTGATAGGCTTCTACGCATTCTGGAGCATTTAATTTGGTTTTAGGTAATTTAATGATTAATTGATTGTGCCAGTTGGATGGCGAGGGTTTGTTAATATTGCATAATATTGGAAAGCTTAAATAACTTTAAACATTAACAAATATTCCTTATATTCTTAAAAGCCATACAGTTACTGCCGTTATCGATATATTGGCGATTCGATTAAACGTTAGGGTGGGTGTTTAGCGAAAAACTTCAATCCCGCTGGGAAAATCCTTTTATAACACCTAGTATTATGAAGGAGTTTGCTGAAAGAAGTAAATGGTGCGAGATAATCCGCGTTCTTAGCCCTACGTAGCCAAAAATGAATTTATTACGTCACATTCAAACCAGCACAATATTTCATTGACGAGCCTTATCGGTGAAATAATCTCTCAGTTGCGAAAAGATTCAATATCCAAAAGAATGTTTGATAAACTGGTTCGAATAAAATCATTGATGTTGGAAATATATCGCCTTTCGTAAAATATTTTCTATAGTGGTAGGTCTCACATATGTAAGAGTCCATCTGGGTGGGTACCACCGCAATGTCTAATTCTACCGCCAAGCAGCAGTGAGCATGCACTGTTGTGTTTCGGTTTGAAGGACATTGTAGCCAGTGTAACTACAGGACAAAGCGAGACTTAACATCTTATGTCTCAGGATGACGAGCGCAGTGGAATGCCACACAGTACTTTGTAACTCAAGGTGTTGGATGGTGTTGCTACTGTTTATGGGTGGTCGTATGACGTATCGCTTACCATCAGGCGAACGGCATGCTCGTCTCGTCATTCAATGCCATAAAAATAAAAATAAAAGAATCACTTTACAAAGTACATATTATGTGGTTGCTCAGGAGAGGACATTTTCTTTTAATTTATCTCCCTCAACATTTTAAACTAAAGTGAATATCCATTTAAGGAAAAAGTGCATTAAATATTTGAATCCAAACAAAACCAAGAATCGAAATGAATAATGCAAACCAATAATAGAAATATTTATCTTTAATCTGCGTGTCATGCACAGCCCACTTAACTAAATTGATATTAAGCGTTTGTAATTGAAAAATATATTCAATAACCGACTTCAAAAAGGAGGTTCTGTATTCGACCTGTATATATGTATGTATGTAAGTTTGTATTACCGCGATTTTCTCAAAAACGACTGATCCGATTTGGATGGGGTTTTCGTTATTCAAATGTATATTTTTCGGAGACGGTTTTAGTATATAATTTATTAGAGTCTGATGAAAATCTTCGAAGATAGAGAATGGAATTCTTCAATAACTAACAGCAGATGGCCCGCAAATACTGCAATCGTATATATCGTATCGTATAAATCGACTACAAAACCACTACAAACAAAAAAAAATTATACATATACGTATAAAATTTGGAGTCGGTGTCTAATTTAAATTGCCAGGTAAGCTAAGCAATTACGCGACAAATATACGAAAACAATGTTCAATTTAAATTAGGCACTGACTCAAAATATACGTATGTAAAGTTAAATTATTTTAAATAATTATTCGCCGCTAGTGGCACAAAATATGCATTCAGAACGAAAATTCCATTTGATCGGGCCTCTTCATGCAACCTACCTCGATTTTTTCAAAAGCGGGATAAACACAAACAACGTACGGATTTTATCAATGCCAGCCGTAGGTATGCTTTGAACAACTTCCAATTCTTTATACAAAGCTTTCACAGAACTCGGCCATTCAATCAGCACTTTTCTTTTAGTTTACATAATATATAAGACAATAATCTGGTTAAGCACAATTGTTCGATAGATCTAGTTTTTGTCTTTGAAGGGTCTAATAAAGTTACTAGTTCTCCCGAAATACAACCACTTGTGTAGTTCATAGTTTTCTTTTAGTAAAAAAGAACCGTCCAAGTCCTTGTACAATTGAATTTGGCCATTGCTTTTGGCTTAGTTTTAGTAAGCTCTCTGAATATAACTTATATAATACTTTATTGAAGGCATATTGAAAGCGCTATTTTAGTATACACTAAGTGCGTTATCGAATATTGTGTTCAGTTGACTGCCTCGGTGGCGTAGTTGTATTACGGTATGACTGCAATGCTGAGGTCTCGGGTTCGATCCCCGGGTCGGGCAGTGATATTGGCTTTTAAACTCAGTATCAGCCCGGAGTCTGGAATTTGTGCCCGATATGGCGATAGGCTCGCCCATGGAATACGCACGGCGAAAAGTGGGTGCACTAGTTGTGCCTCTGCCTAACCCTTCGGGGACAAAAGGCGTGAGTGTGTGTGTTTGTGTTCAGCAATGTATGTAATTAGACCAATTGTAGTAAAAAATAATTATACTTTCGATAAAGTAGTTTGAACTCTCATAGCATCTTTTAAATTAAATCAAAAATAACTTATTCGCTTTGTCTAAGTATGTTCATGATATATGAAATCGTTATTTTCTTAATCCTTCAACGCTCGCGGTGGACATCGGTGTCCATTTATATAAGGAAATTAGCTTATAACTATATATAAGCGGGCGTTGACGGTTTAAACATTTTTCATCAAAGAATTAATCAATCCACAGCTCTCGTTTTCAAATTAAGTTATTAAATTAACGCAATTTCAAAGAGCAAAGACTGGGGTCTTTTGGTGCTTACAGCTTATTGAAATTAGTTCATGTGGACTGGCGCGGAAAATAATTCAGTAAATCCGTAAGCTTGTATTAAATCTAGATAAGATCTTTGTTCTGTTGATGATCTAATCACTTTTAATAATGGAATATTGATGAATAGCCAAAATTTTGAAATTTCTCGTAGAGTTCATAAAAAAAACAATATTATATTTTCATACAATAATATGAAACTGACAGTTACTTTAAATATTTGCTAAACTAATCAACGGATAATTAACCACTGGTTAATTTATTTAGCTATCTGTTAAAACAACTGTAGCTTCATAGTTAAAATATAGGCAGTCGTAGCAGCCATTTGTGTCGTGTTTTTTTTTTGCTAAATGTTAACAGTATTTGTGCGTAGCCATTTCTTTAATGTCATATCACAATTCAGATAACATATACAGGATGGGTCTTAATAAAGTTCATTTCTTCTCGAATGTTTTCCTTTAATTCAACAAGTGTTTTCGGAGAGTTACAGAAGACTCTGCTCTTGATATATCCCCATAAAAAGAAACCACAAGGCGACAAATCTGGACTTCAGAGTGGCTACACAATGTAACATTTCTCGTACGACCTCCACGCTGGAATTAGTTGTGTGACAAGTGGCCCCATCCTGCTGTAACCAAGTCATGGAGTTGTACTCATTGAGCTCTTGAAGCTTTGGTTGCAAGAAGTCTCTTAGCATTTGAACATAACGTCCTGAATTAACAGTAACGGCTTGACCGCGATCATTTTCAAAGAAATAAGGTCCAATCAATCCTTTTAACGATATTGCTGCCCAAACCGTATCTTTTTGGCAATAAAATGGGTTTTGATGTTTCAAAGACGGCTACACCGCAATCCAGTACCGACAGTTTTGTTTGTTTACAAAACCGTTCATATGAAAATGGGCTTCGTCGGAAAAGAGAATGTTCCCATAGTTCGAGAACCGCTCAAGCATTAAAGAGGCAAATTCCAGTCGGTCGTTGGTCAGCTTCTTTTAACTCCTGCACAAGGTGAATTTTGTAAGGATGAAGTTTTAAATAACGTGATAAAATTCGTCTTAAACTCGTACGAGTAATTCCCAAAGCCGCCGAACGCCTCCGGGTTGACAGCTCAGGATCCTCTCTAACAGATTCACTAACTCCCTCTATTCTTTTTTATATTTTTTAGTGTGACTTTTGTGTTTGATCGGCTTATACATTTATGTGACAAATAGTGTTTATCAGCAAGCGGTGAAATCGGCCCTTAAAGTCTCAAAATGCTCAGTAATTATACTGGTAAGGTAAGGCTGTAAATTTTGCGCGAGGCCTTTTTTTCTTTGTGCCCTAGTTTGTCAGTCGCGGGCTCAGCCGCCACAAGGCCCAGGCGGGAGCAAAAAAAATGTCTCCGATTGCAAAGATTGTCCTAGGTAAGATGCTTAAGATACGAGGGTAAACAGGACGGGGGTATAAAAAGAAAATTCCTTAGTTGAAGGTGCGACGCCCCCATAAGCTCGAGGCGTCGGGCGTTTGCCCTGTTCTGCGAACATAACAGTGCTGGAAAAATGTGCTTCGTCGCAAAAATAGTCATTGTGGTGGTACTTTACCTTCCCCGAACCAGGCTCTTGCATACGAGAAATCGGTAGATTTCCGGTAGATAGGTGGTAACCTAAGAGCACAGACTAATAAAATTAAATGTGTTATAAAACTGTATTCTTACACAAGCGTAGTTACTTCCTAAGAAAACCTTAAAAACGACCCTAAGTTGTAAGTTAACTTGTACAGCGCGTAAAGGAAATTATTTCGCTGTAATCCCTTTCGAACACAAGCAAATGACTTTGTGGAGGCCTTTTATATAGATCCAGTATAAAGTCACTATCTGAATAGAGCGAAGTCAGAATATGTCCAAATTGTCTAATACGCTCGGCCTGGCCGGCCCATTACGTTTCACAAATAGACCATTAGGTCCCAATCCCTTTGCTATTTCAAAAGGATGAAGGGTTAATTTACGAGCTCAAAATTTAAATCTACGACCAACTTGTTTAATAGCAACCTTCGGGGTTAACTCTGTTGTTAAGCTGTATTATTATAAAGCGTCCTTACGCGCACACTTGTGGCAGTATAACATTGGCGCGTGTTAAAGTTATAAATCGCAGAGAAAGTTCGCCCGCGTTTCAGGATGATTTCAAAGCTTTCCCGCGGATTGCTTCGTATTTTAAACAAATAGCAACAAAGCCCAATGCACCGTTGAACATAACATAAATAACAACATGAGCTAGGAATATGAATCAATGCACGCATGGTACTGAAAACGTTTTGAAAGTTGTATTAAACAATAAACAACGGTTGTGTAACGGGTGCTGGCGAGTCGGTAGAGCGGCTCCCTAGCGTCAGTTGTCCACAATTAATAATAGAGGTCTGCAAGTTGAATGGCACATGTTGTTGCATGGGCTCCTTTCGCCTTGCATGTTGAATACAGATGAGCTTATTTATGTAAATTTGCGTCCTCTCACCGCTCGAGGATGACGCTCAGGCTCTAGTAATCCCGGAATCGCAAGTGATTGATGCCGAAGCCGTTGACATTCCACTTTGTTGACGATCACGACGTTACGTCAAAGATGTTGCTTTTCATAAAACTTGTATGCTTCGCCTCGCCTTTTCTAGTTTGTGAGGGAATATATAATGAGATCTGTTTTTGAAGGATATCGAAAACTTGGGAATATGTCTCTGGTCAGTATTTATGTTATGTATTTTGTTTATTGAAGTAGGTCGCGTGGCTAAGTTAATAATACGCAAGGCGGTTTGTGTAAGAGCAAATTCGAACAGATGGGAGCGAGAAGCGAACGACTGAATCTAGATAAAGCATAGAATTAAACTCGTGCAAAAATCAAGTCGATCTGTTAATAACAGCGCAATGACTTGATTAAAAGTGATAGCACAAAATCTACTACAGTTTACTTATAATATTTCCGATATTTAATTATAATTAATAAAATCTAAAAACCCTTTTGGAACAATTTCTAATTTTAGCTCGGTAAATATAGAACTTGTTTATTAATTTCCAGTATTTATATTTTATGAAGTCGGGGTTATTGGTTATTGAATTTTGTTTATTTGAGAACTGATTAAACATTCATCAGGTACAAATTATGCATTTAATTTATTATAACCTAACTGAACACAAAACTGAAAAAAATAATTAAGCTGTTTCATTCACACAAATGTATTTTTAATATTTATTAATTTAATATTTTATAATTTATTCTAGGAATATCGTTTTCTCACTATTGAAATATCAGCCCTTAAATAAAAAAAATCTCAATAGATAGAATGGAAAATTAAATTGCGTGGAACTTTCACTTAGTTAAAAACTAAGCGAAAGTTTTCAAATAAAAAAAAAAAAATGAGAGGTGTCAAGGGACACCCGGATGGAACGAAGTTCCTTTCGATTAATTAGTGAAGGAATTCTAATAAAATTTTATTTATATAACAGAGTGTGTATATATAAATATATAAATATTTTCTTATTTCCGTTCCAATACATAAGTTTCTAGAGAAAAAAACAAATAAATACGTGTGGCACTCGGAGACTACCGCGGTAAAGCTATTGCATAGCATTTTTATCACAAATTTTGATTGACTTAACACAAATTCGATCTTACGCTTACCACATAAAGTAGATTTTTAAACGCGAGCAAAGCACGTTTAGTCTTGTTATTGATAAATGTCAGTAACCAAAGTAGAATAAATAAACAAAATTTGAAAAAAGAATGTTCCGTTCGATTCTTTTGTACTCGTGCCGTGCCAACGCTGGGGAAATAGCTTCTACGCAATGTATTTAAGGTTCATTTTAGATTAGTAAGAAATGGTTTTAATGACTTTAATAAATAAAATAAATACAAATATACTCGTTTCAAGAATTATAGCTTCTACGCATTGTATTTATGGTTCATATTAGTAAGATAATAGCAAAAAGAGTCGTGACAACTTTCCGTCCAGCCCCCTTTCACAACGCGCAATAAGGAACTTCGTTCAAACAAGCAAATTTAATGTCCCTAAACAAAATTTTCTTCCCTTAAGAAACTCAAAAAACTGTACCAAATAATTAATTAACCTTTCTTGTAGGAAACAGAGCTAAAGAGGTCTCCAGACACAGTGAGAGAACCGGATGCTCTTTAAAGGAAAATACAATTTACCAGTTTCTTTATAAAATGAATTAATTAAATAGAACCAGATCATGAGTTGATTTAAGAGTTTGCTTGAACGAGCAAATTCATTCGGCATTAAAATATTATTTTTACAACTTTTGATTTCGAGACTTGGTAATTGAACCGATGGTAGAGATGAAAGTCCATGGGTCCAAACCCAAGGCACACCTCGGATTTTTAAAGATACGTGCACTTATTCTTTGTCAACTACTGCTCGTCTTAACGATAAAGGTAAACATCGTGAGAAAACCGACATATTTAAAGAACTTTACCTAAAATTGTGAAGGTATGTGAAATCTGCCAGCACTAGGCCAGTATGGTAAAACACGAATAATACAGAAAATATATTTTAATTATTTAAACTTTATATACATTAAATGTATACAGGTGGAATTAATGCCTGAGACATTCTCTAACAGTCAACCTTTGGGTGATGCAGAGATGAGACAAAGTGGGTGTATATAAAACATAAATAAGACAAAACATATACTATACATACATATACATGTACATAACATATACATAAATACATATACTAATCCCGTAAAATATATGATGATATTAAAACAAAATAACTTACATATACTTACTGTTATAATTATTTATTATTATGAAATAGATGGAAGCATGATCAATAAATTAATTTATGTACAATATGTAATTAAGTTGTCACGTGTATTTTGAATGGTGAAGAGCATGCTTTGTTCTCCGAGATATTGTGTTCGGGTTTTGATTATTGCCGATCCACATACATGAATGTGACATGCATACATTTCAAACTAACTCATTCCATTTTAACCGTTTGTGGTTTATGACCGGTATGTATTTTGATTATCTGGGGCAACTAAAAACTAATTAACTGTAATTCACCGAATTCTGTCAAAATTAATAAATTCTCCTGTTATTTATAAACATTGAAATTCGAACACACTATTAAATAACATTTTGTAGATATTCACATTTAAACTAGGAAGTTCAAATGTACACCTATATGTATATTTAATTTTGCACAGAGTTTTCCACTGTCGGTATTTAATGTCATTAAGCGAGGTAAAGTAATCCAATGTTTGAAGGTAAAGTTCTGGAAAAAATACCAGGTAAAGTTGTGGCCACCAAATGTAAAAGTCGTTGACCTGAGTCTAGGGATGAGGCGAATGTCGACAAAGGTACCATAATAGGAATGGCGTATGACTGCGACATAATTTCTACGTATGATTAAAACTTTCATTAAAGGCAATAGCCTGCTATTTTGGGTTCGACAGAATTCTATATTTATTATTTAAAAAAGATACAAATATTTCGAAAAATAACAAATGTAAAATAATATATATTTGTGTATCTTATTTATTTTATAACTGCTCGTATTATACCTTTTTGTTATTAAATGAAGTTGTACAATAATCATGACTAAATTCTAACTAAATTCAAACGACGCATGTGACATGGTACGTGACGTTCTTTCAATAAATAATAAAGTTTTTATCCCACATCACGAGCCGGATTGAGACGAGCATTCCAATTAGTGCAGGATTTCTCATTAAGATCCAGAATCTTGGCTCAGACTTTGATATTGCAGTTGCATGATCACAGTTTAGTTCACTCTGCTTGAAAGTTCAACTGTCTGTGTATATCTGTCATGTACTTTCAATTAGAATCATTAATCGTAAATTATTTTCGCATTACGTGCTTCGTGAAATTTAACTAAAATCAATTTTTAAGTCATTAACCTCTGGCCAAACTTCGACCTCGAAAAGATAAGTTAAAATGGAGCTCAAAAAAGTTCGCCTTTATGGGAGTTTAGAAGTTGGACGACTGTTAAAAAAATTCGGTGGAAATGGACAAATTTAACGTTAGACCAGGTGAGGCGAAGGTGTGGGCGGGTTCATGAATAACGCAGGAGCGTCGCCGCCTTTGCTGTGTTCTAGTCGCAATAACGACGAAATTCTTTTTTACGCATTTCTTGATTTTGCCAAGTGCATGTGACGTATAATATTTTTAGAATGCATAATCTGCTTCCATTAGAGGGTGAAGTTATGTACCTTCGTATTGCAGGTGGTTTTCTGTGGCTTTGTATTTGTTACATCACTGCAGAAAACCAAGGGTTTGATTTGCCACTAAATTAAGCAATAGGGTAGTTAACTACTTTTTTTAATACATATACATATACATACATATACATTCACGCCTTTTATCCCCGAAGGGGTAGGCAGAGGCGCAACTAGTGCACCCACTTTTCGCCGTTATTCCGTCCCATGATGTGATAGGGGGCGAGCCTATCGCCATATCGGGCACAAATTCCAGACTCCGGGCTGACACTGAATTTAAAAAACCCAATATCACTGCCCGACCCGGGAATCGAACCCAAGACCTCAGCATTGCAGTCATACCGTAATACAACTACGCCACCGAGGCAGTCAATACATTTATCAAAAACGTAAGGGTTTCCCAATTGTTTCAATATAAAGAACATCTTCATCTCATTACGAGAGGAAGAACCATACAGACACGTGATGTCACGACATTTCGTACAACAATCGGTAAAAGTGACTCTGGTTTTAAACTTCGTTGGATCACAATTCATATCGTACAATTAAGTACGTCACCAGTATCCTTTTTAAATTGACTGACTGCCTCGGTGGCGTAGTTGTATTGCGTACGCATTACGAGTACGACTTGCGCGCTGAAGTCCTAGGTTCGAATCCCGGGTCGGGCCAAAAACATTGTGACTGGGTTTTTCTATTTTAATAATTACTCAGTCACAGCTCGGATTCAGGAAGTTGGCGGTGTGATACCCTCGTGCCTCGGAAAGCACGTAAAGCCGTTGGTCCCGCGCTTAAACTTTTTCTTGCTTTTTTCTTGCTTTTTCTTGCTGCAACCGCAGAACGAAATTGGATAAAACTAGGCAGACAGATTAACATTCGTACTATTTATTATCTGAGTAAAGAACAATGGGACTGCTGTTCTAGAATAGGTCTTTTACGGTGAAGCTGCGAGAAACGCCTAGTACAAAATATATTTTATAAAATTTTAATATTGAAACAAAATATCTAACAGAACGTGCTAAAACATTAGTATATGTTTTTTTTTTATTGTGATATAGGGGGCAAACGAGTATACGGTTCACCTGATGGTAAGTGATCACCGCCGCCCATGAACATCTGCAATACCAGGGGGCACAGAGATGCGTTGCCGGCCTTTTAGGTGGGAATACGCTCTTTTTTTGAAGGTCGCCAGGTCGTATCTGTCCGGAAATGCTGCTGGCGGCAATTGGTTCCATAGTTTAGTTTTAGTTAGTGTTTTCATAATAGTGAGATCAGTGAAGTACTCATATTGATGCTGTAATCGGCCTATTTCCATCCCCAGTAGATTTCCCACACTATATTTAGCACTCGATAGTTCTACGTGAAATTGTCTTGTTATGTTTTTATGTTTTTTTATGGTATAAAACGACGAAACGAGCATGCTGTTCGCCTGCTGGTAAGCGATACGACCACCCATAAACAGTAGCAACACCATCCAGCACCTTGAGTTACAAAGTACTGTGTGACATTCCACTGCGCTCGTCATCCTGAGACACAAGATTTTAAGTCTCACTATGTCCTGTAGTTACACTGGCTACAATGTCCTTCAATCCGAAACACAACAGTGTATGCACACTGCTGCTTGGCGGTAGAAATAGACATTGCGGTGGTACCCACCCAGACGGTCTCTTACATATGAGAGACCTACCACCAGTAATAATCGCATTTAATCGCATTATTGGGAGTATTCAATAGTGCATTGAGATTTTAAATCAAAAATTTCTACAGCTGCAACGCTCTAAGAAATATATAAAATGGCTGTAAGATATTACTATCTTATCTTACCAATATTATAAATGTGAATGACTGTGGAAAAGTTTGGATATTCGTTAGAAGTGAACGCAGAAACCGCTGAACGGATTTGGATGAAATTTGCCATTCGGTTAGACCACTTCCTGAATTAACATATTGGCTACTTTTTGTCCCGGTTATATCTCCCGTGGGAAATGATTGTTTTTTTTTTAAATAGTTGACGCTGGCGGCCCTTTCGCGCTGTGGATCGATGTAATCATTTAAAGACGTTTATAGCGGGAAAGGCCATTCACTAGTATATCTTAAAAGCTACGTAATTGCATACATGATCAATGCACGAATTTATAAAAGTAATAATCTCACAAAATATGAGTAAACGCGTCGGTCATTACTCATGTTTTATATTATTTCATTTCAAAAATATTTAACGGAATGAGCGGCTATCTCGCCCTCTAGTCTGCGTAAAATTATCCAACTAATTAACGCTTTCGTGGATAAGTGCCCACTTGACCGCTTTCTGACAGCATAGTGACAGCGTGAATTTTGTAGATTGGACATCTCGTATTTCATTTGATGAATAAACAGCATTTACCTGAGGCTATTTCAGAAATAATATTAAAAACTAAAACTGGTTTAAAGTTATTGCAGCAGCCGTATTCGAATGATCGTTTTTTAATATACGTAATTACGAGATGAGCAATATGCTTGCTTGATAGTAGGGTACAAGACCGCTCATAAACAGGAGCAATTCGCTCCTACACTTTGCATTACGAAGCACTACAGCACTACACGCATAGCGTGCCACTGTGCCCGTCATCCTGAAACAAGATGATAAATCACATAATTTCCATGAATACTGGTTACAATGCCCTACAAACTAGAAACAAAAGTTCATGGATACTGCTGCATGCTGCTGCTGCAAAAGAGATACCTACCCCCTGGATCGTTTAACTCAAATTAAGTATTGTTGGTAGAGTTCGCGCCGCGGACAAACTTTAAGACTCTTAACGTCAACGCTCCACCGCTGGATTTTAAACATGTGTTATTTTAACTAATTGCGGTTCTTACGGTAGTGTTAGAAACAGAAGCGAGTTTGATTTAAATAAAAAAGCTACCATTGACTTTACAGAAATACTCTTTCAAAGATATCACCAACCCACTGACCGGTAGTGTAGTGTTGTGGGGCTCCGTAAGACTACGACTACGGTACGAGAGTAAATGCACAACGTACTCAACTGCCACTAAGACTACGACTAAGACCGACTGAGACCGAAAGAACTTACGTATCGATACGGCACCCTTTTTATACACCTAACTGTCACTTCCACTACTAGTTTGATATCTCGACTAGTTTTCATAACTGGTCAGTAAATTACAAAATACCCACACAAAACGTTTTATCCTAACAGTAATATATAAACAACCCTTTGTACGCAGGGTATACGATATTGACCTTTTTGTGCAGGTAAATAGTTTTAACATGTACTGTTTATGGGTGGTCGTATCGCTTACCATCAGGCGAACGGCATGCTTGTCTCGTCATTCAATGCAATAAAAAAAAAACATGGCATGTTAGTCTGAAGTTGAGGTGGGTAGGATGATGATTACTAACGAGCTTCCCACGCCGGCGCAGCTATACTCCGCGGTAAACTTCTTCAACTCATGGTAACGGCTTTGGAGCAATGTGACGCATTACTACCGAAACTCTGACCATATGGATCCAATGCCCTTAGGGTTCTCAGTCCTAGTGCACGACTCGACTTATGGCGAGATTCGGTTAACATAACAAACTGTTTTCAAAATTTTATGAAGCAAAAAAATTACATATTATTTTCCAATCTCCCTGAAACGTGATAAACAGTAAATGCATTAAGGAGCCATTTCCTTCAGAACGTGAAGACTCATATCCGTTCCTCTGGCACAACAGCAAAAACGGTTTTTATATTAAATTATGTCAGCATGTATGTTGTACGTGCAAACCCAAACAACTCTTCATAGCATAAACATTACGTGGATTATATAAAAATATGTTCTCATTTTAATGTTACCCTGTTTATATATGGCTTAAAATCAGTAAAACCTTATATATTTTAACTGTCAAAATGTTCTCAACTAGCTCAAAGGAAGCGGAAATCAGTATTAAAAGTGTGATTCAACACAGCTCGACGTCTTAAAGGAAACTTTATGAAATAGCACTTCTCAAGTATTCATCATCAAAATATGAGAAACAGGTAAAGCATCTCCGCTTCGCAAAGAATAAGTTCAAATTTGGCAAGAAGACGACAAATTTTCATTGCATCTCGAGACGTCCCAGGTGCACACCGTGAATATAGAAAACCCTGCCTTTACTGCGAATATTTTTATAAGGATAGTATATCGTGCACGTCTTACTCTAGAATCACTGCTTACATTTTAAAGTATGGTAACGTTTAATATGTCGACTTGATTTTGCACGTTACTGCGACGCGGCGTAAACTAATAATATCGTCAGTGCGCTTGCAAACCTCTCTTGTTCTGATATTTTGCGTCAAATGCGTTTCTGGGTCATTGTATTAGATTCAATCGATTATATGCTGGGTAGTCACTGAATTCATTTCAGTAACGTTATTATAACTTGTTGTCAAATAAGCATTATGAACGTATACGTTACCTTTAAAAATAATGTAATCGATAATGGCGATAATAAATTAATCATTCGTAACATTGACATACTTTACGCGTCTTAAAAAAATAAAAAAATAAGATATATTTCTGAAAACTGATTATAATATTATGGCCACAAGAGATTCGTGCTTTATATCGTGCTTTATATTTATTCGTGCTTTATTCTAGGATATTTGTTCCTGAATATTTTGTTTGTAATACTAAATTTGTATGACATTTTAAAACGCAACAAATAAGAGAACATATTTTCTGCTTTTGGTTGTTCAGTTTTGGGAATACCTTCATTTTATACGTTTGATACATACTATTTAGTTCCATAACATTAAAGTGTATGTTTATATCTAAGTATGAAATGCTTTACACAATTTTTACTATGAATCGCCCATATTCCGTTTTTTCAAATGAAATGTCAACATTCAAGACTTCCAAATTCCACAATGGAAATTTATAACATCATGTCTAATTAATTCTACATTTCCCAATAGTCTCACAAATATACGCCAAGAATCTGTGATCGTCCAAATTTTGTGGACAAGAAAGTTTGTCCAGTGTTAGGTACTCTAGTGCAAACGTTACGAATAGGGTAGTTTCCTATGTTTGATTTTATAAATTATTTTATATGTAACAGAAAATAATACGAAAAAGAAATTCTTCTGTAAAATCAGCATTAAAATTGGTTGAATATTAAAGCAGTTATTCATATTTGAAATATTGTCTCCTCGCACTGATCTCTTCTGTTCTCTTACGCACGCACGCAGTGTTATGGCCGGCGACTCTAGGTGACGTCACAGGGAAATATTACTGTTATTTGACAACTACCTCCTCCACCAAATTTCAAAGCTTTATAACTTACTAATTATTGCCCTAATTTTGAAAATGATTTTTCCTTTATATTTTGGATGGCATTCATTTTTGATAAATGTATCAAAAAAAGGAGTCAACTATTCTATTGAGCTTATTCTTGTTACACCCGACATGAGTAACAAGACTCATTTTCAATAATACTATTATCATTACCACTGTAAATAGGTATCTCACAGATTTAATCGAAAATAAACATGCTAAAAATATTATTTTCTTTAATGTGAACATACAGTGTTTTGCTTTACATAGTTGGATATGAAATTAATTATTGTAATTTAATTTCATACAAAATAAAATGTATGCATTGCTCCGAAGCAAAGTTGAAAGTACTCAAATCATTCTGTCAACATCAAATAATCTGGCACGTAAATGTACAAAGACATCAATCATTAAAATATCGAGCGCACAAGAATAGAGGGTCCAGTGTGATTGTGAGTCGCTTTAGCTCTGGGAACAATTAAAAGCAAATGCTCACCAACACCGCAGCTTCATTGTAAGCTACAGCTACAAAGGAGCGCAAAGGGAATTTATACAAACATTTTGAGTGTTTTTAACTTTAAATGAATGTATTAAATAAAAGCCACTCTTTTAATTTTCCTGCATAAAGTCGTGTAGGCAATAATATTGTTATGATACATGTAATATTTTTATGACTTTCCAAACTCGAAAAAATAAAACATTTATGAGATCGAGAATTGGTGCTGGAAATCAATTTGTACTTTTTAAACTTTGGTAAATATATATTTTTTTAAATAATTTTGAGTTTACAAGTTACGTTCATCTATCTATCTATACATATAATAAAGTAGTAGAACCGGTATGAGTGTACATTTAAAGAAATGTCATAAAAAAGAAAGGGGTGACTATAGAAGAGTAATGGAAAACAAAATCAGCGATTTTGATAATTATTTTCTGTCTGTCTGTCTGTTTTTGTGTTTGTTTGTTACTGCACATCACCGAAACTGCTGAACGGATTTCGATGACATTTGGTATGGAGATAGTTTGAGACTCTAGAAAGGATATGGGCTACTTTTTATCCCGAAAAAATATAAAGTTGGGCTTTTATCCCGTTAAAACTTTTTCACGATGGCGGAGCCGCGAGCAAAAGCTTATCTTTTATCTTTATCCACTTTTATCCCTGAAAAACTTTTTCACGCGGTTAGAGCCGCTAGCAAAAGCTAGTGGTAAAATAAATGGCCCAGCTAGGACATAGACTTGACGGGTGTCCTTGTTCAAAATAAGCTCCTTTTTAGGTCGCAAAATATTATGAATACACAAAAAATTCGAAACATTTCGGTAACGCACGAGCCATTCACCTTTGCCAAACAATACAATGGCTTACACATTAAACCATCCCAACTCGCCATTTATTCACAACTAAGTTAACATTTGCTTGATATTTAGGTCATACGTATAGTTTCAGGTTTGTCCATTAGGTGCGGGATTTCGCTCCATCCTCTAATACCTACACTGTAACTCGCTAATTCATATAGGCACGTGAAAAGGAAATTAACCCACTGTTCTTAATTACATTTTCGCATGCTTTAGTTTCGTTTAAAGGGTCGCTTAACACTGTTTGCTTGCCCTATCCGACGCCGGGCGCTAGAAAATTTTCATTTGAATTTTTGCTTGCGTCGCATTTAAATTTCGAATAACATTGAGAATTTAGATGTGCGTTATAATAAGAAGCACGGCTAGTCTGTACAAATGGAAACATTTTTTTGAGCATACTTTGGCTTAAAAGGTCCATGTTTACCTTTGTGTGGGAGAAGTTCTGCTAATAATTTCACTCGTGCTTACTATTTGGTTTTATGACAAAATAAAACTTTAATATATATTTTTTTTATTGCTTTGAATGACGAGACGAGCATGCCGTTCGCCTGATGGTAAACGATACGACCACCCATAAACAGTAGCAACACCATCCAGCACCTTGAGTTATAAAGTACTGTGTGGCATTCCACTGTGCTCGTCATCCTGAGACATAGGATGTTAAGTCTCATTATGTCCAGTAGTTACACTGGCTACAATGTCCTTCAAACCGAAACACCGCAGTGCATGCACACTGCTACTTGGCGGTAGAAATAGACAATGCGGTAGTACCCACCCAGACGGACTCTTACATATGAGAGACCTACCACCAGTAATATTACATAGTATGTTCTTATATATTCATGAATTTACATTAGTGTATATTAATTATTATATTTCCGTGAAATATTTAAGTATTTACAATATCTAATTACCAGCAATATTATAAATAGTATACTTCTTTATTTATTAAGTAAGTAAAATAAAACCGCGATAAAATCCGTTATAGTAGTTTAATTTAAATATTTGTTATGCAATTAGTCGTAAAAATTATAACAGTAAGTATTTATTAACGTACGCTCACCAAATACGCGAGTTTTAATTCGAATGCTTAATTATTTTAAACGCACTTGTCATTCAAGAACGATCATCACGAGTACACGCCGAAATTATTAAGTCAAAGTAAGGCTGTCATTTTAAGCGACCTGTAATACGTTCTGGGGACCTTTAAAATACCTTAAATTGTTTGCGCTTGGAGTAATTTCCTCTTACAGCGTTCAAAGTATGTAGTAAGTGCGAAACTTGATGCTTCATACCATGTGAATTCGAGGTATTTGTAGTGTATAAGATAGACTGTATCTATGGTTCCTAACGTAGGGTATTCGCCCTAAATTGGTGGGGTGGGATTTGATTAGGGGTGTCATCTTTATAGGGGCCTTTTTATTTTTTTATTTATAGTTTATGCAATCATCTTTATTTAATCTAGCGATTGAATGTCATCTAGTACAATAATTCATCTATACATATAAATAAAATTGGAGTGTCTGTTTGTAATATTGAATTCACTGTTTTTTACTACATGTATATGAATATATATACGGTACATACGCCAAAATAACATTTTTTACAATTTTTGTCTGACTGTCTGTCTGTCTGTCTGTTTGTTCCAACTAATCGCTGAAGTGGCTGGACGAATTTTGACGGGACTTTTATTGGCAGGTAGCTGATGTTATAAGGAGTAACTTAGGCTACTTTTTATCCCGAGAAAATATAAAGCGGGACTTTTATCCCGGGAAAACTCAATCACGCGGGCGAAGCCGCGGGCAACAGCTAGTCTATACTAATATTATAAAGAGGGAATATTTGATTTGTTTGTAATGGATAAACTCAAAAACTACTGGACCGATTTTGAAAATTCTTTCAATAATAGGAAGCTACATTATTCCTGAGTGCTATATAGACTACTTTTTATTCCGGAAAACTTTTTTACGCGGGCGGAGCCGCGAGTAGAAGTCTATCGTTACTAAAAATGAGGAGTTCAATAAAGAAGTAAAGGTTTTACTTTAAACACAGGACTGCCTCGGTGGCGTAGTTGTATTACGGTACGACTGCAAGGCTGAGGTCTCGGGTTCGATCCCCGGGTCGGGCAAAGTGATATTGGATTTTTCTATTCAGTATCAGCCCGGAGTCTGGAATTTGTGCCCGATATGGCGATAGGCTCGCCCCCTATCACATCATGGGACGGAATACGCTTGGCGAAAAGTGGGTGCACTAGTTGCGCCTCTGCCTACCCCTTCGGGGATAAAAGGCCTGAGCATGCGTAACACAGGACTTTAGAAATTTAAAATAATTTCAATTACTCTGTCTTTGTCTATGCTAAGATTATTACCCGGAAATACGGTGGTTCTTGTTTATTTGTTTTGTAACATACAATCTATCAACTAAAATTTTAAGTTTCCTTTATACCCAAACGTATGCTTGTCAAGTCAGATCAAGATTAAACTTTTTTAGGGGTTTTTTCAGGTAAATTTGGTAATTTTACGTATTTAATTTCTTTAGAAAATACAAGTCATAATATTAGGATATCAGATAAGTTCTTGCTAGTTTTTTGGATTTATTGAATAACCAACGAAATAAAAGTAGATGCATGTGTAAAAAGTCAACATGATAATAATTTAACCTTTGAAGATAGTAAAGATAAAAAATATATCCTGGTACTAGAAAACACAGTGCATAAAAACTTTTTCTTTGTGATGGTAATCATAATAATAGAAGTTCAAAATTCAAAATTAACAATAACAAAATAAATGCAGATTTTATAAAAACGAAAATAACCAATGAATTTTGAAATTACTAATAACAAAACCGCACCGAACGTCTCTTTAAATTTATTTCTGTTATTTTTAAATCGTATCGAAAAAAATACCAACCTTTCAGGTTAAATTGCGAAAAGCCAATTATTGTAATGTCAACTGAAAATTTATAGTCGAACCTTTTCAACTGAACATGTAAAAAACCCACCCGTTACGCATCATATGATTGGATTCTAATTTATGATAACTGTAAAAATGGCGGTGCCATATTTTGGGGCCGCATATGTAGATAAAAACTCGACCTGACGTTTTCTAGGCAAAAATAGCATCTGATAATAAAATAAATGAACATATTAGCATGAATAGTAAGTGTGGTGGAGTGAACGTCGGGAGAAAACATAAATTAAAAACCGCGATAAAATCCGTAAAATAGTTATATTCCAATGTGGTGGAGTTACTGTTTATGTAAAATTCAGAATTGTACCAGGCATGTGCCTAATGGAATTTGACCTTATGGGATAAGTTACTAAAAATATTTACATAAATCCCCTTCCTAGCTGATATCGGCCACGGCGGCCAATCTCAGCGGATATCAGCCAGATACGCCATGTGCGCAATACACAGGTGCACTCGCTATTCACTTTCATAGTCCGGTGAGACGGCAATCAGCCATGACCGGAGAGAGATCAAGCGCAGGATCAACGGCTTTACGTGCTTTCTGAGGCACGGGGGTATCACACCGCCAACTTCCTAACTCCAAGCTGCGACTGAGTAATTTTTAAGATGGAAAAACCCAGACACAATGTTTTTGGCCCGACCCGGGATTCGAACCCAGGGCCTTAGCGCGCTAATCGTACTCGTAACGCATACGCAATAAAACTACGCCTAACGACACCAAGGCAGTCATATTTTCACAGTACTCTCTTCGATATATGAGTAACTCGTTCGCTCGTGCGTTTTCTAAGCTTCTGAAGCCACCAGTCTATAGTCAGTCAGTTAGTGTTAATAATTTTGTTGAAAATGAGGGAGAGAGGATAAGGGAATCAACGCTATAAATCAATATACCCACAAGACTGTCTCTACAAAGGAAACACAAATGGAAATAATGTGTTTTTTTTAATTATTGTTACCATTGCAGTCAAGATGGTATCCTGTAGAGATACACAATTATGTAAAGATAAAGAGAGGGAGAGACATGTCCTACGAACAGTGTATTTATAGTACTTAAACGAACTCTATAATCTTACAAAAATATGTAATATAATATATAACATGGTACATTAAGCAAAGTACAAGTGATGACATTACTCGTATATTTCATAACCACCTAAAGACTGTGGTAGATACACTCAAATATCAAGAACTACAAGCTCTCTTAATGGATTAAACGCAAAGAAACGTATTACTTTTCTACGTCACAACTTTCACCGCACTAACTTCAGGTAATTTCTCACAAGACACCCAACAAAAGCGTCCACAATTCACTAAACCTACGTTTTGCTTTCCAAAACAAACTTCTACAGTTGGCAGTGAAACTTTTAAATTTGGGTAATTGATCTTTATAAAGCTCGCCCAGAAACTACCTTAATACATTTAAGACGTTCGGACTGATAACATCAATAAGAGCAATATGTTTCGTACCCGCCCACTGGCGTCTGTTAGGACCAAAATTTATCTGTACTAATAAATTACGGGGCCCTACGTTCAACCTTGTTAAATAAACACGACGTTCGCACCATATTTTTCATTCGGGTACTCACGACCGCATTTAGAGCTTTCTTCATTCCACGCCGAACATTAGTGTTTCTCGGTCCATAATCTGTTAATTATTAAACCAGCTGCATTTCATATTCTCACGTTTTTCAATGTTCTTAAACAAATAGATTCACTATTTACGCGTGGCTAAGAAACGTACCCGAGTGAACACAATTGCTGTATTGTTGTACAGAACTCACAATGAACGACTCGGGTGAACTAACTTTACACGTTTCAGCATGTATAAATATCTGAACAAGAAACGGTACAATGTGCTTATTTACTCGAGTCACTTGTAGTTATCTGTAGTCGCTGGCTATGAATCTCTTTAAATAAACATCGCTGCCGTGGGAATAATTATTTAGACTTGGAATTTAAATGTAATAGTACCAAGACAGATTAATATGTATTCATCCAATAAAACAGTATAAATTTATTTTATACAGGGTCATTTTGACATTGCGTTAATAAATGAAATCACACACTTATCTCGTCGAAACTAACGCTTTCCATTAAGCTATTTTAACCATAGATGTAAAATAAAAAAGCAATGAGAGGTGTCAAGGGACACCCGGATGGAACGAAGTTCCTTTCGATTAATTAGTGAAGGAATTGTAATAAAATTTTATTTATATAACAGAGTGTGTATATATAAATACATAAATATTTTCCTATTTCCGTTCCAATACATAAGTTTCTAGAGAAAAAAACAAATAAATACGTGTGGCACTCGGAGACTACCGCGGTAAAGCTATTGCATAGCATTTTTATCACAAATTTTGATTGACTAAACACAAATTCGATCTTACGCTTACCACATAAAGTAGATTTTTAAACGCGAGCAAAGCACGTTTAGTCTTGTTATTGATAAATGTCAGTAACCAAAGTAGAATAAATAAACAAAATTTGGAAAAAGAATGTTCCGTTCGATTCTTTTGTACTCGTGCCGTGCCAACGCTGGGGAAATAGCTTCTACGCAATGTATTTAAGGTTCAATTTAGATTAGTAAAAACTGGTTTTAATGACTTTAATAAATAAAATAAATACAAATATACTCGTTTCAAGAATTATAGCTTCTACGCATTGTATTTAAGGTTCATATTAGTAAGATAATAGCAAAAAGTGTCGTGACAACTTTCCGTCCAGCCCCCTTTCACAACGCGCAATAAGGAACTTCGTTCCAAAAAGTGTAAGTTTCGAACAAAATAAATATTAATAACAAGTAAGTAATAAGTTTATTTATTTCTCCACAGTTCTTACAATTACAAAAGCAATTAAGATAAAATATTACATAAAACCTGTGGAGACTGGTGCCTGATCTAAATTGCCTTGTGTTACAGGGCACCAGGTCTCCACCTTCGGAACTTAATATGCTAAATAGACATTTCAAATTATAAACTAATAAGTGCGTGTGTGTGTGTGTATGTGTGTGTGTGTGTGCGTGTGTGTGTGTGTGTGTGTGTGTGTATGTTTAGTATTATGAAGGATTACTCCGCGTGCGATAAGGTCCATTCCCCAGATGAAAAACTTTAAGTTTACACTACCTTATGCCATTACTACTGCTCTAAGATAATTCGTCCAAGCGGCAACATTATACTTTCATTCAGAAATACACTTTCGCACAAACCATATTCGCACTAAACTACGAAATGTTCAAAAAATTTGAAAACTACTACCGGGGGTTTTTTGGCAATAATATTTGTTATTCCTGGATGATTTTTGGCAAGATGTTAGAAGAGGTAAAGACGAATATGTGGTTTCATTTAGTAATGCAATGTAAAAATGACCCTGTATATTTAATTCAGATTACATAATCCATATATTATATTAAATTAAAAATCAAATTAACAAGATATCAATAACTTATTAGCTACTACATTAATTGTTATGTCACAAATGTATGTCACATCTTCTAACATTAAATCAGTGTTGAGACAATAATCAAAATAATGTAAGCATGTACTAATAGAAGTTTTGGGCATTAAATAAACCTTACATTACCCTTCTGAATAGGAATACTTAGAAATCATCTGAACTGTGAATAGAACCATAATTCTTTTACCGTCTGCTTTGTTCCGCGCCCCGTGAAACAGTCCAGAGTGCCTTAGATTTTGATATTTGAAGATGTACTGACGATTAATTTATTAATTTTTTTATTACTTTATGTCAATGCTTTTTTGGTTTTATTTTTCTGGAATATTTGTTTGCAGTAATAATTAATCTATCTGAACAGGCTTGACGTCACTTTTGGGTTTTCCGTATTGCAGTAATTTTAGTCCCATTAATAAGAGTAGGTATTATGAGTAATGTCTTAGGTTCTTAGGACTGCCTCGGGGACGTAGTTGTATTACGGTATGACTGCAATGGGTTCGATTCGATTCCCTCGGGTTCGATTCCCGGGTCGGGTAAAGTGATATTGGGTTTTAAATTCAGTATCAACCCGGAGTCTGGTATTTTTATCCGATATGGCGATAGGCTCGCCCCCTATCACATCATGGGACGGAATACGCACGACGAAAAGTGAGTGCACTAGTTGCGCCTCTGCCTACCCCTTCGGGGATAAAGGGCGTGAGTGTGTGTCTTAGGTTCAAAGAATGCTCATGAATTCAATTTCAGCCGGTTTAAGCTATAGAGTACTTTCAATGAAAGTTTCATTCTTCCTGGCAATTTGCAGACGACCCCGCAGGCGGGCGGTGCGGTAGTCCGAGCGGTAGTCCGAACGTTAGATTACCTTCAATATTTATACCGAAGCTCCGCCTATACTCGGGAAAACGTTTACCGTAACATTTGTCGTACGCGATAAGATGTGACTGGTAAAATGTAGCTACAATTTCTATGGATAATGTATACACATACTGTATAATACTATAGTTATATTATATTAACGTTTCGGAAGTAGCACGAGATTCAAAGCGATGTTGCGGTTCTCTGTGTGCATATTTATTCCATATTCTGTATGCATATTCTGAAATATTACATATGTGAGAAAACGGTTAAAATTGCAGCTGTATCTATTTACGAGTACAACTGAGTTATGCAAGTTATGAACGTCATGTCATTTCTAATCGTCAAAAAGATAATTGTTTAATCTTGCTATTATATTTTTACCAAATTCGCCAAGTAGTTATAAAAAATGCAAATTGTTTTATTTATATAAATTACTGTATAATTACATACACATTCGCGCCCTTTATCCCCGAATAGGTAGGTAGAGGTGCAACAAGTGTGGCTGCACAATGCACATCATAAACATCATAGTGATAGGGGGCGAGCCTATCACCCTATCAGGCACAAATGTCAGACTCGGGGCTGAAACTGAGTAGAAAAACCCACTATCACTTTGCCCGACCCGGGAATTGAATCCGAGACCTCAACACTGCATTCATACCGTAATACAACTACGCTTCCGAGGCAGTCTATATAAATTACTTTATTTCATACTAATGCTGTAAAATAATCTGGTCAATAAAGTACAACCACTTCTTCATCATCATCATCATTCATTCGTCTCTCAAGCATCTTGTGGATGTCAATTTAACTCTATACTTGTCCTAAATTAGTGTTTTAAACGAGAACCTTATAATTCGTACGTCTAATTTAACATTACCTGTACATGCATAAGCAATAATCATCAAGTATTTTATTAAATCAATGTTAGAATCAAATAGTTTTTTTTTCTTGGGACGCTCAATCAAAGAGGCGTCACAGTTTGCGATAGCAAAGGAGAATGCCCAAAACCAGGCTATCTTTGCGTCAGTCATGCGTCTTAACCAATTATCGATAAAAAATCATTATTTCAATTATTATTTCCCTTGTATTTATTTCAGCCATAATCACAATGGGGTTTTAAAGATATGAAAAAAAAGTTGTTTTATTGTTGCAAATTAAGCAACACCGGCTCATTTACTGCCAATATGGCGAATTAATACCAACTTATAACAAATTCCCTTTTTAAATGGAATAAAAAAATAAATATGCACAATAAATGTGCTTGTACTTTAATCTATTATATATGGATTAAATATATTAATCATTAAACAAAAACATAGTTATAAAATAATATCTTTTATTCAATAATTATGACCGAACTCCTAGTAGCTGGAAAAAAATTGTAAATTATAAACGGTTCCAAAAAAACGAATGGCGACTTGTACTTGCATTAACAGAAATTAAAGTCAGCAAAACCTGTCGACTTGATTTTTATTTAAAATAAAAAAATCATGTTTAATTGCTTGCAGACTAAAAATATTTTATGGTGAATTAAGTCCTAATAGTCAATATGTTTAGAATTACTAGTTCGATTTTGAATAAACTTGTGCCAACTGCCTACTAAAACCATCGTTTACAGTTGATACAGATTACCTATTTAATGTGGAAAATATCATAAAATCAGAGGTTATCAAGAAATTCATCACATATCATTATGGATAAAACGCAGAAATTCCTTGTTTTCGAGTAAGTAAAAAATACAACCGGCTTCAAAACCCTACAAACCAAAAGAATATTTAACTTTATATACGTATATTTGGAGTCGGTGCCTAATTTAAATTGAACATTGTTTTCGTATATTTATTCTTGTATTTGCTTAGCTGGCAACTATAATAATATACAGCGATATTATGAAAATGAGGGGAAATGATTAGCGCCGCCGTTTAGAATTCCTTTCTTTATTGGTACGGTTTATTTTACAATATAATTAATAAATATATGGGTACAGATTTTTATTACACTGGCAACCGGAATTAATGACATTTTGACAGTTCACTTTCAGATTTGTTTGAATGTAAGTATTTTGTTATTGGCTCGATTTTTCAATTCCTACAAAGCAAGTTTGACTGGATGCTAAATCAACTTAAAAACCATTGTTGCAGATAATTTATGTCTTGAATGTTACACAAAGATTCAAGCTCATGAAACTTCTGAGGTCATACCTGCACCGGAATTTAGACACAGACAAGTTTGCTTCGGTTTTGGGATTTGACGGTTAACGGTTAAAGATTTTATTTCTCCAAAGAATACAATTATTCACTTAACAGAGAAACACTTGGTATCTTAATCTATTGTATATAAATGAATTAGTGGCAAGCAAACAAACGTAGAAAAACGGTAGTAACAAATTATTTATCACATTTTATCATTATTAGATGGCGGTAGGAACAAAACATTCGCCAGATATATCAGCAATGCACGCGCACGTAATAGACAATGGTCATAGCAAAGGTTTCATTACGTATCGGAATTTTGTTATTACTATAAGATCGTCTTATCTAAATTATAATCGTTCGGTATTTAAATGTGCATATTATTAATTATAAAGTGTTGATTCCTTTATTAATAGTAGTTATTGTGTATGTTTTGTATTATTTATTGTTGTTATTATTAATTTTTATTTATATGAATGGCGCGTGTAAAATTATGTTTTTGAATTTTGTTTAGCAATGTAAGATTTTAAAGTCTTTTTAAATAGTGGTAAGGATCTGATGTTTTTTAGGTCCCTTGGTAAATTGTTGTATAGCTGAGCACCTTCATACCTAATGTTTTTGATACCGTAGTTAGTGCGTGGAGTTCTAAGGCATATATTACTGGCGTATCTCATACTGCGGTGATGGATTTGCGATTTTGTCGTGAAAGTTATTTTAGTATGTATTGCTCCGTCTAAAATTTTCTTGATTAATATACAAGTGTTATATTCGTACATTTGCGTTATAGGCATTAAGTTGGTTCTATCATAAAGAATGTTTGTAGCAGTTGTATAATTCATGTGAAATAATAATTTTATAATTTTGTTTTGAGTTATTTGCAGTTGTTTTATGTTTGTTTTTGCAGCGGAACCCCATATTTCGATTAGGTAACAGAGATGAGATTTCACTAAAGAGTTATATATAATGTAACGGACTGATTTTGGAAGACAACTAGCTGTACTCCGAATGATTCCCATCAACGCAGATAATTTGGATTGTAATTTATTTATATGCTTTTTCCATGTTAGCTGGCTATCCAGTATCAGTCCCAAGTACTTTTCTGATTCGACTTTCATAAGTTGTTCATTATTAATGTAAAGCGGTGTATGGTCTGGCATTCTTTTATTTTTAGCTTTGAAAATCATGTAATTAGTCTTAGCTGTGTTGATCGTCAATAGATTATATTGAAACCATTCGTGTAGTGTACTTAGATCACTTTGAGCATGTTCAAGAAGAGTTTCGATTTTAGCACCAAAATAAAAAAGACAAGTATCATCGGCGTAGAGAGTGACCTCCCCTCTTAAATTGAGATCTTTAATGTTGTTAATATAAATAAGGAATAGCAAGGGTCCAAGAATGGATCCTTGAGGGACACCATAGGTTATAATTTGAGGTTTGCTTTGGGTATTACCAATTTTTACTATTTGTCGCCTATTTGAAAGGTAAGACTTTATAGTGTTTAGAGCCTTTTCTTTAACGCCTATTGAGAGTAGTTTATGGATCAGTATTTGGTGGCTTATTGTGTCGAAAGCTTTCTTTAAGTCTATGAATACCCCAAGGGCGACGTTTTTGTGATCAATGCTGGATTTCAAATTTGTTACAAGATCAATACACGCGGAAAGAGTGTTCGATTTAGAGCGAAAGCCATATTGCTTATCAAACAAGAAGTTAATGGAATTAAGATATTCATTGAGGCGATTGTAAATAATTTTTTCAAAAATTTTTGATATCGTGGGTAGCACTGAGATAGGCCTATAATTATTTGGATCTAATCTAGTACCGGATTTAAAAATTGGGGTAACTTTGGCTAGTTTTAGGGAGTCGGGAAAATACCCATGATTGAGGCAATTGTTAATTGCGTAAGTTAATTTTTCTAGTATTAGGTGTTTTACACATTTTAAAACTTTCGAAGATATTAGGTCGAGACCAATACTGGTATTTGAATCAAGTTTATCTATAATTTTGGGATTTGGGAAGTCTATATTAATATCACGATCTTACAGAGTGTCTTTAGAATGTCCAAAAAGGAATGTCATTCTTAGAACAACTCCAGCACATCAGGTAATATTCCAAAAATCATATTTTTATATTATTACACACCTGGTCAATCTAAACAGAGGTGAACTTACTGTAATAACCAGTTTGTAAGTTATGAACATTATTATTAACATACCCACAACGTGGGAAAAGTCTTACAAAACCAATTTTTTTTAAAGAAAACAATTTAACGATATTAATAATCTAAACATGTTTACTCAACTTCTATAT
The DNA here is from genome assembly GCA_947568825.1 of Sphinx pinastri. Classification (NCBI taxonomy): domain Eukaryota; kingdom Metazoa; phylum Arthropoda; class Insecta; order Lepidoptera; family Sphingidae; genus Sphinx; species Sphinx pinastri. Next base: position 7,176,031 of record OX387621.1, on the reverse strand, counting down.
TATATTTTAGGTTTCAAGGCTGGAACGAGTTTGAGCTGCCTGTTCGTGATCAACTAATAGAAAGGTTCACAGGCAACAAAAACATGATATGACCAGCGCTGCAAGAAGTCATTCAGTCTACAAGTGAAACTGGATTTGAAATCCCAGTGCCACCACCGTTGCCATCCCATCTGACTGCTCAATGCTTCAGTGCAGGTGCAGCAAAGATAACTTCAGCAGTATATAAGCATGCTTCAGATCAGATGTTGCTACATCAAGTTCTTGTTTGTTTTGGGATGCCAAGAACCAAAATGTTTATTGGTGCCTAAATCAATCCGAGAATTGATATAATACACCATAAGTTCTATGTGCCAACAAGTGCTAGAATATGTCTTTTTCATTTAGATAATGGATCTTGGAGTGATCTAACTTCAAATCTATGAGATTTTACTGGTGCACAATTTGATGCAATATTAGAAATCTTATGAAGAGCACACGGCTATTATTTTGAAAATGTAGCAAATATGTTACCCCATTTATGTCATTACTGGCTTGGCTTGAATGCAAAACAATTTGAAGAATTACTGGCATGACTACCAAGCTTATCACAAGAAGTAAAAAATGTGTGCATTTATATTGTTAAATTAAGAACTGAAGAGAGCAATGAAAGTATTTCTTCTCTTTTTAAAATGCGTCAGAGTACTCTATAAAGAAAAATGAATATTGCACGAAAATGTTTAGATAACAGATTTTGTCTTTAGATATTTATGTTTTGGTCACTTAACTGTAGAGCAGGTAGCAATTAGGAATAAAACAGTACCAGAGAGATTGTTCGGTGACCCCATTTTACTAGATGATAATATTAAACCTGCAATTGTTATGTGTGATGCAACCTATAGGTATATTTGTACAAAATAGCAGTAACTACCTATTACAAAAAGATACCTATAGCTTGCAAAAGTTAGATAATCTTGTAAAACCTTTTATGAGTGTTTGTTGTGATGGGTATATAATAGATTGTTGTTTGTGTGTGTGTACTGTATTTTCAGTCACAATATATCTAAAAATGTACATCTGATTTCGTAATTTTTGTTTTATTTTTCTTTCCCTATGATAATTAACTATTAGCCTAATCAGGCTGTGAACTGAGAGATCCTGGATTCGATTCCCAGGCCAGGCAACATTTTATCACAGTGTTTTTAACATGAGTTGCCTGAGATCGGAATCCTCCAAAGAGGGTTGGCGTCAGGCAAGCGGCCGGTCATAAAAACTTAGCTGAATCTATTCTGCAATATGTGTTGCGCCGACGCCATGTTGGAGTGAGATAAAGATGCAAGTATTCTCACTAAAGGTCAGGTAGCATACGCTCAGTGAAAAAACTGGTATTCCGACATGCTATCTTATTAGAAGTTTTATTAGGGTTTCGTCTTATCAGATATGTTGGTAGCTATCAATTTCTTAAAAGGGCGATTAAAGCTAGGTGAAAAGAATGATCAATATTTTTTATAGCAATAACAAGTAGATACTGCAATACTGAACTTAATTAGGCACGTAGGTACTTTCTACGGTACGTTATTGCAGTACCTACATACTTAACCTCAAAATAACCGAGCAATAAAAATTCAGATTACTCCGAACTCCCATTGTATATCCTATTGTTTTCAATTTGTATAAGATTTAGGATATATTTCCTATACTTTAGTGAAGATTTTGTAAAGACGCAAGCGTAGCCCAACTTTCATACAAAAATGGGCATTCTCCTTTGACATCTACACTTCTATACTAATATATAAAGCTGAAGAGTTTGTTTGTTGTTTTGAACGCGCTAATCTCAGGAACTACTGGACCGATTTTGAAAATTCTTTCACTAATAGGAAGCTACATTACTCCTGAGTGCTATAGGCTACTTTTTATCCCGGAAAACTTTTCCACGCGGGCGGAGCCGCGCGCAATGCTAGTAATTTAATATTTTCCTAGTATGTGCTGTTACAATTAACATCCAATCAACATTGCATAATACTAACATAATTAATCTAGGACTATTATAACAATTATTAGTTTTTGTAACTATTAACAAACCAAACTATCAACGATTATTAACCTTAAAACTCAAAACCATTTCGTGTATTTGCTAACGTTTAACTCTGAACCGTAGAGAAAACCACAGCAAATTTTGGCACGCGAACAATTTGTGTGACAAAGTATGATTTTATGGCTAAAAAGGATTTTCCCGTGTACAGTGGCGACCCTAAGGATTAATTAACTTACGCGGGAATATTTATCACTCATTAACTGAGTTGATAATGCTTTATTAAATGTTTATGAGACTTAATATCACGTCGCAGGCGAGCGCAGACCATTGCAATTAGCAGTCTGTACTCGGAATTATGTATCGTTGATACTTTCTATGGATAGATATTTTTTACAGACAGTAATTTATGTTTTACAGAAAAATATCAAACAGCAAGGAAAATTGCACCCAGCGACAATCTAACATTATGCCAACCTAAAAAATCAAATTCTACTAATATTATAAACGCGAAAGTTTGTAAGTATGGATGTATGGATGTCTGGATGTATGGATGTTTGTTACTCTTTCACGCAAAAATTACTGAACGGATTTCGATGATATTTGGCACACGGGTAGATTATGTCCTGGATTAACACATAGGCTACTTTTTATCCCGGTAAAATATATAGCGGGACTTTTATCCCGGGAAAACTCATTCACGCGGGCGGAGCCGCGGGCAAAAGCTCGTTGTGTTATATATTTTGTAATGTATAAATATATTTATTGGACAAAAACAATATATGATTAGGCCTCGGGTTCGATCCCCGGGTCGGGCAAAGTAATATTGGATTTTTCTAATCAGTATCAGCTCGGAGTCTGGAATTTATAAATGATATGGCCCTAGGCTCACCCCCTATCACATCATGGGACGGTATACGCACGGCGAAAAGTGAGTGCACTAGTTGCGCCTCTGCCTACCCCTCCGGGGATAAAAGGCGTGAGCATGCGTATTAATAATATATCCAATTCCCACGATAGGTACCTATAGATACTCGAAAAACACTAACAGCAGGATCGTTCAAGTACTTATTAGTGTATACGGCCTTGTATTGAATATAACAAAGTTCGGATTTCTATTATTCACGACACACAGTATTTACTGAACCAACACCTCACTTGTCAAAGTTAGCGTGGGAGATCATTATAAAGTTTTTAACAAACATATCCGAATTTGACCGAACATAATATAAATTTATATGTAAATTCTTAGAATAAAATTTATTAGTGGGTCTTATTCCTCTGACCTCGTTTATTCAAAATTTGTTATCGCAAATGTATCCTCAGGTTATAGACTGCTTTGGATTTAAATATTTTATTTCAAAACGTTGCCAGTTTGTAATAAAATAGCCCGAGGCCGTTCATTTAGTGAAGATTAACGAACATCAATTCGCTGAAGGCATTATGTCATTTCATTAATGTCTGGGATAGTGAACTAATCAGCGTAATTGCGACGCTAATTGTGTCAGCAAATAAACGTCAGGATAAACTAGTCTACGAACTGCTTATTAAAGGGTTTCTTAAGTGATAATATTTATTTATAATTATTGATGTATAATGACATGTTTTGATAATAAAATGTGTGCATGCACTGTTGTGTTTCGGTTTGAAGGACATTGTAGCCAGTGTAACTACAGGACATAGTGAGACTTAAAATCTTATGTCTCAGGATGACGAGCGCAGTGGAATGCCACACAGTACTTTGTAAATCAAGGTGTTGTATGTTGTTACTACTATTCATGGGCGGTCGTATCGTTTACCATCAGGCAAACGGCTTGTTCGTCTCGTCATTCAATGCCATAAATAAAAAGAACGGGTTGCACTCCGGGAGTGCCGGCAGAAGTGAAAACTTGAACATTAACGTTGTGCATTTTTGAATATTTTGGAATGGTTAGGGAATAATTTCGCACGAATTGCTTTATTTATCAGTATAAAAGTAGTAGCATTTATGTGGTTAAATACAATATTTATTTATTGCGCTATCGTCCAGGATTGAGTGTCGCCATCTAGCATTATTATTGGGCGTCATCAACTAATTGTCGATACCTCTGCACTTCGATGTCCGATGGATGAGTGTCGGGTCATCTAGTCGACTACTTAATGTAGTAGTTCCCAGCCAATGTTGATAGGTGGCGGTGTTAATTATGCAGCCACAGATAAGTGTCAGAAATGCAATGATCATCACAACCAAAGTAGAATAAATCAAAATTTGAATAAAGAATGTAACGTTCGATTCTTTTGTACTCGTGCCGTACCAACGCTGGGGAAATAGCTTCTACGCAATGTATTTAAGGTTCATATTAGATTAGTAAGGGATGGTTTTAATGACGTTAATAAATAAAAATGCACTCGTTTCAAGAATTATAGCTTCTACACATTGTATTTAAGGTACATATTAGTAAGAGATGTTTTAATGACGTTAATAAATAAAAATGCACTCGTTTCACGAATTATAGCTTCTACGCATTGTATTTAAGGTTCATATTAGTAAAACCCCCGCATGCATTTTCGTCAAATTCGGTCACGTGATCCTGACGCTAGTACGCGAGTTTAACATTTTATACCCATCCCAAGAAAAGTGCTCAACGCCGCTGAAGAAGTTTTCACTTCAAAAAATGTCAACCATCATGAAATTATGCAAAGATAATTATAATCTCCACATGAACAGCTGTTATAATGCCATAACTTTTTAATCGTGCTGTAGGTACAACCATTGCTAAAAGTACACTCAATGGTTTGTAGAGCGAAAGTCAAGTGTGAGTTATGACTTATGCATGACATGAACTTTTCTAAAAATCGTTTCCCCATATTGAAGTTGTGCCACAAAAATAATTTATGAATTTCAACACTTAGTTTAGGTACCTGAAAGTGTAAACAACTCTATGCAATTCAAAGTTCATATTTCATGGAAATGTTTACCATTCCGTGGCGCTCCATTTTAAACTAATACTTCAAATGCAAGAAGTATGTTATGTGCCGTATCCACAATATATTTCCCCCGAATAACCACATTAGCAATAAAATTGCTTAGGCAGCCAACGTATTTGCTAGAGAGAATAAAAACAGAATCAAACCTTTACATTTCAACGGAGTTTTGTGAAATAGGTAAAACAGTTAAATAGTAGTCAAAGATCCTTTCGGTCACTATGCCTGTTACTAATACAGGTATATTGATCGTAGGTATTATAATCATACACGCGAATATTTGGATGTTTGTTAGAAAAACGCACCTTTGAACGGATTTGGATGTAATTTGTCACATTATAGGCTACATTTTACCCCGTGAATTTACTCCCGCAGGCAATAGTTGAAATTTCTAATCTGATTTTTAAATATATGTCGCTTGCATGTGTATGGCTGTGAAGTACGCAGTACGCAGTGCGTACATATGGCGGTATGGATTGATTTACAGTTATTTAAAAATAGAATATAAAAATATGAAAATATTAATTCGCACAACACGATGACAAAATCAAACTACAAGCAAAATAAGGAAATAATTAATAATAAAAAGAAATTAGGTGCTTGTGCAACAGGAATATGATATGCGGAATATGCGGAAAAAATGGAACACATTTAAAGTGAAATAATTATAATTATTCTATACAATCATGGTGTATATGGTATGGTATGGTGATACATTTAAATAATCCTCGACACAAAAAGAAAAGAAAAGAAAGAAGAAGTATTTTCATCTCCCTGGTCTGGAGTTCGGTCCCCCGACGCGAGGACGCTTGGGTCAAAATATTACTAGGTACTTAAACGACAAAGTCACTTTTATTATTTTACTTTATAGAGGTTTCTTGTGTCGGAGGTTATTTAAACTTAAATTAAATTTTATTTCAAACTTTTTAAATTACTATATTCTTCATCATGAAATTCCATTAGAAGTCTATAGATAGATATTATAGTTAGATACTACCCACATTCTATTGAATCTGTCGAAAAGTGCCTGATCATTTTATGATAGCAATATGATAAATCTAAGCTTTTTGCGACTTATGACTTTATAAATAAATGGTTTCATATACTTATTTATCCCTTACCATCTAGTGGAAGTCCCTGTTATTCGTATAAAGGGTCACCATGCATATTATGTATTATCTTTCATTCAATAAAAAATAGCTCAAATTTATGCATTGATAATCGACTTTCGTAGGGGCACTTCTAAGTCGTCGAATGAAATTACTCGTATGATTCAGGTCTATTAAGTTTGTTCCATAAAATGATGAACCCTAATCCATGATATATTGGAAATAGGACCAATTCGAGACCCTTATCTACTAAATAAAAAAATCAAGAATCAAGGAAATAGGCTCACAATTTTCAGAGAACTCAGTGTACATATATAAAAAAAAAAAACAAACACACGAATTATGAACCTCCTCCTTTTTTGGAAATCGGTTAAAAAGGTACATTAATTGCGTTTCCTGTGCGTCAGCTTAGTACAGTAGAAGACAAAGTTAATGGATTATCTGACGTTAACTGAACATTGATTAGTGCCTTCGATAAACAACTCCAGGCATGTTTCGGTAATGATGCATTTTAGAATACACTATTTACTATAGTAACACAATTCATAATTCTGCAGGATGAACCTTGTGACGCAGTTTATTTGCACGCAAATTGTTATCGATATGTGTGTATGTGGCTTTCACATGTCTTTTTTAGGGTTTCACACCTCAAAAGGAACCCTTATAGGATCACTTTATTGTCCGTCTGTCTGTCAAGACTCTTTTTATCAGGAACGCGTAGAGATATAAAGTTGAAATGTATATATAACTAGACTTCTGCTCGCGGCTCCACCCGCGTGAAAAAAAAATTCCGGGATAAAAATATTTTCCCGGAATAAAAAGTAGCCTATAGCACTCAGGAGTGATGTAGCTTCCTATTAAGGAAAGAATTTTCAAAACCGGTCCAGTAGTTTTTGAGATTATCCATTACAAACAAACAATCAAATCTTTCCTCTTTATAATATTAGTATAGATACTCGAGTCTTTGGTCACATTCAGCTGTGAAAAAATCAAACTTCGCAGGCAGGCAAACAGGCAACGCGATCAAAAGATATGACCGTTTGTGTCGCATATGTATTCATAAATTTATTTAATTTATAATTCATTGTGGCGAACTATTGAACTTATATACTTTTTTACTTAGATACCTTACCTACAAGTTTGTACGGAACCCTTGATATGCTAATCCAACTCGCAATTGTCCGGATTTTTAGATTCTGAGTAGTAACAGATTATCCATTTTACTAAGCCAAATATCCTGCGGCCTAATATATTGACTTAAAACCGGATTATATTTCAGATTTTTCGATTAAGGTTAACAGCCGAAAACCTAATAAGAAAATCAGTTTTTGTATTATTCCTTATTTATAAAGAAAATTGTAAGTAGAAACCCAAGGTTCTTATTTAAATATTTTTTGTGCGTGATTTTTTTTTCCTTTCATTTTGCAAATCTCTATCATATTAATGTCTCTTTGACATTATTTTGATTGGTTATTCTAGAAGCAATAAGTTCGATATTCAAGTAGTAAGTACGTTTAATATGCTTGAGTAAAGGACATGTACAAAAACGGGCCTGAAATTCTAACCAAGACAGTTACTATATATTTGGATAGAACTCCTAAAGACTAGCCTTTTACAATGAATCGTTTAATTTTAAAGACCTCCGATTTTGAGATATTTGTAATTTTATTTTGCTTAAAAACTACATTTAATATGAACGTTTTTAAAAAGTCAGTTATGAATGGAGGGGTCTAACATTTTTTTTAATTGATCCATTTAATGGTTTTATATTTTGCCCCTTTAATATCCCTAAAGTTTGAGCCTGGTTGGATTTTGAGGCCCAGCACCCATACAAAAAGCGGACATCTCCGTTTCGATTTTAAACTAGGTTACTTGCTGATGTGATGTCTGATTCCAAGTTGTAATAATATAGCGGTTCACTCGCTCTCGATCAATCTTTGTCAAGTTTTGAGAGATAGGTTGTAGACTCAAAGATTTTTTCCTTCCACTCGTATTATATCACACTAATATTTTTAATACAAGATGGCGTACATTAATATTTCAATAAAATAAATGGTTAAAAGAATAGAAATAATTCTAAATCCTTTCAAATTTCTATTTATTACAAAAAAATCTACATCGTAGCGTATTTTAAATGAAACGAGACTCAAATGACAAACAGTAATCATTTTTTGCTTTATTGGAAATGTAACAAAACTATAAATATAAACGATTTTGGATATTTATAGTTTTATTAAATGGCTTATATTGGTATTTTGTATTATTCTGAGATTTTTTAGTGAAAATCTAATTCCAGTAGAATTTGCAGGCTTACTGTAATCTCGCAATTTCAAATAAAGGGATTCTGTTACTCTGTAGTTAGTAAAGCTAATGTTCTAGTTATTTTTATAGCGTGGGCTAGTAATGGAGCCTAGTCACGTGCCTCATCCCACAGCCCATAAACCCATACAATATCATAAGAATGATAGACGTACTCTCGTCCTTTATCACCATGACGTCCACTGCTGAACATAGGCCTCCCCTAAAGATTTCCAGACGGACCTGTCAAAAGCAGCCTGCATCCAGCGTGTTCCTGCGACCTTTATCAAGTCGTCTATCCACCTTGCACTCTCGTTCTTAAAGTATAGAATTAGATGGGGATTTAGTTGTATTGACTTTCAGAAATCATATTCGAAACGTAGCAGCAAGATGTCATTTTACGTTGGTTTTGTATGAGACAGTATATCCTGGCTGAACCATCTCATTGTAATGCTATGGTGGTAGGATATTTGTTTACCCCAGGATAGCGACTACCGTACACGAGATAAAAAAAACCTGCCATAGTGGCCCACATAAGTGTTGTTTTTTTTTTTTGCATTGGATGACGAGACGAGCATGCCGTTCGCCTGATGGTAAGCGATACGACCACCCATAAACAGTCACCTTGGGTTACAAAGTACTGTGTAGTATTCCACTGCGCTCGTCATTCTGAGACATAAGATATTATGTCTCATTATGTCCAGTAGTTACACTGGCTACAATGTCCTTCAAACCGAAACACAACAGTGCATGCACACTGCTGCTTGGCGGTAAGTGTGTCGCGTTCCTGGATCAGCCTGTTTATATCCGGTTCAAACAACTAACGTAATTGAGACAACTGGCGAGTATTGACCATCTCTCATCAATCGATACTTTGTCTAGACCCTACACCACTTACCATCAGATGTAGTGGGGTCGTGCCGTGTTTGTAGACAACATGCAATAAATCACACACAAACTAATTTAAACTTCTTGCCTATCTATATATATAAAAATTTCGTGTTACAGTGTTTGTTACCATACTCCTCCGGAACGGCTGAACCGATTTTGATGAAATATTATATTCACACTTGGTAGGTCTGAGAATAGGTTGTTATCTACTTTTCATCCCCCTAAGTGATAAGGGTGGCCCGATGAAATTTGGCACACGGATAGATTATGTCCTGGATTAACACATAGGCTACTTTTTATCCCGGGAAAATATAAAGCGGGACTTTTATCCCGGGAAAACTCATTCACGCGGGCGGCGCCGCGGGCAAAAGCTAGTATTAAAATAAATATTACGTCTTTTAGCACAACAAAAAATACTGGCCTAAACTAAAATCTACCTAAATAATCTTTAATAACCAAGAAAACCTTCCATTAAATTAAATTATAAAATGGCAATTAACTGTGCCCGATATGGCGATAGGCTCGCCCCCTATTGTGATAGGAGGCGAGCCTATCGCCATCCATGATGTATCATGGGATGGAATACGCACGGCGAAAAGTGTGTGCACTAGTTGCGCCTCTGCCTACCCCTTCGGGGATAAAAGGCGTGAGTATGCGAAATAAATTAATGTCAATGGACTTCAGAGGCATCGAGTGCAATAGCGTCTAATAGGTTATTAGGCAGTTGACCTGGCCTACGGGGCTTCACATAAATTTTCAATCGCACTCCATATTAAGCATTTGAAATGTTCCCATATATTCGAGCATTAAGCTCGGAACATGGCACCCAACGATTATCCAACGTTATAAATCACCGTGACTATGGCCAGTTCGGTTTCGTATGATCAGTTTTTCTTATTTATGTTATTTAACTATACCAAATATTTTTAATATGTGAAAATAATAGAGTTCTATGTTATCATATTTTCATTGTATTCTATAGGTCATAATGGACTTGACTACAATAACATTATTAAGATATATTTGGATATTAGTTAAATTAAAAATGGTAATGTATTTAATGACCATTTCGTCCGGAATAGTAAACACTCCTCGCGTAAATACCTATTCTTCCACTTGCTTTTAAGGCCAAGAGGGTATCTGTGACGCTTTCGGAATTGTGGCCTATTTGCTTGTTTACGGGCTACGGCTACGGCTACAAAAAATTAAGAAAAACAAAAATGATCTATTTAGGCAATTAATTTACTTACATTGTTCTTAATAGATACGACTCAATTACCACTAATTTAGCTAAAGAAGGCCTTATTCCAAACAGGGTGACGTCAATAGACTGAAATGAAACAAACTCGTATCATCTTAATAATCGACGTTAAAAGAGGATATAAAAATAGATCAGTATTGCACCTAATCTTTCGACGTCAGCATGAATCAAATAAATTACCCTGGAAGATTACATCCGTGCTCCCGATAGGCATTTACTACACTAAATTATCAATCTACGTAGTAGAGCACCTGCTTAAATTGTTGCGTGCTTGTACAGCATTAATCAATAACTGCCGAAACTTGTTAAGCGATACAGTCTTCATGATCATATACACGATTATGATGGATAATGTACGCTATCCCAGAAAATAAGTAGCCATTTTAACTGTCGAATCCCAGCATGAAATTGTGCCTAAAAATCGTAAAAAGAAACTAATTGCGCGGTTTGTCAGTAGAAGTATAGTGATTTATGTTTTTATCTCTGGCATTTTAAAGCACTTTGAATTCTAAATGGCCAGTTATAAAAAATCTTTTTTTTTATAATTTGAATGAATGTTTTCGGGACAGCAATCACGATATTTAGATAAAGCATTATGAACTTTTAATTATGAAGAAGGTTTTTTTTTTTTTATAATGGCATTTGTGTTCACATTTTGCCAATGTCAAGTTTGGTTTGTCTATTTTATTATCTGTAGTATGTCGAAGTAAAGCAGTGGCTACCTTACCAAGACTTTATCGAGGAGTTTTGGCGGCACCAGAAAAAACACTTGATTAGCACAATTATTTCAATTCACTTCATTTGAGCTCTTTAATAGAACTATATTGGATAATATACCACCATAATTATGCAATATAACACTAAATATCACCAAAATAATGAATTAAAACAAGAGCACCTCATGACACTTCCAAGTTCCCGCCAAAACTCTTCTATGAAGAAGGTTACTAAAATAGGAATAATAACCCAATTGACTGGCTGGTCTGTGCCTATTCTAAATTCAAATGTGTTATATATGTAGTTATTTATAGTTCTGAATTTCTTTGTTCTTAGTGAGGCAAGTAAAACTAGGCTATTTGGCTTAGTCACCGAACAGCCCGCGTCAGTGCTCAAGGTCGAATCGTAGCGCTAGCAGCTCTCGATATTTTAAAATGATGGTTTGTGCAATAAACTCATGTCACAGTATCTCGGATAATCTTAAGAAACATTGTAACATAACATTTCACATGCAATTATAACGATTAATCTATAATTTGTACATAAAATAATAGCTAAAACAAAAACAATAATTCAAAATTTTAATAGACGACATTATATCAAAATGTTGCCAAAAAAAAAGAAAATTGATACCCCAAATGTTGATGTTCATATTCTAAAATTAATATATTTCTAAAATTTACTTATTTAATTGGTACTTTTGCATGCTTTGACATTGTGTTTCCAGTATTAGGAAAATATTATTTTTCTGTCGATTTGATTTTAATTGACATTTCAAATTTTTAACAAGCTTATATTATTATTTTTAATTAAAAAAGATCTAAAATTAGGACACCTGTTTCTTTTCTTTTTTTCGAAATTATGAAGTTTTCATTTATAATTTTAAGTTTTACTTTCGTCTTATTTTCAGCACACGTAAGCACTAAGCTTCAAATGAGGTCAATTATACGGTTGAATAGTGATGCTGCCTTTTTTACTATGATTCGCAAAAGAACCGTAATAAAATAGAACCAGTGACATTTGACATCTATACTATCCTACTTATAATATTATAAACGCGAAAGTTTGTAAGTATGGATGTATGGATGTCTGGATGTTTGTTACTCTGTCACGCAAGAACTACTGAACGGATTTCGATGAAATTTGGCACACGGATAGATTATATCCTGGATTAACACATAGGCAACTTTTTATCCCGGGAAAATATGAAGCGGGACTTTTATCTCGGGAAAACTCATTCACGTGGGCGGAGCCGCGGGCAAAAGCTCGTAATATTATAAAGCTGAAGAGCTTATTTGTTTTTTGTTTGAACGCGCTAATCTCAGGAACTACTGGACCGATTTTGAAAATTCTTTCACTAATAGGTAGATACATTACTCCTGAGTGCTATACTTTTTATCCCAGAAAAACTTTTCCACGCGGGCGGAGACGCGCGCAAAATCTAGTTATTGATATAATTAAAGGCATTCATATCATCATAAAACTAGAATGGAGGCAAAGGTAAATACCGCATTCAACCGTTCAATTCCCGTCATAAACGTAATTTGTTTTTAATTTGGTATTGTTTTGGTCATTCTAAGGGTTTCTCCACTTAAAAGCATTCGTTTCTAAAGAAGGGATTTATTTTATTATTCTTTATTTCAGATTTTTATCATTAAAATTAAGAACAAAGTAATTCCTTACTGTGGACAATAATGATAATTCCATAATTAAATAATCCTAATTAAATAATTACTTAAGGTTTTGGGTAAAATCTGATACCACTAGCAACATTGTTTGCACACTTGTGTGCGTGTGGCAGAACGTCAATACGTGTGGCTTACGCTTACATCAATGAGTTTTATGCTTCACACTTGACAGTTTTTTTGATATGAAACTATCATTCTTGGCGTTATTATTCTATGATTACGGCCATTTATGTGCGACCAGAAAATGTTATTCTAATAGATGCTAAGAAGCCGTTTTCTCATTAGAATTAAGCTCTTTGTGTTATAATTGCAACTTAATTTTGTTGAACACACGGCGATGAGGATACCACAAGGATTTTATTGTCATTGTAGAAAACGTTTTGTGAAATTTATATTCATAAGGGTTTTTTAATACACCAATGTTCATAAGGCATAATTTTTAATACAAATGAATAACAGTCTTCTTAAATAAATTTATCTATAATATTGTAGTGCTTAGGCCTCATTTACAGAGACGCGGGGCGTCGCCCGTTGCGTTGGGCGGGGCGGCCCGCGCTGAATTCAAACATATGACGTTGTATGAATGCGTTTACGGAGAAGCGATTTTACATGCGTTTGCTTGAAATGCAGCGTTATTTACGGTAGAGCACGTAGATGGTAACGACGCGTCTCACACGGCGATTAACGCGGCGGCGCACGCAGCGGCATTTCTCCGTTCTAGAGACACCCGCGGCAGCAATGCCAGCCACGTGCTATGCTACACCCCAGAGGAAACGCCGCAAGCGCAGCTGCGGGCACTGCCACTCTTCACGCCTCGCATCGATATAATCGATATAAAACATCGTACATTTATTTATTTATTTTCAGCATGGAAAACTTACAGCTAATAATTTTATTAGGAATAGCAACAATTTAGGTGTCAAAAAGCCAATAACAAGTTCTCACTTTAGCATTAAATACGTAACTTGAGTGTGAGCATAACTTTTTTGACAAAAAAGTAAAATAAATAAATTGAATGAAGTAAAAAGCAAACAAAACGAAAAATAACGGGTACAAAAAAAAACATTTAACGAAAGAAATCGAGGAATTGCCATATGTTTGTGTTTGTGCGTGCGATGACCTAGGCCGCTGCACGCGCCGCCTCTATAAACGGAAAAATCACAAGACGCCCCGCGTCTCGAAAAACGAGGCCTTAGGATGTAGGTATACTTTATAAGTTAAAAATATGTATTATTGACTAGTTAGATGGCACTAATGGGTTACAATCAGAATAAAATTCATCCACATCCTATAAATATTACAACAATAGATAAATAAACGAAGCAAAACAAAACAATGTATGAACAAAGTCCTACGCGTAATTACTTTCATCGATCCCATGTTTGTATGGATTAGATGAAATTTTACCAAGCAGAAAATGGAATGTGTTTCCTCGATACCGTTTCGAAATGTTACGTCTACCTGCGAACTATTTGTATTTAATATCCCAAAGTTATCACTTGTGGATATCTACTGAAACAATTGACGTGAAACGTTTTTTTAGTAAAGGAGATATCCGCTTTTTGTATTGGTGCTGGGCCTCAAAATCTAACCAGGCTCAAACTTCAGGAATATTAAAGAGGGAAAATATGAATTCATTAAAAAAATATCTTTTTTCCTTCCGTTTATGACTAATTTTCATTGTATTTAATTAATAAATACAATTTATTTATTTATTTATTTATTTGGACAACCAACAAAACATACACTATATATATATATATCTATTCGTTACATTAAACAATAAGTAATTGTTGCAGTGTTGCTTTACTTATAGGCTGCCACCGCATGATCATAGCATCAACAACAAACTTCTGCACATATGTGCAATATATACTAAAAATAAAACTGAATATAAAACAAAATTTAGGTTGAAACAAACGCATTCTGTATTTTCTTTTTGAAGATAGGGAGCGAGTCGTTAAATATGTCGTTAAATATGTTAATTACGTAAATCTCAAAATCGGAGGTATTTAAAATTAAACGATTTATTGTAAAAGGCTAGTTTTTAGGAGTTCTATCCAAATATATATAAACTGTCTCGGTTAGAATTTTAGGCCCGTTTTTGGACAGGTCCTTTGTTGTCATACGCATCTTGTACATATTATGGTGTTATTTTCATAAATATTAAAAATCTTGTTTTTAAAGAGTAAAATTTTATCACTGTTGTAAATTGTAATGTACCAAGTTTTTTAGTCTAGACTTTTTACGAGTGAAATATTCGTTAAACAAATAGCCTCATTTAACTTTAGTAATGGAAGTTATTTAAATTCTGTGTTAAAATAGTAGTTACATAGGTAGGTAGACTGGTTCACGTGTGACGAAAATCGTATACATATGCTCCAATTTGTCAAGACGAAGAAATGAGCGCGGCATACAGGAAAAACTCTATGCAAATTTCTCGGTTCACTATCACGATTACAAATGAATACATTTGTAGCCCCGTGTACCTCAATAGTCAACCGGAGGCATAAAATTCTTCGCAAATAACAAAACTTGAGCAGTAATGCCATAGTACCTAGTATTATTTTTTGAAATCTTTAAATTCCAGAATTCTTGCAAGCATGATTCTACCACTGTTTAATCTAAGCATAATTTTTTTCTTTATTAGAAAAGGACAGTCGCGATTGGTACTTTCAACTCACAGAATACCAACGTGACGACCCGCTATTACGTGGAAACGTCGCCTTGCGCCTCAATCTTACTTATTATGTGAATATAATAAATAAGATTTAGGCGCAAACACGCTTCTCCGTTGCCTAATCCTGATTCTTTTCCTATAAGGTTGGCAGAACGTTCGTCATTCCTCTGGTATGACGTGTATGAGGTAGAGTTGACAGGTGACCATTTAGCTTAATTAACCTATTAAAAAAGAACACCACATACTCACGCCTTTTGACCCAGAGGGGGTAGGCAGAGGCGCAATTCGTGTACCAACTTTTCTCCGTGCGTATTCAATGCCATAATGCGATAGGGTGCGGGATGGCCATTTCGGGCACAAATTCCAGACTCCGGGTTGATGCTGAACAGAAAAATCTAATATCACTACCCGACCTGCGATACGAACCCGAGGCCTTAGCGCAGTAGTCTTACCGCAATACAACTACGCCACTGAGGCAGTCAGCTAAAACTTAATAATAAACTAGCTGCATTATAAGCACGGATTCAGGGTTTTAGTTTTATGGAAGTGTGATCTATGATTCATTTTGTAAATACAGTTTGTGCTCTGAACAAACTCCTTTCGTATATTTTATTTATAACGCATACTCACGCCTTTTATCCCCGAATGGGTAGGCAGAGGCGCAAGTAATGCACCCACTTTTCGCCATTTTTATTCCGTCCCATGATGTGATAGGGGGCGAGCCTATCGCCATATCGGGCACAAATTCCAGACTCCGGGCTGATACTGAATAGAAAAACCCAATATCACTTTGCCTGACCCGGGGATCGAGCCCGAGGCCTCAGCATTGCGGTCGTACCGTAATACAACTACGCCACCAAGGCAGTCCGTTATTATTTTATTTATCAGTTTGCCAATAAGCTTTAAAGCGAAGGGATTAGAGTAACTGGGTTACGACATAAAGCATTTAGTTTACATGTATCTACCGAGTTAGAAACTAAAGGGATGATTTTCATATTCTGTGTACAATGTAGAGTTTATGTGCAGTATTCGAGAATGGGATTTAAGTATTTTTTCGTTTTTTGAAGTGAAAACTTCTTTAGCGGCGTTGAGTACTTTTGGGATGGGTATAAAATGTTAAACTTGCGTCAGGATCACGTGACCGGTCGAAAATGCGTAGGAGGTCTTACCATCCCTTATTAATATTAAATACAATGCGTAGAAGCTATAATTCTTAAACGTTTACATTTTTATTAATTTACTTCATTAAAACCATCCCTTACTAATATGAACCTTAAATACAATGCGTAGATGCCATAATTTTTAAACGACTACATTTTTATTTATTTCCCCAGCGTTGGCACGCCACGAGTACAAAAGAGCGTAACATTATTTTTTAAAATTTTGATTATAAAGAAATAGTAAAATTGTCATTTTTATGTACGATAGCGCAATAAATAAATATTGTATTTAACCAGATAAATGCTAGTACTGATAAATAAAGCAATTCGTGCGAAAATATTCCCTAACCATTCCAAAATATTCAAAAATACACAACGTTAATATTCAAGTTTCCACTTCTGCCGGCACTCCCGGAGTGCAACCTATTGTTTTTTTTTTATATTCCTTGAGAAGTTTTTTTTTGCTTATTCTATAACCGGGTTTATGATAATCTTCTTTTTATGTCGTCTTCTATATTCTTAAAAATGCATCATTTATGAAGGGATTTACTTGCCAAAAAAAATTGCGTACTTGGTGTAGTGGCAGCGTATAAGGGTTGTAAATTGAAACGTACTGGGTTCGATTACCAAGTTGGCTAACATTTTATTTGTGCGTTGTAATTAAATTTGCCCAACATTAGATTCTGTAAATACGTTTGACAACCGGTTATAAAAACTAATCCAAATCATTTGTACCCTGACCTCATACTGAAGAAGATTAAAAAAAAACAAATTTAAACATAGAAACCGTATTCTCGGCAAAGTAGCCCTTAATTCGCTGACATAAAATACCAAAATAGTACAAAGGTAGAGATCATGATATACCATATGCTCGATGTTAATTAACAAACATTGTCATTAGTCTGTTATTAATATTGATAGGCAATCAATTACACTTCCTTACTAATTACAATAACCGTAATACGTTACTATGCTGCTCAATTATTGAAAATTCATGTATGCTACATTCCCTAGCAAGAAGACGTTATAGGGTAGTTTCTTGTGTTTGATTTTGAAAATTATTTTATCAAAATTGGTTGAAAAATAAAGCAGTTATTCATATTTGAAATATTGTTGTGAGCAAAAGTGGGAACGTGGAGGGGTTATCGCGCTATCTCTTTCGCACGCACGCAGCGTTATGGCCGGCGATTTTCGGTGACGTCAAGGTGTAATATTACTGTTATTTGACAACTACCCCTGCCACCAAATTTCAAAGCTTTATAACTTACTAATCATTGCTCCAATTTTGAAAATTCTTTTTCTGTTAGATTTTGGATGGCATACATTTTTGATAAATGTATGAAAAATAAGTATTCAACTACCCTATTGTAAAGGCCTTGTTTGTGACATTTTATTTTAAATCTGACTTTTATTAGCATTAAGCATTTAAAAGTTTATAACCGCTTATACTAATGGTTCGTGAACTCAATATGTTTAAGGCAAGTTTTTTAATCAATAACTAAATTATTTTTTATTTTATTTTATCAATTACCGTCACTATTTTTACAGGAGTAGCTTAAATTAATTGATCAATAAATATAATAATAGAAGATTGTGAAGCGATCAGATTCGTGATCACAAAGCAAAAAAAACTCGAAGTATATAAGACTAGTTTACATTCATTTTGTTTTGGTTTGCTGTCAATACTTAAACTGTTGATGATTATACTCTGTAAAAACGATTTTTTGTATAACGATTCTACATTTTTAGGGTTCCGTACCCCAAAACGAAAAAAAGAACCCTTATAGGATCACTTTGTGGTCCGTCCGCCTGTTTGTTTGCCTGTCAAGACCCTTTTTCTCAGGAACGCGTAGAGGTATCGGGTTCAAATTTATAAAATACTCGGGTTTACTGTCTCTTTCACTGTGACAAAAATCAAACTTGTAAGTCAACGCGATCAAAAGATATGACCGTTTATGTTGCATATTTTCGCATATTTTGCGATTTCGCAAGAGAATAAAAATCTATGGTACTTCCCGGCTCCCGCTGACTTAAAATCATGAAATTTGGCAAGAAACAAGGCCTAACAGCACATATAGAGGAATTACGAAAACCGTGAATATGTACTTTAATTACAAACAAAAGGAGTTTACTATTACAATTTTTTTTTATTGCGTTGAATGACGAGATGAGCATGCCGTTCGCCTGATGGTAAGCGATACGACCACCCATAAACAGTAGCAACACCATCCAGCACCTTGAGTTACAAAGCACT
Source organism: Sphinx pinastri (assembly GCA_947568825.1). NCBI lineage: Eukaryota > Metazoa > Arthropoda > Insecta > Lepidoptera > Sphingidae > Sphinx > Sphinx pinastri. The sequence continues at coordinate 7,157,001 of OX387621.1, read as the reverse complement.
GTGTGGCATTCCACTGCGCTCGTCATCCTGAGACATAAGATATGTAATAATATAAGTCTCATTATGTCCAGTAGTTATACTGGCTACAGTGTCCTTCATACCGAAACACAACAGTGCATGCACACAGTTGCTTGGCGGTAGAAATAGACATTGCGGTGGTACCCACCCAGACGGCCTCTTACATAATCATAGACCTACCACCAATTAATCAGTTGGCGTACTATTGAATTTATATACTTAGAAACCTTCGCTTCAAGTTTGTACGGAACCCTCGGTACAACGCGAGTCCAACTCGCACTTGTCCGGTGCTTAATACAATTATTTGTCATCTATCAAAATTAAATTAAAAACAAAAACACGATAAACGTTATAGAATTTCCGATTCACCTCCACAAATCCTTAAAGCTTTACTACCGAATTCAAAGTAGAAAGCAGTAGAAATAAAACACGGCTAGCATTATTTTTGTTTTCCACAGATAGGTGGTTAGAGTCACCTATATAATACACATATGTGTCACGGTGCGGGACAGGCCGCGGCACCGCTTGAATTATTCATGAAACATATGGACCTAAAGCAGACTGGATTTCAGACGAGAATTTTAAAATATCTATACGGTGCTTTAAAATTGAATATTGTTTTATAAAGAGCAATATAACGTGCCTCGTTTTATTGCTCAGACCTCTGAAATCATATAATGGGGATCTATGCGGTTTTTGCCCAAACTCCATCAGATTAATACTCGCTGAGTTAATCATTATTTATTGTGCTATGTTTTAGCGGAATAAATTATGTTCAGGATTTAAATATCAAAATGCTGTTGTGATGTATTGCGTTATTTGTGACATGAGTAAAGTGTGGCATTATTTTCTATTCAAATGTATTTGTTGTGATGAAACTGTTTAATGGTTTATGTTGTTGAAAGCGGTTTGTGTTGCGATTTTCTTCAACGTGCATGACATTTTAAGGACTTATATGTTCACGATAGGTACGATTGGTATGAACTCTATAGACACGACAAACGTTCAATTTTAAAACTGGTCAGGGTATTGCCAGTAAACTTATAGTTTGGCCAATCGCCAGCAATAAGGGGCTCTGGACGGTGAAATAAGAACAATCAATTTTGACATATCTATTGTATGAAGTTTTACAATTCACATTGAAGCCTACGCGATCACAGAACAGAGATAGAAAGCGATAATAAATATACATTGGGTTAATAGCACGAGTGCTTACGTTATTCATACCGTTTTAATTAAAACAGTCGATGTATGGCCCACTCTAAAGAATGAAGAACATTATTAACTCCGCGTAAAATATAAATTACATGCACAACGAAAACAGCAAGTGTACATACATATGTATGTACCGTGTACGTCGCCTGCTTGCATTATTTAACTAAGCTTCGCGCGAGATGGAAGAAAAATGAGATTTTTGGCCCTTTTGTCATTTAATAACATGTTTGCTTTCGGCAAGTGTTTTAGCTTGTTCAAATAATAAAAAACTTTGTTCATAAAACTAAAGAGCTCCATAAAATCTTTGTTTGCGAAATGCTGTGAAGAATAGTTATTATGTGTTGATTGTTTTTGAGTATCGTTTGAATTTCGAGTTGTGGTTTGTGTGGAGCACATCTTGCGGGGAACTTGTTAAAGTCCAACGAAGAGAAGTTCCCCATACTCCTGCATTCCTTGTACGCCGCAGTATAGTGCCCTGTATAAACATTTTCCCTAATTATTTCAGCTATGTTAGCGTATCTTATAATTATTACTTTTAAAGCTAAAGCTTTTGTAGTTTTATATACTGAAGTCGTCTATATATCTATTATGATTGGTCAATGAAATCTCATAAAATCGTAACAAAATTTTACTGCTACCGAAGACCTTTTAAAAATGAATTTGAAATAACATGATCTAAATCTAAATTGCTATAAAAGTTTCACTTACGTCTAAGACCGACGTACTCCTCATGCGTTTGTTTTATAATTTATGGTGACCATTTATTAGTTTACGAATACGATCTAAACGTTAAACTTTGCACAATCAATACTGTACAGATTTCTATAAATTAACGAATAAACATTAAACACCCATCACGATTTTATTTCCGAAGGGGTAGGCAGAGGCGCAACTAGTGCACCCACTCTTCGCAGTGTGTGTTCCGTCCTAGTATGTGATAGGGCCGAGCCTACCGCCATATCGAGCACAAACTCTGGGATACTGAGAACATGAATTAATTATTTTGGAAAAAGACAGACACAGCTCTTTGCATACTAAGCTCGTAAGAAATTAAAATAAGATCTTAAATTTCACTTTAAATTAAACATAAGTATAGTAAATCCCGTAGTTTTAAGTTAAGAAATTTTCAAACTATCATTACACGGATGTGTTGGCAAACCGTGTTTTCACTTCAAGCATGACGCGTGTAAGTAAGTTTCCGAACTTCAACATGCAGTCTCACTATAACTCGTCGCTCAAAATATTTAACTCGTTTTAGTGTATTTGACGCCTTCTGATACAAAAGCTATATTGCAAAATAGCAGAGCGGTTTTATTTTCCGTACGATAGTTTTTCAGTAAATCCAGTAAGTACCTATTTTCGGTATTATTAGCTTTTTGAAACTAAGACCGGGTTTTTTCTACTGTAGTTAGGGTAATCTTCGGTGTTATTAAGCTGGACGCGCTCGCAGAGCTTCAAGTGCTTCAGGTGCTGCGAGCGCGTCCAGCTTAATAAGACCCTGACAAAAATATAACTACAGTTGCAAAAACGGGGTCTAAGATTCCGCCTAGTACCATGTTGTATTCTGTGCTAATAGGCCTCTTATCATCATCATCATCATACCAGCCCTGTATAATATACTGCCCACTGCTGAGCACGGGCCTCCTCTACTACTGAGAGGCCTCTTATGTTAACGCCTAATGCATTAATATTAAACACGTTTCGAAGACGTTGTTTCAGACGTGGCCGTACGCAGTACTTGTTATATATTTCAGACAAACACACTTTTAAGGTATTTTGAATTAACGATATGCCATATAAAAATATTTAATCTTCCAGACATTTATTTATTTATTTTAAATTGAAATTGTTGTCAGTCTGAGTTTTCCTCATCTCATTTAGTTTAAATCCAAGGACATCCTAATTTTAGTCCGCAAAATTTCTAACCTTATTTGTTTTAAATTGTTTTCTGTAATTAAATGTCGGTGAAGATATTCAGGCGGAGTGTAATTAAGACAACGTTCCTAATGGAAAGCAATAATCTTCAAGCCGGTTGTAAATTGCGGTATCGTTATTTCAGCTCAAACTTTGTCAAGGAACGTTTAACATTTGAATTCATTGATTATACCGTCAGACACTTGACAGATGAGACTGACACTTTAATAACGACAGTAATATTATGTTAATTATAAGGTCGGACAAACTTAGCTGGCCGGTATGACAATTTCTTGACATTTCACGGAATACTATGTGTAGGGAAGAGAATAAAAAATCGTTTGCTCCAAATAACCGATTCTTGAATGCAATCGATATTTTATTCAAGGAGTTTATTATCGTATGTAAATAGCGTTAGATTATTATTAAATCTTACACATTACAATCGGAGTTGTTTTTTAATACAATAGTTGGTTATTGTTAGTCGTTCACCTTTATTTTCCGATAAAACTTCACTATTATCCTTTCATAACTTTTATATTGGTTATTAGTCATTACAAAGAAATAATTAAGTGTGTATAATGAAACTAGTATAACAAATAAGTGCTGCGGCTTAAATTATTTACTTTGGAGATCTTCATTTTCATTCTTCTAGCATGAAATGTGTAATTTAAAAAAAACATCTAACGCATTGTTCAATTCTGTTTGTAAAATGTACTTACAACAGAATTTTTAAATTTACAGCAGTGTTTTTATTTACATCCAATGTTTAGGTTTTTTTAAGTAATCGGTTACGTTTGTTTGCCAAGCATATATAAAACTTTCCCAACACTACGATCATAAACTGCAGTATACAACTTGTAAAAGCGTCGCGTTGATATATGAGTCACGATTATATTCTTTATTTCAGTATATTTTTACAATATTAAATAAAATATGTTACATAAGTATGATACTCTTTTTTATAATGTATGGAAAACATGATAAGTATTTGTCATTATGTAGTCGACTTTGAATTTTTTGGGTAGACGCTGTCTCAAAGCTATCGCGTCGTGAAAAATTTGAATTGTCATACCGGCCAGCTAAGTTTGTCCAACCAAAAGCCATGAGTTCCAAAAGCATTTAGAAATGTCTCATCACGTAATTTATAAAAATAAAGATGTTTTGAAGATAATATTCAATACAAACAAATCGGTAATTAAGGGAACATAACCTCCTAACTTTGCTTTAATAACATCAATGTAACTAGCTCCCATCTAAAAAAAGCTTATTCTCGCCACGCTAGGTATCAATAAAATTCAGCCGGAACCCACATTTTATCATTTATGACCATTGATGTATTAAAAACCCTTTATGACATAACATATACATACACACTCACGCCCTTATCCCATAGGGGTAGGCAGAGACTATTGAGCGCCACATGCTACGTTCTTGACACACCTCTTTCGCTTCTTCCACATTCATAGTTCTTTTCATACATTTTCGTCGGTTAAAGGTACTCCTGACCTGCCCCTTTCGGAGAAGATCATTTATTTGGTCAGCGAACGTTCTCCTCGGGCGTCCCCTTCCAGCCGTACCATCCACATTCGCTCGATAAATACCTTTTGTGTTCCGTCTTTCATCCATCCTCTCCACGTGCCCAAACCATCTCAGCATACTTCTTTCAATCTTAGTCACCACATCATCCTTCAACTTATGACATAATAAAAATAAATTATAGCTATAAGTTTATTTTTTATCCACATGGGGCTCTTGTGTCGATTTTGTGCTGCCCCCTATAGTTCGTGCAAGTTCCCTATACTTTACAGTTAAAATTAAGACGACGAGGAACGTATACCAACGTAACCGTAACGGAAGACCAGCGCTGGTTTTTATCAGCTTATGCGGAGTTGGGGTCGTTTTTGTAACAAGCAATTTTAATTTTAAGTGTGTAATTATTATCTTTTAATCTAGCTTGTTACAAATAAATATATTTTTTCTTTCTTTGTTTCTTTCTTTATCGGTGAAATTGTGCCGTTTTTATACTTCAAGCTAGACTGTTACGTAATGATCACATGGGTAAGCCTGTTCAATTGATAGTGAACACGCAATGTTATGTTTTAATTATCTTTAATTATTTGTTTCACGTTCAACGCATTTCGCTGCCTTTTGTGTTTCAATTGATATGATATTAAACCGCAATTACCGACCTCTGTTACCAGATAGGTCTATTTTATATTTATTCATCAATTATTTACTGGGAGCTGAAGTACCGCTTCTATCCCTGATCGAGTAAAGTAGATTATTTCATTGAACATCCGAACAATTTCATTATCTGTTGATATTCTACTCTATATTTAAAAAAAAATCGGTGGCATCTTTTTCAATCCACCAGAACCAGTTTATCAATCTCAAATCTTTATGGCCACTTAAAGTTGCCAAGATGAGGCTATCACAACGATATAACTCGTTAATTGGACAACCTGTAATTAACAAGAGCACTCGAAAAGTGGGTACATATTCCGGAATGGCGACGAAGTTAATAGGAATAATGTGAGTATAAATGGGAAAAGTTTGCTCATTTAGTAGCGCCTTCGCGTCCGCCGGCGCGATCTCGGCGGCCCACCACACAGACCGAATCCTACTACTTTACAATCACCCCTTTTTGTAAAATTACGATGCTCACGTGATCCGACTAGCAAAGATGCGAGGATATCAACGAGTGTCTAACACATTTCCTAATGCTGTACATTTAATTTCATCACCATAGGTTAGCTTGTAATATTTGAGCATGACCATACGTATACATTTCAGTTTAAAATTGAGGTAAACCGTAATAAAAGTGAATGTAACGAACCGCAACGAAATCGAACGGTACGCTTCGAACAACACCGCATTCCAGTTGTTGAAAATTAATATATAAAATTAACGGACACGTACCTGGATAATGGACTGTATTATTTTCTTCTCAATTGTGTCGAGCACATCAATAGAATTTTGGAAAAAAATAAATAAATCGTTCCACTTGGACAAGGCCTCACTAAACAAAAGTTCAGTTGTGGCATTATGTGCAACCGAGTGAAGTATCTATTATCAGGAAATTGCTATAAATATTTTTACCATTATTGAACATAATAATTACTTTTGTAGTTGCACATGAAACAGCAGTGTATTCATTTCGTAAGCTATAAACAGCACACTGAGTATCCTGAATTATAAATTGTACATGATTTTAGTTTGGTTTATTTTATTTATGAACGTGAAATATCCGGCACGAATTAAATTATAAAGCGCGCCGACGGGCGATGTGTGCGCACTTGACCCTGTCGGCCGATGAAAAATTAACGAACGACCGCCACAAAAGGAAATTGCAACCGCGGCTCCGAGAACGTGTGAACCCTTTACCTTAGGTACGGCTAGTGGGAAATGAAAGCGCCGCGGGGAAAAAACCCCAGCATACGAACAAATATATTTTATTTGCAGACTTAAGATACAGGCGGGCCGTTTAGTTTTCACGGTGGATACTCCCGCTGTCCCTCTCACTTATTATTTCAGACCTTCGCTATGGAGACCTGGAAAGTTTACTGCGGCCTAAATAGGCGCGCGACGAAGGCCACCCCGCAGCACGTGACGCAACAAATAAAACCCCACTTAATTCACAGATCCGACTGGTAAATTTATGCCGCGCAGTATCTCTTTAATGCCGGGGCCGTGACAGCGCGTACATATCAACCTCCCTTCGCTCAAAACGTAAGCGACAAGTCGTTTGAATCAACAATCGATGAGCCCCGCTTGAAACGCCTATACTGTAGATAACTACCTTGTCTGAATTAATAGCTTTCGAACAGGCACCGCCTCTACATACCTACGTGAATTGGTTGTGCGTTATCTGCGCGTAATTCAAAGCTATTCCTTTGTGGAGCGGAGCCTATACATATTGATTCGTAATTTGATGCGATATTGATAGCAAGCGTAACTATGACAAAGTCAAATCATTGGCAATTATATGTCAATTGGAATAACAGATGGGATCGGGACCGTTCTAAATATGGAAAATTGCATTATACTAAATCGCTTCGGTAGCACGATAAGTGGTAATCCCTGTTTCTAAATAATAGCGAAAGTTAGTCCGCTTTAGAAAACATCACATAGAAGGCTTCTAGAAAAAACCGATCTTCTCGCATTTCGATTCATGATTAAGTTCTATTGAATAGTAAAACCGTTCTTACCTAACATTTACATAATATGCCAAGGCAGAAATAAAGTAACAAATGACTACAATAAATATTTTTTTTCGATAGGTTTACTTTAAATGTGGACGTGTACAGTTGAGAATGGAACGGTCTGCCGAGACAATGTCCGGTGGTTCAAAACCCAAGGCACACACCTCTGACTTTTCGAAGTTATGTGTGTATTGTTTATAAATTATCGTTCGCTTTAACGGTGAAGGAAAACGTCGTGAGGAAACCTACATACCTGAGAATTCTCCATAAGAATTTCTAGGGTATGTGAAGTCTACCAATCCGCACTAGGCCAGCGTGGTGGACTAAGGCCTAAACCCTCTCAGTAGTAGAGGAGGTCCATGCTCAGCAGTGGGCAGTATATAATATAGGGCTGGTATTATATTGCTTTAAAGTTATTAAATATATAAGTAGCTTAGTTATTGCATTTACAGGACCATTGATTGTTTAATTATATTAAAACGCGAGTAATAAAACATAAATAGCAAAAATGAGGTAACATCGCTTCGCGACACAAATAATAAATTCACAAAGTTGCGAAATGTACGTTTAACTGTCGGAGCGCTATCTTAATTACAAATTGCAAATTACGAACTCCATGACGAAAACTTTTAAAATGTAAAAGTGCAATGGTACAATTAGCAAATAAAAGCTAAAGTTTTTAATAGATTTTCGTCTGGGAGTGAAGCAGTGGCCTCCTTTATCTACCTAGTCTGTTCCAAATACGGTAAATTTAAAACGGCAATCTAGCACATTTTTAGTGAAATTCGACAAAATGGAAACAATTTCTCTCTAAAGCTCTACATTTATTTTACCTAAATAAAACACGATTTGTTAACCTAGTTGATTTTAAAAAAGGATCACATTAAAGATTAAATACAACCATTATTTATATGATCACGTATACTTTGGTTAGCTTTACTAATATAATTTACATTACATTTTTACTTAAACTCATTTTGGCAGTGTAATAATTTATTAACGCTAAGTGCTCCTGTTAAATAAATTGTTTTAATTATGTGCCTGGGATTATTTTGATCGTGTCTTAACCCGGCTTTAGACTATCCTCCCATGCCAACGTCAAAGCTCTGCTCGACAAAAATGTGAAAATTTAGCGTAAAACTACAATTGCCTATCACGTTAATTACTTTGTTTAAACATTCTCCTTTAGAACAAAATTGAGGGTAACTTCAATGACTGACCGGTATTTTCAAATCAAAATATGTAAAACTTTTAGAAGTTTTTGAAGTGAAAACTTCTTCAGCGGCGTTGCGCACTTTTTTGGGATGGGTATAAAATGTTAAACTCGCGTACTCGCGTCAGGATCACGTGACCGAATTCTGAGGAAAATGCATGCGGAGGTTTTACCATCGCTTACTAATATGAACCTTAAATACAATGCGTAGAAGCTATAATTCTTGAAACGAGTACATTTTTATTTATTCACGTTATTAAAACCATCCCTTACTAATATGAACCTTAAATACATTTTCGTAGAAACTATTTCCCCAGCGTGGGCACGGCATGAGTACAAAAGAACGTAAGTTTCTTTTTTCAAATTTTGATTTATTCTACTTTGGTTGTGATGACCATTGACATTTATCAAAAATAAGAATAAACGTGCTTTGCTCGCGTTTAAAAAACTACTTTATGTGGTAGGCGTAAGATCGAATTTGTGTTTAGTCAATCAAAATGTATAATTGTTTGTTTCTTTTTAACCGACTTTCAAAAGGAGGAGGTTATTTTAGTTTGACTTATCGACGACACTTATTGATGTGTTATAGAAATGCTAGTACTTTTATACTGATAAATAAAGCAATTCGTGAATTCGTAACTTGAACATTAACGTTGTGCATTTTTGAATATTTTGGAATGGTTAGGGAATAATTTCGCACTAACTTTTTTTATTTTTTTTATAGCATAGAATGACGAGACGAGCATGCCGTTCGCCTGATGGTAAGCGATATGACCACCCATAAACATTAGCAACACCATCCAGCACCTTGAGTTACAAAGTACTGTGTGTGGCATTCCACTGCGCTCGTCATCCTGAAACATTAGATGTTAAGTCTAATCATGCTTATTAATTGGCTATAGTGTCCATCAAACCTAAATACAGCAGTCCTGGTACAGTGCTGCTTGGAAGAAAAATAGACATTGCGGTGTTAACTACCTAGCTGGACTCTCGAATATGACAGACCTATCATATAGTGACGTGTTAACGACAAAAGTTTAATAGAGACATGTTTATAGATACCGATATGTCTTACTTACCTTAGGGTAGTTTCCTATGTTGGATTCTATAAATTATTTTATATGTAACAGATAATAATACGAAAAAATAAATTCTTCTGTAAAATCAGCATCAAAGTTGGTAGAAAAATTAAGTAGTTATTCATATTTGAAATGTCGTTTTGAGCAAAAGTGGGGGCGTGGTGGGGATAGCGCGCTAACTCTTTCTCACGCACGCAGCGTTATGGCCGGTGACACTCGGTAACGTCACAGTCTGATATTGGTGTTAATTGACAACTACCCCTTCCACCAAATTTCAAAGTTTTATAACTTACTTGTTATTGTGCCAATTTCGAAAAATATTTTTCCGTTACATTTTGGATGACATATGTCATCTAAAATCTTTAAAATACATTTATCAAACATATATATGTTTGATAAATGTATATTAAAAAGCAGTCTACTACCGTATTACTAAAATTAGAGTGTACCCTAAGTATAATAACACAAGGATCATATTTCGGCTATTACATGATTATCCTTCAGATTTAGCGTGGTAGCACTTGATCTCTTCGGAAAATTGTCGACAAAGGTTCAATAAATAATATTCAATAAAAAGAAAATTCCGTAATTTAATTTCTTCTTTCTTCTTCTTCTTCTTCAGCCTTTAGAAGTCCACTGCTGAACATAGGCCTCCCTCAAAGATTTCCAGACCTGTCAACCTGTAATTATAACTTGCAGATGATAAATACTGACCCCGCATCATACAATTCTCTTAGTAGTCAAGTATCCCCCTGGTCTCAGCAGGTATCATAATACAGAACTGATTAGTCATAACATATAATATAATAATATATATAATAATACCAGCCCTGTATTATATACTGCCCACTGCTGAGCACGGGCCTCCTCTACTGCTGAGAGGGGTTAGGCCTTAGTCCACCACGCTGGCCTAGTGCGGGTTGGCAGACTTCACATACCCTCGAAGTTCTTATAGAGAATTCTCAGGTATGTAGGTTTCCTCACGATGTTTTCCTTCACCGTTAAAGTGAAGGATAATTGATAAACAATACACACATAACTTCGAAAAGTCAGAGGTGTGTGCCCTAGGTTTTGAACCTCCGGACATTGTCTCGGCAGACCGTTCCATTACCAACTAGGCTATCGTCCACTTCCAACATACTAAGTTTTAATCCCACATTAAGATTACTCTCTTGTATCATGGCGAGTGATTTAATCCCACTCGAGACAAATATTTGAATCAAAGAAACACGTTTGGAAATTCTGATTCGCCAATCCTCAGAAGGGCCTTTGCAAGCGCACTTCGTGGCTTGAACCTCCGTTATTACTACTTACATACAGTTTAAACTTAGTGCTGAATTCTTCTACAACATTCAATACTTCATAAGTTACGCTTATTACGCTAAATCGGATGGCTTTAATACTGATTCCTGTCTGACATAAACTGCTTAGCTTTGACGGCTCTAAGAGCACAAAATTTTGTATATCATCTTTACACAACGTAGGGAAGCGCTATGAAAGGGTTATTGAAAAATCGTTCAGAAGACTATACAAAATGGTTTTAAATCCCGCCAATAACATCGTTAGTACCCATATAAAAGGTCGATTCATAACATTTTATGAAAGTAATAATTTTAATATACAAAAAATTCCATCATCGGCATAAATTGAAGTCCGCGCATTTTATCGTATTTGAAATGAAAGTGGAATGTAGGAATTAAATGTCCGGTATGCCGAATGAATTTGCAACGTGTATTATAGAATTAGCGCACTTATTACAATATATTTTATTTTTTGGTTGCCTCGGTGGCGTAGTTGTATTACGCTACGACTGCAATGCCGTCTCGAGCTCTTACTGGTGGTAGGTCTCTCATATGTAATAGTCCGTCTGGGTGGGTACCACCGCAATGTCTATTTCTACCCCCAAGCAGCAGTGTGCATGCACTGTTGTGTTTCGTCTTGAAGGACATTGTAGCCAGTGTAACTACAGGACATAGTGAGACTTAACACCTAATGTCTCAGGATGACGAGCGCAGTGGAATGCCACACAGTACTTTGTAAATTAAGGTGCTGGATGGTGTTGCTACTGTTTATGGGTGGTCGTATCGCTACCCATCAGGCGAACGGCATGCTCGGCTCGTCATTCAATACAATAAAAAAAAACACCAATCTTCCCACTAATCGCTGATGTCTCATCCTCTCCCAGTGACCGTCCTGAGCTTAGGTTCATAACCCGTTAGTGGGTTGCCCTCAGCATGATTACTTAACGAAAAGGGTTGCGAGCGCTCAAAGCGCTCACCCGAAAGGCCCGTGTGGCCAGAAAAGCGGACTCGCGTCTGGCTACTGGCATTGAGTTAAATCCTCATGAGAGCATGTAACGTAACCAATTTCTTTTTAATGAGACACTGGTACAATTCTGGTTGAGTCGACATGGCATACTGTAGGTATATTAAATAACAACGTGACTTCCCCACCATAAATGTGCATACAGATTACAGACATATTGGTACCTAATAAAGACATTTTCCAAGTAAAATATACTTTATAAAAGCTATGTTCTATAAAAATGTGGCAAAAGTACTGAAACCATAAAACGCCCTTCGAGAGAAACCCAACTGCGGTTCTGATATTATGCTCGTAATATTAAAACAGAAAAAATGTCTGTAAAATGTACTATAATACAGAAGACCGGCTACTCATAATTTTTCTCAATTTATCATACATATCTATTAACAAAACATTGCAGTAAGTATTTTTTTTATTGCATTGAATGACGAGACGAGCATGCCGTTGGCCTGATGATAAGCGATACGACCATCCATAAACAGTAGAAACACCATCCATCACCTTGAGTTACAAAGTACTGTAAGGCATTCTACTGCGCTCGTCATCCTGAGATATAAGATGTTAAGTCTCACTATGTCCTGTAGTTACACTGGCTACAATGTCCTTCAAATCGAAACACAACAGTGCATGCACACTGCTGCTTGGCAGTAGAAATAGACGTTGCGGTGGTACCCACCTAGACGGACTCTTACATACGAGAGATCTACCACCAGTATAAAAAGTAAGTATAGAGTTTTTAAACCTAACAAAGCCTTCAAGAAAATTGGGTTTTTAAATCCATTACATACGTGGCGAAAAATTACGCCATTTTTTCTAAAAAGGGCTGGGATTTGTTTTTCTTAACACCTACGCGTGATACGTATGATGGAATATTTTCGAATAAATTATGTAAATGTATTCCAGTTTGAAGTTCAAATTTACAGAACGACAGCATACATATCATAAAAGCTTAAACCGTGAGACGAAACTAATGTTTATGATACCATATTTAAAAAAGTTGAAGAAAACTTTAAGTAACCGTTTCTATATTTTGTAAAAAAGCGGTTTAACCCATCAACGCCCGCTTATATATAGCTATAAGCTAATTTCCTTATATAAATGGACACCGGTGTCCACAGCGGGCGTCTAAGGATTAATATTCTTTTCATGTTTGTAACAGCAACCTTAAACTTTTCGTGATAGATTCTAGAATTGCTTACGCAATAAAATGACCTCTTTCTATTATTGTAAACTAACTTTTGCTCGCGGCTCCGCCCACGTGAAGAAGTTTTTCCGGGATAAAAGTCTCGCTTTTTATTTTCCTGGTATAAAAAGTGTTAATCCAGGACATGAACTACCAGTGTGCCAAATTTCAGCTAAATCTGTTAAACAATTTTGGAGATGTGCAGTAATGAACAAATAAAAAAACAGACAGAAAAGAATTATAAAAATCGCTGTTTTTAAGCTATTGCATAGCTTCTATCGCGGGCCTTGAGCGTGGAGACCGAATTCGGAAATTCCGTAACGAAAATAACCTGACATCTTTTTTATCTTACTAATATGAACCTTAAATACAATGCGTAGAAGCTATAATTCTTGAAACGAGTATATTTTTATTTATTTTATTTATTAAAGTCATTAAAACCATTTCTTACTAATTTAATATGAACCTTAAATACATTGCGTAGAAGCTATTTCCCCAGCGTTGGCACGGCACGAGTACAAAAGAATCGAACGTAACATTCTTTTTTAAAATTTTGATGACCATTGCATTTCTGACATTTATCAATTACAAGACTAAACGTGCGTTGCTCGCGTTTAAAAATCTACTTTATGTGGTAAGCGTAAGATCGAATTTGTGTTTAGTCAATCAAAATTTGTGATAAAAAATGCTATGCAATAGCTTTACCGCGGCAGTCTCCCAGTGCCACACGTATTTTTTTTTTCATTAGGTACTGTTCTTTAGTCACCCCTTTTCTTTTTTATCACATTTCTTTACATATACAGACACACTGGTTCTACTGCTTTATTATATGTAATATAAATCATGTTGCTCACTTAATACAGGAACCATTTTCCAATTTATTACCCAAACTCTAAAGACAGAGGAAAACATAAAAATCATCAAACGTGTTGGTAAAATCCCTGAACTTTGTTTAAACTTATATTAAAACGGAAGGTCTTATTACCCGTTTCGCTATTCATTAACAGACATAAAGAGTTATAAATAAATTGCCAACTTTAGTCCAGTTATAATTCATTTTCCTAGAGGAATTGCAAACGTGTGACATGAAAAGTGAAAGAATGCAATTAGCATTGCAAAATGTACGCTATGCAGATAGCCGTAGACTAGTTTTTATTAGCAGATGGAAAATCTACAATTTTATTCTATGTATAGATGTGACCTAATAAGGCGACGTGTTGACCTAAATGCCTGGACCAGTCCACCGGTTAAATATGCAAGACGTCACGTCGAAGTGTTCGACTATTAGCCTACAGGTAGAGATTTTATTGTTTCCATTTGCAATTTGGAAGAATTTTAAGCTGTCTGACTTTAATGTCTTAGTAATACGAGAATCTAATTTATACGACAAAAGTTTTCTACCGCAAATTTAGGAAAGTTAGAGTGTTTTCGCATAGAATTCGTCTCTTAATTGCAACTTTTAATACCGTTTCAATATTGAGATTATGTGGCTTTTACTATCAATATGGTGGAATTAAAAGCAATACCGATTACCGCTGCGGGTATAAACTGATACTTCAAACAATACATGAAGTAATTTCCATTGATGTGTGTGGGTAAACGAAGAGATTATTCCATGCAAAATCTAGCACTAGACTTTTTTTTTTTTTTTTTTTTTTTTTTCGCGGAGAAAGTGACTTATTACTACCGCCCAGCCTTCAAGGGGGGCGACTGAGCGGTTATGTTGGGTTCACCGTGCCTTACGACCCGGCGTTGAGCCGCCCGGAGAGATGTAACCATCGGGCGACCGCCGGGCCGAGTCCCTAACCTATGTACAACGCACGGCATACCAACCAAAACTCCGCGGTGGCCATCTTCGGCGCATTAGGGACGGCTGTGGGCTTCCTCTGACGGAAGTGTCTAAGTTGTCGTCCGCAGCCGCCCCTGCGCGGTGCCGCCTAGTGCGGCCCGTCTCCTGTTTGGGGGGGGGGGCTCAGAAGCCCCCGCACACCGAAGGACGCTCTCAGCGTCAACGGCAACGTGAGGCCTACCAGCCACGCTGCCGTCCATCACAGGGATCGCAACAATGTGCTACACAAAATTAAAGACGGACAGCCCCCTGCCGCCCGCCTGCGACCCCCGGTGGCCCCTATTAGTCGCCTTTTACGACAGGCAGGGGATACCGTGGTGGAATTCTCCAAACGCCCCCAATCCACAGGGCGGAAGACGCCGGTCAGTCGTCCACCCGGCGCCTCCTACGTCTTGTCTGGCGGCGGGAGGGATCTCCGCGCCTCCGAGCCCTCTCGGCACTCTCCTTCCGCGAGAGGACCACCTCACAGAAGTGTGCCACCGCACGCCAGGACCTCCGGCTGTCGACCATGGAAGCGACCACGGCTGGCAGCGAGAGGTCTCCTCCGAAGACTGCTCTGAGAGCGCTGCGCTCCTCATCCCAGGCTGGGCAAAACTCTAACGTATGCTGGGCCGTATCCAGCGGGCAGTTGTCACAGTGGTGACACACGGCCGACACCTCCTTCCGCACTACCCGCCACAAGAACTCACCGAAACAACCATGCCCGGTGAGCACCTGCGTCAGGCGAAACGATGCCGCACCGTGGCGCCTGTCCAGCCATTCGGCAAAGACAGGACGCACTGCCGCAACGACCCTGAGCCCCGCTGACGGGGCTTCCAGCCTGAGACGCCACTCCTCCACGGCGGCTCGCCGTAGGGAGGCCCTCATGGCCTCCACCTCCTTCAGGGCCGGCTGTTGCCCGCGACTGGACGCCTCCTCCCGCCAATGAAAGACATCGGAGAGGGATTTGGCGTCCAGATCCCAGGGCAGAAATCCGGCCAACAAACAAGCCGCCTCGAAAGAGACCGTGCGGTATGCCCTGATCGCCCGCTGCGCCAAAGCTCTCTGCGGAGTGCGCAGGAGGGCGACGCAGGGGCGGTTCAGGGAGTCAGCCCAAACGGGGCTGCCATAGAGGGCCATGGACCGCACGACTCCGTGATATAACCTCCGGCAAGGGATGCCAGGACCTTCCAGGTTGGGCAGCAGGCTGGACAGAGCGCCCGCTGCCCGAGACAGTTTCGTCCCCAATTTCTTGAAATGGGCGCGGAATTTCCATCGGCTATCTAAGACTAAACCTAGATATTTCATGTCTTTGCCGATGGGAATCCGCACCCCCTCAACCACGATGTGGGCACCGGCCGGTGGCCCTCTCCGATGCAAAATCTAGCACTAGACTGATAAAATATTTGCTTATTAGCTTCAACACAAAACATTCATAATAGCGTTGATACACAATTTTGTTATAGAAGACGCAATATAATTTATTAGTTTCTCTTCTTTTCAGGACCTGCGTTCTCTTCAACCAAGTTTATGATTTTTACGTCAATGCCTATTACCGAATTTGTTTTGGTTATAAAATTGATTATATAACGTACTTTATACCTAATACTATTATGCTACGATTAGTGGACGATAGCCCAGTTGGGAATGGAACGGTCTACTGAAAATGTCCGCGGTTCAAAGCCCAAGGTACACACCTCTTTTTTTTTGTTTCGCGGAGAAAGTACATTACCCAGCCGTCGTGGGGGGCGACTGAGCGGTTATTTAGGGTTCATCGTGCCTTCCTATACACGGCATACCAACTAAAACTCCGCGGAGGCCATCTTGGCGTATTAGCGACGGCTGCGGGCTTCCTCTGACGGAAGTATCTAAGTTGTCGTCCGCAACCACCCCTGAAGGCATACACCTCTGACTTTTCGAAGTTATGTGTGTAATGTTTATCCATAATTATCGTTTGCTTTAACAGTGAATGAAAACTGTCTGCCAAACCGTACTAGGCCAGCGTCGTGGACTAAGGCCTAAACCCTCTCAGTAGTGAGAGGTCCGTGCTCAGCAGTGACCAGTATGTAATATAGGGTTGGTATTATAATATTAACATTAGGCAGTCTTTTAGCTGCCTTTAAAGTTATGTAATTTCTATTGGTTTAAACTTAAAATAAAGAGGCCACCAAACGTCTCATTCCAAGCTAATGAGACGTCTACGCAAATGCAGTTGTGAACAAAAGCTTATTTACAATAAATACCGCAATAGCCAATAAAAATATTATATAATATTTTGAAATCAGTAACAATTTATTATAGTAACATTTTGTGGAAACTAATAAAAATTAAATTTAAAATTAATTAATCCCCGACACGAAAAACCTCTCAAAAGTAAAATAACATTCTTATCAGCCCACACACACTATATCTGCTATATGTTGCGAAAGACTTGGGTATTCCGCAGACTACTTGATGCTGTAGCATCAGATTAAGGTTAACATGTCTTAAAAATATTGCCGAAGTCACAGTTCACCCAATTTTAAATCAATCGGAGTTGTGAAAATTCGAAATGACCTGATAATCTTCAAACGCCTGAACAGATCTTCATAAATTATGCCTAAGAACCATCTCGATCACATCAGCTTTCTAACAAAAAAATCGTCAAAATCGGTCCATTCGTTTGAAGGCTCCGATGCCACAGACATACACAGATACACACCCTAAAGTTATAACACCCCTCTTTTTTGTCGCGGGTTAAAAAGTAGCTCAGCATTCAACAGAACAACGACATAAGGTATGTACTATAATTTACCCTTTAGTCAGTTCATTTTAATATCAAACGTAAACAAGATTTATATTCTTCTCCATGTAAATGAAGTCGCAAGTTACAGCTAGTGAAGCTATAAATGTCGAGTAAATTAGCTGTCGGAAAAAAATGGGCGCCACAAAATTATCAATTCCACCGTTGTAGTCTGAAACCAAGATAATTTCGACTCTATTGAATGTATCTCCTATAAAGAGATTTTATAGGAAAATATGATGATGATAATGTTATATGGCGCTTCTGGTAGTTGATTTGCTATTACCAGCTACGCTATATAATTGCTAGTATTTTCACGTATAAAGTTTATATTATCCATGCTAATAACGAAATTTAGTGACACCTTTAACTTATCTTTTTTATGTATGTTATTGTTTTTGCTAATGAAGTAGAGGAGGCCCGTCAGCAGTGGGCAGTATAATATAATATAGGGCTGATTATATTGCATTATTTTTGCTATAATAGAAGGCAAACGATCACACGAGGCATCTAATTGTAAATTATCTTTAGTACTTATTGAATGTTTTGTTACAGGTCACGAGTGATCCAAGAGTTCTAAGAGTATATAGAACGGACATTGGGAAAATTTTCATACAAAATTTTGAGCCTGTTCGTCAGTAACTCAAACTACCGCAAACTAGCAAAACACCTATGTAAAATCCATTAGAACATACTTTGAAATGATTGTAATGCGCAAAATGGCATATTTCCTTCCAAAATATTACTTTCTTTCTCAGAACAATAACAAGCACTGTTATTGTTCTGAGCTTTCTTTTCAAAATTTGCGCATACCGAGACGTCTTGTCACACGGATGTGTCAAATAAGATAACGTCTTATTACCAATTGGTAATAACTTTAGGACGAAAAATGTGGTCCTGATGTCCAGTCTATAACTAACCTACCTACAGAAATAGGTGTTCCAATTCTTTATACGTGCAGGCCGTGCGTGCAGGGCAAGTTATCCCACTACACCTGATGATAAGCGGCATGGAGTCCAAATAGAATGTCGACTGACGACAAATGATTATCTCTCGCCAGTAGACAATTATGCCAACCTGTTTGAACCAGATGTACACAGGTTGATCTATAAATAAATTTGAATCTCCAGTATTAATTCGCTATATGAAACGTATATTAAAGCCGTTACTTTAAATCAGTCTTTAGTAAAAATATTGTAGACAAAAGTATTCACAGATTGGAATCTCTGCCTCCATGCTGTAACATTGGTACTTCTAGTGAATAAGTGAACACTTACTCTCTATTCTTATAATTTCATGAATGTGAACGTTTGAAAGAAATTTCTTAGAACTAAAAGCAAACGCTAAATGGATTTAAGTGAAATTAAGTACATAGCTAACCAAGCATTGATTGATATATTATAGGCCACTTTTCATCTCGGAAAACTGTTCAATGGGCTTTATTCTGAGAAAGGAAACAAAAGAGCACCAACTATAAATGGTAAAAATCCGAAATGTTCAGAGATCAGTCACTTTGAACTTTTGCCACCATCCACTCGGTAAATCTTAGATTTTAACCCAGAGACTCCACAAATGGCAACAATAAACACAAACTCTGTGTTTAAAATTATGTCACAGTAATCCTCAGATGGGTCAGGTTAAGTTGGAACTGTGAACATACGCTAGCATTCAATGTTTAATCGTTTTCTGATTGCAGTAATTCATTTTAGTTTTGTCGCGAAAGTACTTCGGCGCACAACTTGAGAACACAAGAATTTGACCAATAGATAGGTTCACTCCTAACTAATATTAACCAACCATTACTATAAAACCTAGCATGGACCAAAGACTAATGGTAAAAGTCAGAAAAAATATGTCTTGTTTATAAAATCCTTATTTATCAAGCCATGTTGGTAAATCTTTAGATTTACTGATATACGGCCTTTTACAGTGACATAAACAAAATGGAGTCTTTCAATGAGGAATACGTATACTGACATCTAGCCGCTAGATTCTAGGGTGTAAACTAAAGCAGGTAAATGACAGACTCATAAATCCGCGCAAATATATATGCGAATACGAAAATGTTTTATGACCTAGATTTGGAAAGTGCAAAGTGTCGCGGTAGGTTTACTGCCAACTCTGGGAACTATAGGTCGCGAAATCTCAAGGCTGTGTTCAACGTTTTATGGTCCCCAGCTATTGTAAATCTTGTATACCTAATTTAGTATCTGCGTTCAATTACTGGATTGAGATCGAGGGAAAATGTAGAATATACAATAGGTATGTATATAGTTAGTTGTAAATTATTGATAGAATGTAGCTTTTTGGGTTTGCTTTTTTATACTTCAATCTCTACCAGTCAATCGGAAGAACCAATCAATTATTGTTAAGAAAAAATTACTGAATTTAGATTTCATGCAAATTTGTTTGCAGATTGTAATTTATTTAACTACAAAATTAGATTTAATGGTTATAAATGGCCGAGGTCGTTTGTGATTGTTTATAAGTGTACCTTTTTACTAAGTAATATAAGTTTAAGCCTAGCACGGTTATCGTGCTTTAAAGTTAAATATTTATCGCTTTATTTAGGTCAAATTTAGCTAAGTGTAATTTGAACAATAATTTTGTAACATAATACATCATAATCTGTTTATTTTGGAATAGTGTATACTGTATACGGTTTTTAGTTTAATTAATTTTAGAGATTTCTGAAAGTCAGAATTTTATTAATTAGGAAAAATATGGTATCGTTTTAAACATATTTATAAATTAATTACATTCACAGTCAGAACAGACTTATCTTAGATATTAAAACGTTTCAATATTCATTAAATCGACTATAACACGATAACACTCAATGATAAAGTACTCACGTCACAACAAGAGGCCGAATTTTCGTGCAGCAAAATCCGATTCGTCATAAAAGTATAATAATAGTGTGGGTCGGGGGTGCCGCAACAACGGCGGTGACCTACACAGCGCGCGCCGCCGCGGCAGTCTTCACTGGAGCTTTCTAATGACCCCAGGCGCTCTGTGCTGCGAATACCGCATACACATTAAACTGATACAAATACTTAATAAGTGATTGAAAACCAGCTTGTTTCACGCGTGTCTAGGACCGGCGTACTTGGGCCCTGACGTGCGCAGCGAATGTAGACCCTATCTTCAACAGGATAACGCCGTTTCCTAATTAGCTAGCAACGAAGGAAAAGCTGGTGAGTTTGTAAATATTTCGCTGTAACTTTTAGTTTGTTTACGAGTATTCATTTACAAATGTGATTAAGTTTAATTTGGTATTTGTAAGCATGACGATTATGAGCAATTTTCGTTTAATATTCAGTGTTGTGTAACATTTCTTTTTTTTTTTTTGTATATAATTTCAATGCACTGAATCCTATTATTAAACGTGTTAGTAGACCGAACAATAGTTTTAGTTTATACAATGTATATTGCTGACGTATTATATTATTAACATAATCTTCAGACGCAGAGTTTGCCAGTTCATAATCTAAGTAAGTATTAAATCTAGAGCCTCTACAGCCTGCGTTACAACATAACATCTCCAAATACCACTTGTGTTGGTTCAAGTACTTGAGCGTTAAATCGTACTACAAGGAGACGGGATTCTCTAAGGATTATATATGTCCATACATAATTTATATATAAACCAATGTTAGTTTATATACCATAGACCACTTGATCGATTGAGCTTGGAGATATTGTACTCGAATTTGAACAGCACTAGAAAATGTAGTTAATTCTAGGGGGCGAATTAAGGAATAAAAGTAAACTTGACTGAATTTGAAATGGATAATGCGGGAATCTTGACCATAGATAGAAGTAATATATACTCGTCCGAGTATAAGTAGATAACTTTAAGTCAAAACTGAAGGTCAACCCGTACACGTGGACGCTGCTTTTATTAAATATTGAAAAAATGTGTGCCATGTATGAGAATTACGACAAAATAATCTAAATCAAATTTTTCATTAGTATATTTCTTTTAGTAATCTGTTCAAATAACCTTCACTCACCTTCTTATAAAAGGAATATTTTAAAAGATAAGGTTATACAGGTTTTGTGATTTCCATGACTAAAGCGAATGATGTGTATGCCCCGCAGCAAGTCGTATGTAGGCCAACGTTCATCCATTTCGGGTGACTAGCGAGCCATTTAGAATTGGAATTTTTGAGCTGCCTGTTTATTTGTGGCCTTCTGACTTCGTCTAACCGTAGGCAATATAGCAATACTGTTGCGAGGTTATATATTACTATTTATATTTATATATATGCTATGGAAAGAGCTATGCTCGGAGTCTCTCTGAAGGACAAAATTCGGAACGAAGTGATCCGTCAGAGAACCAAAGTGACCGACATAGCTCTGAGAGTTAGTAGGTTGAAGTGGCAATGGACTGGCCACATATGTCGCGGAACAGATAACCGCTGGAGTAAGCGTGTTCTGCAGTGGAGACCGCGTCTTGGCAAACGTAGCGTGGGACTCCCTCTGGCCAGATGGCGGGACGACTTGCACAAGAGGGCCGGCGGCGACTGGATGCTTAAAGCAGCAGATCGGGCTTTGTGGCTCGGTATCTTGGGAGAGGCCTATGTCCAGCAGTGGACTGCAACAGGCTGATGATGATGATGATGATGATTTATTTTTAGTTGAGAGACTATTCAAACACAAGACAGTTCATGCTTTCATGTAACTAAGAAATATATATGCAAAAGAAACTATAAATGACAGAGTAAACCTCAAAAAGATATTGTTAAAAGACTCCCGACGTATGGGTACCCTTATGCTAGCTACTTGTTTGACCTATTTTATCGGTCATTACGTATGAACATGACCTTTAAGTATGATCCGTTTCCCCTTCATTCATCAAATCTGGCTTAGGAGGGCAAAAATACCTAGATGCTAAAATTTTCTGTAAAAATAGGTCATACATTATATATATATTTGGGACAAGAATTTAACACCAAATATCCTCCTTAAACAGGTTCCTCGGTTAATCTTACATACTGTATAAGTTTACGCTTTATCTCTGAAGGTGTAATTAGAGCTGCAACTGGTCGACTCGCGATTCGTCATGTAAGGCGTAGCGTAAGTTTATGGCCATAGCACGCACACAATCCAATCCTGGATAAAATGTGATATCTACCAAGAAGTAAACCCAAAACCACACGGCCCAGATCCCAAGTGGGCTGCCACTAAACCAGGAGGCTATTGCAAGAGTCACCCATCGTCTACGTAAACTTAAATTCTAATGAGCAATTGTAACTACAAAAAAAAATTGTACTCTGTACTAAAGTATATATTCACGATTTTCAGATTTTACCTTTATATGTGCTGTAGGACCTTGCTTCTTGCCAAATTTCATGATTCTAGGTCAACGAGAAGTACCCTATAGGTCTTGATTCCCTTGCGCAATCGCAAAATATGTGACATAAACGGTCATATCTTTTGATCGCGTTGACTTACAAGTTTGATTTTTTCACAGCTGAAAGAGACTGAAGAGCCGAGTATTTCATATAAAGTTCAAGTTTATATCTTTACACGTTCCTGAGATATAGGGTCTTGACAGACAGACAGATAGAAATACGGAGAAAAAGTCATCCTTTAGGGGTTCCTTTTTTTCCTTTTGAAGTACGGAACCCAAAAACAAATACCCCATACATTATCTGTAGTATCTACGAAGCTAACGTATCGCTACCTAGACCTAATGCGCCCGAGTCGATCAATCAGCCTATCGCCGTCCACTGCTGACCGTAGGCCTCCCCAAGTGAGCGCCAACCATCCCGGTCTTGAGCAGCCCGCATCCATATCCGTTACCCCCCCCCCCCCCCTTTTCAAGACGTCGGTCCATCTTGCATCAAGGCGCCCTACACTTCGTCTACCTAATCGCAGTCCCCACTCCAGCATCTGTCTGCTCCATCGACGGTAACGATGGTAATCGTAGTTAAAGCATTATTACAGCGATTTACGAATCGTACACATTCACTTTCGAGAAAACTTTCGTGTATACATAACCCATAGAATCAATACCCAATTATTATTTCGTAGATATACCAAATATTCTACTTAAGCCCGTATACAATATTACTTTCCTTATTTAAAACAAGCATATTATGTTGTTATGGTATTTATCTATCTATATATATTACTAGCATTGCGCGCGGCTCCGCCCGCGTGGAAAAGTTTTCCGGGATAAAAAGTAGCCTATAGCACTCAGGAGTAATGTAGCTTCCTATTCGTGAAAGAATTTTCAAAATCGGTCCAGTAGTTCCTGATGTTAGCGCGTTCAAACAAACAAACTCTTCAGCTTTATATATTAAAGTACAGATAAAGCAGTAGATCCCTGTGTGTCTATATATTGAAAGATATGTGATAAAAAAGAAATGGGGTGACAAAAGAAGAGTAATGGAACACCAATCAGCGATTTTTATAATTCTTTTCTGTCTGTCTGTTTTTCTGTTTGTTTTTTACTGTACATCTCCGAAACTACTGAAAGGATTTCGATGAAAATTAGTATGGAGATAGTTTGAGACCCTGGGGCTAGAACGACATAGGCTACGTTTTATCCCGGAAAAATATAAAGCGAGACTTTTATCCCGGAAAAACTTATTCACGCGGGCGGAGCCGTGAGCAAAAGCTAGTGAAGGATAAATCATTAATGTACCTTTAACTTTATGGACTCCATGTAAATGGTATGGATCCATTTTAAATATTACGCTTGTTTTAGCGGGTTCCAGTTCCCAAAATTCTTACAATTGCGTTCGGAATTTCAATAAATGTTACTTGAATTTAGTTGTCAAATACTAGAATTAGAGCTACAAACGCTTCCAATATTATTAACATCATGAGCGTCAATTAAGGCTTATTCGTGGTCTATTCTTATGCGTTAGCCTTTTCACTTGTGTTCTATTTATGGAGTTTTTGTATGCGATTGTCAGTCCCAGACTTCGTGCCGCCAAATATACTGTATTTGTGGCCGTCTACCGCACTGTCTAGTATTGATTTTAGATTCCTCAAGGCTTTTTACCCATACATTTAAATTCTGAAAGCTAAACTTGTCACTAAAAGTATAGAACGTAAAAATCAATTGTTGAAATCTCTGCAAAACTGTGGCCTAATTAATAGAAACACAAGCAATAGACTTCCTCGGTTTGTTAAACATTTGGTTCAAAATAAAACAAATGCCAAACAATAAGATAATATCGCTGCAAAGGTAAAAGTATTGTAAATGTAGGTCGCTATAGTTTTTGTTCTATATTTCCAGTCTAGACCAAGGCCACTTATATAATTACAAGGACTGTGGCCATTGCAGTAAAGAGTGGTATTTCAAATATTTATTTTCAACGTTTACACTTTTGTGGTCAAATTTTTTTTATTCGGATTTCCATTTTTAACCCCCGACAAAAAAGCGGGGTGTTATAAGTTTAGGGTCTGTATCTGTATGTCTGTCTGTGGCATCGTAGCTCTCAAACGAATGGACCAATCTTGACGCGGTTTTTTTTGTTTGAAAGCTGATATAATCGCGATGGTTCTTAGCTATAATTAATGAAGATCTGTTCAGGCGTTTGAAGATTATCAGCTCAATTCCAATTCAAAAAGGCCGATGGATTTAAAATTTGGTGTACTGTGACTTCGGCAATATTTTTAAACATGAGCTGATGATGCAGCATCAAGTAGTCTGCGAGATACCGAACTCCTTAGCAACTTATAGGAGATATAGCGTGTTTGGGCTCATAAGGATGGTCTCGTCGAGTAGGTGTTAGATAATTGATTATCAAGGCCCCATGATGGAGAATAAAGTAATTTAAAAAGTTTGAAATAAAAATTAAATTAAAATTAAAATAACCCCCGACACAAAAATCTCTAAAAAGTAAAATAATAAAATTGTCTTTGTCTTTTAAGTACCTAGTAATATTTTGAGTCAAGCGTCGTCGCGTCGGGGGACCGCTAAAGATGTATTTTGTCTCCCTGGTCCGGAATTCGGTCCTCCGACGTGAGGACGCTTGGGTCAAAATATTACTAGGTACTTAAAGGGCAAAGGCATTTTTATTATTTTACTTTTTAAAGATGTTTGTGTCGGGGGTTATTTTAATATATTTTTTTTACTAATTACTTTGACAAACAGCGTGTCAAAGTCGACACACACCCTTTGATTCAAGGAATATAGTACGTAGGTACTGTAACTACCAACCTTAGTTACAGAAAATCAACTCGATAAAATATACATATCAATAATCAACTTAAAAATCGAATATGGCCAAAAAACTTTTAACAACATGTTTCAAACTTAAAAAATATGTCTCATGACGCCCCACAATTCTAATTAATGAAAGTCATGTTCGCGAATATATCAAAATTGTAAGAGGAATCCGGAAAATCAATAAGGAGCAAATTCGATTGCCTTGATTGATAGGAGATCCGGCGGCCTCAGCATCTTTGATGGTATTAAATGTTATATGGATATCATTTTCAATTTCATATCAAAGCTCTATTCAAATTTAATACCCAGTATTACATTTGTATTAACACGCTACACTGCATTCATTCATTTGGATTAGTTTTAATACAGGATTTAGTTAATTATTTGACACACCTGTGGCCAAAATATTATTCTACTAATATTATTAATGTAATTTTTTTATGTTGATTGTATTTAGATAAAATTTGGTGTTTTAATTAAAAGATTATAATCTACTCATTATAATTTAAACATAATATATTTTACAAAAAGTCAGGCATTATGCGAGATATAATTGATATTTTTTTGTTGCAGGTTAAACAATCAGCCGGCAATAAGATGTGAAATTTATCATAATAATGTAACTATGAAAAAAACTGTATGCTACAAGAGAAGGAGAAATGACCGAGACGTGCTGCAAATTATTCCATTACTGCTGGTTTTACCCTCCGTTTTACGAGCTCAAAATACCCTGGGCTGTCCCGACTTAACTAGGACCAGTAAATGTTCGTGTTATACATTCGAAGATGGTAAGATTGATTTAAAATATAATAATGTTTTCATATGAAATGTTACGCGTGTCTCGATTTATAATAGGCTTCATAGTGGTTCTAACTTTTTAAAAGGAAATAAAAGAATAATATAGGAAAATTTCCGTCCATAAAGATTTCAATTTATTATTGCTAATCTGCTTTTGAATATACAATATACAACTTTATTTTCAATTTGTAGTCAAACTGTTAGTAACAAATTTGGTACATTTCAGGTTTATTTCTCGATTGCCAATACGCGAACATAAAAGACGTAAACAATGCGCTCAAAAGCGTGTCTTACGTTCACTCACTGTCAGTTTATGACCTCGACGACAACGAAGATGTTTTGTTACCTCATTTTATACCTCAGGGCGTTTGTATAAAGCATATACACATTTCAAGAACAAGTTTAAAAGATATTGGCGACGACACATTTATGCCGCTGAGACAGTGCCTTGAAACATTGAGTTTTGAATCGAGTAAGCTCAAAGTAATCCCTCAAAAAGCATTGTCAGGCATGCTGAAATTATTGTCAATCGACTTGATGTCTAATTATATCGAGGAGATACCCAGCTACAGCTTTTACGGGCTTCCGCTAATAAAACTGAACATAAAAGCGAATGTATTACGTGATATATCAGAAACTGCTTTCACCGGTCTGGAATTATCTTTGACTAAAATAGATTTGAGTGAAAATAATCTCACAACATTCCCTATAGCGGCCATTGCTAACTTGAGGCATCTCCGATCGTTAACGTTGGCTTGGAATGAAATTTCTTCATTTCCCACCATTGAGAATGCAGATTTAATATCCTTAGAGTACCTCAATATGAATTCCAATAATTTTGAATTTATTTCTGAAGACTGCCTTAAATTTTGTCCGTCCCTGGTGACATTATCATTTCATTTTAATTTTATCAATAATATTCATTACAAAGCTTTTTATTCGTTGGCAAACTTGAAATCTCTAGATTTAAGTTACAACAGAATTAAAGTTTTAAACCCAAATCTTTTTCAAATGAATCAGTATTTGGAATTCGTAGATTTGAGTTACAATCATTTGCATCACATTCACGGACTGTTTTGCAATTTACCGTCTCTTACGGAAGTATTTTTGAATCACAATAACATTTTAGATGTGCCAATGGACTCTTTTCTTAATTCTAATAAAATAAAATTAATACACTTAGATAAGAACTGTATAAGTTATATACATGGTGAGAGCTTTAGTCATTTAGAAAATCTAGTTAAAATACATTTAGAGTTTAATTACTTACATCAAGTGCCACATAATATTTTTATAAATAATAGGAATATAATGAAAATAAGACTAGACAATAACATGTTTTCAGAGATTAACAACCACACCTTAAGATCTTTAATTAATGTAAATGAAATTAGATTTAATAATAACAAACTAAAATTTATTTCTAAATATTCTTTTGCCAATTCTGCTAAAGTAGAAGAAATACATTTGGACCATAATGAAATCACCTTTATTGAGTCAGGAGCATTCACAAAATTGACAGATTTAAAATACCTTAGTCTGCATAATAATTACCTGATAAATTTAAACGATGTTTTGCCTAAATTGAACTCAAACATACTCACGCTGCACCTGGAGTTCAATTCATTATCTCTCATAAGTAATTTTATGTTTCAATCGCAGAACAATTTGAATTATTTAAGCCTAAGATATAATCATATAAAATTTGTAACAAAAAATACCTTGCGCAATTTGAATTTTATCACTCGTTTTGAACTCGACAACAATGAAATTTCAATCATTGAAGATTTTTCATTACAGCATTTAAATTCAACAAGATCTTTGGACTTACAAAATAACTTTATTCGCAATATAACGAATTATACATTTTTCGGTTTAAGTGAATTAGAAGACTTGGACGTTTCATATAATGCAATCACTTTTATTTACGACATGGCTTTTGAAACACTTAAAAAGCTAAGAAGCTTAAATCTCTCATTTAATCCTCTTAGAGTGCTTCATAAAAATATGTTTCAGCAAAGTTTACCACTCAGTTCTCTGTATGTTGATAATTGCGAAGTAGAGCACATCGAAAATGACACATTTTTTGGACTAAACAATTTAAAAACACTTTCACTCAAAAATAACTCTCTTAAATCAGTTGATTTGGCATCTATCAATGTCCCCGGATTAAAACATTTATCACTGTCTTTCAACGTCCTTGACTCTTTGCCTGCAGATTCGTTCTCCCAACTCCCGCTTTTAGAAGTCTTATATCTAGAGCACTGTAATATAGAACACATTTTTGAGGGTACATTCAAATATAATAGAAATTTATTGAGACTGAATTTAGCGCAAAACATTATTAGTACAATACCTTCAAATTTATTAATTGCTGGAAATTCCATTTCTGAGTTCAACATTAGCAATAACTTTTTAGATTATATGCCATACGATGCTTTTCACGACTTTACTGAAGTCGAGACGTTAGACGTCGCAGATAATTTGTTACCAAAAATAGAACTCACCGGTTTGGAAAAATTAAATAAGTTAAAATATTTGACACTCAGAAAAAATGAAATAAAATCTATAATAGTGAGAAAGAAATTAGAATTTAACGAATTAATATCTTTCGACGTAAGTTATAATAGATTAGAAAATTTACCTGTAGTTATATTTGATATCTTTCCAAACATTCTCTACGTAAATGTTTCGAATAATAACATAGTGCATTTTGATTTCTTGTTATCTTATAAGAGAGTAGGTATTTCGTTAATAAATGTTGATATCAGTAAAAATCCTACATTGTCTTGGACCATGTCAAATAGGATAGACAATAATTCACTGGTAGCTAATTTATATGAATTACACATTTGTGCCACAAACATGACAAATGTAGATGATATCACATTCGAACTTTTCACGAATCTTCGTCACCTTTATCTCAAATTTAACAAAATCAGGCGTTTGCCAATAAGTCCGTTCTCAACATTATTTTTTTTGGAAAACTTAGATCTCAGTTATAATAGAATTTCGCAACTTAAAACAAGTAATTTTCGAGGTTTAATCAAACTAAGAACGCTATGCTTATCAAATAACAATATTGAGTCAATGGAATCTTTTGCCGACGAGTTGAACAATTTGAAACTTTTGGATCTCTCTCATAATAAGTTGCAAAATATACTGAATGAAGATCTAATCCATCTCAGAGAACTTACCGTCTTAAACTTAAGTTATAACTACATCAAGTATATATCTGTAACGGCATTTCGGAATTTAAACAAAATAATCCAAATTGATTTGGAACACAATAAACTTCAGTCAATTCCTATGGAACTTTTGGCTTCTGTAGAAAATCATATACAAGAAATATCTATTAAAGGTAAGGATATTAAATAAAAGAATTTCTATGAATATTTGTATCGTATATTACCATGCACTTAGCAGTTTATTTTTATTTGCAGATAACGTTATTCTATGCAGTTGCCAAAAAGATAATACTTGGGTTTGGATACAAGATCATCCTAAAATTATTAAACCAAATGCAGTGACTTGTCTCAATGATGAATATCCTAAGGAAAAATGTGATATTCCCGTTATATCTCAGCTGTCCGTGGACAAACACAAGGATAATTCAGTTTCAGTATCATGGTTCATAAGAAATCGCACTGCTATAAAAGCCTTGCAAATACTTTATTACGGAGAAGATGTTAATTCTGATGTAAGCTTTACAAATGCTATACACATTACAGTTATTTCAAAAATGGAACTGTAAATTAATATTATCTGTGATTTCCAGGTCAATACAATATATTTAGAAAAAAATGAAGTTTCTGCACGCATTACTGATTTGCAGAGAAATATGAATTACGTTGTTTGTATAATTACTTTAGCCGAGGATCCTATTGAGTACGAAGAGGAAGAAACTTTAGAAAATAATAGAACTGCTATTATTGTTGATCAAATTAATGCAACAGCTACAATAAGTCAAGACATTGCTGCAGCTATATTAATGCGATCCCCATCAAGCGAATGCATTTCTTTTAACACGTTTGAAAATAAGCTTATTTCGAAGTTACCGCCTAAAAATAAAGCAGGATTGGCCTCAGTGCTAAACCGTCGATTAGGGCTGATTGTTGGTTGCACTTTAGGTTTTATTGTGTTCTTTGTCATGGTATCTGTTTTGCTGTATACAAAAATTAAAGAACGAAAAAGGATAGCAAAATCTGATCCAGCATGGTCGGAAATGAATGATTACCATTCCGTTGCCAGTAAAGATGAAATTTTACAAAATTCCACAACAGCTTCTACTGATAATATTTTACTAGGAATTGCAAAAAATTGTAAAGTCTCCTTAGAACGTTTGAATTAAATAGATAGAAATTGAGGCACTAAATGAAAATGTGAATAAATTGATTCTAAATTTTGTAATAGGTAATTAGATTTAAAAGTTAAATGATAAAATAATAGTTGCTTAAAATTTTAGGGCGGTTGGCTTATGATAGGTATTTACGCAGTAGCCAGTAGAAAATATTTGCCTTGTATGTAGTTATTGTACTCCGGAATAAATACGTTAATTTTTTATTAGTATTATAGTGTAGTAAACATATTTAATAAAATTGTTGGCATGGTTAATTTTGTTTGATGTTGTCATTGCCGCTTAACTAAATATATAAATGGTGATTCATTGTACTTCATTAAATATTTAACGAAGGTAGTAACAGAACATAGGCCTTTTCCCTTGGGATTATTTTTAGGAAACGGGAAACAAGGTTAATAACATTAGTTATGAAATATTTTCGTGTACTTAAAGAATTTCTTTATAACTGTCTCGATTATCAATACTGAGAGAAACAAACTCCGTCTTTGAAGTTTATCTTCGGGGTATCTTAGAAAAACAAATTATTTTAAGTAAGTGGTTTGATATTGATTGATTGACTGGTGGTAGGGCTCATATGTAAGAGTCCGTCTGGGTGGATACCACCGCAATGTCTATTTCTACCGCCAAGCAGCAGTGCGCATGCACTGTTGTGTTTCAGTTTGAAGGACATTGTAGCCAGTGTAACTACTGGACATAATGAGACTTAACATCTTATGTCTCAGGATGACGAGCGCAGAGGAATGCCATACGGTACTTTGTAACTCACGGTACTGAATGGTGTTGCTACTGTTTATGGGTGGTCGTATCGCTTACCATCAGGCGAACGGCTTGCTCGTCTCGTCATTCAATACCATGAAAAAAAAAAAATATATATATATGTATAAGTACTAGTGGTGTAACGAATATTCGCATTCGCAAGAAATCATGCGAATATTTTGGCTATGACATGTTAAAATAAATAAATGTCCAATGCTCATTTTGTGCATATGCCGATTAGTGTTGAGAACGTAACTCACGAAGTTGTCGACGAATCTGTCAATCTAATAAAAGTGGTCCAGTTAGGCAAGTCCAACTTCAAGTTAGAGGCCAAAACCAGCTCGGTTGAGCAGCGTTCGGGAATCTAGGCAAGGTCCTCTCATCTAAATTACCTCAGAGCAAAGACAAAAATCTTCAATCAATGAGTGTTACTAGTGATGACGTACGGCTTTGAGACGTAGTCTCTGACTATGGGCCACCCAAGACGGCTCACAGTCACTCAGCGAGATTTGAAGATGCTCGGTGTTTCTCTGCGCAATCAAATTGGAAATGAAGAGATTCGTAAGAGAACGAATGGCGCTGACATATTTCATACGGGCCACTATATCTGGACTTCACGACGCTTACTATCAAGTGCATAGGGGTCATTTTGCAGCTGATTTCACGTAACCTACAATAAAATCTTTTGGTGCCAAATAAAAATCCCATATTCGCATTCGTATTCGCATTCGCGAATGTTGGAAATTGGGTATTCGTTACATCACTAATAAGTATTATAAAAATAATTTAATAAGGAACGTTGTTCGTAATGAGCTAACTAAACATCACCACACCGTAGCAAGTAAAATAGTAAATACCTATACTAGATTTGATTGCCTTTCTAATACTAGGAAAACTTTAAATGGTAGATAATATGATGCTAAATAAATAAAAATAAATGAAAGACGAGTTCAAACTTCATTAACACGAAAGGTAAGTAAATAATTACTATAGTCAATGAATCGGTTGAGAATTTGAAGTAAAAATTACATTTGGATTATTCTAATAGTAACATCAATGTGTAGTATACATAAATGTGTAATGTGGAGCCAAGTCGTGCGAAAAACAGCAATATATAAACTAATCTATGACTTCTTAATTATTTCTACCAAAATAATTAAATTTAACTATACCCATAGAAAAATTGCAAAACAAATTATTATTTGACGATTCATATTAAAACATTAGTATGTTATATAGTATATCACCGGCAGTAATAGCACCAATACCCCAGTTGTTTAGTTTAATCAGACGATCACGAATGTCGCCAATATTTGCATATTGCTTGGTGATAGGGTTCCACTTACCCGCTGCGACGTGCTTCTACTCAAGTCTAGTATCGAAATCAATAAATGCAAATTTAGTTACTTCGGTACGGTCTCTGATCTCTTTTATTTACTAGTTCCATTAAGTAAATTTCTTTTTTTATTAGTACGGTCATGGTGATTATATTCACAGTTCGGGTATTAAAATATAGCCCTTTTGAGAACCCATATGGGATTAGCAACATTGCTGCAAATACATTCTGCAGAAAGCACTTTATAGTGTAACATGGATAAATATGAACTGGCAGAGGCACCTTCACAGGTAACGTATTAACAGAGAAGATGGTATTCTTGGTCGGCAATTATCTCTTACCCAAAACTCCACTAGTTCGTTTCGAAGATAATTATTTAAACAGAAAATGTCTTTCCCCGGGACTTGCAAAATAATATTGGGATTTTCTACTCAGTATCAGCCCGGAGTCTGGAATTTGTGTCCGATATGGCGATAGGCTCACCCCCTATCATATCATGGGACAGAATACGCACGGCGAAAAGTGGTTGCTCTAGTTGCGCCTTCGCCACCCCTTCGGGGATAAAAGGCGTGAGTGTGTATGTACGTAAAAAATGAATGTGTAAATCAATATAGACCACCTTCAGCTTTAAATTCTCATAATTATTGCTTTCACAGTTTGGTTATGACTTATAAGTATCTGGCTTCAGCTGAACATGGATTAATATGGTGTATATTGAATAATTTGCGACACTTCATCAAGGGTGGCTAATTGACGCGTAAGTGGTGTAATCCTTTTTTTATCGCGGGGAAAGACGCGTTATCGCTACCACCACTGCGGGGTGAGTGGAATGGTTATGTTGGTTTCACCGATCTTACAGCCCAATATCGACACTCGGGAGTATAACATCATCCGAGCGAGCATTGGACCGAGTCTCTAACACTATGTACACCCTACATCAGCATACCAACCAAAAGCCGCGGTGACCTTCTTCAGTGCATACGGAACGGCCCCGGGGTATCTTGTTGCACGAAGATAGCTGCACGGAACCACCCCTGCGCAATGCCGCATTACGGCCCCTCTCTAAATGCGGGGGCTAAGAGCTCCAAAGCACGCCTTTAGCGTCTACGTATAGTGCATTACTAAAGACCCATTGATTAACAGGATTTGCCATGAACAGGACTGACCTTAATTTAGTCCCAAATATTGTTATGAGATCTTCTAAATTATTCATTAATCTTTCCTATATATATATATATTAGCTATACAATATTAAATATATTATAGAACTGTTTGACTGGGATTTCAAAAAGACTAAACTCGATTTCTAGAAAATATTTGGCTCTACCTTTGAAAGCTGTTTTCTTTTACTTTGACTGATAACCCCACAAAATTATGTCATATCTGTCCTTTTCGACCGACTTTTCAAATTTATATCAAAAACGAAACTTATTAATACAAATCACCTGGGACTGACGCGAAAATTCTCACCGAAAACTCATTTACGTCAAATCCAATGTCATTTACTGCTGAAGGTATTACTATATACAAAAATAATGTTTTTAGTATTGTTCAAACAAAAGAACGTGATGTTTGTAGATTGGCGAGGGCTTAACATCAGTTACATTCATTAACTGTCTTACGGCCTCGTATGGCGACCTGTTTTAAAAATCTCAATTTCATCTCAAAGAGGGCAATTCCTGCCACCTGTGTGTAGCCATTGAAGTGGTCAGTGGTATCGCATAAAAGGCACACTTCTATTAAAGTGGCATTTTTAACTAAAATTTACGCGACCACAAAATTTTTAGTCACCAAGTTCCAGAATTAAGGGCTGTTATTTTTTTTTTGTGGATGTTAAATTAACAATATCTAACACACCAAGTTGTGTGTTATTGTGTTTATTGCCTTGATGAAGATTATTAAGTTTATGTAGAGGATATTTTATTCTTTTCTCTAAAAACTCAATACAACAGAATGAAATCATTGTGAAACAAAAACATTGGACATTCATAGAAATGTATTTGATTTCCTATAAAATATCTTCTTATTCATTACTGAAGGTCGTGTCCGTGTTGAAATGCTTTGATAGAGTAGATGACGAGCTGTTTCCATTCCTGTCTTCGGCTTTTTCCTCAGGGCAGTAGTAATAGGAAGTCCCTTTATGGTTTTCATTTGATCAGACCAGCAGGTAGGTGGTCGCCCACATGGTCTTTTACTGTCTACTTTCCCTACAACCAGCAGTTTGTCGAAGTTATCTGGCTGTCTCCGGGCAATGTGGCCAAAATAACTTCACACTCGTTGGTAGCATATTGTGGTGGGCCTAGTCTTGATCTTCAGTTGGGCAAGAACGGACGTGTTGGTGCGTCTTACTGTCCATGGTATGCGTGACATTTTCCTCTAACACCAAATTTCAAAAGCCTCAATCCTTTTCCGCTCTGCTGCGCGAAGAATAAGATTGTTTTTGACGATGACTCGATGAGTTATCTTTTGTTTAGACTTGTATTCATATTTCAGGGGGATAATTTTTGCTGACCCCAGAACTGATGACCATTTAGATTTTAGAACATAGCCTGGATTGACATAAAGGCTACTTTTTCTCCTGAAAAAGTGCATAATAGGAATTTCATTAACGCAAGCGGAGCCGCGAGCAAAGCCAGTAATACATACATACATACTCACGCCTTTTATCTCGGAAGGCGTAGGCAAAGGCGCAACTGGTTCACCAACTTTCGCCGTGCATTTTCCGTCCCATGATGTGATAGAAGGCGAGCCCATCGCCATATCGGGCACAAATTCCAGACTCCGGGCTGATACTATTTAGGAAAACTCATTATCATAGTAAATGTGACATTTACCAAGTACAAGTACAAATGTATAATTAAATATTTTTTGTACATTCATTAGAATCATAATAAACATTTAACATACCGATTGCAACATTGCGAAAAATATATGAGAAAAATAAGAAGCAACATCATGTAACATTTATACGTTGTAAATTTCGTTATCAAGCGACTGTAATGAACATCTAATGGTGAACAGCTAGAGGGTAATAGAATTGAAATAAATGGGTTCATTTGAGACCGCGTCTTGGCTACTACCTCTAATGTTGCCTGGTTTCCTGGCATGTGCCATGAAAGTGAAAAGTAGCTGATAGTAACCAAATAAAACGATTTAAGATCTAATTTAGTAGATAACATAATATCGACGGCGGAAAATTCCAATGTACGCATACGCATTCTCACGCCTTTTATCCCCGAAGGGGTAGGCAGAGGCGCAACTAGTGCACACACTTTTCGCCGTGCATATTCCGTCCCATGATGTGATCCCCTATCAATGCGAGCCTTCCAATTTCATAAGGATTATTTTGCCGTAAGTACATATTTTATACCATTACTTTGGAAATTTTATTTTCCATCGATCTCTATATTTAAAATCTCTTAAAATGGGGACACTGCAGCGAGAAATTGGTTTTATAGTAAATGACAAAGTTGAAAAAATTTGAGTCGTAGGTATAGGTCAAGTTTTGCATTCAAACTTTACTATTTTATTTTACAAACAATAATTTTGAAAGTATCTTAACTGAATGTATTTTTTTTATTGAATTGAATGACGAGACGCGCATGCCGTTCGCCTGATGGTAAGCGATACGACCACTGTACCGACCACATAAACAGTAGCAACACCATCCAGCACATTGAGTTACAAAGTACTGTGTGGAATTCCACTGCGCTCGTCATCCTGAGACATAAGTTAAGTCTCATTATGTCCAGTAGTTACACTGGTTACAATGCCCTTCATACCGAAACGCAACAGTGCATGCACACTGCTGCTTGGCGGTAGAAATAGTATATGTAAAATTTTGTTTACTGGCTCTCCTGTTAAGTTGATATTTGTCCTTACGACATTTAAACTTTCCACTATCGATATGCATTTTGAGTTTTCTTAACTTAATCCTTGAGAGATTTTTGTATCGGATTGCGCCGATGACAATTACAATCTGCTATAGGTACCTAAATACAGACGTTGGATAAATCTTGGGCTCATCTAAATATACAGTCTAGATGAGCTCGTGGAAAGTATTTATAAAAGAAACTGTTTATCCTCACAGTTCCATCCGTGTACTTAATCCCAGGACTAGGTCTATCTGACTAAAAGTTTTTTTTCGGGATAATAAGTAGACTATGTCATTTCCAGGGTCACAAACTATCTCCATACCAAATATCGTCGAAATCTGTTTGGTATTTTTTGAGTTTGTCGCGTTCAGACAGACAGACAGACGCGGCTAAGGGACTTTGTTTTAGAATAAGTAAGGATATCTTTACAAACTAACATATTTTAATAACTGGCTTTTGCTCGCGGGTCCGCCCGCGTGTAAAATTTTTTCCCGGGCAAAAGTCCAACCTTATATTTTCCCGGGATAAAAAGTAGCCTATGTGTTAATCCAGGATGATCTACCCATGTGCCTAATTTCATCTAAATCCGTTCAGTAGTTTCGGAGATGTGCAGTAACAAACAAAACAAAAACAGCGGGACAGAAAAGAATTATAAAAATCGCTTATTTATTTTCCATTACTCTTCTTTAGTCACCCCCTTTCTTTTCTACCACATTTATTTAAATGTACAGACACACCGATTATATTGCTTTATTATAATTATGTATAGATTTTAGAATATAATTTATTTTTATCAAGCATCATATTATTTTTCCATTATTACGTGTCTGTTGCAATATCACACGCTTGATGGAATTTATCCCGAGGGAGGCTTTCAGCAGAGATAAATTTATTACATGTTTTTTCGATACAAAACATTTAGTTAACATTTTGACAGGCTGATAGAATTCAATTAATTTAAATTATAAAACAGGTTTCAAAATGCCTTAAAACTATATAACAGTTATAATACATTGTCTAAAAATAATAAACAGCGTAGACTTGTTTCGCATTCACGATTATTTTGGTATTGCAGGATTGTTGCTGAACAAGCTGAGATATTTTATCATGATATATGTGCAGACCGCGAACTATGTAAACTAATCTGTAATTTTTTAACTAATTCAGGTCAGTTTTCCGTCTGCAAAGCGCATTATGGGCAGTGAAAATCCCCTAATATTCGAGTTGTTGGCCTGTGCTATATAAAAACTTTGACGCCGACTAACTGACAGAACCTGCACTGCTAAAAGTAACTAGAACCTGGACATTTTGCACACGAGGTCCAAATATCACGAAGGGTACCTACGTACTACTAGGATTTTTTATTATTCATCTCCTAAGGCAAATCCCATGACACGAAGGTTTAGAAAATTAATAAAAATTACGTGATTTTTATATAATACTAGCTGTTGCCCGCGGCTCCGCCCGCGTGAATGAGTTTTCCCGGTATAAAAGTCCCGCTTTATATTTTCCCGGTATAAAAAGTATACATGATCTACCCGTGTGCCAAATTTCATCGAAATCCGTTCCGTAGTTTTATATTAAAAAATAGGGGTTGATCGCAGAGGGTTGAAAATTTAGGGTTGTATGTATTTTTTAATGCCCTATTATAGAAAAATAAAAACAAAAATTTTAAAAAAAATGTTAAGTGTGAACAACCCTTATCACTTAGGGGGATGAAAAATATATAACAACCTATTCTCAGACCTACCAAGTGTGAATATAAAATTTCACCAAAATCAGTTCCGCCGTTTCGGAGGAGTACGGGAACGAACATTGTGACACGAGAATTTTATATATAAGATCAAGCACCTAGTGCATTAATAATCGCTTAGTTACCTAATGTTTTTAATTTTACTCTTTGTTAATTTAGTGTTTCGTCATAGGCGAAAAAGTAAATAGTGGTGGTTGCGTGTTATTAGTGCGTTATGAAATTATACTTGACCTGTTTTAGTAACCTCCCGAGGCGAACTACAGTTTTAAGGCACTTTTGACATCAAACTAGCAACCGACGCAAATATTTATGTGTTTATGGCTCGGCCTTAGTATTTAAATATTTACTCCCTTTACAAAAAAATACTGCGTCTGTTAACAGTAAACGTTAGTGTTTTAACAAATCACTTGTTATTTATTATCTACTAATTTCACATGAACGTAAAATATATAAAACATTGATTAGGTTAATCTTGAAATTATTAGTAAGGCCCATACGCAAAAAGGCTGTTGAAAATATGTATTTTTTTTTTCAATTTAACATGGCACGTTTTTTTTATTATTATATTGCATTGAATGACGGAGACGAGAATGCCGTTCGCCTGATGGTAAGCGATACGACCACCCATAAACAGTAGCAGCACCATCCAGCATCTTGAGTTACAAAGTACTATGTGGCATTCTACTGCGCTCGTCATCCTGAGACATAAGATGTTAAGTCTCACTATGTCCTGTAGTTACACTGGCTACAATGTCCTTCAAATCGAAACACAACATTGCATGCACACTGCTGCTTGGCGGTAGAAATAGACATTGCGGTGGTACCCACCCAGATGGACTCTTACATATGAAAGATCTACCACCAGTAAAATTTGATAAGATTTGAAATACATACGTGCTTTTATGAACCACGAGCTTTTGCCCGCCGCTCCGCCCGCGTGAATGAGTTTTCCCGGGATAAAAGTCCCGCTTTATATTTCCCGGGATAAAAAGTAGCCTATGTGTTAATCCAGGACATAATCTACCCGTGTGCCAAATTTCATCGAAATCGGTTCAGTAGTTTCTGCGTGAAAGAGTAACAAACACCCATACATCCAGACATCCATACTTTCGCGTTTATAATATTAGTAGGATTAGTTGGATTATCGAGTAGTAAAAAACAGCTGAACATAATATGAAACAAGGTAAGGTACCTTTATAAATAAAACGAATTAAATTGTTTTTGATGTTAATTAAAATTCCTTACCAGTTAGTAAGTTTTATTTACATAATCAACAAAATTTATCATTAATAGTTTATGTGATAATTATATCCTATAGGATTTATGTAAGAACAGCAACAGTGTACTTGGTGTCCAAATAAATAAATGAACTGAAAATTCTTCGCATTCTGAACGGTACATTTATATAATGCCTCGTTACGGTACGACTGCAATGCCGAGGTCTCGGGTTCGATCCCCGGGTCGGGCAAAGTGATATTGGGTTTTTCTATTCAGTATCAGCCCAAAGTCTGGAATTTGTGCCCGATATGGCGACAGGCTCGCCCCCTATCACATCGTGGGACGGAATGAGAATGGCGAAAAGTGGGTGCATTAAATTGCGCCTCTGCCTACCCCGTCGGGGATAAAAGGCGTAAGTTAAAAAAAAAAAATATAAGTACTGTACACTATTCTCAGAACGGATACAATTACCTGTTTTTCACCACAATGCATTTCACTGAAATTGAAGGTTTTTGTTACCTACATGTTCATGGTAAACAACGTAGTATAATCAGACAAAATATCGCTTTTCTTTCAGTTACTGGTGGTAGGTGTCTCATATGTAAGAGTTCGTCTGGGTGGGTACCACCGCAATGTCTATTTCTACCGCCAAGCAGCAGTGTGCATGCATTGTTGTGTTTCGGTTTGAAGGACGTTGTAGCCAGTGCAACTACTGGACATAATGAGACATAACATCTAATGTCTCAGGATGACGAGCACAGTGGAAAGCCACACAGTACTTTGTAACTCAAGGTGCTGGAAGGTGTTGCTACTGTTTATGGGCGGTCGTATCGCTTACTATCAGGCGAACGGCATGCTCGTCTCGTCATTCAATGCAATAAAAAAAAAGTTCAATAGGTGAAATTATATGCATGCCACATTATAGTATTACGTAGTCATTGTCACTTCGAATAAAATATTAGAATAGACATAGAAAGCAATAGTAAAAACTATAGAGAATGGTTATGAAGAATATTTTTTTCCAACATGGCGACATTAGCCGTTAAATAATATGAGGTTACAGAGTAAAATAAACTACAAAATATTTATATGGTACAATTAGTCTATCCTATCA
The DNA here is from genome assembly GCA_947568825.1 of Sphinx pinastri. Taxonomy (NCBI): domain Eukaryota; kingdom Metazoa; phylum Arthropoda; class Insecta; order Lepidoptera; family Sphingidae; genus Sphinx; species Sphinx pinastri. The sequence goes on along the minus strand of OX387621.1, from coordinate 7,115,835 downwards.
TGATTACGAGTGTATGGGAAGTTTTTAAATAGCATTAAGGTCGCTGTTAATATTTATTTTTTCTACGAGCCAGTCTGCGAACACGCGATCGATTAATAATAAACTTTGTTTTAGTAACAAATAGACAATGTATACGGCGAACTATAAGTAGCTAAGCTTCCCCCGATATGATGTGTGGTTAGATTATGTTTTTATAATGCATAAATATTCAATTTAGTTGATAAAAACATACACAAACTAAATATTTACGAGCTAACATTTCAGCGGGCATACGTCAAGCGGCCGGCACTTGTAATGGTTGGCAATTTATCTGCTTGTCACAATTTAGCGGTATGGGAAACATTGTGATTGAAAAATGACCGCATCATGTTTATACTATTAGTTAGCAACCACAATAATTATCACATCTCTCAAACGCAACAAAACAGATGCTGCACATATAGTTCGATCAATTTTATACGAAAGAAGGAAACAAGGAACAGAAGGAAATCTTCGACAGATAGTAAGATTTTATTCGATTGCATTTTTTATTCTCTTCCTTATTGGTTTGTCGAATAGACGGCGAACAAAACAGGAATATTGGACACAGCAACAACACTTCAAAATACAATAAGTTATCTGAATCCTAACAACTACTTTACAATCCTATTCAGCAAAATCTCCCTTGAGTAATGTGGGTCAGACCCATTTCCGCAAATAAATCCTGCTTTCAAAATAAATAACTGCTAACCCCCGGACGTGGCGCGGGATGATTATACAGATAAAGGCCCAATTGTTCCTAACCGTTCGATAGATGTTTAATTATGTAACGGCCAGATACAAGCGGCAGTTAATTGCAGAATTAAAATCTCTTTTGAGTACCTTTTGGTCGATTGTTTTTAATGAAATATTGTAACATGAATGCATTTTTTTGTTAAGTATTAATATTCCAGGCACAAGGGGACCGGCAGCGACTGGATGCATAAAGCAGCAGACCGGGCTCTGTGGCGTATCTTGGGAGAGGCATATGTCCAGCAGTGGACTGCAACGGGCTGATGATGATGGTGATGATGATTAATATTCCAATTTTCAAAATAAGTTATAGTAGAACGAATATTCTGTTTCCAATAGAAATATTGTTTTTCTAGTCCGAGTAAATTAGTTAGTTGGCTATTAAAAACCTTAGTATTTGTCTTTAAATCATGTCAAACCAGTTCACCGTCGCTGATTCCTAAACCGATACAGCTCAAAACTCTTTGTCCTCATAAATATGTATTGCTTCTCAACTAGCCCCACTTCGGCATCACCACCTTATTTCTGCTACTATTGCTGTAGTTATTCACAAGCAATTTAGGAATGCTTAGCAGGCTTCGAAGATTGAAACTGTATTGATAAAATTGCTGAGCAGTAAACACATTACTCCGGCATATATGACGGTTACGTGATCCCGTGTGTGTTTTCGATTCGCTATCTGCGCACTTTCGGATAATGGATTCATTTGTATTCAGCCTGCAAGTGGGCACTGTAACGAACAACGCGGGCTGACGTTCAGCGTACAATTACCAGTGTTAATATTTAACATCTGACGCCGACGACTAATTGCTGTGACTGCTGCGCTTAGTTGCGTTACGCTGTAAGATTGTACCCAGTCTAAACATCTAGGCAAACATCACCGACAATCTAAAGGGCCTTTCTACTACGCTGTTAATGAAAACTGTCATATCAGCTTAGCACGACGGCACTGATAACTTAATTAACGGGTTTAATTAAGATTCTTAGAATACATTATGCTATTGACTACTGCTGTTCTGTTAGCTGTTTTATAAACGGCTTAGAATTTGTTTTTGCAATATTCTAGATAAATTTATGTTCGATTTTTACTTGTGAGAATGTGAAAGTTTGAAGTTGTTTGCCTAAAGAGCTATATGAATAGGTATAGTTGTAATAGGTATACATATTGTGGTTACAGATAGTCTAAGTCCTGAGTTAATAGAAAGTAAATTTTTGCCCGAAAATACACATTCGGATTTTCATTTTAGGAAAGAACCTTTACGTGGGTGGCAAAAGCAAAAGCTAAAGCCCAATTGAGTAGCGCTTACTATATTAATTAACAGCGGCTACTTAGGTACTTTCATATTTAAAACTAAGCACCTGTCTCAATTATATTTTATGAACAAAGCAGGCGCAAACAACGCACTGAGGATTGTGTAGCTAAAATAATAACTATAGCCATTGATAAACAAAATATAATTTTATTCGTTGGATAATCCAGATTCCAGACGCCTAATTAGGAGTCTCTACTTGACGTGAATATTGAACAGATAGGCGTGCAAACCGTAATGATAAAAACTAATTTTGCCGTGATCCATCCTCGACAGTAGGTAAAGTATTCTATCAAAACAAACCCCATAGCAGTTAAAAATACAGGAGTAACAAGAATAAACTGGATTGTAGCCAAATTCGATTCTACAGGCCAGGGGCGACTGACGGGAAATATCGTGCCTTCAATAATAGGTGTTTTATGATCACGACTTGCATGTGTGCCGGTCGCCCAATAACTACACCGTGAAATGGAATCGCCAGAAAGGCTATAATTACACTTTATAATGTATTGCATTATTGAACTGGCTTGCGGCAATATTGCCCAGTCTAACAAGTTTCATACTTCATCATAGCAACCCTGTATTATATAATGCCCACTGCTGAGCGCACGGGCCACCTCTATGAGAGCTTTAGGGATTTCTTCCTTTAATAGGTTGTAATATGTATTGGCTTAACTACTTTACTTTGCTTTACTGGTGTTCGATGTTAGTCTAAAGACTTGGAGAAGTTGTTGTCTGTATTAGGTAATGTTATATTTCTATTACATTCATTTTAATTAATTAATTAACCATCTATGGTACTGTTTTTATTAACGATAAAACGAATAGCAAAATATTTTTTCGTTTAAAAATCAATTAACAAAAAATAATTAGGAAGCAGTATTATATCCAAATTAAGTTTTAATTGAGAAAGACCGTAAATTAATAATAAAAGTTTTGTTACAATTTTCCTTGTATTTTTCCTTAAACATTTTAATAAGCATTGTTTGTTTGCATTGTTTGCATTAATATCCTTTGTGATACCAAAAACTACATTAAGGATAATATTGACTCACAAAAATGCAGGAATACGTATTTTCGCAAGTCTGTGGCCTATGCTTGTTCGGAAAATAACGGCTCTCTATGATTTTATTACTATATATAGAAACTACAAAAACTATATAGATACATAGGTCTAACACAAACCAGCTACATTTAATAAGTTATGTGAAAAATGATATGTATTACAAATAGAACACGTAGTGCTAGACCGTTTCTCAAGGATAATTGGCTGCAGGTACGAATGGAGAGACGATCTGACTCAATGGACAGAATTGAACAAAACACTTTAGAAACGTTAATGTTTGAAAGAAGCGAACCGGTGATAGCTCAGTCTAAAGACGTATGAGCGTCCAGTTCAACGACCCTTTACAAATATTGCAGGCTTGATGTAATAATACAGTATGTAGAATTTAGATAGGGATTGAAATAAAACTATTTGACGGATTTTATCGCGGTTTTATAATTAATATTTTCTCCCGACGTTTTGAAGGCTTTGCAGCACTTCGTGGTCACGGGGCGGACTGCGAGAAAATATTAATTAAAAAACCGCGATAAAATCCGCAAAATAGTTTTATTTCAATGTCTAACATTCGCGTAAATATCAAGTCATTAGATAGGGATGTTGATAAACTACATTATGTGATTTCACAAAAGCCAACTAAAATACCATGTCAATATGAATTCACAGAACTATTTACATGGAACTAATGTATATCAAAGAAATAATATGTCAATTAGGCCCAAATATACGACACTACGTAGACATTTAGAGTAGCGATCACACACAAAACCAACAAACGAAAAATAAAACACAATACAACTGGTTGGTTGGTTGGTTTGAATTAAATAGAAGTATAGATAAAATTATAACAATAACAATAATTTTCTTTGATGGCATCGCGTTTGTTACGAGGCTCTCCAGCGAACGCGTGAAGTGAACACCTTGTATTGTTACAGTCCTTATCTCAAGAGGCAAATTAGAGCAACCGCCTCTTTCCGCAAATTATAACAAAACAAAACGTACAAAGACAATATTTTTCGAGCGTCTGTTTGAATTTATGCGTACATTTATTTGCAAAACATACATCCGTTTTATTAAATGAACCTCGATGATATCAAAAGGAGTTGTAAGGAAAGAGAACAATAAATCGAATATATTATTTCAATATGATGCTTGTTTGGTGGCTGTTCTTTTCATTTGGTAATAAAATTTATGTTGTCTTTGTATTTTTTGTTAAGGTAAATATGTCCATGGAATATTTTGATTAGTTAACGTACCTGTATTGTCGCAAATAAAAAGAAAGAATTTTTGTTTACCTTATGATACTAATAATAATTAAGTGATGTCCACGATCCAAACAAAGGTCGAAAAATTCAGAAGAATTATGAGGTCACTGCCGGCCTCGAAGTAAAGGGATAGGTATCAGGAAGGAAAGAGAGTTGCTTAGACTTCCGGTAATCTCAATCACCACTTAAGATGCCAGAGTGAACTATAGCACCTCGGTTATCTAAGAGACAATGATTAACCTTAGTTGAACCCGCCTACTCATGCTGTAGAGTGTATACAAATGTGCCTACATATGATTTTTGACATGACAGCATATTTGTAATTTTGTTTTGATTATACCCACGTTTGACTGTATATGTTTTGTTAGAATTATCCTCACAAAACTCCACAGAAAACTCCTACCATAAACGATTTATACACTTATAATTAACACAACGTCTTTTTTCGCGAGTATATACATATAAGATATTTTTCTACAGACAATATTCCCTGCAATTCGCACTAAGATTTTGTGAGACTCCAAAAGAGGACTTTGTGAGACACCACCTATCCAACTTATTAAACTATTCAAGTGAAATATTGTGACAAGAAAAATTTCACAGTTCAAAAGTCACGTCTTCAAAACTTGATTAAAATAATCACTTAAGTGGAACAAAAGTACTTCGTTCGCAAAAGTTGGTAACCTTATTTTTTGATTAAATAACTTTTTAAGCGTCAGCAAATACACATGAATTCCTGAAACTTTGCAATGCAATGCAACCAGCCCTGTATTATATACTGTCCACTGCTGAGCACGGGCCTCCTTTACAACTGAGAGGGGTTAGGCCTTAATCCACCACGGTGGCCTAATACGGGTTGGCAGAGTTCACATACCTTTGAGATTCTTATGGAGAATTCTCTCAAGTATGTAGGTTTCCTCACGATGTTTTCCTTCACCGTTAAAGCGAACGATAACTGATAAACAACACACACGTAACTTCGAAAAGTCAGAGGTGTGTGCCTTGGGTTTTGAACTTCCGGACCTTCTCTCGGTAGACCGTTCCATTCCCAACTAGGCTATCGTTAACTTTGAAGCTTTAACATTACCTTAAAATAAACAATTAAATACACAACATTTTTGAAAAGCTAGCTATTACCTAAACATCTTTAACGTAACTGGTTAGGCAACTCATGCACTAATGCATTGTTATAGGACATACTGCGTTAGATAATGTGGACTGAATCAACACGCCAGGTGTGAGAACCTGATATACAGCCTGCATATTAATTTGTGTACCTTGCCACCTGCTATGTCGTATACACATTATTCAGGCTTTGATAGTCTATAATTCGACGGCGGTTAATAGCCTATAAATTTTGTGTACACTTTCTTGTGTACTTAGTTATGTAAACGATTAACTGATGTAGTAACTAGAGATGAATGATATTAGTTTAATTGATTTGACTTATACTTTGGTTTTTAATAAATAGCTTTCAAATTATTTGCTCATGAGTCATGGTTAACAAATTAAATAAACATTTAAACGAATGATATCCTCATAAATCCTACTTGATATTATAAACGCGAAAGTTTGTAAGTGTGGATGTATGGATGTCTGGATGTACGGATGTTTGTTACTCTTTCACGCAAAAACTACTGAACAGATTTCGATGAAATTTGGAACACGGGTAGATTATGTCCTGGATTAACACATAGACTACTTTTTGTCCCGGAAAAATATAAAGCGGGACTTTTATCCCGGGAAAACTCATTCACGCGATCGGAGTCGCGGGCGAAAACTAGTTATAAAATTATTTACCCGCCGCGTCTGTCTGTCTGAACACGATAAAATAAAACTTCTAAAAAGGTTTAGATGAAATTTGGTATGGTAATAGTTTGGGATCCTGGGAAGCACATAAGCTATTATTTATCCAAGGAAAATATATAGTGTTTTCCCTTAAAAACCTTTTCACGTCAGCGGAGCCGCGTACAAAAGCTAGTACATTACATACAAGAACATCTTATCTAGTATTATAAATGCGAAAGTTTGTGAAAATGTTTGTATGTTTGTTAGAAGTAACGGCAGAAATAACTAAACAGATTTGGATGAAATTTGGCGCACGGGTAGTTCATATCCTGGATTAACATTATAGGGTTTTTGTCCCGGTAATTTGCTCCCATGGGATATCATGGATATTTATAATCATTTTTTTTAAGTAAATGACGTTGGTGTCGTGTTTTATGGACTTTTGCAGCGGGAAAGGCTTTTAACGCGGGCGTAGCCGCGAGTGACACCTAGTTTATAATAAAAGTACGCAGGAATTTAATAAATATTACAAGCAATTTCTACTAATAATGGACGGTATTTAATTAATTGTGAATAAAATACAGGCCTTATTGCAAATAATTTATCCGTAGAATTATCTCGGCACAATACGCAACGTTCTGAAATTTTGTCTTTTGTTTTGTAACATTTTATCAGCGGGACAAGTTTGACAACACAATCGCCATCTAGACGTAAGAAGATGTTTTAGCTGAATTCAAAAATACACGGAACAATATTATGAGAACAATGGGTGATCTTAGTCCTAAGCTTATATTACTATATAGCTTGTTTCTTACAATATGAAAAGTTTACGGTTGGGGTCTGTTAATTTTCACAAGCAAGTTGATTTAATCTTAGTCGTACATATTTTTGAAATAATCAGTACCAATTAATTCAATGTTGTTATTCAATGTTTAATATTCTTGTTCCTTTTATTTTTTTGCTTAAAAAATGTAGAGTCGAGAAATCTATCTATATCAATGACCTCTTTTTTTTTTTTGTTTTCGCGGAGAAAGTGACTTATTACTACCGCCCAGCCTTCAAGGGGGGCGACTGAGCGGTTATGTTGGGTTCACCGTGCCTTACGTCCCGGCGTTGAGCCACCCGGAGAGATGTAACCATCGGGCGACCGCCGGGCCGAGTCCCTAACCTATGTATAACGCACGGCATACCAACCAAAACTCCGCGGTGGCCATCTTCGGCGCATTAGGGACGGCTGCGGGCTTCCTCTGACGGGAGTGTCTAAGTTGTCGTCCGCAGCCGCCTCTGCGCGTTGCCGCCTAGTGCGGCCCGTCTCCTGTTGTGGGGGGGCTCAGGAGCCCCCACGCACCGAAGGACGCCCTCGGCGTCAATGGCAGCGTGAGGCCTACCAGCCACGCTGCCGTCCATCACAGGGATCGCTACAATGTGCTAATAAAACACAAAGATTAAAGACGGACAGCCCCCTGCCGCCCGCCTGCGACCCCCGGTGGCCCCTATTAGTCGCTTTTTACGACAGGCAGGGGATACCGTGGTGGAATTCTCCAAACGCCCCCAATCCACAGGGCGGGAGACGCCGGTCAGTCGTCCACCCGGCGCCTCCTACGTCTTGTCTGGCGGCGGGAGGGATCTCCGCGCCTCCGATCCCTCTCGGCACTCTCCTTCCGCGAGAGGACCACCTCACAGAAGTGTGCCACCGCACGCCAGGACCTCCGGCTGTCGACCATGGAAGCGACCACGGCCGGCAGCGAGAGGTCTCCTCCGACGACTGCTCTGAGAGCGCTGCGCTCCTCATCCCAGGCTGGGCAAAACTCTAACGTATGCTGGGCCGTATCCAGCGGGCAGTTGTCACAGTGGTGACACACGGCCGACACCTCCTTCCGCACTACCCGCCACAAGAACTCACCGAAGCAACCATGCCCGGTGAGCACCTGCGTCAGGCGAAACGATGCCGCACCGTGGCGCCTGTCCAGCCATTCGGCAAAGACAGGACGCACTGCCGCGACGACCCTGAGCCCCGCTGACGGGGCCTCCAGCCTGAGACGCCACTCCTCCACGGCGGCTCGCCGTAGGGAGGCCCTCATGGCCTCCACCTCCTTCAGGGCCGGATGTTGCACGCGACTGGACGCCTCCTCCCGCCAATGAAAGACATCGGAGAGGGATTTGGCGTCCAGATCCCAGGGCAGAAATCCGGCCAACAAACAAGCCGCCTCGAAAGAAACCGTGCGGTACGCCCTGATCGCCCGCTGCGCCAAAGCTCTCTGCGGAGTGCGCAGGAGGGCGACGCAGGGGCGGTTCAGGGAGTCAGCCCAAACGGGGCTGCCATAGAGGGCCATGGACCGCACGACTCCGTGATATAACCTCCGGCAAGGGATGCCAGGACCTTCCAGGTTGGGCAGCAGGCTGGACAGAGCGCCCGCTGCCCGAGACAGTTTCGTCCCCAATTTCTTGAAATGGGCGCGGAATTTCCATCGGCTATCTAAGACTAAACCTAGATATTTCATGTCTTTGCCGATGGGAATCCGCACCCCCTCAACCACGATGTGGGCACCGGCCGGTGGCCCTCTCCGAGGCCCGTGGAAACAAATGGCCTCAGTTTTCTCGAGGGCCACCTTTAAACCCAACCGTCGAATCCGACTTACTACTTGGCCGGTGCCCACCGCCGCCAAGGTAGCGGCGTCCCGGAACGTCCTGGCGGTCGCTGTGACCAATGTGTCGTCGGCGTAGCACGTCACGCCGACGTCCCAGAGATTTGCACCACGGAGCACCCAGTCGTACCCGATGTTCCACAGGAGAGGGCCCAAAACCGAGCCCTGTGGAACACCGCGCGACATCGCTCTTCGGTGCCACCTGCCATCGGCGCCCGGATACACCACGTCCCTGTCAGACAGGTACGCGTGCACCAGACGCCGAAGATAGGGCGGCACCACGTGGTACCGCAGTGCCTCGTGAATGCAGGGCCAGGGCAGCGTGTTGAACGCGTTGGAGATGTCCAAGGACACCGCGACAACTACTCCGCCTCCGGCCACTGCATCCTCCGCCTGTGCCTTCACCCGCAGAATCGCGTGGACGGTGGAACGTCCCCTCCTGAAGCCAAATTGGCTGTCGGCCAAGTTCGGTCCGACCCTCTCGAGGTGCTCGACGAGGCGAGCATGGACGATACGCTCGAAGAGTTTGGCGACCTCGTCGAGCAACACGATGGGCCGGTAGGCCGACGGCGACTCTGCGGGTCGTCCTTCCTTCTTTAGCAGGACGAGCTTCCCAGTTTTCCAACGCGCCGGGAAGACGCCCTGCTCCAAACAGGCGGTGAATAAACTGCGGAGCCTCGGGCCCAGGTGCTGGAGGGCTAGCACCCAGGCTCTTCCTGGAATGCCATCGAGCCCTGGGGCCGTTTTTTTGCTCTGCAGCCGAAGCACTACCGCCCGCATTTCTGCGGGCGAAACCTCTGGGATATCCCTTGCCGAATACTCAATCGACGATGATGCCACATCCGGTGGCGCCATCGGTGGAGGAGTGGTCTCCACGGTGGCCGGGAACAAGGCCGCGACGACGTTGGCCAGTAATTCTGGCCGGAGACTCTGCGACAGCGGGGGCGCCGCTGGACGAAGCTTATTCATTACCATGCGATAGGGGCGCCCCCACGGGTCACCGTCGAGAGTCTCCAGAAACTCTTTGCGTGCCGCGACCTTGGCCCTGTGAACGGCCACCCGTAGCGCTCTCTTCGCCTCTTTGTAGAGGTCATAGAGCCGCCGCTCCTGGTCTGCGTGATCCCCACTTCGAAGCCTGCGACGACGATGCCTGGCGTATCGGCGGCGCGCAGCGACGCATGACGCGCGCAACTGCGCTAGCTCTACCGACCACCAGTACACTTGTCGCCGCGGCGATCGTCGGAGGGCCCGGGGCATGGCGGCGTCGCAAACGTCCGACATTGCCACCCCGAACCACTCCACCTCCTGCTCGACCCGTACCGGCCCGTCCGGCACGGGGAGCCACGACATCACCAGAGCGGCTAACTCTAGGGCCTCTTTATTGAGGCGACGAATTACCCACCGCGGGCCGTCCCGATTCAGGGCACTCGGCTCACCACCGGGCTGGATACTCGGAGACGCGGAGACGTCGAACCGAATGTAACGGTGGTCCGACATCGTCTCCACGCCCGCGAGGACTCTCCAGCCCCGGACACGGTGCGCGACGGCGGGACTTGCAAACGACAGATCAACAATAGACCCGCCGTTGTGCCGCACGCATGTGTGCACCGACCCCCTGTTTAGGACGACCAGGCCGACAGAGATCGCCCAGTCCTCCAGGACCCTACCGCGACCGCTCGTCGCCGGCGAACCCCAAGCTACAGACTTGGCGTTGAAGTCGCCGGCGACGACCGCCGGATAAGGTTGGCCTTGTTCCACTAGGGCCCCCAGCCGAACGAGAAAAGATTCGAATTCGGCGAGGGGTCTGTTGGGAGAAAAATATACTCCTACAACCCAAATGTCTCCCAACAGAGCCGCCACGCATCCCTGGTCCTTCGATATCTTTTCGAAGGGCGGGGAGCCAGCAGCACCCTGGGTGATTATGGCCACCAAACCGTCTGTGTCCCCAGCCCAGTTGTCACGGGGAGGGACAAAATACGGCTCAGCGACCACGGCCACTTGCACCGACCACTGCGCCAGGCTTTGGGACAACAGGTCTTGGGCGCTGGCGCAGTGGTTGATGTTCGCCTGGAGGAACTTTAGGTCCATTATTGGGCGATCTCTTCAACACCTTCCATCTCGGCCTCTTGCGGTGGGCTTGCTGACTGTGGCTGGGTTGTGGCCACAGCAGCAGCAGCATTGCGTCGTGAAGGGCGGCGCCGGTTGCGGCGGGAGGAGGCGGGACACGCCTTCCCCCCGATCTGGTGCCCGGCGGGCTTGCCGGAGGCCGCGCAGACCACGCAGTTCGGCGCGGCGTTGCACTCACGGGCCTTGTGGCCTGTCTGGCCGCAGCGGTAGCACAATGCGCTACGGTCCACTGCGCAGTCGCAGCGCTCCCGGACGTGCCCTGTCTCCAGGCACCGGTAGCAACGAAGAGGCCGCGCCTCGAGCACAGAAACTCGAGCCGCGACCCAGCCGATCACTACACGGCCCGCCCCCCGCACTTTCTGGGCTGCCTTTATCGGCATCCGGGCCCAAGCCGTGCTCACACCAGACCGGTCAGGACGGATTTGCCCTACCTTTACTGCCGCCAGGGCACACTCACCGGCCTTGGAGAGGGCCATTGCAACTGACTCAGGAGTGGCCGTGTAGTCCAACTGCGTGAGCCGCAGTTCCGCATGTTTGATGGGCCGAGAGATCCGAACGTCCTCCGACCCATCGAAACACTCCCTCAGCCTTGCGGCGAGGGAGTCGGCCCTCTCATCCGAGTTAGCCCCGGGCACCTCGTACATTGGGGCACCCGTGGCCGCAATCTTCGGCCTCAGCCTTGTGATGTCAAGGCCGGTGAGGTTTACTTTGTCCTGCGCCTCTGTTAGTACCCTGGCGTAGGTGAGTCCCTTCGCTACCGCCGCCGGCGTCAGGGATATCATGACGGCCGCGGACCGCGGTGTGCGGAGCTTGGGCTCGGCCCGGCGCGGTGGTTGCTGCTGACTTGCAGCTGGTGTCACGCCGGACCTGGGCTTCGTCTTCTTTTTGCCCACCACGACCGTCCATTCCCTGTCCAGGGACACTGGAGCCGGCGGTAGCGGGCGGGGCTCACAGGGAGCTTGCTGCGCTGGGGCACTCTGTTTGTTTTTCCCCCCCTTGCCTTTTGGCTTGGGCTTGGACACCGGAGGATTTGCGGGGGCCGGAACGACTCCCTTCTCCGCTTGCACCCCAGATGGTTCCGCCACGATGAATCGGGGCGGAGCACTAGAGGAACCGGCGATTGGGATCAGGACGGGAGGACTGGGTTGGGCTACTCCCTTGCCCTTGCCTTTGCCCTTGCCCTTACCTTTGTCAAAGGGCTGGGGTTGACCTCCGACATACCCCCCCTGTACCGGGAGCTCCACTACTTGGGCCCTGTTTTCATGGGCCAGAGGCGGTCTTGTGGCCGGCCCCATGAGCAGGGACTCCATTCTTGCCTGCACCCTTGCCTCAATCATTTCCAGCATGTCCGCTGTTGGACTTTTGCTGGCGGATGCCTCTAGGTCTTCGAGGCGGCGACGGAGGGAGGCATTCTCCTCCTGAAGCTGCTTAACTGCAGCCTCAAGGCGGGAACTCTTTTCCCGCCACCTTTTTACCTCGCCTTCAAGGCCGGTGACCTTGGTCTCCGTTGCCTTTGAAGACCCGGCAGAGCGCAGCCGCTTTGTCACTACTTTCTCCACCTTTTGGCGGGCCTCCGCACGCTTCACGATGTTGCGCTCCCTCTCTGCCTTCTTTAGGCTGCCCACCGTAGCTGAACCCCCTCTACCGCTAGCAGCGGTCGCCCTCGTCTTCGGCGCCGGCTCGTCCGTATCGGTCGACAGGCTCCTCCAGAATCGCCCGCCAAGCACTGAAGAGCTACCATCGCTGGACTCCGAGTCCACGCACATGTTCTCAGGCCGTGCGACATCGGCCACGACTCCAGCGAGCCTCACGCCCGCATTCCCCCTCTCTGCTTCTCCGTCGTTGGGCTTGCGCCCTTCGACCTCCACCTCTCCAGCTGGAACTGGAGTAGGCAACCTCGTCAACGCCGTTTTGGGTTTTTTTATTTTTGTATTGTTCATTTTGAATCCCACGAGTATGGGGGAAAAAAACAGTCCGCCCAGGCAGTGCCCCCTGTACCTGGGTAAGCCTAGCGTAACCCGCACAGAGTGTCGGCCGGTGCTCTGGCGGGGGTCGCACTCGAGACCGAACTACCCATCGGCCATGCATCCCCTCGCGGTGCGCCGCCGCTTGGGATTCGGGGTAACTTTTTATAGAGGTTTTCTCCCTCGCAGTCCAGGCGGTTAAGCCAAGACCCTCGGCCCCAGGAGTCGCTGCGAAACATGACCACAGTGCCCCCTGAGATTCCGAGACTAACGGTGGCCAAGGAGAACTAGTTCTGCCCCGGCCTGTTCCGCGGCAGGGTGAGTGCACACGGAACCCGTCCAAAAACTCCTCCACTGCACCCTCTGCTAGTCAGAGGGAACGCGGAAGAATCCTCTTTGCTGGTTTTGGTCCACGCCGTTTCCGGTACCCCCCAAATTTGGGGGGCGTTCCCCTATCCGCCACCCAGGGAGACGCGCCCGATGGGAGACCAGCAACTCCGCACGGGATATCAATGACCTCTACAATTCCCTTGTGATTTTTCTTTTGATAAATATAGAGTCAAAATAATCCTAAATTATATAAATTATCACAAAAATACGTTAATTCTTTGAGAATCGGTGACATAATATTAATCACGACAGATTCTTTCGCAGTCTCAACCGAACCCTTGATGGACCCATTGTGATAATTCTTCTGAATTGTTTGAAGAGCTCTTTGTATAAAATTTATGACATTCATTAGTCTAGTTGAATACGACACTTCTTTGAAAGACGCGACGATGGCACTAATTGTAAGGATCCCCCAATTTGTCACAAAAATGTTTTCCTCGCAATATCGGAGCGGTGCGGAGGTATCTCGATTTTTGTCAACTGAAATTACATTCGAAGAAGAATTTATTTCGCGTTTTATTCATCCACGCAGCTTTAATATTTGATTTGGAACAATTGTGTTTTACGTCGCACTCGCTCGCTTACAAAAGATCTTCAAGATTTATTTGAAGAAATGAACAATTCTGCAGTGGTGTTTGTGAGAAATCATATATGAAATAAACAATACGAGTTTCTGTGTATTTATTCATCAAACTGCGAGGCTGCAAAATCCGCCATGGCCAATACAACACTAACTATATTTGCTTAAAATGACTAATGAACACAACAATATATTTCAATGAAATAAATGTTGCGTTAATAAAAAAAAATTACAAAATGCGTTAGTAAATACAGTAACGGACGCCGTGAACTTACAATATTTCATATTTTTTGCCAAAATCTACGTCAAGCTGGTTAATTAGTGAAAGTCGTCGTATTCCCAGCTGCTGAGAAATGTTGGTAATTGCGGCCGAGTTATGGGCCCTTATTTTAGCCACGAGAAAAATCTGCCTTCATTTCCCTATTTTTTGAAAGCGTGGTATTTAAGCACGTACCATTATTTATAAAGGGGTACTTAGCAATAAAACTTAAACGTAATTAGAAATATAAATATCTCGTTAATATTTACAGTACAAGAGCTGTAATGTACTTATATAGTACCAATGCTTCTCTTCACAATAATTTTTAATACTCCTCGGAATTGTAAACGTAAGATGCGGGAAACAAGAACACCTCACACGGGACGCTACAGTTTAGCCGGAGATCTTAATGCTTCTTCCTGCACGTCAAAGGATCCAATATTGTAGGGAAGAGGTGACACAACCGGCCGGCTTGTTTGTTCCACTTGTACTTAAATCTCTCTTCGTGCGGTCCGTCGGATAGTCACTGTATAATATATATATTATACAGTGACTATCCGACGGACGGATGTTATAAACATATAAGAATATATAATATAGTACTTAATAGAATTCATTACTACAGTATAAAATGTTGGCACGACTAATAACATATATTCCAAGAAGGATCCAAGGTTGAATAAATTGATTTAATCTCCTTAATGTAGGTTTCTTTTTTAATATGGGCACGGGAGTGACCTAGCGGCATCACTACCATCAAGTGCCGTGGCACCTGAGGTAAATGGAGTACCACTTGCCACTCCAGGGTACAGATAGAGTGTCGACTGAAGAGAAGTTACTCCTCATCAGTCGATATAATTATGCCGCCCTGTTGGAAACCGGATATATAAAGGCTGATCCTTTTTTCGGACACAATTACTTGGGTTACTATGGCGGATTCTACACTTTGTTTTTTTTTTATTGCATAGCATAACGAGAAGAGGATGCCGTTCGCCTGATGATAAGCGATACGACCACCCATAAACAGTAGCAACACCATCCAGCACCTTGACTTACAAAGTACTGTGCGGCATTCCACTGCGCTCGTCATCCTGAGACATACGATGTTAAGTCTCATTATGTCCAGTAGTTACACTGGCTACAACGTCCTTCAAACCGAAACACAACAGTGCATGCACACTGCTGCTTGGCGGTAGAAATAGACATTGCAGTGGTACCCACCCAGACGGACTCTTACATATGAGAGCCCTACCACCAGTTGTGTATGGTGGTCGCTTTCCGGGTGTATACAAATAAGTACTCTACCACCAATTAACTGAGATATTTATAAATAAGCCAGGTAACAATTTATTTTAACTAGCCCGATCTTCGTCATGGTATTATGTTTCTAGCAAATGAAGACCATAAATGCTTCGTGGAATGGTAACCAGAGAAATGCTCTTGTTCATGTATCACTGTTTTACTTTATGTGGATGTAGATTTCCGCCTGCCGCTGTCCGTAAAGGTATTTAGTATATTTTTAGGAGAAGACATCCTTAGGGCAGGCGTTGTAATCTAGTTCGGTCTGCGAAGCTTTCCGCAACCGTGTAAAACATAAAGCTGGCCTAGTATGAAACTTCTTGAGACTGTGTTCGCAAGAAGCAGTCTTTATTATAAAGCCATACAATAATTTATAAATTATCGTAAGTTCGTGTCACTTGCAAATAACATGAAACAAAACGATATGTTACTAATACCTCTAAATATTTACATAGTTTGAAAAGATCCGTACTTTACAGCAACCGTTACTTTAACAAAAGCGACATTTACGAACGCCGTATCCAATTAATAACCAGCGCGTAAAAACATACAAATCGCGAACTCGAAAACAATTCCGAAATCCTAACGCTAACAGCACGCTCATTAATTTAATCGCAGTAATTAATATAAAACGCTCACATATCGCTTATTTTTCGAGTGTTTTTCACGTCAAATGCAGGAGTATTACTAGCAGGAACGAGATAGGTCTGGGGCGCCGCCCTCCCTCTCCTCTCGTTAAATTTTCACATGCACTTGACGGGCCGACCTGGCTTACGTTAATTATGAAATCTCATTTGAGAGAACCTACACGTTTGAGTAATGACTCCTGAAATGAGAAGTATTCAAACATTAAAGTTTCTATATAAATAACGGGACTGATAGTGTAATATGGTCTATGAAGATTCAATGTCCTTAAACACATTCTGATTAGAACAATGGAGGACATAACATATTTGGAAGCTCTGGAAGAGAAATTACGTACTATTAATACGTCAACTGCCTCGGTGGCGTAGTTGTATTACGGTACGACTGCAAGGCTGAGGTCTCGGGTTCGATTCCCGGGTCGGGCAAAGTGATATTGGATTTTTCTATTCAGTATCAGCCCGGAGTCTGGAATTTGTGCCTGATATGGCGATAGGCACGCTCCCTATCGCATCATGGGACGGAATACGCTTGGCGAAAAGTGGGTGCACTAGTTGCGCCTCTGCCTACCCCTTCGGGGATAAAAGGCGTGAGCATGCGTATAATCCGTCAACGCCCGCTTATATAGAGAAAGAAAGAAGAAAGAAGTTGTTCAAGTTGTTATTTCATAAGGCTAGTTGCTAAAACACAGCTAAAATGGTATGAGTGTCTTAAATATCTTGTATTTCTTTGATATTGTAGCCAGTGTAAATACTGGATATAATGTGACTTAACATCTTGTGTCTCAGGATGACGAGCGCAGTGGAATGCAACACAGTACTTTGTAACTCAATGTGCTGGATGGTGTTGCTACTGTTTATGGGTGGTTGTATCGCTTACCATCAGGCGAAAGACATCCTCTTCTCGTCATTAAATGCAATAATAAAAAAATATATATGAGAAAAACTATGTAGTTAAAATCTGGATCGACATTCTCTTTGAGTGGCTTTGATACATGTAGTCTCTTGCATTTGCATTGAAATTCGAAATCTAAAACATCCGGAACATACAAGATTATTATCCCCGGTAAAATTATTACTTTATAAGTATTAACAATTTGTATTATTTTATACAGCATCACGCCGTTTTCCCTTTTCAGGGGTAGGCAGAAGTATATCACACCCACATTTTGCCAGCTATGTAATGGGCTGCGGGCCTATTGCCAACCCAAGACCTCAGTACTGCAGTCGTACGATAATACAACTACGCCACCCAAGCAGCCGAAGTGTATTATTTCGAAATATTTTAAACTATTCTACTCTAAATACAGGCCGGTCATAAAAAAGTAAAAACCGAATCGTTGAGTGATAACCACGAGATGAAAATGAATGAAACAGCAAACGCTTGTAACATAAACAGTGCGGGATGTATAAATGACACCCGACCTCGTGCCACAGCCATAAATATCCCATGTGATAGAACGCAAGAGCTACACATTCTGACAAAAAACTCCAATACAGGTAAAATTTTCAATAAAAATGACGAACGTCGTCAACGTAACAATTTATACAGGTGAGCGGCGCATTATTTTGTACTCGAAACGTAAACTCCCGGTGACTGCCTTCTAGCCGCATGATAGATGGGCTCTCTCGACTGATTTTCCTTTCTCCGCTATGAAATTTTTCAACGATAAGGGTGCTCCGCGGTTTTATGTCTGGCTATAAATATAATAATGATTTATAACCCCATTTATATCCGCACCACTCAATGGTTTCAGTTTAAAATTTGCCCGCAGAATGTATTCTATAGCATCAACTTTCTTAAAGTGGGAACTAGCCGAGAGCCGTGTCAAAGCCTCAACGAAACACGCCACTGAAACAAAAGCCGCCGGGGAATAATAATTAATAATCGAACACAAAGGAAATTCTTGGGATAATGAAAACTCGGCACTAGAATTACCTCCATTTAATTGAAAGTTACTTTTTAAAGTGGGGCATTTAATTATGTGTAAAGAAACGTAGAACCATTTATCTAAAGGTGGAAATGAGAAACCAACGATCTTATCGCTGAATGGCTTAACCATGACAACGGTCATCTAATAAAATAAGTATAATAGTTTTAACTTTTGAACAACTTAAATGAAAGAACTACGTTAATGAAAAACGTTGCTGGAGAGCAGATTACTTATTTTTATTCCAGTTGAATGACGAGACGAGCATGCTGCTCGCCTGATGGTAAGCGATACGACTACCCATAAACAGACGAAAACAATACAGGACTTTGGATTACTAAGTACTGCGTGGCACTCCACTACGCTCGTCACTTTGAGACTAAAGGTAGTACGCCAGCTACAATGTCCTTGAAACCAGAACACAACAGTGCATGCACATTATTGCTTGGCGGTAGAAATAGACATTGCGGTGATACCTACCCATATAGCCCCTCGCAGACGAGAGCCCTACCAGTGAAGAAGTAAAGAACTTATCCCAAGTAAAGAAAAATAATTGATTTTGTTTTTACACCGTAGCGGCGATAGCCTAGTTGGGAGTGGAAGGGACTGCCGAGACGAATATCCGCAGGTTCAAAACCCAAGAGCACACACCTCTGAATTTTCTAAAAGTTATGTGTGTATTCTTTGTGAATTATCGAACGCTTTAACGGTGAAGGAAAACATCGTGAGGAAACCTGCATACCTAAGAAGTTCTCTGAATTTCGAAGGTATGTGAAGTCTGCCAACCCGCACTAGGCCAGCGTGGTGGACTAAGGCCTTAACCCTCTCAGCTGTAAAGGAGGCCCGTGCTCGCAGTGGGCAGTATATAATACAGAGCTGGTATGGTATGGTATGGTATGGTATAGTTTTTATACCTTATACCCTTACTTCACTCCACGGTAGTCATCGTGACAAAAAATAATTCAAGCATGTTGCAGAAATGCTTTAACCTAGCTTTGAGGACCAACCACCCTCCTTACGACATACTTTGGGGGATTCAGTGACGCAGTCGTATTATAAAAACGCATGCTAAGCGTTGTCCGATCTGGGAATTGAACCTAGAACATCCCAGGGTTTACAAGAACGTATAAGCTGTCACTAAACCAAGCGACCTCTTACACCTGTGAGCGTACTATAAAATACTATGTTTGATAAAATATTTTATAACTATCATTTTATTATAAAAAAAAATAAGGGACCTGTACGGATAAAATTAATGGTTCACAATAATCTACGTGGTAAAAATTAAAAATTCCTCAATCCATACGTCATTTCTCAAAGCTATAAATCGTGGAACCAATGAAACACGTAAACGCGTGTCATTTATATGAACCTATAAATAAATTTCATTGTGCGTGTCTCGCTAAAACGTCCCTACACAAATATATAGGGGTCGAATCACATTAATCTTCCCTTCATTTATACAATTGTGCGTATGTGCGCGCCTCAGAATATTTTCACCTAAGCGTAAACATTATTACAATAGCAATCGACTATATTAAACTGCTGTAGTTTTCATATATTTGACATCGTTTTAAAACAAATTGTTAAAGGTGTAACGATGAATTCAAATGCAAATGTGTGCAATTTTTGCAAATATTTGTGAATGAATAAAACACACGGAACGTACAATCGGGACTCACCGAACAATATCTGCATTGTCCGTGTATTCACAATAAAGTTAGCAAAAACATGCACATATGATCTTGTTATTCAAAATGAAAAGTATCAACCATTATTTAAATATTCAGATCAAAAAACTCTCAATTTTCAACCTCAGTCGTGGTGTTATCAAAAATTTGCAGCAAATTCACTTATAGTTACGTTAATCATTTGGCACTCACAAAGTAACATGCATTTAGATTAAAAAGTGACTGACATGTGAACTAAACCGACAATCCATATGCAGCAGTTTGTAATAAATGTTGATTTTTTTAAATTTGCATGCAGCAAAAATGTCACGGCGGAAATTGTACAGAGCTGTGAAATATCGCGCACAGCTGCAACGGCTAATGAACTCGTTTCATGTTACTAATATTGTGCATCATGTCCAGCAAATTGAAATACTTTTGCTTTATACAATGCTGAATAAATTTCCGACCGTCTGTAAAAGCCGACGTTGCAGTTATGTTTCATAAATGCAGCTTTCTTCCATTTGTTGAGGCGAAAGCAATTTATATTTGGGTCTTTTTGGAATTTGATTAGAACCGGTGAGCCGGCGGTCATACCGCGGTTTGTACACAAGTGGAAACCATTTCTAAAAATCATTGCGGTCTGTAGCATCGCAACCTTTTGATCTCGGTTGGAGTTCGGACACAAAAGTTCCCCCGCTGCGTTCCACAATAGCTCTGCGGAAAGATTAATCGCCCAAAGAAGCCCTCTAAGCCC
Organism: Sphinx pinastri; assembly: GCA_947568825.1. NCBI lineage: Eukaryota > Metazoa > Arthropoda > Insecta > Lepidoptera > Sphingidae > Sphinx > Sphinx pinastri. Next base: position 7,095,375 of record OX387621.1, on the reverse strand, counting down.
GAGAAACAATTTTTCATTTTTATCAAAATGTTGGGTTGAGTCGGTGCATTGTTGAACACTTGGGCATACGTATTAGAATTTCAATACTGAATTGCTAAATATTGAAATAACAAACATTCAATTAAAATGTCCAACATATTTGCTAGTTGTGTTATTTCAGAATGATTTTTGGCGTAGTAGTAAATTAATTTGATTGAATAGTATCACCATTATACCACTATCCATATAATCGTCAATTAAAAAAAATACATATTTTGTGATCCTCCGATAATTTCACTGACTGTACGACACGTAAAGTCAAATTTCACTTTCGTTTTTTATTTTAATGAGACCCTCAAGTCAAGGGACTGACGATCCACCACCAATCATCATACTTAAGACAAACTAAACAATGCAGATACGCATAAACATACTTAGAATCTAAGTCTTAGTGCTTTCAATGCTCAGTATATTTTATAGCACGTTACAGCCCTTCAGGAGCGCGTAATTCATTAGAATTTTAACTTATCAAGTCACGTTCAGACTTTATACCATTAAGCACTCGATATTTCTTTTCCAATTACGCAGTTTATAAATTTAAGCGAGAACTTAATAAACTGTGAAACATTATACATTTTTTTAGACGTAGAAAATAAAATGTAAGTTTAAAAATTAATAAATATGTAGGTACAATAATATAAATACACATTATTGTATTTAGATGGGACGAGGGGTTTAATAAAATCTAATATTATACCATGAGTTTTCTCAATATTTTTCAGATAAAATTAGAGTTACAAACTATGTTTTGGACAGATATCCAGATCACGAGTCTGAGCCGCTGCTTACCTTTCTGTACTCCTTCGATCCGCTATCATACCCGCTGAACTTAGAAAAACGGTTTTTCGGTTCAAGACCGGGACCTTATCTTTATGTTTCAAAAATTCTAATCACTATATCATAAACAGCTTACTTCATATCTTACTAATATTATAAATCTAAATGTTTGGATGTTTGTATGTTTATTAGAAGTAAACGCAGAAAAAACTAAACTGATTAGAATGACATTTGGCACACGGGTAGATCATATCCTGGATTAGCACACAGACTACTTTATCCCGATATTTTGCTCCCAAATGGAAAATATGATGGATATTTCAAATCTGATTCTTTAAATAGATGGCGCTGGCGTCATGCTGTGTTTTAAGGACTTTTGTAGCGGGAAAGGCTTTTAACGCAGCCGAAGCCGCGAGCAACACAAGGATAGTATATCTCAAACCTTATTTCAACAGACTACAGACCGTTGTCCTCGCTTAAACCCTAATAGAACACACACACACACACTCACGCCTTTTATCCCCGAAGGGGTAAGCAGAGGCGCAATTAATGCACGCACTTTTCGCTGTGCGTATTCCGTCCCATGATGTGATAGGGGGCGAGCCTATCGCCATATCGGGCACAAATTCCAGACACCGGGCTGATACTGAATAGAAAAATCCAATATTACTTTTCCCGATACGGGGATCGAACCCGAGACCTCAGCATTGCATTCGTACCGTAATACAACTACGCCACCGAGGCAGTCATCCTAATAGACAGAATTTGATATTATTTTTCCCATCTTTAGCAAATACCTAACTCAATTTCTGTAGCTGGTACAGTCTTTATCAAGTAACAAACACCACCAAGGTTCTAGAAATGCCGACGCGCCGTTGATTCGTGTCGAACGGTATTAATCCCATGGAGAGATCGTTAAAGGCCTTGTAAGGAGCAGGGCGACACGACGCCTGACGATCTGCCACTCCCGGACCATGCTCACACGTTTAATTCAATTTGGACCCACGCCAGATTTCGAATTTGCTGGCGGCGTGTCTTTTAAATAATATAATAGTCCAGTCAGACAGAAGTTTCTTATAACTGATATTTAGTACAGATTTGCATTGGTTAGATATTGGTTATTGTTATTTAATTCCGATGACTAATCGTTACGAATTTAAATCGGTATGTGTGAAATTAGAGTAAATCTCTTTGTCATTGTGTACTTACGTAATCTTGAGCTTTAGTGATCAAATAAAACTGCTTCAATTATTTAAGAATTAACTTAAGTACCTAGTAATATTTTGATCTCCCTGGTCCGGAGTTCGGACACCTACTCAATGAGACCATTCTTACGAGCCCACACACGCTATATCTGCTAAAATTTGCTAAAGAGTTGGGTATCCCGAAGACAACAATGCAAGCCTCGTTTGCATTCCACTATGGATTCTAATTCCAGGTTTCACGGTGCGGAGTGCTGACTCCATTCTTCGCTGGCGTTGGGGGTGCTGACTTAAGATTCCAGCCACGTGCGCATCATCATCGTCGCGAGTACTGACCCCGGCCATGTGCTGACCCTATAGTGACTGCGATGGTGAGCACGTGGCAGAGTCAGCTCTCCAGCGGATAGTCGTCGGAGAGCTGACTCCGCCACCTCATCACCTCGGCGCAGACCACGTGGCCCTACCATCTGCCCGGCGAGCTGCCGCCGAAGCTAGCCACGTGCATCAGCGTCGTGCCGTTCGCCTGAATTGGAGTCCCCGCAGGCCAGTGACTCGTTTGCACACCACCAGCAAACCGTACCGAGTGTAACGCGGAGGTGCGAAAATAAAACTCGTAACACGGTTTATGTACATAAACTCTGAGTTTTTCTTCTGTCTCACTACAACTACCTATCTGCGGCCAAACCCGCCACAGAAGCGAAACCTTTTCCCAGAAAAATTCCACACAGCTACTTTCATGTCACAAATTTACGACGTGGGAATGGAAGTCAAACCTTCAGTCTAAGTATTACTAACGAGCTTTTGCCCGCAGCTCCGCCCGCGTGAATGAGTTTTCCCGGGATAAAAGTCCCGCTTTAAATTTTCCCGGGATAAAAAGTAGCCTATCCGTTCAGCAGTTTTTGCCTGAAAGAGTAACAAACTTCCATACATCCAGACATCCATACATCCATACTTACAAACTTTCGCGTTTATAATATTAGTAGAATAGATCGAGGTAATCATGCATTAGTACACTAGATCTATAAGCTCGTAGTTCAATTCGTGCGGCCAATGTGTCGCAGACGTTGAAATCCCAGGAGATTAAAATAACGTAACTTAATAAGTTACGTTAGCGGTCGGATCCCGACTGTCCCGGGCACTTTGAAGGGCAAGTTAAGCCAAGCAGTTGGTTCCAACTCGCCAAATGACGTCTATAAAATTGTTGAAATCCTATCGGACACCAGTCTGGCCGTTGGTCCCAACAAATTAACTTTATTTCGTTTTAAAACCTATTGGTGTATTGTAAAGCTGAAGTTTGTGTTTGTAGTAGGTACGGCTTAGATTTTGAATTGTTATTAAAAATATGCTACATTATGGCTAACTGATTTATGCAACTTTATACGCCAGGGACCACAGCATATAATATGACCTTCTTCATTATTATGTCCTGTGCTAGGATCGGATTTTAACGCGGGCGGTGCCACGAGCAAATCTTTGTATGTTATAGCTAGTTACCAGGATCGATAATTGTGACCTAATTCAATCATATATTGGAATGAATTGTGAAACCTTATACAAACATAACTTTGCTTATATCATCATAATTTAAATGAAAATAAAAACATCAAAGCACTTCAATATTTTTTTCTTTAAAACTAAACCCGCAATTATAACATGAAGAATAGGCGACCGGGAATATTCCGAAAGCGATTTAAATAATGCGATACCCAAGTTTTCCCTATTTAAGGTAGTGTCATATATATTTTTTATTGCAAGGTAAAGCCGCTCATAACAATTTGTTATATCTGCCATTTTACTAGTGGCACGTGTCGTAGCCTTTGTACTGCCTCACACCTACATTCCATAGGCCTGAGATAACGTTATACGTTAATTCCTTTTAGCGTCTCTATGAGCTGCTATAAAGTAACTGTACAGTCCTTATATGTTTGAATTTGGAATAAGGAATAAGTATAAATATCTAATTCGAAAACCAAAATTAATAAATAGAATCCCGTGAATTTAATGCGTTAATTGAATAATCTTATAAATTATTAATTATTTGCATAGGTACTTTCCTAGAAGAAAAGTTCAGATAGGAAACTCAAGAATTTATTGTGCAAAAATTAGCAATGTCGAAACTACAAAGTAAGGCCGACGTGGGGGCTAGGCACATCCATATAAACTTGTTTTTCAACTACTGTACCAATGTACCCCTCGCAACCGCGTAGGGATGCTACAAAGCTTTCCTTATGTTATGACACATTACACGATAATTGGCAATATAAAAAAAAACTGAATCTAGGCTACAATTATATATTAAGGCATAAATCTTCCAAAATATATTTTTCAACCGTCCGCATTCAAATAGATGTTAGAATTACCTCAAACCGAATTTTAAACCAGTCACCGTCAAAAAAGGTCTTTCTTTTAGTTTATATTCGCTAACTTATTTAGTAAAATAATATAATTTGTTAGAGGCTAACAAAAGAGTATTGTTGAAAATATGGCAAGGATTTTTATTACAATTTCACAATACAACACGAAACAGAACTCTATTTAGATAGCAACAAAATAAATGACCCAAGAACGCCTAAAGTAATACGAGAGTCCCTTCATTTAAACGATAAGTACTTAACATGACGATCACGAATCGCGAGATTAAGAGACCGAGTCACAACAAAAATAAGACTTAATTAAAAGTGGAAAACATTCTCATTTCCCGGTTCCCAACATATTTTCAGTGGAGACGTGAGGGCGAGAAATCTTTCCGCAACCGACATTTACCCAAACATTTGTATGTTTAGAGTTAGTAACGTATTTTATTTCGATACAAGTGGAAGTGGTAAATTTAGAACGTAAATCACGGCTATAGCCCGCGCAATCCGGTGCGATTTGGGGAATAAATCTGTGACTGTTTGTGTTCGCAATGTCAGGAGGTGCATTCTCGTTGCACTTGAATAATTGAATGAACATCTTCCGCGGCACCTGAGGCGAGGTGTCACGCATAATTTATATAAAACGCTGGTTAAAATGGATTTTAGTACCCAAATATAGCTCACCGATCTTCAGCTTTTTAACACGCTTATTAACTTCATACGTATGTTAGTGTGTAACGGAAACTTTGAACATGATTTTGACCTCCTTCTAAACTTCTTTACTGGTGGTAGGTCTCTCATTATGTAAGAGGCCGTCTGGGTGGGTACCACCGCAATGTCTATTTCTACCGCCAAGCAACAGTGTGCATGCACTGTTGTGTTTCGGTTTGAAGGACATTGTAGCCAGTATAACTACTGGACATAATGAGACTTAACATCTTATGTCTCAGGATGACGAGCGCAGTGGAATGCCACTCAGTACTTTGTAAGTCAAGGTGCTGGATGGTGTTGCTACTGTTTATGGGTGGTCGTATCGCTTACCATCAGGCGAACGGCACGCTCGTCTCGTCATACAATGCAATAAAAAAAAAAAAAAAAAAACGTCGGATTAAATCGAAATTTGGCAAACTTATCAAGGACCAATGACAATTCAATATTTGTAACTAAAAATCACGCTTTTATAGAAAATCCAACTAAAAAATGTAAAATAAATTGTAGTTTAAAAAGAACTAAAAAAACACGCTTTTATAGAAAATCCAACTAAAAAACTTGATAATAAATTATCCGGGTACTGACACTAAATTCCCTGTCTAAAAAATAATCTCAGGACCACAGATACATTGCACTTTCAGCATTATCATTGACGATTTTGCGGATTTACCGATAGTGCTGAATCGCCTTTTGACGACTTCCTGTGTTCGCTGCATCGACACGGCGCGACTTTACATTTTCTTCGCTACTGGCGCTATGGTTTTGGCTTCTACCTTGCGCGTAGTGTAAAATGGCAATTTGGTGTGTACTATTTATATATTTGCAAGAATTATTGTAACAATTACATAGTTTCACAGTTTTTACGGCCTGCAAATGTATTGGTAAACAGAGATTAATAAGTACCTACTAATTAAAACCTTACACTAGTTCTTAAGTAACTTCACAAAGTATTTACCTGGCATTATGGCGAACGGTAATGCATGCAACGTTTCTCATTTGCGAAAAGAATAATATTTTGTCTACAAGGCACATTTTCACAACAAAGAACAACCAAGTCGCCAATCACGAATGCTAGAACATGGCGTAGCCCTAATTTGGTAATAAGCAGATAAATTATATTTTGAAATTATGTAAAATACAACATATATTAATCGTAAGAGATAAAAAAATTCAAGACTGGATTTAGTCAACCAATCTGGGGGCACGGTAGTGCCCCCGCCAAGTCGAGCAAAAAAGCGGCACGGCACGGCCGCCGGCGTATCATCCGTTTCTCGAAGCAGTTCAGGCCACTTTCGACCCCCTATAACTTCGTTGTTACAATATTGTTGATACAACTAGAAGCCTGAATTTCAGTAAACAATCTTATTTAATATAATATGTATTACTTGTGAGATACATTGTGTTTTCATGCGATGGCCAAGTCAATCTATTTTATTTAAAACATAAAAGATTTTTAATATTGATATGGTCACTATAAGATGTTGTTAGGTTAGCTAATTACGTAATAACTTAAGACAAAAGGTCCCTTAAGTAGGGACTGAATAAATTAACCGACTTGGTATTACTTGGATTGCGAAGAACTGAGTTGCGAGACTTGGTTTTTTTTACAAGTTTTGTTTTTGATGGCATTTTACATTACATGTCCATCCTTCCAACGACCCAGTAAGCATTTAATATTTTAGGCGTGCTAACATGAACACCGAGTGAACTAATTTTGAACCTTTTTATGTAAATTAAACCTATATTTTATTATTACTTTATAATACGTTGTAAAATTATGTTTACAGAATATAAATCAGTTAATCTATAGAATATTACAAGTTTTAAACATAAAACAACTACGTGTTTGTTCAAACAGAAAACTGGAAATGTATAATTTTAATATTAAAACGGTAGGACAAGAAACGTTCAGAAATAACAACTTTCAAACTCGATAAATTTTTGATGTGCTTCTCAAAATTGTTAAACAAGGATAGTTTTTATTGGACAACATAATATTTTGTTATTCCAGATTACAACCACGCAGCTCCAGTAGTAATATTATTTTAACCTTCTTTAGTAAAATATTTATAGATCCTAGATAAAACTTCTTTTACTAAATTGGTGAAATGTTAACATAAATTCTATAGGTTCTGTAAAGTGATTAAGTCAATTGACAGTGAAACCGTATCATCACATCAGCCACATGATATCCACTGCTGAACATAGGACTCCCCTAAAGATTTCCACAAGGAAATAAAAAACATACATTGGTCGTGAAAACCATGAGTATAGGGTTCATCCCTAGCTGACTTAAACAAAATTATGACTTTTTTTCGAAATCATTTTCAAGTATTTCTGTCTAATATTATATTATATTCGACTATCACAACAAAAGGATTACAACTAGCACGGAATCCGTGAATTAGTCGCACCTCTACTTACTTCTTAGAGCATTTTTTTTATTGCCTTGAATGACGAGGCGAGCTTGCCGTTCGCCTGATGGTAAGCGATACGACCACCCTTAAACAGTAGCAACACCATCCAGCACCTTTGAGTTACAAAGTACTGTGTGGCATTCCACTGCGCTCGTCATCCTGAGACATAAGATGTTAAGTCTCATTATGTCCAGTAGTTACACTGGCTACAATGTCCTAATGACAAAACACAACAGTGCATGCACACTGCTGCTTGGCGGTAGAAATAGACAATGCGGTGGTACCCACCCAGACGAGCTCCCACATATGAGAGACCTACCACCAGTAAAGGCATATAGGGAATAGTGGGTACATTTCTATAATTATTATATACACTCACGCCTTTTCTCCCCGAAAGGGTAGGCAGAGGCATATCTAGCGCACCCACTTTTCGCCGTGCGTATTCCGTCCGATGATGTGATAGGGGGTGAGCCTTTTGCCATATCGGGCACAAATTCCAGACTCCGGGCCGATACTGAGTAGAAAAACCCAACAACACTTTGCCCGACACGGGCATCGAACCTCAGACATCAGTACCGCAGTCATACCGCAATACAACTACACTACCGAGGCAGTTAACTCTAAAAACATTAATATCTACTTATGAAACAATTATATTACTGTAATACTATCAGAAACATTCACGCTGAATACGTAAAATAGTTTATTAAACATATGCACCGAAAACACCGTCATAATGTTTCTTTACTGAATAAATTATATACGTCGTCAGTATAAGCACAAACAAGTGAACAACAAAGCAGAAATGTAAACGGTATTTTATTGTGCAAGATACAGTTACTGTTCGGTCGAGTGTACTGATATAAATATATTGGATACGACAAGAGCTGCTGCATCTAATTACGTGCCTTTGTGCTGTTCCAGTGGATTTCCAGAAGTAGAAATAGAATATGTATCGCTAATTGGGTTAAGAATGCACGAAGTCGTGGAACTTCATTGTAAATGTTCGATGATAATTAGCATTCGTTTTAATTGTAAAAAAATACAACAAACGGATTGACCCATATTTCACTGCAGCATTACTAATTAGCTAAGCATACTATGTAATAATTATTTTTATTTGGATACTACATAGTACATGACGTCACTTTAACAACCCTACTAAGATAATTGAGATGAAAAAAAAATGGTTTTATTTTTATTGTTGACTGTCATTTGTTCGCGTCTTCGACTACGTGAAAAAGTTTTTCCGGGGTAAAAGTGCCGCTACATAGTTTCTTGAGATAAAAAGTCGTTTACATCCTTCGCAGGGTCTCAAACTGTGATACAAAATTTCATCGAAATCCGAGACAGACGCAGCGGGACACTTTATTTATAATAATACTATAATAAATGCATATCAGCAAAATATCACAATTCTTTAAAAAAAAATGGTTTCCCATTGCAAATACCACCATGACTGACTGGTTTGTTTTTCTCCTTTAAAATAAAATATAGCTGTCATTGATATATAAAAATACCTAACTGTACACACCTAAGTTAATAAATAAGTTCTATTGGTAGTCCAGTGGTCATACTTCAACCGTTGAATCTTATCTTACTAATATAATAAACTAGCTGATCCGGTGAACTCTGTTCCGCCTTAGAGGTAATAAATAAGTAGATTTTGGATTTTCTTAAGTACAATTTTTTATTAGGAAATACAAATAAAAAATTAAGTATTTTAATGAAACACAATACACACAGAAAACGATTTTTGATAAAAGTCCCGGTTTATATTTTTCCGGGATAAAAAGTATCCTATGTCCGTCTCCCGTTTCTGAGGTACCTCCCCACCAATTTTCAGCCAAATCGGTTCAGCCGTTCTTGAGTTATAAATAGTGTAAATAACACGACTTTCTTTTATATATATATAGATGCAAAAGTTTGTGAAAATGTTTGGATGTTTGTAAGAAGCAATCGGAGAAACCACTAAACTGATTTGGATGAAATTTGGCACACGGGTAGATCATGCCCTGAATTAACACATATGCTACTTTTGTATCCCGTTAATTTGCTCCTATGGGAATTAATGGATATTTTAATCTGATTCTTTAAGTAGATGGCGCTGGTGTCGTACTATATTTTAGGGACTTTTGTAACGGGAAAGGCTTTTCACGCGGGCGAAGCCAGTTTAATATAATCGTAACATAATATATTATAAATAAATTATATTTTCCTGCATTCCTTCTCTATATGAACTTTAATTACACTAAATCTCACACTCCTCAATCGCACAATGTGCTTAAAAGGGGTTGCCACATTTTTTTCTTCCCGTATTATATGTATATACATATGCATGCATGCAATCAGTCCTGTATTATAACACTGCTGAGCACGGGCGTCCTCTACTACTGAGAGGGGTAAGGCCTTAGTCCACCACGCTGGCCTAAGATATATGTATACAACTTTGAATATACGTGAATAATAAATTTTCAAAAGCATGAACACCTTAGTTATTGTACATTCTAGTATAATTAATAGTCGGTGTTAAACAAAACAGCATCTGGGCGATGGTCACGTCACGATTGCAGCGACTTGTGTGTTTGTTTACTGGAACTAACTAAACCCACACCCCGACTTGGAAGTGTTCACAGCCAGCACGCGGAGCCAGTAGCTTGCCCTATTTACTTACTCAATTTATTGCTTGGCTATAACAAAGAGCTAGGTGACTTATGTGGACTAATTATTAATTGTATTCGAGAAAATGCATTTGAGCAAAAGTAACAAACCGACATATTGTGATCAATATGTATGTATGTATGTATGTATGTATGTATGTATGTATGTATGTATGTGTATGTATTTTGTAAGTTGTTCTATATCAAATAATAAAATAAAATATTATGAGTAGGTATTACATAATATGTACAGAAATATTATCTACAGATACTATAAAATTTGGAAAGTTTACATTGCCAAACATAACTAATACCTTATCCATAATGACTGCCTCGGTGGCGTAGTTGTATTACGGTACGACTGCAAGGCTGAGGTCTCGGGTTCGATCCCCGGGTCGGGCAAAGTGATATTGGATTTTTCTATTCAGTATCAGCCCGGAGTCTGGAATTTGTGCCCGGTATGGCGATAGGCTCGCCCCCTATCACATCATGGGACGGAATACGCTTGGCGAAAAGTGGGTGCACTAGTTGCGCCTCTGCCTACCCCTTCGGGGATAAAAGGCGTGAGCATGCACGTTATCCATAATAAACTAAATAAAATCTTTATAAAAACTTTTTATTAACATTTGTATCATAGCCAGTTACTTATTTGTTAGAATATGTGCCAGTAAGATTTTTACTCATCTCTGCAAACCTAGATCGACATTACGACACTGAGAGTCAAACACCAACAGTAAGCAAGCTGGAAAAGCTACGTTGTTTTTACCTCGCAAAGGAAATTAGAAAGAAGTAAAATAAATAGATGGAGTTAGGCGAACGGATGGGAAATGTTGGTGAAATGTTTGTGCGCCTTATTTACTTGTGGGTAAGAGTAACGATATAAGAGTGTTATGCCGTTTTGTAATACTATATCCTATGTTATCAGCATAATGAATGCAAATCAAATGACACGTTATATTGCGTTCAAACCCCTCAAACAGTTAAGACTACAACACATCACAATCAGTCACCGACTCCAAAAGTTTATTCATTGCACATAAATATAATCACACGAATGGCAGTGTATATAATATTGGTAGTATTTAAATTTCCTTATAACCCATGAGCAAAGTATAAGTTATTTTTTACATTAGAGTGGTTTTTGAAGTCGGTGCTATTTTTTTTAAAAAGTTTTTATTTTTCACTTTATAGTAAATAGGTAATGCAATATAGAGTTAAATATTATAATTATTGCTATTATATATTCAAATCATGTAATTTATTATAATAGATGGAATTCCCAAAGCTGTCTTGATTCGATATTTTGATGATCAAACAATAGATACAAACCTAGAAATACTAGCTCAAGAGTCATGAGTAAAAGACTTTTGAAAGTGAAAGAGTTTTTATATCATTTATATCGACATATAAAACTGACAACGGAATTTTTTAAAAACTAATACATCTGTCAAATTATATTGACAGAAGTCAATAGGGATATTATTTCTTCGGATTAATTATAGCTTAGATTTATTTCAGCACGCAATTACATATATCACTAAATTGATTTGAAATTAAATCTAGATTATAGTGTGTTCATGGTTTAAAGGAGGTATAAGACAGGTTCGTCTGGAAATCTTTAGGGGAGGCCTATATTCAGCAGTGGACATTATTCATACAGCTTTCTCTCTTCTGTGTCGTGATAATCATGACGATGATGAAGACAAATAACTTCAGGATGCTCTCTCAAAAAATTGACCCGAGCTCTTTGATAATAATAATAGTTCTCATTTTTATTTCAGAAAATTATATCCATGCTTAAAAGCAAAATAGTCCAGGAAGGAAAATGTTATTTTTATGTAACACGGAATTTTACAGAAAAGGTGCTAGAAAAACTCATGGTTTGTATCTGTATAATCCAAGTCCAAAGAGTATATATAATATATACTATGATGATCCAAGTCATTCTAGGTATATTATTTGAATTTGTATTGAAAAATAAAATATTTTTTGTTAGAAGTGTTTTATTTATTCTTACCGCATACCGCGAGAATGAGCGGAGCGGTCATATTTTATTTTATTTTTTTATTGAATTGAATGACGAGACGAGCTTGCCGTTCGCCTGATGGTAAGCGATACGACCACCCATATACAGTAGCAACACCATCCAGTACCTTGAGTTACAAAGTGCTGTGTGGCATTCCACTGCGCTCGTCATCCTGAGATAAGATGTTAAGTCTCATTATGTCCAGTAGTTATACTGGCTACAATGTCCTTTAAACCGAAACACAAAAGTGCATGCACACTGTTGCTTGGCGGTAGAAATAGACAGGTGTAGGTGTAGGGTGTACATAGGGCTAGGCTATAAATAAATCGTTTCATATACCTATTTATCCCTTACCATCTAGTGGGAATCCCTGTTATTCGTATAACGGGTCACCATGCATATGTATTATCGTTTATTATGCTTTTATTCAATAAAAAAATAGCTCAAATTTATGCGTTGCTAATAGACTTTCGTAAGGGCACTTTTAAGTCGTCGAATGAAATTACTCATATGATTCAGGTCTATTCAGCCTGTTCCATAAAATGATGAACCCTATACCAAGATATATTGACATGGGACCACTTCGCGACTCTTATTTACTAAATAAAGAAGGAATCAAAGAAATACGCTCCCAATTTTCAGAGAAATCAGTGTACATACAAAAAAAAAATACAAACACGAATTGATAACCTCCTCCTTTTGGAAGTCGGTTAAAAAGGAATTTGAATAGTTCTGAGTTCTGACAGCAGATGCCACAAACAAAATGAATGTTTTTTTATGAAATATCAAACACGGAAAAAAGTTGATTATTTTTAACTTACTATACTGTTGAATGTCTTTGTTTTGAACCCTTTCGTTCATAAATTTACATTCCATAACGACGGCTTTAAGTATATTAAGTTTGTGTCGACAAGACTTATTCATATGAAGTAACTAGGTCAACTATAGCTACCACATTTTTAGATTTCAATAACCTATTTCAAGCTGCTTTTGAATATTATTTTTTTTCACCATAAAGGCGGTCACCGAGTCTGAATAGTACAATTGCAATTTTAAATGTTTCATAGAAAACAAGGCACACATACATTTTAATAGCTTTGATCATTCATAAAAAGTATCTTTAAACGTCATACACGAAATTAAACATATTTATTATGAAAAATACCTTAAACTGTTACAAGCATCGGAATTGTAAATATGCGTTTATTGCAAATAATAACTTATACATCGCAGGTCATTTGGTCCAATATGATGGCTGAAGGATTTCAATATGCCGCGTATTTCAAATAACTCGAGGCGAGCGTTCCGACCCCGTCGAGTCTACAGGAAACCTCTGACAATCAATTAAATATTCCAATAAAATATTAAATTCCTCTCTCATTGTCCAACTTCAGAGCGTGATAAATTTTTGGGTTAACAGCCGCAATACATCATGATGTTAAATTGGTGAACCATCTGGTGTCTTAAATTAGATTACAGGATATCTAGAGGAAAATATCCCTTTGGTCTCGCTGGCTAATGAAGACAAGCCTCATAACTCTGTGACCTTTTTTAATTAAGTCTACGCCATTGGTATAAAATAAAACCGCGAGCCTTTCAAACCTCTCTACATAATATAAAACGCGTTTTTAATCATACGTTCTTTGAGCAGAGAATTACGTGGTTTAATAAACTTCGGTACTTTTATAAAGTATCTCATATGTAATATTTTTTTGTTTAATATTATAAAACGTATATTTATCAATTAATATTTGCTATTAATAAGCCTACTTTAAGAATGCATGAATGTTTTAAATCTTAAACCCAGATCAGAAGGTATAAAGTATGATTTAGATTTTTCCATGTCACACAACAAATTCAAACCAGAACGTGTTTAAAAAGTATACCAATAAGTTAATATTTTACCATTCTATAGACCCCAACATAACCCGGACTTAAAGTTTTCTGTTACGTACGAAGATCCCTAAAGTTTGTAACTGATGTCAGTTGGGCTTTTCCTGAAAAAATCTGTTACCCCAAGGATTAGCCTTATCAACGAATTACAGGCCTGTTTCTTATACTAAGATAAATTACAGCCGTCTTTGAAAATCGGATCAGAATTGAAAGTTTAACAACGCCGCAAAAGAAATTGAAGATATACCAATTATCTTGTTTTTTGTTGGGTTAAGCCAAAATAAATTTATTTGTGATTAGTTCGAAAAGTATATCGTCGTTATTTTTATTTTTGTTTGCGTGTTAGAATTACATGTAAATCTGCTTTAAGCTTTTCTTATATAGTTTCTAGGTATACATCCGGTTATCAATGTGTTATTACTGGGAATTATAAGAGATAACATCTTATGCTCAGAGCAATGCATATATTTTCAAGTAATTGTGACTCATAAAGATCATTTTGGATATGACTTTCACGGCGTATTTAAAACCACAGTTAATCATTTATAGATTAACTTATTTTATCGCTTTATATCATAGTATTTCTCTATTTTAAATTATCGTAGACATTATTCTTTTATGAAAAAAAAAGTGTGTGTGAAAAAAACTTATGTACAGTCAGCAGCATAAATATCTGTACAAAATCAAAATTTCCAATCGCCTATATACGCGTTAAGTTAAACTGAAATATTTTTTTCTTCGTTTTAAGTAAAGTAAGTACCTTTTATTTTATTTTTATGAAGAGAAAAACAAGATTAGTAAGAACACAAAAGTATGTAGGCAATTTGAAATTTTGAATTTGTTCATCTACTTATGCTGCTGACTGTACATGCGTTAGAAGTCATACTTCTTTGGCGTAACAACATAAAAATCTTTTTAAATAACGCGCCAAAAGAAGTATAACTTCAATATCTTTCGCCTTATTCTACGTTCAAAATTCAAAACTAAAATATTAACTATAGCTAACTTCAGGGTGTCGGTTTATCAAGACGGTGTGCGCGCGCATCGTAAAAATTTACTCTCATCATTTTTCCCTAACGCGCCAAAAGAACTATAACTTCAAAAATGCTTGCTATTACGAATGGCTATTAGATAACCGAGTACAACACCAGCTTTACTATATAAATTCAGCTGTGTAAAAACTGACTGCGATCAAAAATTACTATTTCAAAACCATTTCCAAGTAAAGATAAATAAATTTAAGAGGCCTAGATGTTACTCGAGGTAGCGCCCGCACAAAAGTATTTGATGATAATACTATATAAAAACAGTAAAAAATTACGACGATTTGAGTAAAATAGCTAACTGCCAACTTTATAAACTCGATTAAAAATGTCACTAATGTTTCGCTAATATTCGAGACTCAAATTACTGAGTACCCTAATTAACGTTAATTACATCGAACATGCAAAGTTAGATAAAATATTTTTACATTAACGAAATAAGGAAAATGTGAGTATCTTGTAGAATATACTGCGTTGCTAGTTGATGAGCAAGATTAATGAACCAGAACGACTTTGATCGATCGTGGTTTTACCTAATAAATGTCTCAAGATCCCCCAGGGAACAACAAATCCCGCTAGCAAATCAGATTTTCTTGCAATACACTTATTACTGTATACGCATAATCTCAAACTAGGAATGCGCGCTATTTTCCCTATATATTATTTATTTGTGATAGCTTTACCAATTATATGGCTGCCTCGGTGGCGTAGTTGTATAACGGCTGCAGTGCTGAAATGTCGGGTTGGAACCCCGGGTCGATAATTCGATAGAAATTAGAAAGTTTATCCACCACGCCGCGCCGACCGCAATAATTAATAAATAAATATTTACAAATGTATGTAATTATGATTATTCGCTTGAATGTTTGTGTGTATGTTTGAATTAAATATGTATTATGATTATTCGCCTCAGAAAAAAATATCACATACAAATGTATCTACCTTCACCTATATTACCTATATAGTCTTCTGTTTTCACACAAATTTCATTTATACTTTGTTATATTTTGGAACATGTGAAATTCCTGTCTAAATTACTATCCGTCCTAAAATTGATCCATAAATTAGACCCGATTTTTCAACGCACAGTGAAATTTATCGACAAGTTTTATTCCTGAGACAGCGTAAATGTTGTTCTCTGAATCATCCAATAACACTTATTGACGGAATAAAGTTACCCGAGGCTTCGACGCCCGGATGGCGACTTATCTGCTCGTTTTAACGTTTAAATGTTAGACTAGGTCCATTGTTATGTCATAATAACTTTGTGAATTTTGTTTTTAAATTGCCGTTTAAATATTGAAAATGCAAATTAAATTAATTTAAAAAAATATGCGACATAACCGGTCATATCTTTTGATCCCGTTGACTTACAAATTTTATTTTCCGCATTCAGCTTATTATGCGATCTCAGGTGAACTTAAAATTGTCTTATTACAAAAACTCCAGTTTTCGTATGAACGGACTACAATACCGACAAAGTCCATACTATACTTTTTTATACACAGGGACTTCAAAGTGCCTTTACTGCACTTGCTGTTAAATGAATTGGGGTCCATATAGAGTGCCGATTGGCAAGAGATGATTATCCATCGCCAGTCGACACAATTATGCCGGCCTGTTTGAACCGGATATACACAGGCTGATCCCGGAACGCGACACACTGACGTGGGCCACTATAGTGGGGTTTAACACCTTATGTACGATGGTCGCTATCCGGGCAGATACAAGATATATATATATCCCTTCTTAGCCGATATCGACCAATGTCAACGGAGATCAACCAGGTACGCAGGAACTATTATAGTGCACAAGTGTGTGCGCAATACACAGGTGCACTCGATATTCCTTCACTCTCATGGTCCGATGAAACCCGAATCCGACATGACCGGAGAGAGATCAGGTGCAGGACCGACGGCTTTACGTGCTTTCCGAGGCGGTATCACACCGCCAACTTCCTGACTCCGAGCTGCGACTGAGTAATTTTTAAGATGGAAAACCCAGTCACAATGTTTTTTGGCTCGATCCGCGATTCGAACCCAGGGCCGTAGCACGCAAATCGTACTCGTAACGCGTACGCAATACAACTACGCCACCGTGGCAGTCTCAGGCATACACAATATATCTTGCCACCAATAAAACGAAAACTTTATTGAACAAAAAGTATTTTCAGATAAAAAATAACCAAACAGCCATAAAATATAAAAGAAATAAAAACAATCTGCGGCAACTTCGGGCGACCACGTTATTTTATTTTGTACATTAATTTGTTTCCGTTTTGTTTCACCAAAAGGAAATTCAAAACATTGTAAGCTAATTAAGTATCCACAAACGATATGCCTTTGAGAAATATAATCACGTTATGAACGGTTAGAGTTGTCTTCCCTTCTAGTTTTCACAGATTTGTTTTAAGATCCACACTAGTAATGTAAATACAAGATACAAGAGCTATGTAATAATGGATTTTGATCTTTATTACAATTGATGTATTCGAATATGCGACCAGGCAAATCTTTTCTCCTAATGTTGTGGGGAAAATAACAATATTTCCAAGATTCAGAACGTGATTTGTTTATGATGAACATGATTTTTATATCACTGCCTCGGTGGCGTAGTTGTATTACGATACGACTGCAAAGCTGAGGTCTCGGGTTCGATTCCCGGGTCGTGCAAAGTGATATTGGGTTTTTCTATTCAATATCAGCCCGGAGTCTGAAATTTGTGCCCGATATGGCGATAAGCTCGCCCCCTATCACATCATGGGACGGAATAAGCACTGCGAAAAGTGTGTGCACTAGTTGCGCCTCTGCCTACCCCTTCGGGGATAATAGGCATGAGTGTGTGTGTGTATGATTTTTATAACTGTGAAATTAGGACTGATACTTATGTGGAAGTGATCTGAAGTACATAACCCCGAAAAATCCCTATCACTAAGTCTAGTGGGTAATGTCGGGTGGTTCCAACTGATGCTTGCATTTCCTTCATAAAAGCTAGTTGGATTAAATATTATATCCTTATCATAAACTCATTGCCATCTTCCTTTCCTGAGAAACCACAGCAACACGGAAATACGTAAATACGGAAATGTGTAAAAATAAAATTACAAAAGCCCAATCCCATTTCTATTCCGATTTTCGATTCGATTCCGAGCTGCAAGCGAATTGAAGGTGAATAATGTTCGTTGATGTTAATAACGTGCCATATCCACTTTGGCCCAAACAGTGTACGGAGAACCAATGACACCCCAACCTCCCACCTTTCTGTGGTTTGGTTCTGTGGAATGGGAAATTTCACTGGCGAGTACAGTTCCAGCAGTTTATCACAGTCAATCCATACTTATCTATAATGATATTATAAAGAGGAAAGTTTTGATTGTATGTTTACATTGAATAGGCTGCTACGACCGATTTGATAGTTTAGGTATAGTATATCTTACTAGACTGTTGCTCACGGCTCCGGCCGCGTGTTTGATTTTCCGGGATAAAAGTCCTGCTTTATATTTTCCTATGTTACTCGCTGATAACGTAGCTTTATATTAGTGAAAGAATTTTTAAAATCGGCCCAGTAGTTTTGAGTCATTCCTCTTTATAGTATTAGTTTAGATAAATGCGAAAGTAACTCGGTCTTACTGTCTGTTACGTATACACAGCAAAAACTACTGAACCGATTTCGATAAAATAAATAATAGTTTAAAAAAACTAAAAAACACGCTTTATAGAAAATCCAACTAAAAAATAGAAAATAAATTTGAATTAAGAATAGTGTAAATAAGAAAAAAATGTATTTAATTGTAAAAAAAGCGTGGGGTGCTTTTTAAGATATTATCAAAATGATAATAATACTTCTACTCATATTATCTGTCAATAAAATATTTATAACTTTTTGTCACCATGCACCCCACGCTTTTTTTACAATAAAATAATTTTTCTTATTTACACTATTCTTAATTCAAATTTATTTTCTATTTTTTAGTTGGATTTTCTATAAGGAGTGTTTTTTAGTTTTTTTAAACTATTATTTATTTTTTATATCTGTTCTACTATTGTCCAACAAATGTCACTAAAAAATATATAAATTGACATAAATCAAATTTTTCCAATTGAATAATGGCATAATCTTATCAAATTATTGTATTGTTATCGGTCCTCGACAAACCTACAAAGTTTGAATAAAATCTGACCGTTTAAAGTGAGTCAAATTCGCGCCCAAAGGAGTCGGAGTCGGAGAGTAACAAACATACAAACAAACATACAAGTGAAGCTAATATATAGCGTGTAAAAAATATATGAAGATAGTATGAGACCCTGGGTGACGAGTCGAAGAGTTTGTTTTCGCTTGCTCATAAACACCAAACAGAACTTTTAATATAGATTCAATTATAACGAGGAAATCTGTACCTACCTAGATTTTATTTCCATGGTAAGTAGTACAAACTGTCAAGTGGAAGTATTTTTAAGGCAACTACGGAGATTGCAATTCCGCCGATTTTATCACGTTACGTATACCTAGAAAACATTTACGAATAATTTAAAAACATAATAGCTATGAAATACTGTGTCCATAAAATACAAAACATCCGCCACCGGTTATATATTACCCTGTTAAATTTTCGCGCCCAAAGTCATGTTTTCGTAATGCGTTTTTAATGTTCTCATATTGCTATAAATCACCATGGTAACCCTGGTCCAGATAGCTTTAATGGTTTATTAAATTAGTTTATTAATGCTTTAACTTATACAATATCGTTTAATAGAACCGCAGAGGACCTTTTACGGTTAACACTGATATTCTATTATGAAGTTTGGAATTAGCTAACATAGTTTGCTGTTAACATTCATTATTAACAATTAGCTAACTAGTTACATATAAACTTCGCGTAGTGTGGTATTTTAAATTGAAAATCAGTGCATTGAAAATAATATTAACCCTGTATTATATATGTCCCAATGTTGACTGCCTCGGTGGCGTAGTTGTATTGCGTACGCGTTACGATTACGATTTGCGCGCTGTGGTCCTGGGTTCGAATCCCGAGTCGAGCCAATAAACATTGTGACTGGGTTTTTCCATCTTAAAAATTACTCAGTCGCAGCTCGGAGTCAGGAAATTGGCGGTGTGATACCCCTGTGCTTCGGAAAGCACGCAAAGCCGTTGGTCCTGCGCCTGATCTCTCTCCGGTCATGTCGGATTGCCGTCTCACCGGAATATGAGAGTGAAGGAATAGCTCGGGCACCTGTGTATTGCGCACACACTTGTGCACTATAATATATCCTGCTCATCTCCGTTGAGATTGGCCGCCGTGGCCGAAATCGGCTAGAAAGGGTACATATATTATTGCAATAAAACTTCAAAATTGTACAGAGACATTTCACCAATATGTTTAAAATATTGGTATGTTTAATAGAGTCAGAATTAATTAATTGGATAAAGCATAAAAATAATCTTCTTACAATGTTTTATAATCTTAGAAAAAATATATACGTCCAGATAGAAGTAACATCAGGCTGAGCAAATTAAATTCATCAAAGTATTTTAGTGATCTTTAATCAGTCTATGCACTAATATATTAATATTATTTTCTTCGTATATTAATTACTTAAAACTAAAATGCACAAAAAAAATACTTCAAATAGAAATTTTTGTTTGTAATAATTGCTAATCTTAGATATCGAAGAACGGATTTTGTCCGGACTTTGAACACAGATAGAAACTGAAAATTTTCTACAGCAAAAATCTTTCTTATTTTTTTATTGCATTGAATGACGAGACGAGCATGCCGTTCGCCTGATGGTAAGCGATACTACCACCCTTAAACAATAGCAACACTATCCAGCACCTTAACTTACAAAGTAGGTACTGTGTGGCATTCCACTGCGCTCATCATCCTGAAACATAAGATGTTGAGTCTCATTATGTCCAGTAGTTACACTGACTATAATTTCCTAAACCGAAACACAACAGTGCATGCACACTGTTGCTTGGCGGTAGAAATAGACATTGCGGTGGTACTCACCCAGACGGACTCTTACATATGAGAGTCCTACCACCAGTAAAAACAAACAGTTTTAAACGCGCAGAGCCACTTAAAGTAGTTTCAATTTATAAAGTTTGTGCCACAACGTAAATCGAAACATTTTCAGTTTCTAAATGGCATAATACGAAGCTTTGTTGCATTCAAGAGGGCTACAGTTCTTTTAAAATATGGAAGGAAAGTTGAATAGATTTCAGCGACAGTTTTCGGGCTCAAGTCGAGAGATACAACTTCTAAATTGAATCACGTATAAGGTTTAAAAGTTAAGCTGTAACATTTCGCGTTGGAAACCACTTTTTATGTAACATAGCTACGTGATTTCTTTGAAAGGCCCTTTTGTTCCGATATCTTCCCCTCCCGTGATAAATACTTATACTTGTTAGCCTAAATGGTTTTCTCAATTTATGGTCGAGCAGAACGATTGTTTTCTTTAACTTCTTCGCTGTAATAACTTGGTTTAAAGTTTCGTTCTTGTGAGGGATTGCTGTGAGTGGCTTCATATAAACTATGTTATTATAAATGATCTTGTTAAATTATTTTGTTATGTTTTAGATGCCTTTTCGTTTAATGATTTCATCATGGCTGTTTAACATTTTTAACTTCATAAGAGTGTATTCGTGGAATTAAAAACATACGACGTTTTTGAGACATTCGATATCTATAAAAATTCTTCTCCTCAAAGAGCAATAACATCTTAATGTACATCCGAAAAAATGCTAAACTCTTCGAAGACCTAAATAAATTGCCAACGGTCGGTATGACTTAAATTATCCTTCAACCTATTCGAAGTTTGCTTAGCGTCCTAAACACACAAACTTTTCTGTCTTCGTCTATATTTATACACCTATAAAAACCTAAGACAACTAAACTCAACATAAACAAATTAACCGAAGCGACTATTAGGTACATGAACGCCTGTAACATTGATGCAAATCATAAATATGATGTTTAATCTATACTATCTATACTAATATTATACAGCTGAAGAGTTTGTTTGTTTGTTTGTTTGAACGCGCTAATCTCAGGAACCACTGGACCGATTTTGAAATTTTTTTCACTAATAGGAAGCTACATTACACCTGCGTGTTAAAGGCTACTTTTTATCCCGGAAAAACTTGTTCACGCGGGCGGAAGCGCGTGCAATACTAGTTATTGATATACCTAACGCATACGCATACTCACGCCTATTATCCCCGAAGGGGTAGGCAGATGCGCAACTAATGCACCCACTTTTCGCCATTATTATTCCGTCCCATTATGTGATAGGGGGCGAGCCTATCGCCATATCGGGCACAAAATCCAGACTCCGGGCTGATACTGAGTAGAAAAACCATATAAAAAGAAGATATACGATATCTAAAAATGTTTTAAAGGTTGTATCATGAATTAAGAAACGAACACAACAAAATTTTGAATCGTAAAACTGCAGATTACAACCCGAAACAAAAAACATCGAACTATTCAACGAACTACGATTTTTAGGTCAGTCATTACGCACGCAAAACCAAGCTGTATTTACAAAAAATAAATATCGTCCAATTCAGCGGTCGGGATTCATTATTTCCGTAGTCGATTATTGTTCGCTATGATGAAATTTATCTGTAGGAAAACAATCGACGACCGCAGAGGCGATCCCTCCATGAGAGCCCGCTGTTGGTAGTTTGCGGTGAAAGCAATATCTCATCATATACTATCGGATATGCTTTATTTTACTACAAACTGCAATGCAATGCAATGCAATCAGCCCTGTATTATATACTGCCCACTGCTGAGCACAGGCCTCCTCTACTACATTTTCTTTTTTTATTTCGCGGGGAAATAACGCGTTATCGCTACCACCACTGGGGGGGTCAGTAGAACGGTTATGTTGGTTTCACCGGCCCTACAGTCCAATGTCGACACTTGGGAGTATAGCATCATCCAAGCGAGCATTGGACCGAGTCCCTAGCCCTATGTACACCCTACACCTACACCTGTCTATTTTGTATGGGAGCTGGGCCTCAAAATCTAACCAGGCTCAAACTTTAGGGATATTAAGGGCAAAATATGGATCTTGGATCCATAAAAAAAATATTTTTAGACCCCTCAATTTATAACTAGCTTTTTTAAAAACTTTTTAAATTCATATTAAGTGTCGTTTTGAAGCAAAATAAAAAAAACATAAATCTCAAAATTTGAGGTCTTTAAAATTAAACGATTTATTGTAAAATGCAAATTTTTAGGAGCTCTATCCAAATATATATAAACTGTCTTGGTTAGAATTTTAGGCCCGGTTTTGGACATGTCCTTTACTCTAACATTTTCACAATCTTAAACGCAATATTTCTTAAGTTATAACCCTAATAAGATAACATTAAGATAAATGGAAAGTCCTTAATTACGAAAGCAAGTATCAGCCTCATTTCCTTACTTAATCTCACAATAATGCGTTCGCGTCGGGAAATATTAAATTTACCTATTATAAATGAATGCATATAATTAGCTCCTTTCTCTTGTGCATCTGGCACAATGGAACAGCGGGATTGTTATCCACTTCTGCCTGGCCGTATCTTAGATACTGAACGAGAAACACAAAAGCTGACAAGCAACGCGAATCCTCGACCTGACGTTATAAATACAGAGGTTATTGTAACTGCTATTTGCTTCAAGTTGTGCTTAAGCTTTGAGTGTACATTGAAACAATATCTTTGTACTCAGTCTTTGACTTGTTTTGTAGTTTTAATATTTATATTAATTTTATTTTCAGTTTATCAACACATAGTTCGACTTTTAGCTCATAAATATCCTCGATTATAAACCTTGATTTATATATCTAAATTTAAACAAATTTTGTCTAGTCCTGCATAATAACTCAACTATTGGTAGCAGTTAGCGGCGATAGCCTAGTTGGGAGTGTAACGGACTGCCGAGACGAATGTCCGCACGTTCAAAACCCAAAGGCACACACCTCTAACTTTTCTAAGAAAAAAGTGTGTGTGTACTTATGTACACGCGTTAGAAGTAATACTTCTTGGGCGTAACAAGATAATAATATTTTTAAATAACGCGCCAAAAGAAGTAAAACTTCAATATCTTTCGCCTTATTCTACGTTCAAAATTCAAAACTAAAATGTTGACTATAGCTAACTTCAGGGTGTCGGTTTCTCGTGACGGTGTGCGCGCGCATCGTAAAAATTTACTCTCATCATTTTTCCCTAACGCGCCAAAAGAAGTATAACTTCAAAAAGAGTTATTCTTGTATTCTTTGAGAATTATCGCTTTAACGGTAAAGGAAAACATCGTGAGGAAACCTGCATACCTGAGAAGTTCTCTGAAAAAAAAATTTCGAAGGTATGTGAAGTCCGCCAACCCGCACTAGGCCAGCGTGGTGGACTAAGGCCTAAACCCTCTCAGTGGTAGAGGAGGCCCGTGCTCAGCAGTGGGCAGTATATAATACATAGCTGGTAGGGTATGGTATGGTATTGGTAGCTGTTATACAAACCAACTACAGCGCTTTAATGATTAATACAGAATACTTAACTACTAACGATCGATTTCCGTAAATTATTACCTTGACACATCTGTTCGGAATTATATTAAAACAATGTAATATGGCGCGTAAGCTGTTGCTCTAATGAGCCATTACCCTAATATGCACAGATTCAATAACCTTACAAAGGAATACATCATTTTAACGCTGAATAAAGGTCATATTTATTCGGTGAATATCAATTTTATTCGCTGTTAAATCACGTAGCTTTAAATCAAGACGCGTTTGCAATACATCACGTCAAGCATCAAAATAGATAGCGCCAAAAATTCACTTTATCCGTCGAGATTTAACCTGTATGCTTGATCCATGTGACAAACTGAGTTTTATGTCTGCAAGTTTTTCAACTGACAATATAGGTATATTGTATATGTACAGCGAAGTGACAAATATACTTTCGCGAAAATCGTTTTCTGCTTTATATTTTTGTCAATATCGAGTGGAACGTAATTTCAAATACAAAGTCCTCAATAACTTTGGCCTGCGGCCAAAAAACTGATTACTTCCTTTTTAGATTTCTTCTATAAGATTGACCCAATTTTTTTTTTGATAAAAATCTTTGTAATCGTTTTTCAGGAAATATAGTAAAGTAGTTTTCATTATAACGTTAACCTAAATAAGTAATTGTTGTCAACCCTACAAGACAAGTAGCTTAGCAGCTATTAAAGCCGAAGTTTGACTGTTTACTTGTAACGTAACCTATCGGCTTTAAGATTTGTTTTTGATTAACTAACGCACATGATAACAAATAATCCACCCAGTAATCCACCTTAGGAGCATAAAAGCAATCCTCCCGAAAAATACAAAACATTACCTGTTCAATATACCAAAACAACAAATAAATAACGTAGGTGAACAGAGTAAAGGAAGAATTCCACAGTGACATTACGAATAATAAATATAAATCGGCGCCCGCCCAGCGTGTGCGGCCGCGCCCTATCTGTGTCGCTTGAACGTCGCGTCTACATTATGGTTACAAGCCAGCAATTGTGTTGTTAATAGTATATTCCCTCGCTTGTACTTTGTGTCGTACAACATAGTACTTATACAGAGTTTGTTGTCATAGATCAATATTATTGAAACCGCCTTATTAAATATTGTAAGGGTTTTGTCTTGCTTGCTTGAACTTGAGTGGCATTTAACTTCAGACAAAATAAGATCTAAAATTTTAAGGTTCGAAAATATCCGGATCGGATATTTATGATATATATGAAGTTTGATATACATCAATTTTGTATAAAAGCCTATTATTATTTTATTGTATTATTTATGAATACTATTTGCATATGTGTTACACAAACATACTAAAATAAAAAAAAATGGTTTTAATGTTGTATTTATTGTATTTTGTATTGCAATATATTATAAAAAAAAATTGATATTTATCATCGATATCTGATATAAATCGGATATATATCCATTGATTATCTCGAACCCTGAAAATTGTTCAGCCATATGCAGTTATCATAGATTATGACATTATTTATAGTATTTAACGAATAAACTGTATTATCCTTATAGTGTATACTAGGTTATACAAAAACGATGACCTAATCAAAAAGTTCAGTGATACAGTCTTCAATTTCCAAGGAACAAACGAAATTACAGTTTTGAAATATATCTACACTCCCCATATGTAGATAGGTGCATGTAAATGCTAATGAATCCTTTGGCTAACAGATGGTCTGTACCAAGGATTCACATTTGCACAGAACGGTTGTGTTATTCCGTTCGTAAATACATACAGTTCTCGTTAGAACTTTTCTCATTGCCTCTAGTCAGTCAAGTAAAAAACGATACAACACCTTAACTTATACAGCAATGACTTGGTTGAAAAAGTGTAATGATTATGCCGGCATAAAGCGAAAGTTTGAACCACTTCAGTTTTAAACTTTCATAAATTGAGACAAGAGCAATATAATAAAATTGTAAGGGCGAACCCGACGTACGGATAATAAATCTTCCTTTGAATTTAATAGCCGCGTTTCAAATTATTATTAAATTTGCATATTACCAGTTTATTATATTGGAAAAACAATGGTGTGATTTATATAATATGTTACTATTTTGTAAAAGTATTGAAATGTTTTTTTTAATTGCTTCTGAATAACGAGACGAGAATGCCGCTCGCTTGATGGTGTGCGATACGACCGTCAATATCAGTAAATTGATTTGAAATTAAATCTAGATTATAGTGTGTTCATGGTTTAAAGGAGGTATAAGATAGGTTTGTCTGGAAATCTTTAGGGGAGGCCTATATTCAGCAGTGGATATTATTCATACAGCTTTCTCTCTTCTGTGTCGTGATAATCATGACGATGATGAAGACAAATAACTTCAGGATGCTCTCTCAAAAAATTGACCCGAGCCCTGTGATAATAATAATAGTTCTCATTTTTATTTCAGAAAATTATATCTATGCTTAAAAGCAAAATAGTCCAGGAAGGAAAATGTTATTATTTTTTACATTAGAGTGGTTTTAGAAGTCGGTGCTATTTTTTTTTAAAAAGTTTTTGAAGTTATACTTCTTTTGGCGCGTTAGGGAAAAATTATGAGAATAAATTTTTACGATGCGCGCGCACACCGTCACGAAAAACCGACACCCTGAAGTTTGCTATAGTCAACATTTTAGTTTTGAATTTTGAACGTAGAATAAGGTGAAAGATAAAATTTTTAAAAGATTTTTATCTTGTTACGCCAAATAAGTATAACTTCTAACGCGTGTACATAAGTACACACACACGTTTTTTTTTACTTTACCACCATTTCGGAAAGCAGTTACTACCAGCGAAGAACGGGCAAGAAGCTCTAGTGTTCACATTACATTTGATTTTTAATTTTGTTTTATTCATCTATTTGTAAAATAATAAATATTGTAAAATCACACCTAATACACGTAGTTCTAATAAGTATTTCTCATTACTAACTTTCAGATTCCAATACGGGCTAAGAGGAATATTATAATAGTACCTATACTATTAAAATACTACTTCATGTCGAGTGTCGAAATATAATATCGAAAGAGTGTCGTTCTCTTGTCTGGAGATGTTTTTTTGAGCAATTTATACCTATTTGTTAATATTTTTTATGTCTTTATTATCTATATTTTAGAGCACCTTTCGATGTTATTTGAACCTAAAAAAGTATCTTTTATACTTTTCCGTTCAAAAAATCCAGCACATATGTTTCAGCTATGACACGAATGCTAGATAATCATAGATATTTTATCGTCCCGAGGTACTATGTGCTTCCCAGAGTATCTCGCTAGATATCTCGCTCGAATGATACTCCTTCCCCTTCTTTTATATCAGCTCCACTTCTCCTTCCCTAGCCCTATTCCCGTCCCCAATGTCCGTGTCCTCTGTACCTATAAGCCCGTGCTGGTTGTTCATTATTTAATGTAGGTACTTTAAATTATTTAATTGGTATATGTACCTTTGTTATTAACTCTACCTTATCATGGCTTGTCATAAGTGCTTTTTTATAAGCCTACGTGATCAATAAATGATTTTATTTTTATTTATTTTTATATAAAGATTAGGTACCCCACATCTCGACGATACTGAATATAACAATAATGACGTAAGACCTTCGTGGCCTCTGTGAGAACGTTAGAAATGTCCTAGGACAGACAGACAACCTTCTCATAACCTAAAATCTATATAAATTTTATTTTTAAATGACAAACTTAAATCCGCTCGTTAAGAAGCCATATCAACTTATTAAAAGTTTGAAGTTAGTTCAATAATAGCAATTAACGTTATTGTAATCCTACATTTTGCTTGCGCCTACGCCCACGAAGAATTCAGTTTTCGGCAAGTATTCAAACAAAAATAGATAGGCGGAGTCTATTCTTAGGATTCAATCATACTCTATACAAAATTTAATCAAAATTGATTCAATAATTTAGCAGTGAAAGCCTGACGGAGTTTCTTTCGCATTTATAATATTATTATTAGTATGGATAAACAGATTGTACGTTGTTATTCGCGATTTCGCTACTCTTAAACAGACAACTTGGCAAAGAATTAAGTTAAAATGGCCTCGCTAAACGTATCTCCCGGAACAGAAACCATAATGAATTTTGCAATGTTACCAAAAAAAATTCTGCGTATAATATAATTTGGAATGGCTCCAGCCTCCGCGAACAAGTAACTTAAACGGCAACGAGTAAAGTTTAAGCTCGTTTGAAGTATTACTCGTAATTATATATTGCCTGTATTACAGATGGGGCCGTGATAGGTATTTTGTCAGAATTAAATAGTTTCGAAACAAAAAATCCAATGCGTAGCGAAAATTTTAAAACGTACAAAGGTACAATATAAAGCAAGTTAACTATCCATTGCGAAACGCACACCTCGCCACGCAGCGGTTGAATGACTGCGAACAAGAGCAGTCAGCAAAAAAACTAACGCTCAATTGCAACGCGCGATGTGGTGGCCGAAGATAAAATACAGGGTGTCGGCAATACGAACACAGCACGGCACGACAGGACGCGACAGCACGAGTGCAGAACTCGGCAGTGCTGTCAGCCCCTTGACATGCCGCTACATATTCGTGCCAAAAGTCCTTAAAACTACGACGCATTTTTATCACTCGCTTTGCACTCAACCCACGATGTGCAAACATTTGTCTATTATGCATTTTTATCCAGTCCATACATCAAAAACTATCGTGTCTGACAAAAACAAACTACGCTGTTGGATTTGTTCAGCGCAGTGAGCTTTAAAACAACTTTTTGCCCGCTACACAAACAGTGTTTCAATTATTGGACAAACAATTTCACGTGCCCACTACTTTTATGGTACGTTTTAGAAGAAATCAAATCAGCGGAAACAAATATTATTTGACAAATTCAATTTAAAGATAAATGTACAGCTATGGTCAGAAAATGCCAAAGAAATCGTAGTAATGTTATATTTGACGGAGGCATAAAGAGTCCATTCGTAGCAAGTGACGTGTTGAGGGTCTCTTGTTTATGGGCGGCACTTAACACGGGCGCTAAGCCGTCAGGCGTGCCGCGTGCCGCCTTCATCTTCCCCAAAGACCCTCGTTGTACCAGGACACCAGTACATCATTTTTATGTCGCCTAAGTGATTTTGTTATCTGATTATACTTGAGGATAAGTACACGTAATAAACGTCTCGCTATGTCTCTTTTTTTAGATAAGCGGGACTTTATTACAAGGGATTCGTGCGAAAATATCTCACTGAAAATGATCGATGTGTTCATTTGTATTAAAGATTAGGGATTAAGAGCGACATAAATACAGACCTAATATGCATTAGTTTATAATCTGCAAATTGTAGTTGATTGGCATTCGGCCAATTTGGAATCGTTGCGACTTAACTGTTCAATTTGTGCTACTGTATATTTCTATTACCTGTCTAGATCGGTAAAATATCAAACCGGATTATCAATGCAGATATTGATATTGTAATCTGAGAACGAACTGCGTGCGTCGAACAAACTAATCCAACAGTGATTTGCGGTAACAAGTTGCTCGTTCGTTCAGTTCATAAGAAGAAATCTTAAGCATAAGAATAGATATTGGCCGAGTCACGTGGCATCGGCAGTGAAAATCTAATTTTCAAGCTGTCCAAAGATCGCAGTAGCTCGAGGCAGAAGTGATTCGAGCGGCGCGACACGAGGCCGAAACCGAAAGCCGAAGGCCGTACGCCATTGCCCATCGGCCATCGCCCATCACGTTATTGAATTTTCCTTTCAATTCGCTAAGGAAATAGATTTCTAAATTTTTCTCGGGAACGTAAGGTATGCTGTCAACACAAATTTGCAAATATTTATCGTACTTCCTGCGGATATCCTTAACATTTCACTACATTTATTTCATCTTGTTATGGACCTATTTACAAAATTATACAAAACCGCGAGCAATAAAAGAGCTATAAAAGAATTACAATCTAATAAATTTCTGTAGTGTAATATTAGATCGGATGAAATACGACTCTCATCGTGTTATACATAACCAAGTAGAAAAGATTATTACTTTCTATATTAAACTAATATTAAGTTGCGGAATTCCTCACTACACGAAAAAAGTCCAATACCGGCGAAAAAGCGAAAACATAATATAAAAAACGAATGAAAAGAAGCAATATGTCGCCAAGCACACATGTTTGGGAAACTACCGTTAAAAAACAGCCACGGGTATCCTCAAAGAGACTTTCAGGAAATCAATTCGTAGTTTAACATAACGGAACGTGTGAGTGTGGAATGTGTCTTTGGTTTTTGTCGGTGAAGCGCCGCTAACATATGTGCCTAATATGTAACGCGCGATTGCTCTAGAGTGATCTATAGGGTGACAGAGATGCTGTTTACAATTCAGTCCGTGTGAGACAAAGGGATTGCTTCTCAACTGTACGTTCTTTTTCAACGAGATGTTATTTATGACTATATTGCTGAGTGACATGTGCATAATAATAACAACGACCCTATATTAAACTGACCCATTGCTGACCATGTGCTTCATCTACTAAGGGTTCCTTATATTAGATGTACCAAAGGTCAAAATTTAAGTTCATATTCCAATGAAATATAACTGACTGCCTTAGTGGCGTAGTTGTATTACGGTACTACTGTAAAGCTGAGGTCTCGGGTTCGATCCCTGTGTCGGGTAAAGTGATATTGGGTTTTTCTATTCAGTATCAGCCCGGAGTCTGGAATTTGTGCCCGATATGGCGATAGGCTCGCCCCCTATGACATCATGGGACGGAATATGCACGGCGAAAAGTGGGTGCACTAGTTGCGCCTCTGCCTTCCCCTTTCGGGGATAAAGGGCGTGAGTGTGTGTGTGTGTGTGTGCACTGAAATATAAGTACGTGAAACTATGATAAAGCACTTTATTCAGCTCTGTGTTCTCGAATTAAAATTCAATTTAAATACGAGCAAATAAATTAAGCTTTGCAAAGAAACTTCTAAACAGCATTCAGTCATGACCTACATACATGTCGACTCACAAATTCGTTCTGTTAAACCCCAAAGCAAAGTTTTATAATTAAGTCTTTAGCCTCTGTTTTGATTTGGATCCTCGTTAAGTGCGTTAATTTAATAGAAAGTAGTGAATAACACAAATGTTATGAGTAAATTATAATTTCATTCAAAGTTACTGGATAGTTAATTGAATCTAACCCTTTAGTTGTTAGGAAAGGTTTTAGTTTAACCTCGATTTTAAATGTACGTAACAGCTGCGAGGCGAAGGCTTGCCTTCGACATCTTGATACTAGGCCAATGCTTGCGATTGAATTGAATTATCAGCTTTACGTGCTGTCTGAGCCACCTTAAACGTTTTACTAGGCTTAATGTAGCGATTCGATCGATTTTATCTACTCGAAAGGCAATATCGCCGTAAAAAACTAACTCCGCCACGTCAGATCTGTCTAGCTGTCTGTCAAACCAATTATCCGATATTGCAGAACGTCAAATTCGTACAATTACTATAACTTTTACTGGAGAATTTATTTTCACCTGCTTTCGTACTTTCAATGTTGAAATAAAAATACGCACTGAACACCGATACAATAACACTGATTGTGAATTAATGATTGTAATATCAATACGCAATCGAGAGCTTGTTTAATATTATATTAAGTTAATAAATATAGTCGAAATGTGAAGAGAATTGATTTTAAAATAAAATTTTCATCGCTTTCCAGGTATCATAGAAATGAGGAATATATAATTGGTTCTTAAATTAAAGTTGTTTATTATTGTCTGTAGTGTTCAGTCTCACTCTGGGTCTAATAGTAGTCTATATGGTTTGTGGATCGAGAGATCTTGAATTCGATTTTCCGGTTGCGCAATATGTGGGTTTTTGTTTGAGACTGTTCTTGAATTTTTTTCTAATCACGTGTTATAAATAACACACGATAAGAAAATTTAATGATTAACAATACCTGTCTTATTTTTTTTTAATCAATTTTTCAATTGATTACACATATCTCACACAATAAGCTAAGTTTAAAGACTTGACTTACTCATAGAAAAGTAGAAAAATCCGAACATGTTATCTACCTTAGAATCTCCGTCCAATACTCAGGCACATATTATGTAATAAAACTCGATCTAGCGCGTAATTCAGATCTCGCTTTAAAACAATCCATTCTCAAAAATAAAAGCCGCCACTTGGAAAAAGAAATCTATGAGTTGTTATTAAGTCTCGAGTGGCTTAATAAGGTGAGTTATCCCGACGCACCATTTAAAAAGTCAACAGAAACTCGTTCAAAGTACTTTTCTTTCATTGTTTCCGGGCGTGCGGAGAGCCCTCAAAACTCAAGGAAATTGACAATGAAGGTAAAGTTTATCTTCTACCGTCAGCCGTTTGAGGGTCCGAGACGTGACCCGGCTGCTTGATTCCATTACTGCTTCGCTCCCGACAATAGAGAATTAAAAGTCGAATTTTTGCAGAGCCAACGAGCCGGTTATTCAATTGAAAAATCAATATCACTTGCCTTATAAATGAGCTGTTTCTAAGCGAATATTTCCACGATTGTCGATTTGTTATTGAACGTTTTAAATGTGTGTGTTATATTTTAAAATGTGACTAGTCATATACCTGATTTACAACTACATATCTAATCAGTTGCAGTATTTTATAAGATACAATGTATTCTTCTTTTTCTTGCTTGTTTCCCATTCGTTCGTAGAGTCGACGCAACAGACTTTCTCAAACATGTTACAGAAACGGTATTGCTAAGTTCATACGATTAATTCCCAAGCGGTCCCCAGCCTCTTGTTCTCAAAAGAAACCCACACCCAAGCAAATCATGATAGAAAAAACAACATTAAGTGTTACGATATAGATATTAAGAATGTAACCAGTGATCTCCCTGCCTTTTATTGCATTTTATGACGAGACGAGCATGCCGTTCGCCTGATGGTAAGCGATACGACCGCCCATAAACAATAGCAACACCATTCAGCACCTTGAGTTACAAAGTACTGTGTGGCATTCCACTGCGCTTGTCATCCTGAGACTTAAGATTTTAAGTCCCATTATGTCCAGTAGTTACACTGGTTACAATATCTTTCAAACCGAAACACAACAGTGCATGCACACTGCTGCTTGGCGGTAGAAATAGACATTGCGGTGGTACCCACCCAGACGGACTCTTACTTATGAGAGACCTACCACCAAATAATACAAGATATGTTACAAATAATCACCAAAACAACTCCACCTAATCTGTTTAAAGATATACTATGAAACTAGTTAAGCTAGATGTAGCCCTATTTTATAACAAACATAACACCTAGGTGATTAGTGGTATTCTAATTCATTTTATTATCCCAGAGAAACAAAGTTTTCAATTCTCAAAGCCGTTTCATTTGTTCTTTCATTACGACTCTGATACGATTGTGAACTTTGTATCTCACTTAATTTAACTTTCTAGTGTTTCTTACTTAAAGTAAGAAACAATATATAATATGATAAAATCTTATTATCTTATTGCCTGGCATAATATTCTTATTCCAAATTATAATGGGTACATATTTAAATGTACGTTTTTTACCTGAGTTATCAAAGTTCGCAATACGCTGTCGTAGGTAAGTAGCCGCTTGGATGTGAATTGTGGCCGCCCGAGAATGTTCCATTTGCATAATTATTCGAAAGATTTTGCATACTTTTATAGCTGCTCTTTAGGCTATCTGTTCAGTAACTTACCTACATTACAATAAAAATACTCACGCATTCCTCTGGGACTAGCTGTGTAATTGCTATTATTGCTATCAAATGGCCCAGTTTTGTAATACGCAGCGTAATGTATTTAATTTGCTGTCTGAACAGCTTGCTCTAACAATCTTAATAGTTGCTTTTATTATTCTAAGCAGAAAGTTTAATTGCGTATTTATATAAATTTTTAGTAGTAAAAGAAAGCTGAAGGATGAAGGAAATGTGCGAAACATCTTTCGATCGTCACCAATTTTTTGCCGGCCTGGTGAATCGAATCTGTACCAGTTATTTAGAGAACCTTTAATTACAAAAGAAAAGACATGAAATACAATAAACGAGTTTCTAAATTACTTAAAAAATAAATAAAGTAACTGCCTCGTACATTTAAATATAACAAAACCTTTCCATTCAACGAAACTAATCGGCAACACAAATTAAAACATCCACCGTTATAAAAAATTGACTGCTTGTTATAACAACTTCGACAGACCGTACAGTTGGCTGAAACAGCCAATCATTATGGCCATAACGGTTTGAAACTAGTACGTGAACCTATTTCGGAACTTCTGTTTACACGAATCGACTGATATATATGATTGGCTGTTGCCAATCTGAAATCTTGTAGTTTCTGACGAACTTAAATAACGCTTTATACCTGTTTCGTAAGACAGCATTGAGAGTTTCTAAGTATAAGTGGTAGTTGAAATGTACTTGGTTGTTAACACTACAACTATTAATCAACGATAGCAACACCATGCAGAATTTACAATATTTGATGCTAAAGGCGGTATTTTTTTTTTATTTCTTTTGGAACGAAGTTCCTTATTGCGCGTTGTGAAAGGGGGCTGGACGGAAAGTTGTCACGACACTTTTTGCTGTTATCTTACTAATATGAACCTTAAATACAATGCGTAGAAGCTATAATTCTTGAAACGAGTATATTTTTATTTATTTTATTTATTAAAGTCATTAAAACCATTTCTTACTAATCTAAAATGAACCTTAATTACATTGCGTAGAAGTTATTTCCCCAGCGTTGGCACGGCACGAGTACAAAAGAATCGAACGTAACATTCTTTTTTCAAATTTTGTTTATTTATTCTACTTTGGTTACTGACATTTATCAATAACAAGACTAAACGTGCTTTGCTCGCGTTTAAAAATCTACTTTATGTGGTAAGCGTAAGATCGAATTTGTGTTTAGTCAATCAAAATTTGTGATAAAAATGCTATGCAATAGCTTTACCGCGGTAGTCTCCGAGTGCCACACGTATTTATTTGTTTTTTTCTCTAGAAACTTATGTATTGGAACGGAAATAGGAAAATATTTATATATTTATATATATACACACTCTGTTATATAAATAAAATTTTATTACAATTCCTTCACTAATTAATCGAAAGGAACTTCGTTCCATCCGGGTGTCCCTTGACACCTCTCATTGCTTTTTTTATAGCATTGAATGACGAGACGAGCATGCCGTTCGCCTGATGGTAAGCGATGCGACCTCCCATAAACAGTAGCAACACCATCCAGCACCTTAACTCACAAAGTACTGTGTGGCATTCCACTGCGCTCGTCATCCTGAGACACAAGATGTTAAGTCTCACTATATTCACGAAATCAACCTCACGTTCAAGTAAAATCTCAAGTACACATTTAATGTATTGAACTATTTAATAAACCAACCTTACGCTGTCATTTGAGAGCTTGTTCTCAGCTGAGTTGGTGCTGTTACATAAACAAAACTCGGCTGTCAAAATCCATCACATATTGTCACTTAAGATGTGACTTGAGCTGCTGTTAATGTGGGTTTATTTGATAGCGAGTATCTTAAAATGCCGACCTTCATTTGAGAGCATTTCTACTGATATCGGACTTCAGAGGGACACTGAGTGTCTATTCATACGGCTCTAAGTCTCAAAATTCCCTTGAAACTATTAACAAAAGGCAAAAATAATCAGTGGTACCTAAACAGACAAAATTTATATACTTACCAGACGTGATAAAACCTTCAAAGTATTGACCACAGAAAATTAGATTAAAAAATAAATGATCAAATAATTTATCTTAAAGTGATCCACTTTCATGCAAAAGTAACTGCGTGTGACGCTCTTTCACATGCAAATAAGTTAAGGAACGCTATGCTAGAGCTGGGTAGCACGTCACCCCTCAATGGGTGACATGAAACACGTTTCAGATAACGCATACGATTTGGTTCTATTTAATGCTGAATGAAATCAACTGAATCAAGCTCATGGATCTGTGATTGACGAAACAAGTCCAATATCGAAAGTGCCTTTACTTGTACCGTGGAGTATATGCGTGTTATTTTATCAAGGTTTCATATAACTCAAGCCAGCTATAAGTATATAGTATATATAGTAAATAAAGTATGAGTTGCAAAAGGCTCGTACT
Organism: Sphinx pinastri; assembly: GCA_947568825.1. Classification (NCBI taxonomy): domain Eukaryota; kingdom Metazoa; phylum Arthropoda; class Insecta; order Lepidoptera; family Sphingidae; genus Sphinx; species Sphinx pinastri. Next base: position 7,058,586 of record OX387621.1, on the reverse strand, counting down.
AATCCAACGTTACTATTAATACCATGCGGTAGAGTATTAAACTCCTTGATAATGCAATAAGGTTGAGAAAAGCTTATATGGAAACTGGGATTATCTAAACGATTCAGTTATGGTACTTAATTTCTATTAGCAATAATGTGTCTATGGAGTCGCAACTCTTTTCTCTAATGTATAAACAAACTGATAACAATAATTTAAATACGAAAATAAATTTATTTGAAAACACATTTAACCATGTTAGGGGGATACCATTCCTATATTTTTAAACAAAGGCTGGCAGACTAAACCAATTTTGTCAACACAAAAAAAGACAATAAAAATTTTCATTGTTTTATTTCATTTATAATTTACTAGACTTCTGCTCGCGGCTTCGCCCGCGTGAAAAAGATTTTTCGGCATAAAAATATTTTCCCGGGATACAAAGTAGCCTATAGCCCTCAGGAGTAATGTAGCTTCCTATTAGTGAAAGATTATTCAAAATCGGTCTAGTAGTTTTTGAGTTTATCCATTACAAACAAACAAACAATCAAATCTTTCCTCTTTATTATTAGTATAGACTATCAGTGGAATACCAAAACAACACGAATAAGCCTAATAACTTATTTCGATGCGACAACATTAAGGAAACCAATAGCTAGATTACTAAAAATATTTTTTTGAAAAAGCAAACCGATTTTTTTGAGATTTAGTTACGAAATTAAAAGTATTAATATTCCGCAGTCGTCGCAAGTTTTTATGAGAATCTTTTAACTGCAGTTTGAATGCTTAGTTTGTATTTTGTTTTTCAACTTCATTAAAACCCGAAGTGAAATAAAAACCGAACACAGGACATATTAGTAGTTGGAAAACTCAATAACAACTTGCGATAAGCCAACACTGCAGCTAATTGATTTCGTAAAGTTGTTTTATTTAATTGGTCCCGAGAGGGTTGCTTCAAAGTTTTTTATTGACTGACGCGTAATTTCAATTATTTTGATCAATTTACTTTCTTTGAGTGCGGAAAAAAGGTAGAAGAATATTGTTTTGTTTCAATGGAATATGAACAATAAATTAAAATAGATAAGCTTCAATATAATATATTATGAATTAATACGCGTATTCTAATATTGGCCACCATTGCAAGTGGAAAGTGGATTTGGATCACGTTTTTAGGGGCAAATGTTTTGGAATTTCGCCACGCGTATGACGCTGTTGTTCTTTACGCCTATTTAGCTAGGATTTAAACTTGGTTAATTTAGCCATTTACGCTTAAATCAGAGCAATCTTAAAGTAACTTTCCATCAATAACAAACCAAAACAATGATAAACAAAAAAAATATTATCTGTTTTTAATCTTCACTTTCTCGTAATAAAATAAGGCAAGTCTTAAGATACTTCAAAAAGTTAAATAAACGAAAATACACGAATTAGAATCGGAGTTATTTTCAATTTATCGCAGTGCTTTGAAAAGCTTAAGGGGAATATTTTTTCACGTTAAATGAAACTGATTCATTACAGAGGAAAATTGTCATTTCTCATTTCAGCTAAGGATTTTCCCCTTTCCTTTATCTTCCCTTATTAGCAAAGTAATAACCACTGGGGTACAATAATATTGGACACAATTCCTACGCATTAATTTTTCATTACTCTATACTTACATTTATACGCATACGCATACTCACGCCTTTTATCCCCGAAGGGATAGGCCGAGGCGCAACTAGTGCACCCACTTTTCGCCATGCGTATTCCGTCTCATGATGTGATAGGGGGCGAGCCTATCGTCATATGGGGCAGTAATTCCAGACTCCGGGCTGATACTGAGTAGAAAAATCTAATATTACTTTGCTCGCCCCGGGGATCGAACCGAAGACCTCAGCATTGCAGTCGTACCGTAATACAACTACGCCACCGAGGCAGTCTACATTTATACACATTATAAATTTCTCTTTACGAACCAATTTTGATAAAATATCTCATCTATCTACCCAACTAGCTTCAACAAGTACAACTTATCTTGATGTAAAAACGTTGACTTTATAATACATGTTTAAAGTAATCAGTCCAGGAGTAAACTGTTTATTCAACTCTCCAGTCAAATCACATTTGAACTCTTTTCTAAGAATATTCAGACTCTGTTGAAATCTTATTACGAGACAACGTATTCCACAGTCACATTTCTGAGCTCCCTAAACAGTCATTTGGAAATTTGATACACAATATATTTGTATTATCCACGATTTGAAATAATACTGACCTTTTAATATAACTACATCAGACTAAGTTTAAATCAATTTTGCGCGATTTGAAAATAAAAAAGCATAGACACAGAATATAGATAAATGTTTTATGCCATATTAGACCTTCATAATTGTGAAGATAGTATTATAGTATTTAAGATAAAAATAGAATTTTATGTATTTTATGTCCCTCATCAGTACCCTTAATTAATTTCTTACAAAAAGTAACCATTTCGAACATTACATAATACATTTAATTAAACGAACAGGGCGAAAGTAGATTTTACCAGCTTTGTGTACCAAATGTTGCATATCACGCCATATTCCCCTTTCAAAGTGAGGCAGATTTGTAACGCACCCACAATTCGCTAGCTATGTTAGGCCCATGTAATAGGAACCCACGTGGACGATAGCCTAGTTGGGAATGGAACGGTCTGCCGAGGCAATGTCCGCATGTTCAAAACCCTAGGCACACACCTCTGACTTTTCGAAGTTACGTGTGTATTGTTTATCAATTATCGTTCACTTTAACGGTGAAGGAAAACATCGTGAGGAAACCTACATGCCTGAAAAGTTTTCTATAAGAATTTCGAGGGTGTGTGAAGTCTGCCAACCCGCACTAGGCCAACGTGGTGGACTAAGGCCTGAACTCTCTCATTAGTAGAGGAGGCCCGTGCTCAGCAGTGGGCAAGTATATAATACAGGGCTGATTGCATTGCATTGCAATAGGAGGCCAGCCTTTTACCACTTACTCGCCGAGTAAAATTCTAGTGATGGACTTGTGTGGAGTGACACAAGATTTAGTGACCAAGATTGAGAAGAATATGCCAAGGTGGTTTGGGCGTTTGGAGAGGATGGAAAATAGGAGATTAATAAAGCGGATAAGACGAATATGGATGGAAGAGCCGATAGGGGTCGACCGCAACGAACCTTCCTATATCAGATATCTCACATTCTTCGCATAGGCCATGTCAAAAGTACGCTGAACCGGCGGGAATACATGAAAAGATTGATGAAGTTTGAGGAAGCGAGAGAAGTATGCCAGAATCAAGCAACGTGGCAATCCATAGTCTTTGCCTACCCCTATGGGATAGAGGCGTGGCACTATATATGTGTATGTATAATTCTAGTTTTCGACCTGCTACTCTTACCATTTACCAAGACCTTAGCACGGTAAATCTAACGCGTACGTAACATACCCACGAAGTAGCGTCAGTTCAAATTTTATTCCTTGTCGTTTCTCACAAGAATTATCTGTTAAATTTGCTAAATGGACCTCAACCACATTGCACATTAATGGCTCATTAAGACTCTGCTATTAAACATGGCGCAGATAAATCCGAGCGTCTGTTCAACCCAGTGTGCTATTTAATAAAACCACTGGCAACCCTCCAAATTGAATAACAAAGTGCCGATTAGGCTATAAATCTAAAAAAAATCTTGTCTCCGACGACCTCTAATACGAGCTGCATCTCCATTTTTGTTCTAGAAAATTTGTTTTAGTATTATTACAGTTCTGAAAAATGATAAATAAATAGAAATTAATGACTATTGGTAAAATGACGAAGATACGTTCGAATGGGTTAGATTTTTAATTGGATTGATCATTTGTGATTTTAAAGACCCAACACATAAAAACATCTTTTAAATTACAAAACATAATAATGTGTATTTTTGTATGTCATAGGTTCCAAATCAATGCCTCGGTTTTGACTTGTTTTATATTGTGAATCTAAATTTAATTTTAGCGTTGTCATTCATTTACATTCAGGCAAGTTACAAATATCTTCCTATCAACAATATGAAAGGAATGTCAATAACCTATATTATAGATCGCTGGGGAATAAAAGGCACAAAAATACTGCCCTTGACGTAAAACTCAATTTCGACACCAATTCCACTTTATTTGTGACCGTCAAAGATGTTTTCTGCTTTAAAAATTAGTTTAGGCATTCTGAGTATTATATTATTTTACTTTGTTGCTTTGTACCAATGAATAGATTATTATATGTTAACGACAAAGAGTTTTTCTCCTTTTTACTTTTCAATAGCTATTTCGTGGAAATCGCAAAGAACTAAAACTAGGTTAAGCTCGTTAATAGAATTTTGATCTAAATATTAAAAATGTTATAAGTTCAGTAATTAGTTTTATGGGTTCAGTATTTGCTGGTAATAGGTCCTGCCATAGAAACCTGAACCGTAAAGAGACTAATTAAAAGTTTGATACAGGTTGACGGGACTTATAAGGAGTACGGCTTAAGGACGACATTAAAGGGGTAAGTGTGTATTAACGGTTCTTTAGTTTATAAATAGACTGCGGCATTAAGATCCCCGAGGACGAGTTAGGGTTGCGAAGTTTGATTCTTATATCATAAACTTTTCATTGAAGTATTGAGCTCGGCTATACTAAAACAGGAACGCGCGCGTCTGATACCTCATATTGTGTTCTACGCACCGAATCAAACGATGTTCAGAGCTGCCGAGAAGTTTGATTTTAATTATACCTATACTTCTTAATATAGTATAAAACAAAGTCGCTTCCCGCTGTCTGTCCCTATGTCCCTATGTATGCTTTGATCTTTAAAACTACGCGACGGATTTTGATAAGATTTTCTTTAATAGATAGATTGATTCAAGAGGAAGGTTTATAATATGTATAATACATGCATAATATAGTAGAGAAACACTGATAATTTTAGAGAACCCTATAATTTGATTTTTTATCCGTTACAACTGGCTTTTCTAGTTCATTATTTTGTCTCCCACTTTGCTATGGATGGAAGTGGACAATTAATATTCAATTAATATCTTTCAATTGATTAATTTCGTTGCAGGATAAAGACAGACTAGTGTTCCCTGAGACTCGCCGAGCTTCACCGCTTGCTGTCATAAAATGCGTGCCATTACTGATCCTTTTTTTTTTTTTTTTTTTTTCGCGGAGATACTGACTTATTACTACCGCCCAGTCATCAAGGGGGGCGACTGAGCGGTTATATTGAGTTCACCGTGCCTTACGTCCCGGCGTTGAGCCGCCCGGAGAGATTTAAGCATCGGGCGACCGTCGGGCCGAGTCCCTAACTTATGTATAACGCACGGCATACCAACCAAAACTCCGCGGTGGCCATCTTCGGCGCATTAGGGACGGCTGCGGGCTTCCTCTGACGGGAGTGTCTAAGTGGCTCAGGAGCCCCCACGCACCGAAGGACGCCCTCGGCGTCAATGGCAGCGTGAGGCCTACCAGCCACGCTGCCGTCCATCACAGGGATCGCTACAATGTGCTAATAGAACACAAAAATTAAAGACGGACAGCCCCCTGCCGCCCGCCTGCGACCCCCGGTGGCCCCTATTAGTCGCCTTTTACGACAGGCAGGGGATACAGTGGTGGAATTCTCCAAACGCCCCCAATCCACAGGGCGGAAGACGCCGGTCAGTCGTCCACCCGGCGCCTCCTACGTCTCGTCTGGCGGCGGGAGGGATCTCCGCGCCTCCGATCCCTCTCAGCACTCTCCTTCCGCGAGAGGACCACCTCGCAGAAGTGTACCACCGCACGCCAGGACCTCCGGCTGTCGACCATGGAAGCGACCACGGCCGGCAGCGAGAGGTCTCCTCCGACGACTGCTCTGAGAGCGCTGCGCTCCTCATCCCAGGCTGGGCAAAACTCTAACGTATGCTGGGCCGTATCCAGCGGGCAGTTGTCACAGTGGTGACACACGGCCGACACCTCCTTCCTCACTACCCGCCACAAGTACTCACCGAAGCAGCCATGCCCGGTGAGCACCTGCGTCAGGCGAAACGTTGCCGCACCGTGGCGCCTGTCTAGCCATTCGGCAAAGACAGGACGCACTGCCGCGACGACCCTGAGCCCCGCTGACGGGGCCTCCAGCCTGAGGCGCCACTCCTCGACGTCGGCTCGCCGTAGGGAGGCCCTCATGGCCTCCACATCCTTCAGGCCCGGGTGTTGCCCGCGACTGGACGCCTCCTCCCGCCAATGAAAGACATCGGAGAGGGATTTGGCGTCCAGATCCCAGGGCAGGAATCCGGCCAACAAACAAGCTGCCTCGGAAGAGACCGTGCGGTACGCCCTGATCGCCCGCTGCGCCAAAGCTCTCTGCGGAGTGCGCAGGAGGGCGACGCAGGGGCGGTTCAGGGAGTGCCATTACTGATCCTGGCTTACAGGAGTTGTAGTGGCGGATGTGAAGGCGGCATAGTCTCTGATAATTTTAGAGGTTTATCACGAGATAGATCAAAATAATGTACTACAGTATTGTACACCTTAAAAAGGTCTACAAAAAAGTCAGCGGTGGTATATGTCTGTCTCTTAGGGATAACCCACAATAACCATTTTTTAGCCTTTACTTGTTACGAGAAATAATGGCTTATTTACGAAGCGATTTTAAGCAATACAGCATTAATCCTTATCCAATTTAGTACCTTAAATTCATTGTGCATTTAATATTGATCAATATGGCCCTCTACAGCATTTAATTTAAATAAATATTTTCGAAGATATTACAGATTTAAAATGCAGGGACATAGCGGTTGCGGCGGTACCGGCCGGGGGGCCGGCGGCGCGTCCCTATAAATAGCGCGTCGAAGGCCGCGGTTCGCACTACAGCACTTTATATTTTTTTGTGTATTCAGGTGGATTCGAAAATGGTTCATATTTACAATTCGGCCCGGGAAAATGTATAGTTTGTTTATAAAGTGACTTTTATACAGGAAAAACTCTTTAATGCGGACGAAGCCGCGGGTAAAAGCTAATTTACTTATAAATGTCAACTCTCTCAGTAATCCTTAAATAAATAAATCATGTTGTTCTTTAAAGAAGACAATCTACGGCTGGCAACTTCAGTTTATTGAGGTTTCAAAAAGATAAAAGACAACGAAAGCTCAGGAGTCGCGGTTACGCGGTCATCGTTTCATTAGGAAGTTTTAGTATTAAAAGCGGAAAATTTAAATTCATTGTCGGTATTTGCACTTAAATCGAATAGACTCAGCGGAATGATTTATTCCCGACGAAGTTTTCCAATTTATTTACATAGGGCATTGATTTGACGCGGAATATATAGTTTAATTGTTATAACAAAAGCTTTTTGTTTTAAGGATTCAGAACGGCGGGGCAACTTTTTATATTTTTGGATAATTTATGCATATCCGCCTTAAACATCGTCGGATACTACATATTTTAACGACATACACTCTACATTACTGAGTTACCACACTTCAATTAAAAAACAGTTTTATACATAATTTTGCATCGGGGCAAGTGTTAATACATAATATCCAATGGCAGCGGGATCATTGAATCTATAGTACTATTCGATATTGTAAAATTTATTGAAAACTTAAAATATTTAATTAAAATAATACAAAAAATACAAACATACGAATTGATAACCTCCGCCGCCCTTTGATTAATTATATACCCAGATAGGCGTCGAAAAAAAAAAGGCCAACTGTTGCCCGCTAAATGAGTTCGAGTGAATTATTTTTTGTTGTTTTTCATGGATATAATTATCTCCCCGCTTTAATAGAAACCATGTAACAACTGGTATCATTATGCGCGCACACAAGGATACGCAGAATGATGCAGTGATAGCGTATGACACAGGTGTCACGCATACTAGCTTAAGAAAAGTTGGCCTGTTTGTTTTAGTTTCATTGCAGCGCGTCACTCTATCTAGGTATATAATTAATCAAAGCCTCCTCCTTTTGGAAGTCGGTTAATAATACAAAATATGATATCATTAATTCAATTATACAAACAAAAAAGTTTGGTCATAAATGCCGCCATTTCTAACACATCCATTTCATAACCTTAGCTGAACGCAAGACTCTAAACTCAAAATCTTTCCATGACATCCCAGTTTCTGGGTAAACTGGAAAATTAGTAACCCTGTGCAACTAAAGGCATGACGCACATGCATTGTACAACATCTGATACATTTATAACGAGCTGTTGTTCCCAAGCTTCCTGCATACGTATATTTACCTCCAGGGAACTCTTCGTTTTCCAACAAAAATCCCAAGTGCCTACATCAAACAAGCAATATGTACGCCAAAATAATTGGGTTGCAGAGTTCAAAGGGAACAAAACAACCAAGTTTCATATGATGTGTGGTGTTATCCTCGGGTTTCATTTACCTGTTTTAAATACATATGCGCCAGATATTATAGGAATTATAAGCAATAAAAACGTATATAAAATTATAATTATTTATTGGGGTCGATAGAAAAGGTAAAAAAGTATATGTAATACACTTGCATGAAGTTTTGAAACGGTGTGTATTAGGGTAAATGGTTTGTTAAAAATCATAATCTCTTATATCACATTGAAATTAAACAAAACAAACTCCATTATGGAATTTGTTCTACTTACGAACAAACTTATTATTATTACATAGTTTTTAAAGGGAGATTATATCTACAGCCTGACTCGCGACGGCAAACTGCCGATGCAACCAGATAAGAAACAAGAAAGACGCAATACTTTTAGAACTTACATTGAGATACGAAAATATAGATGCATCTCTTCGAGAAATTTTAAAATTACGTTACGTCAATGATATAAAAACTACAATTATTCCGTCGAAAATACCTTGTTATTGAACTTAAAGCTCTCATTTCTATAAGCTAGCTAGATTGTCTTCGTGGAGAGACTTTCTGTAAACATTGGCCCAATATTATGTTACCATAAAAAAATCTAGTTTACGAAAAAAAACGTCCCAGAGTTTCATCTAAGATTATCCATGTTTACGGGATTATCATATTATAAGGAAATCAAAATCAGCACCAATTAAAATGGCTACCTCTATGACAGCGGTGATCTTTACGTACACGACTCTGTACGCTTTGCTTGCCTCCCCTACCCCTTCCAGTTACTTATCTTCTAATTACCAATACTTTTGCGATAGCCACGATAGGAACTTACGCTCATCTATCAATCTTCTCCTCAAGTGTCCCCCTCACATCTCTGACTTTGCAGACTCTTCTTTTACTATCCAATATATAAACTTATGGAATTCACTCCCGCTCCAAATCAGAACGTCTACCAATCTTTTCTCAAAATGAAGGTACGACGACTCCTGCTGAATGAAGCGGAAGAATCATTCATATGTATATTACACAATATATTTGTTTATATTATTATGTATTTTATGAATGTCGGTATTTATTATTATTATGTGTATACATTATACTTTTATTGATATGGATCTATATTTATGGATGTTTATTAGTGAGTTTAAATATCGAAGTACCTACCACTGATGCACCTACCTTGTTAATTTCTGCACCAACCATAGGTTGACTGGGAGAGAATGCCTATGTATATGCATTTGTATATAAAACCCATGAATATATATATATTTTTTATGGTATTGAATGACGAGACGAGCATGCCGTTTGCCTGATGGTAAACGATACGACCGCTCATAAACAGTCGCAACACCATACAGCACCTTCAGTTACAAAGTACTGTGTGGCATTCCACTGCGCTCGTTATTCTGAGACATAAGATGTTAAGCCTCATTATGTCCAGTAGTTACACTGGCTACAATGTTCTTCAAACCGAAACACAACAGTGCATGCACACTGCTGCTAGGCGGTATAAATAGTCATTGCGGTGCTACCCACCCAGACGGACTCTTACATATGAGAGACCTACCACCAGTAAATAAAGATACTAGAACAATATCACATTTAGAAAAACCTAGAGGCCGTAGAAATCAGTTTATCTGAAACACAATCCGTCTACAATTTCATTAAGAGGATTTAAAAAGATAAAATAGATTCAATCTAAATTCAAAGATAGAACTGACAGAAATACAGTGCAAACATAAAAATAGCAGCATGGCACAATGTCTTCCAAAGAACAGCTCCGCTGTGAATCTCGTTTTGCAATTTTAATCCCGTGGATTTCATCTATGTTTGGCTTTTCTGTTTTTGTACCTCAGATATTGCGATAGATTGGAGGTTATTTATGTTCCGGTTCCATCAAGCTCTGCATAGTTCAATAGTTTCATACTAACTAAATATACCTACTGTTGAATTTCTTTTTTGTTGCTTCTGAGTTACGAGACGAGCATGCCGTCGCTTGATCGTAGGCGATACGACTGCCCATGAACAGTAGCAACACCATACAGAAATTTTAATTACAAAGTACTGCGTGGCACTCCATTGTGCTCGTCACCCTGAGACATTAGATGTTAAGTCTCATACTACCCAGTAATTACGGTGGCTACAATGTCCTTTAAACCGGAACACAACAGTGCATGTACACTGCTGCTTGGCTGTAGAAATATACATTGCGGTGGTACCTACCCAGACGGTCCGTCGCATACGAGAGATTTACCACCAGTATTACACTGTCTTTGTTTAATAGATACTGCATAGACCGTATTACTTAATCTTACTGCTTCTGCCTGTGCAAGTTTCTGGGAACTGATCTCAAAATCCAGAATGCAATAATGTTAGACCCCCAATATAATATGTTTTAAGAAGGTAATACTTTAGGTTTCATGTAAAAATTACCTTTTCTGTACCAATATCTGGCTATATATAAATACGAGTACAACATAATGGCATTGATTTCCGATATGGCAAAGGATTTTATATCCAATAAAATCGTAAGTGCATGTTGATCGGCCTAACTTCAACATATTCCGCCGTCCCACGCAAAAGATCTCGGTAAACGCACAAATCCATTACATCTGAAAATATGTTGGTAATTATGCTTAAATAACTAATAGCCCACACAAAATACCTTTTTATGAACTATTCCAGCGTAAAATCGGTAACCTCGTTTGGTAAGCGGTATTTGTTCACCGTTCAGATATTAGCCTGTGGCTTGCTTGCAATACGGTCGAGTTTCGTTTGTAAGTGTACACATTCGCGTGTACGAGCTCGACGGCTCCTCCAATTAAAGGGGTAGGCAAAGTACGACGAGTGTTCGCAAGCAGGCTGCGGCGATATCATAACGTTTACACACGACTTTTAAATGAGGCTGCCTCAGATTTTATGAAAGTTTTCATTTAAACGCACGTCACAGTTTTTGCTACGATGCACACGTGATGCAAATGAGAGTTATTAAGATACTGGGGCCGAGTTGCCCGCATGAGTTTTTTTTAGAATCTCATTACGCAGAAACTTATTGATTAATAGTTTATGAACGTGTCTACGAATATTAAGCAAACTTTTATGAATATTAATTATTTTCAAATTAGACAGCTATAATGTATCGTGCCTTCTGCCCTGGAATTTATATTACGATCACTTAATTGTGCACAAGCAATAAGCTCAAAGTAATGTATTTGTTTAAAAGAAATTAGTATAGATAAATATTTTTGCACAAACATCCATGAGGCGTGTAATGTGTCTAATAAATGAAATACGTGTATCCATAATTTTCCTGTTTATTCAAATGCTAAGAAGGCAAGCGAAAACACATTTTAATGAGACATTGTTGGTTAGAACCTCGCAAACATCGTCAACATGTAAGAGAACTGAATACTTCAATACTGTTTCAAGTACGAATTCATGTGTTGTGAATGTTTAGAGTAATTGTAGAACTTTGAAACTTAGACGCCATTTAAGTAACATTACCAGTTGTTGGATAGGCGAACTCTTTATTCAGTACCGTCTAAAATAGGAACACAATTCAGATTTAAAATCGATTGCGATACACTGCCATAGTCAAACCCGAAGTGAATCCATGTTATTGTCAACGACTTCAGCCCCCATTCCTCGCTCGAAATTTAATCAACATATCAAGCGACATTAAACCTTATGATCTTATAGAAGCTGATATGATATCCAAAGATTGCGTATAATTAACAGACAAATAAACGGGACCGTTAGGTTTAAAATAGCGGACCGTAATTACGCAAGCGAGGTTTCTGTTAGATTCACGGAATGCCAGATTAAGGGTAATTAAGTCTTGTGGGAGTGCAACCCGGCGTCGACCATTATATGGGATAATGAGGTGTCCAGTCAGCTCTCTCTTGTAATATGTAAATTGAATTTTCAATGTCGCGCTAAACGGGTCGCTAGTTTGTACAACACAAACTTTTATTAAAACCGTGTTTGTACATACAATGAATATGTAATTTTATTAGGAGGTTATGTAATAGGAAACATACAGGTGGTGTAGAATATTTCTTATCGTATAAGTAAATAAGGTAGATCTTATATTCTTACATTCATTTACGTAGGTACCATCACCCAATTTGGTGCTAATACACTTACTCAAGATAAAACGCCCATTTTTCATATGTCGCCAAGCAGGTGCGATCGTTTCGGAGATGTACAAAGGAAACAGCAGATAACTCTTATTGTCTGGGTTTTTAATACATCAATGTATGTTTACTTTACTTGTAACTTGCATGTTACTGACAGACGACGCGCAAGCGACTGTTTAGAACCTTAAGGTGGTCGAGCATACACTTTGCTGACTGTACATTTGGAATGTACTGCCTCGGTGGCGTAGTTGTATTACGGTACGACTGCAATGCTGGGGTCTCGGGTTCGATCCCCGGGTCGGGCAAAGTGATATTGAGTTTTTCTATTCAGTATCAGCCCGGAGTCTGGAATTTGTGTCCGATATGGCGATAGGCTCGCCCCCTATCACATCATGGGACGGAATAATGGCGAAAAGTGGGTGCATTAGTTGCGCCTCTGCCTACCCCTTCGGGGATAATAGGCGTGAGTGTGTGTGTCTACATTTGGAATGTTTGATACATTAAAATATAGGGGTAGGTGCTCTACCGCCTACTTATAATGAATACGAACTCTAAAACACACTTTAATACAATCATCATCATCATCAGCCACACGACGTCCACTGCTGAACATAGGTCTCCCCTAAAGATTTCCAGACGGACTTATTAAAAGCGGCCTGCATCCAGCGTGTTCCTGCGATCTGTATTAAGTCGTCTGTCCACTTTAATACAATACGATAATCCTATTAATAAAAACAACAATAATTCAATTATGTCTTTGCATTTTTGGCAGGCAATAATAAAAATTGATGAATGTTCGCCGATCCCGTAAAAGAATCCGGCGATCATTTTCACAGCGGTACAGAAAGAGTCGTATAGAGGGCAAATAGCGACAAAAATTCCAATACTTCGTGTCAGCTCCCGTCCTTGCGTGCCTCGCATTTTTAGGTCACACGAACCACTATTCATTCTCTCACCATCGAATACACCGATATAATAAAAGAATTTACAAACCCTTCGAAATATGGCAAATAATCAGCATAATTATAATAAACTAGTATACGCCTAGCCCTACTGGTCGCATAAGTAATTTTTCTGCACTCCTGTAGAGATATGAACTTTAATTATGCCAAATCTTGATGTATTGATATGTAGAAGATTCGTCAGCAAAGAAACATATTTTTTTACATAACACCAAATTTAGAAAGTGGCCCATCTAATGGTGAAAACCCCTATAATTATACCATAGAAATCGTGGGAAAACTCCTACTAATTGAAATTAAACTACTACAACGGATTTTATCGCTGTGTTTTAGTTTATTTTTTTCCCCACGTTTCGAAGGCTTTGCAGCACTCGTGGTCACGGTGCGGACTGAGGTATTGGTGGTCCGAAAATTTAGTGTTACAAATCTACTTTCGTAACGCCGGGAAAAAAATAAAATAAAAAATCCCGCCATAAAATCCGTTATAGTAGTTTAATTTCAATGTGTAACATTCGCGTAAACATAAGGCATCATTAAACGCCTACTAAGTGGAAATATTAGGCTGAAGGCTAGACTAGTTGCGTATTCGAAACAAATCCCAAATTATGCCTATTATTTAATTCTATTGTATTGGTAAGACTGCCTCGGTGGCGTAGTTGTATTACGTACGACTGCAAGGCTGAGGTCTTGGGTTCGATCCCCGGGTCGGGCAAAGTGATATTGCATTTTTCTATTCAGTATCAGCCCGGAGTCTGGAATTTGTGCCCGATATGGCGATAGGCTCGCCCCCTATCACATCATGGGACCGGAATACGCTTGGCGAAAAGTGGGTGCACTAGTTGCGCCTCTGCCTACCCCTTCGGGGATAAAAGGCGTGAGCATGCGTATGCGTATGGTACAGATCCACACGACAAAACTAAAATAGAACGCAAAATATTAACAATCAATTAATAAATTTTAAAATTTAAAAGCCTGCGATTGCAACGATATCCCTCCAAGGCTCACTCCCGCGTAATAGAGCCAACAATATGAACTAATTCATTAAACGGCAACAAACAAATTAATTATAAAGTAATAGGATTATCGTTCGGAAGAGCTACGTTGTTTATTTATTTAGTATCCGAATGAAGTTGGTGCAATTATCTTAATTGAACTGTCGTATAGGTAGATAAATATAGGTAAGACTATCGTTTTACATTGTATTCTTTATTTAATTATTAAAATCATTGCCGAAATATTGGAGGTCCATTGTTTTGAGTTTTCCAAGTTTACGTAGTCTCTAACTCCATGTGCATACAACTGTGACTGCCTCGATGCCGTAGTTGTATTACGGTACGACTGCAATGCTAAGGTGTCGAGTTCGATCCCCGGGTCGGGCAAAATGATATTGGGTTTTTCAACTCAGCATCAGCCCGGAGTTTGGAATTCGTGCCCGATATGGCGATAGTCTCACCACCTATCACATTATGGAACGGAATACGCACGACGAAAAGTGGGTGCAATAGTTGCACCTCTGCCTACCCCTTCGGGGATAAAAGGCGTGAGTGTATATGTGCATACAATTACTACCATTATATTTCATACAACAGGCTTCTTGCGTGACCCAGAAGATCGCACGTATAATTTATGATAAATAATAATAATACCAGCCCTGTATTAAATACTGCCCACGGCTGAGCGCGGGCCTCCTTTACTACTGAGAGGGGTTAGGTCTTAGTCCACCATGCTGGCCTAGTCCGGGTTGGCAGACTTCACATATCCTCGAAACTCTTATGGAGAATTCTCAGGTATGTAGGTTTCACCACGATGTTTTCCTTCACCGTTACAGCGGACGATAATATAATTGGTAAACAATACACATGTTACTTCGAAAAGTCAGAGGTGTATGCCTTGGGTTTTGAACCTACGGACATTGTCTCGGCAGACCGTTCCATTCCCAACTAGGCTATGGTCCACTTTATATAATCACACCACTTTGTATAATTATGGTAAAATTTTATTATAATATAATTTGTGTGATTTTCAGATACTATCTTTGGCTCGTAATCTATACATATAATAAAGCAGTAAAACCGGTGTGTCTGTACATTTATAAAAATGTGATCAAGAAGAAAGGGTGTGACTAAAGAATACTAATGGAACGCAAAACAGATCTTTGTAATTCTTTTCTGTCTGTCTGTTTTTTTGTTTGTTTGTTACTGCACATCTCCAAAATTACAAAACAGATTTCGATGAAATTTGGCACACGGGTAGATCATGTTCTGTATTAACATATAGGCTACTTTTTATCCCGGGAAAATTCAAAGCGGGTCTTTTATCCCGAAAAAACTTTCACGCGGGCGGAGCCGCGATAAAATGCTAGTAAAAGAATAAGTGTGACATTCGAACGTATTTATATCTCAAACGAATATTTGATGTTCATATAATTTATTCCAAGTAAAAAATATCCTTTTAAGCGATGAATATTTTCGTAATATCCAGAATACCTCAATATCCGTAAGCTAGATAGAAACGCTGAGTTCGAAATCCGTTTTGTACTCCTGAAGTCAATGAGCGTGCAACGTTCAAGCCGTTGTGGTGGCTATCCAATTTACCTTTCTAGCTTTGCGTGCAAAGCTATGCAAGCTGTATTGTGCCACGTATTAATTTTGATCCAAAAAGTTTTGCCGAACTGAAATCGCATCCACTAATGAAAACAAAGTTTCCGAAGTTTTATGGTTTAATTTTTTCTCTTGCTTCTACTAAACGGGTATGTTTCACCGTACAAAATAGAATTTGAAAACAATATTCTTAATCAAATGTTTAGATACCTATTATTAAATGGTCTGAGTTTTAGGGTCTGAGTATGTAACTTTTTCCAAACAAAAACACCAGTCCTCAAAAAATAAAGAATCAATTATAATTATTACCAAGAACATAAAAATAAACTTTTTACACTTAGTGACAAAATCACATTTCCTGTCATTATTTGCAGCCAAAGGCGATCCATTGTAAAGATCATTTGTACAGCTACCACAGCCCGATGGTGGGTTGGGACGACTTACTCGGTCATTGATCAGCCAAGCACGCCCCACCCGCCGGCGGTTTTTCTTTGCAATATACGTAGATTTCCAGCAGTTTACAAAGAAATGAAGCTATTTTAAAGGAAGCTATTAAAAGGTTAATGATCGGGAAGGGAGAAAGTGTGGCTTTGAAAATGGGTACTTTAAAGTCTGACTTTAAAATCGGAACTAAATCAGTCCCAAATATATTTAAAGGATACTAAACTTGGTAATTATTGAACTCTACAAAGTTACCAAAATAAGTCTAAGGACGGTAGTAAAAGAATCAATTTATATCATGTAGATTTCTCTTCTTCAATCCTAAAATAAATATCATGCAATTATCTAAAACCGATGCAATACAATATTAATTTATAGCCTAGTTACTGTGCTACACGTTATTAGATTTAACTAGGAATTGAATTGAGAGTTAATACCGCTTTAATCGCTTTATGGCATGAAGAATCGATAAATGGATTTCCCGGACTCCAATGGTAATCGACTACAGTCGCTGAATTGAAATATATTTGTTGATAAACCCGACATTTAGAATGAATGCACTTTTATTTATTACTAGGTTTTGTTTGCAGCTGTACAAACATGAAATCTATTTATTTAAAGTGAAAATGTAGGATAAAAGGTGTACATAACATTGTATACTCATAATGATGATATCGCCCCTATATTATTATATACTGTGCCACTTCTGGGCACGGACCTCCTCTACGCTGGCCAAGTGCAGGTTGACAGACTTCACATACCTTCACAATTCTTATAAAGAATTTCTCAGGTATACAGGTTCCCTCACGATGTTTTCCTTCACAGTTAAAGCAAGTGATAACTCAAAAAGAATACATATATAACTTTTTTGAAAAGTCAGAGGTGCGTGCGTTGTTGTTTTGAACCTGCAGACATTCGTCTCGGCAGTCCGTTCCGCTCCCAACTAGGCGAACGCCGCTAGGGTTGCCAGGTCGTCAAACCTAATAGCCAGACAGACCAGCTAGTTTGACCGGACATTTGGATAAAAAGGCCGGACGCCCTTAATTATATGGATTTTCTGTCTTAGTATAAATATTATAATTTTTTAGCTCCCAAGTGTATTTCCATGGACGTTTAATTTTACGCATTTTGCCGACTCCCTAAAAGTCACTGGCCAAATGTAAAACGCCTAGCAAAAGCCGGACAAGCCGTAGTTTGGCCGGACATGCATTCAAAAAGCCTAACTGTGTCCGGCTTTATCCGGACGCCTGGCAACCCTAAACGCCGCTTATTTGTGTGGCAAAATTTTATGCAAATACAGTACATCGATTATGCGTGATTGGCTGACAACAATCTTGACGTCCTAATTGTAGGTTTTGTTCGTGAATCTGGGTGGCTTCAGTCTTTTCCTAGAATACAAGTTCGACCAGGCTACTTAAGGGCA
Source organism: Sphinx pinastri (assembly GCA_947568825.1). Lineage (NCBI taxonomy): Eukaryota > Metazoa > Arthropoda > Insecta > Lepidoptera > Sphingidae > Sphinx > Sphinx pinastri. Next base: position 7,040,706 of record OX387621.1, on the reverse strand, counting down.
ACACTTCAAGTTTTATTATACCAATGAAAGATTTTTTTTGTTTTGTTTACATACTAAGATTACCCTTTTAAACAAACTTACAAATTTTCAAACTTTATGTCTTTGTAATAATAATGTAAACACAACCTTTTACGATATGGGAATTTTTTATTAATTAATTACATTTCTTTCCTCAACATTTTAAAATGAATTTTATGTATACTTTATAGCTAATGAGCTAATGTTATAAGATCCAGTCGTGATCTTTTTTCTCTTAAAAATATGTGATTACGTTATCATTTGCTTGGTGTGGCATAAGCATTTCGATTCCCAAATCAACCATGACCCACTTCATTTGGATAGATGCTACAGCTCGAAAGTGCTATGCTGGTAGCAGTTTTACTGAAGCGGAACTAACAGCGGATTGTGTTCACGCCCTAGTCAGGTCTTAACGGGCATAGCAGCGCCCTAGTCAGACGTAGCTGTGGTAGTTTAGCTCCAGATTCACATTTAGCAGCTGAAGTAGTTTTATTGACTCTATTAATTATTTAATAATCAATTGGCAATACATTTTGGATTAATTTGTGTTTACACATTTCTTTGAAAATCTAGTTCGTTTTTATTGTATGGTTTGCATTCCATAAATACGTACCGACACGCGTTACGGTTTGAATAGAATCTATTTTAAGCTATTCCATCTATTCCAGCTTAATATTAAAAATCTGTATTTTTCTCGTTAAATAGACGAGCGTCTAATCCAGAGCGACGCTTGTTTGCGCGTTCCGGTCGCCGGATGGGCGAGTCTGAGTCGACGGAGTCGCCCTGTCGCCCACTGGTCGTCTTGCGGCTTTTTTACTTCCTAACAAACTTTAGTGGAAATTCACTTGGCACGCTTTGTGCATGCATTGAAATCTTATAAAGAATTTTTCTATTCGTATTGTGGTTTAAAAATATTTTCCGACTAAGCGAAAATAAGCTTTTTTAACTAAACTTCTTTTAATTTTGAATCGTGCTGGAAAGATGTTAAATCCTCGTCTGAAATATTCTTAGACGCGTCACGCGTGGTGTTGTCATTCCAAAGTCCATGTAGTCTTGACGAGATATCCAGATCAATCCACATCGAACTAGATATCTAACTAGAGAGGCCTGCATAATTATAGCGATCGTCGAAGAACTCTCGATACTCTAAGTAATAAGTTTACTATTTGAATTACGTACAGTAAACTTCCCACCAAGTCCATCGCAAAGACATAGATAGGATTAAAAAAACAATCAGTACAGCACAAATTTAACTAATACGCGTACAATTTGTATGCAACGTCTGATGAAATTAATTAACATGTTCATCTAGAATAAAACCCTGTCCACAGTAACAAATAAAGCGTTTTAAAATGTAAATTTAACGAGAAATAACTAGGTACGAGTGACGAGAAAATTGCATTCTGTTGTTCGCAGTGGCGCTTCCCGCTCATGTTTTAGACTTCACTTTCAATTAAAAGAAAGTTGGCACACATTATACTATTATGTAGCTTAATACAGTTTACATGATTTATACGATGCAGTTGGAATGAATTTGATAATGGGTATAAAGTAGTGCAAAAAGGTACTTAAAGCCACGCGAAGTCATAAATCCTATTAAATGTTCAAAAGCTGGTTCAAAATGCAAGCATGCTTAAAATATTTTTATGTTTTATAAACCACAAATCACTCACGAAGCTCGTTTGAAGACATTGCAAGAAGAATAATTTTATATTATTTTACTTTTAGAAATGGAAAATTAGAATAGATTAGGGAAATATATACTGAGTTTATGTTTTATTTAGAACTAAGTCAGTTATGGTTAGCTTGGTTTTAATGTATACAAAATTAAGTTTAACTTAGGAAATCATGTCGCCGTTTAGACGGTTTTCTTTATCAAGAGTGCGTACGTGTCAGACTACGCTACGCTATTATAAGCTCAGAAAACTCCAGCCTTTTATCTCTGAAAAGTTAGGCAGAGGCACACGACCTTACATTAATTTTGTCCCATGATGTGGTAGAGCATACAAATAATCAAGTAACAATTTCTTTTAATGATATTTAATGACCAGACGAGCATGCTGCTCGCCCGAGTGTAAGTGATACAACCGCCCATAGAAAGTTGTAACACCATACAGAATTTTGAATTACAAAGTACTGTGTGGCATTGCATTGCAATGCGTGGCACTCCACTGCGCTCGTCACTCGTAAGTGTTGAGATATAAGATTGTAATTCTAATAATGCCCAGTAATTATGATGGCTACAAAGTCTTTCAAACTAGAATAAAAACAAGCATTTATAAGTCATGTAGGCACATAAAATGTGCCTACATGACAAGATAGAAATGTATAATAATAATTTACAGAAGCACAAATTCAATTAAATAATTTTAAGGACCTAAAATAAAAGATCGAACAAACAGCATGGGCTAATAGATATACAAGACACGGACAATTGGGACGGGATTAGAACTAGGGAAGGAGAAATAGAGCTAACTAGAGAAAGGGAAGGAATAATAATATAAAATACAACAATGTACTGCTGCGTGGTGGTAAAAATAAATATTGCAGTGGTTTCTACCCAGACGCCCAGACCTTCTAACAGCTAGGTATAACTTCAAAACAAATCTCTGCACCGAGACTGTAGTGTATTTGCACAACTCGCATAGCCAAGGCCTAATAATTCATTTGTAATACCCAGCTAGATAATATATCATTATACATATATTTTATATTGAATGCTACAATCTAGCGGTAAACCGCCAATTTCTGTTTAGAAACTAGGGAATCCGGAATTTATGTTTCCTAATATTATTTCATTTCGTGTAATCTAATATCTTTGGTAAATTCCTGGAATGTAAAATTCTGCTTACGAAAAATGAAATGTTTCTATTCACATAAATATTAGGAGGAAAGAAAGAAAAAACATTTATTGTAGAAGCAGTGAGCTAAGAATTAAAAACGCAAAATAATAATACTTAATGATAATAAAAATAAGCACCACATCAACCCCATGTCCACGCCTCGACAATTAGGATTTTACTAGACCTATTACTAAACCATGTAGACATATCACTAATAACCAACAACTGAAATAACTGTAAAATCCATGAAAATGTTTAAAAAGAAAGCAGCTACAAAATCCTTTAAATATATGTAAAGAAAAATATAATTTTCTTTAGTGTGAATATCAAACCTCTATTCTAGCGGTTTGATATTCATTTATTTGATATATTTTATTTGCAAGTCACTGTAAAATACATCTTATATATATTTAGATAATACCGATATTAAGTTCGCCTAACCGCGACTGATTTTGACAACATGAAATGAACACTGAGAAGGACTTTGAGAAAATTGAATTCCTCTTCGACTTTTCAAATCTACCTTTCAACAAGATTAATATTAACTTTCTGTGAAGTTCAAACCTTATTTCTCGAACTCGTCCTTTGGTTTATAATCCATTGTTTGCCGTAATGTCGGTAACGGTCGACAAAAACTTTTTTTGTTTACCTTGTATTATAAGATTTTGCGATTCTTTTAAGGTTTTGTTTACTTTTGTCTTATGGATGTAGTAGCTAGCTAATATAGTACACACAGATAATTATATGCATGATTTATTTACAACTTCTAAATTAATATTTTTCATGCAAAGTTATAATATTATTTGTACTACAATATTTACAGGACTGCTTCGGTGGCGATGTTGTATTAAGGTACGACCGCAGTGCTGAGGTTCGATCCCCGGGTCTAGCAAAATTATATTGGGCTTTTGTACTCGGTATCAGCTCGGAGGCTGGTATTTGTGACTGATATGGCAATAGGCTCGCCCCCTATCATATCATGGGACGGATTACGCACGGCGAAAAGTGGGTGCATTAGTTGCGCCTCTGCCTACCCCTTCGGTGATAAAAGGCGTGAGTGTATATGTTTGTATATTTTTACTACAAATAATAAACCATAGTCACGCTACTCGTAATGATCTCACACTAAGATACGAATCTAACTCAGTATTTGGGTAATAGAACTCTCACGGATTTTTGTTTCCACAACTCCCAGACCTGGAACATTTGTATTATATTTTTGTCATTCCGCAAAATACCAAAAATTGCCATTATATTTGTTGATCGTATGTGCAATAATATTTTTGTGTTTCCACAAAAAACTAGTAACATCAAGCGATGATTACTAAGGCCCCGTTTCTTCAACTGTAATTATGTTTTTGTCAGGGTCTTATTAAGCTGGACGCGTTCGCAGCACCTGGAGCACCCAAGCTCTGCGAGCGCGTCCAGCTTAATAACACCAATGATTACCCTAACTACAGTTGAAAAAACCCGCTCTTAGTATAAGTTCGGATGTAAGTTCTACACCGGATATAAAGTAAAAATCGATTACAAAATGTTGAGAACAAATTCCTTGTATCATCTTAACGATATTATTAAAATACATTGAAAAAAATACTGAAATTTAAATTAAAATTGTGTACCCTCGGATTTAGCCATCCACGTAAAATTTATTTCTAACTACAAATATTATACAATAATAACTATTTTGCATATTTTAACGCGGTTTATTAATTATATTTTGTTCCAAATAATGAAATGCCAACAAACTTTATGAAAATCAAATGTAAATAGTGTTAAACATTTAACATGTAAACGTAGTAAGCATTGTTACGTTTTATTTTATAACTTCCTGTCCCAGTGACCGGAAGCGGCGGATGCACGCGACTAACTTGCAAACGGGTCAAATGAAATACATTGACTCACTAGCCTTATTTTAAAGGCATGAATGAATCAATAATACAGAAATAACTGGCACAATTTTTAACACAATGTAGAGTGTGGTTTCTCGTATTGATTGTCCGGGTAGATACCATCGCATTATCTTTTTCCGGATCAGCACAAAACTGTTGTTCTTTTAAAGGTAATTCTAGCTCGTGGTATTGCTGGGCATCGTGAGATTTAAAATCTTATGTCTCAGGATAACTAACACTATTTAGTGTTTTGTAGAGCTATGTAATTTAAGAACCTGGCCGATGTTGCCACTGTTTATAATCTTATTAACCACCTGACACCGTGACGCGTGTATTCTGGATTGAACATAGAATCTGGTTCAAACAGTCCGGCATAATTGTGTCGACTGATGCGGGATAATTGCTCGTCAGTCGATACTCTGTCTAGATCCATCTCCGCTCACCATCAAGTGCGGTGGGGTCACTGCCGAGTCCGTATATAAAATAGCACTGTCTGCTATTAAACTATACTACATTACCTCCATGTGATAGAGTTGACTCTACTAGTAATTACAGGGACTAGACCTTTAACTACGCTATCCCGCGTGTAAGTAGTCTTCGCTTTAAAACTTTAAAACGAAAGTCTGGCATGAAATTTCCCTCTCAATGTTTTCCTTCGTTGTTAAAGCTAGAGACTATTAACAATGTATACAGGTAACTTCGAAAAGTCAGAGGTAAATGCCCTCGGGCCTGATCGAACCCACCACTTTTCTCTCGGCCATTTCATACTAGCTACTCTTGCTGATAAAGGTGATATACTATGCACAAATATTATCTTTCTCTTTACTTATTACAAGACTTTTGTTTGCGGCTTCGCCCGCGTGAATGAGTTGTTCCGCGATAAAAGTCCCGCTTTATATTTTCCCGGCATAAAAAGTAGCCTATGTTACGCGCTGATCATATAGCTTTATATTGATGAAAGATTTTTTTAATTGGTCCAGTAGTATTGCGTGTATTCGTTACAAACATATAAAAATACAAAAATAGAAAAATTCCTCTTAGTAATGTTATTAAAGATAAATCTGAATATTCATATGTTTGTAAGAGGTAAACGCAGATATCGCTTAAAGAATTTGGATGATATTTGGCTCACAGATAATCCTAGATTAACATTCATGCTACTTTTTATCCCGGTAATTTGTTCGTGTGTGTTGAATTTTTAATGTAATTTTTTAAATATATGGCGCTGACGTCGGAGAAATGGCGCTATAGATTGTTACAATGATTTAGGAACTTTCGTTGTGGAAAAGATTGTTCACGTGGGCATACCCACGAATCATACCTAGTTTGCCATAAATGCTGCCATCTAGTGGGATAGTGTTGTAACTTTTAGAGCAAAGTATTATAAACTATTTTATTTATATACCTTTATCCATTGTTGCAATATTAAGTTTATAGTAAGAAAAGAAAGAAGAAAAAAGAAAGAAAAACATATTTATTGGTCACAGCTTATGACGACGTACAAATGACATAAAAAAATGTATATAAAATGTTACAAAAATAAAAAAAAAGGTAAATAAAGATTGCACGTCGCGTCGTGGCTGTGACAAGTAGGTGACCACTCAGCATAATGTTGTACTGCGGCGTGAGCCACAGCACAACGCTGGTTTTCAGTGGTCACCTTGGGTGACGTGCGGACGCCAGCTGTCTTTAGGACACTTAGTAGTGCTAAACAAAAAATAAAAAATGCCACTAAAACTATCATCATAAATAAATAGTAAATTAGTAAATATTTTTTTAAATGCTAGTTCCTTCGAAATGAATTGGGGTTTTAACGAGTTTCACTTTTCAGGATACATTTTTCACTTATCATTAACTTATCACGTGAATTAACTTATAGAAAAAAAGGTACGGCAAAAAGAAACAGAAACAATGAACAGCTAATAAATTAGCCAATACAATTCCATAAAACCCCAGAATAACGTAACATTTTACCCCAAATATAAATGAATGTAGCTTAGAATACCTTACTTTAGGAATTTGTTAGTAATAATCTGGAGCACAGGATAAAAGTAAACCCTGGTGAATAACGCTCGAAACCTTTCTTACATAGGTATTATATTAATTTCAATTTTTACTGTACAACTTGGCACAGCTCCACCCCAATAAAGTCACGAGAATTTCATATTTAACTTATTAGGAAAGGAATTGTATGAACTCATTGCGGTATCCGACATTTTTTATTTGCACTCGGTAGTGGTAATGCCAAATATATCAAAGTAAATTATAATGAACGCCATGGCCGATTGTGTTGCGAAAAGGGAAAATATGTGTGAAAAATGTTTCATCTTTAGAGCTACTGTAAATATACACAATTTTTAGTCCGATTTAACCACATTCTGATGAAGTCCCAGATAGCCTATTCGAAACTTTATCAGAAACCAGTGAAACTGGCTCCTTATTATTATTTATTGTATTCAGATAATTATTAGTGTTGATAACCCTAGCCAAATTTAAATTATCTTCAACTACTTTTTTTGCTAATTCCGCGTGTCCGTTGCCTGATATTAAGCCCCTCTTTTATTTATACAATCCACGCAGTGTTGACTGGTCCAAGATTCGGGACTTCAGTGTTCACAATCCATTTATGCTGCCACTAGACCAAGGACGCGCTAAAAATTATGAAATAAATCAATAAAAAAGTTTAAAATGCTAAAATATTTTTTGTGCATTTTAATTCTCTGAATAGAGTAAATTTAATATTTAGTTGTATTCTTCTTCAAATACATATTACATTTATCCAATATTATGTTGCACGTTGAAATGGACATGCATTTCAATGTTACGTAAACGACGCACCGAATTTTGAGCCTAGTCTAAACGCGTTTGAGTATATCACAGTGTTCTCGACACTATTGAGCGGTAACTGACAACCCTTCATATTTGTGGGGCTTGTTAACAGAATAACCAAGCTTCGAACTACTGCAAGCAGTGCAAAATCATTACGAGAGAGAGTTACATGACCAAACTGCAGTTTCAAATACACTTTGATATGAGATATTCGTTTATACATACGCTCTATTTCGCGATCGTATGTGACCATTAATATCCCTCACTCGTACGTTCGAAATACGCTTTTTAATTGTAAATTTTACAAAGCTACCAAAAATGTATAATTAGCCCAGTTTGATATAATCCAAACCGACAAGAATTGGCAAGAGATAATGCCCCGCCAGTCGACACAATTATGCCGGTGTGTTTAAGACCGGATTACGCATGCTCACGCCTTTTATCCCCGAAGGGGTAGGCAGAGGCGCAACTAGTGCACCCACTTTTCGCCAAGCGTATTCCGTCCCATGATGTGATAGGGGGCGAGCCTATCGCCATATCGGGCACAAATTCCAGACTCCGGGCTGATACAGAATAGAAAAATCCAATATCACTTTGCCCGACCCGGGAATCGAACCCGAGACCTCAGCCTTGCAGTCGTACCGTAATACAACTACGCCACCGAGGCAAGACCGGATTAACACAGGGTAATATCGAAACACAACGTGATCGCTATCCGGGCGGATACAACTTATTGGTGGTAGGTCTCTCGTATGCGACGGGCCGTCTGGGTGGGTACCACTGCAATGTATATTTCTACCACCAAGCAGCAGTGTGCATACCATAGTGTGTTCCGGTTTGAAGGACATTGTAGACATCGTAATTACTGGGCATCATCTAATGTCTCAGGGTGACGAGCGCAATGGAGTGTCATTCAGTACTTTGTAATTAAGAGTAATTCTGTGTGGTGTTTCTACTGCTTATGGCGGTCGTGTCGCTTACCATTAAGTGAGCGAAATGCTCGTCTCGTTATTCAGAAGCATTTTTTTTTAATACTCATATCGTACCACCAGCACAGTAGCTCGCAAATCTCTGCCTACCTCTATTGTATATAGGAGCGACGTTATGTAAGTACACGTTTGTTGTTATTACACACTGGAGTAATAACTTTTCCATTAGAGTCCTGCAACCTACATTTTGCATGGCGGCATTGTAATCTTTAGTTTACGTGCACAGAACACAACGTTGAACGATTTGCATAATTTTTATACGCTTTAATTTCAAGTAATACTAGTTAAGATTTCTCGAAGGAGGTTAAGATTTCTGCAAGTTCCTAGGATTAACATAATTAATATGATAATAATACAAACTCTTTATATGCTGTCTCACAGCTGGGCAAGGTCTTCCTTTACTAGTAAACGGCTTTAAGTCTTGATCCACCACGCTGATCTAGTAAGTACATGGCAATCTTCACACATCTTCGAAATCACAATATATCATATTTTGGTGTAAATTACTAAGAACCTGGATAGTAATCACTTTTCATTGTGCACGCTGCTTTTTATTCATGTGATTCGTGTACAGCTCAAACCATCACCAACTTCTGCAATCTAATCCGTCTTTGTAAGTAAACATACAAAATGTATGAGTCGGGAGTAAGAGAAATAAAAGTAAATGCAAGATCACTTAGACTTTCTGACATATAACGCTAACAAATAAATCTCACAAAATACTATTATCTTTTTGTGCCCGATTCTATTCACAACCTGTGAAATCAAAAGCTGTGGTTTATATGTCGGATACGTTGCAAATAGGCTATCAGGGACTTTATTGGGACTGCCATACCGATCGATAGGCTCGCCCCCTATCACATCATGGGACGGAATACGCACGGCGAAAAGTGGGTGCACCCCTTCGGGGATAAAAAGGCGTGAGTGTGTGTGTGCCATACCGATTGATATTAAACTTTGCGAACTTAGTATTTGCGTTTGCGAGAAGATTATAGTATGGATATTACAATTAACTTCAGTAGGTGGTGTGCGTGTCATCCAATCTAATCTCTGAAAACTCCTAATGGATTTCAATTAAATTTGGTGCATTTGTTTGATTGGTTCCAACTTGAAAGATAGCTTTAGACCCGATAGGTGGTGCTATTGTCAAGATGTAAAAGTTCAAACGTACTCTACATAAAAACGGTCTACGTAGACGGCGGTCTGTGGCAGAATAACGTCTGCCAGGCCCACTAGTACTAAATGGGAATATTTATAGATATACTCATTTTTCTCGCGGCTCTAGCCTGGTAAAATTCTAATATAAAAGAAAAATAATCAATTAAAAATGAAATATTCCGTACTCAGACAACATTAACATGTAGGTTTTACCAGTAAAATATTTTTTAAACCACAAAAGTAGTCATTCAGAAAACCTCCAAGAAATAAATCCACAAAAATATAAGAGTACTTAGGTACATGTACAAATAACCTTTCCCCTTTCCGAACTTAATACGTCACAAAACTAATGCCATCCGCTTTTTTATTAGTTTTAGAAATAATGAGGAAAACCGGGTTAAGGTAAACAATTAAGCTGTAAACCAGAAAACGTTCAAAAACTAATATTAAATTGGCAGCCAGTACACGCACGCAACAGTCGTAAACAAAAGTTGCCAAATTAACTTGTTCCTTGAAAGCGCGCAACGTTATTCCTTATTCATAGGACCTTCTCCCAATGAGAGTTTTAAAATTGCATGTATTGTGGGGATGTTACCATCAATATCAAATGATATTGAATTTGTTCTAGTTACCTCGTGAATGTGTAAAGTACAGCGTGTTTTTAGGGCTTTTCAAAATACCTTGAAAGTTTTTGTGACAATTTTCGTGCCATGACTGACTTAAAATTTTCAACAGACATTAGGTAACATAGATGTTAACGTAACTGTCCACCATTTCCCATGGACCGATATTTTTGATAATAATAATATCGTTTCACCAGAAAAAAAATTAAGATATTATTTTTTCCAAAATGTTGCAATTCAATCAGCCCTGTATTATATACTACCCACTGCTGAGCACGGGCCTTCTCTACTACTGAGAAGGCTTAGGCCTTAATCTACCACGCTGGCGTAGTGCGGGTTGGCAGACTTCACATACCCTCGAAATTCTTATGGAGAATTCTCAGGTATGCAGGTTTCCTCACGATGTTTTCCTTCACCGTTAAAGCGAGCGATAATTCACAAAGAATACACACATAACTTTAGAATAGTCAGAGGTGCGTGCCCTTTGGTTTTGAACCTCCGGACATTGTCTCGGCAGACCGTTCCATTCCCAACTAGGCTATCGTCCACTTCCAAAATGTTAATTAGTCGCTATCGATTGGTTGAAGTAGTATTTTATTATTCGTTGCATACATAGCTAATAAATGCGATGTATTTAGTTGTAAATAAATATCGTCATTCAATGCCATAAAAAAATGTAGACACGGCAAAAATTGTTTATTTCAGTTATTTTCATAGTATTCTGTCGTATGGTATTCTTCTTTGGGGTAATGCTGCGGATATTAATACAATATTCGTCTTGCAAAAGAGAGCTATTAGAGCTATCTATTGCCTCGGACCTCGTGTTTCTCTTAAAGAAAAGTTCAAAGAGATAAACATTCTTACCGTAACATCGCAATACATATTTGCAAATCTTATGTATGTTCGAAAAAATATTGCAAATTTTGACCTTATTATTGAAAAAAATGAATTACTATGACATCGTTGGAAAATATATACATCATATTGACAGATCGTGTTCTGCTGAGGGAGTTTCTTGCGCCGCTTCTTCTTTACAGCAATAACTCGTTCTGAAACGGTGGTAGATTCATGACGATTCAAAAGAGCCTTTTAAAGACTATTTGAATAAAGAAAATTTTGAGTTTGAGTTTGACTTTAATAATTACTACAATGAGTTGTTTCGCAGTTGATGTATCGGCACTGAACACGACAATCACGGTTCAAAAATAAGACAAAATAACAATAGAAAAACGAACGAAAGCACGAAGCATGGAAACAATTCTGCGTGAATCATAGGGTACAATGACATGAATTAGGAAATGTGGAAAAAGATGACTTGCGACAAATTCTCATTGCATTCATGATACTTACTTAATGCCTGTTTTATAAAATTCTTTGTTAAATTATGAGTTCCATTATTTACACATACCAAGTAAAGCATTACGCATAGATTACTCATAATCTTAATGAAAAAATATCCAAGTGATATAATTTGATCGATGTTTGTATTAAGATTTAATTTTAATAGTATTTATTGCACTTTTAAGCAGTAGGAATGTTTTCAATAAGGTACTACACTTTAAACACTTTAGTAGACTACTTTAGCTTGTTTTATTAGAAATTAAAAACAGGAATGATCAAGCATAACAATTTTGAAATAATATTATTATCTGTAAGCAGACGCGATAATATTTAAAAGCATAATTTTAGAAATCGACTGCCTCGGTGGCGTAGTTGTATTACGGTATGACTGCAATGCTGAGGTCTTGGGTTCGATTCCCGGCTCGGGCAGTGATATTGGGTTTTTTAAAATTCAGTGTCAGCCCGGAGTCTGGAATTTGTGCCCGATAGGGCGATAGGCTCGCCCCCTATCACATCATGGGACGGAATAACGGCGAAAAGTGGGTGCACTAGTTGCGCCTCTGCCTACCCCTTCGGGGATTAAAGGCGTGAGTGTATATGTATATGTATGTATGTAATTTTAGAAATACTTCAGTACACTTGGAATTTTTTCTACGGCTCAAATGCAAATACGTCTAATATAAATGTAAATTCAATGAGAAATTTTAAACTACACTAACTTTTGCCGACGACTCCGCCCGAATGGGGAGTTAAGAAGATTTTTTGAAATGGCCATGTTTTAAGTTGAAGCGAATAACGTAAAAAGTTGAACCAGAGCGATTTAATAAAATTTATTGTACTTTCCAGTAGTCAGGCTAAATTACTAAGAAGTTGTCAGACTCCGTGATGCAGCGGTCATGGATCGGCCACGAACCGAGAGGGCGCGGATTCAATTCCTGCACCGAGATGCAAAGTATGTTTCTATGATCTGCAAATATTTGTTTAGGATATTGTGCGATGGAATTTTTTGTTTAAATTCGAATAACTACTATTCGAACTGAACTATACTATACTAATATTTTGACAGGTCCGTCTGGAAATCTTTGGGGGAGGCCTATGTTCAGCAGTGGACGTCATGTGGCTGATGATGGTAATGATGATGAACTACTATTCTCTCTCAGAAGTTCATATAATATATTATCTATACTAATATTATAAAGAGGAAAGATTTGTATGTAAGTATGTTTGTAACGAATAAACTCAAAAACTACTGAACTGATTTCGATGAAATTTGGCACACGGGTAGATCATGTCCTGGATTAACTCATAGGCTACTTTTATCCCGGGAAAATATTTTACCCCGTTAAAACTTTTTCACGAGGGCGAAGCCGCGAGCAAAAGTCTAGTATTTAATACTAGCGATGTATACTGACTTTACAGACTAAACCTTTTCTAAAATGTATAAATAGTAACAACTGAAAAGTCAAATACGTTAAAAACACTCAACATATTATACACATAAGCGTTTTTAAAATATGAGATACTATACTGCCTCGGTGGCGTAGTTGTATTACGGTACGACTGCAAGGCTGAGGTCTCGGGTTCGATCCCCGGGTCGGGCAAAGTGATATTGGATTTTTCTATTCAGTATCAGCCCGGAGTCTGGAATTTGTGCCCGGTATGGCGATAGGCTCGCCCCCTATCACATCATGGGACGGAATACGCTTGGCGAAAAGTGGGTGCACTAGTTGCGCCTCTGCCTACCCCTTCGGGGATAAAAGGCGTGAGCATGCGTATACTATAGTAGAATATAAGTTGACCAATACACATTTCCAAGCACCTATCTACTTTTTATATGTTTTTAATTAAGTTTTTCTTGTTCGCAAAAGGCTTTATATCCGCTCGAGTATTAACAAATGTAATTTGCAAAGAAAATCAAGCGCTTCCAAGAGATATTCTCGGATATTATGCACCTGACTCGCCTACTCCCCTCTTTACGCTCTAAGTCTTCTTGAGAAATTGCTACGGATGCTTCGCGTTAAATGTTTGCTTATTTAAGATATATGAACGCTTAATTATTATCTTTCCGTTTGACCTACATAGTTATTTATATATTATGTGATATTTATCATCAATTTATGTTAGAACTTCCGAATACTGACTATAACATTTATAAAACTTGTCATAGAAGCGTTGACAAGGTCTCAGTGCACTTAACAAATTTATTTATTTACAAAAGCGGCGATAGCCTAATTGGGAGTGGAACGGACTGCCGAAACGAATGTCCACAGGTTCAAAAACCAAGGGCACACACCTCTGACTTTTCTAAAAAGTTATGTGTGTATTCTTTGTGCATTATCGCTCGTTTTAACGGTGAAGGAAAACATCGTGAGGACACCTGCATACCTGAGATGGTCTCTGAATTTCGAAGGTATGTGAAGTCTGCCAAGCCGCACTAGGCCAGCGTGGTGGGCTAAGGCCTTAACCCTCTCAGTTATATAGGAGGCCCGTGCTCAGCAGTAGGCAGTATGTAATACAGGGCTGGTATGGTAGTGGTATGGTATTTATTTATATCTGGTAACAATGAACCCATAACAGAGATTTTAAAATATTAAAAACAGTACTTAAAATGCTATAATATACTAAATTACGCAAAAGCAATCTGGTTTATCAGCTATCATTTTCAGGACAGTGTTCGAACTGACCTGAATGCTGTGAATTTAGAATTGTCTGGAAATCTTTAGGGAAGCCCTGTGATATCTCTAAAGGTTCCCTCAATGAATCATCATCGGCTACAATTTGTTATTGAATGATTTTTTTTTATTGCATTGAATGACAAGACGAGCATGTCATTCGCCTGATGGTAAGCGATACGACTACCCATAAACAGCAGCAACACCATCCAGCACCCTGACTTACAAAGTACTGTATGGCATTCCACTGCGCTCGTCATCCTGAGACATAAGATGTTAAGTCACATTATGTCCAGTAGTTACACTGGCTACAATGTCCTTCAAACCCGAAACACAACAGTGCATGCACACAGCTGCTTGGCGGTAGAAATAGACATTGCGGTGGTACCTACCCAGACGGACTCTTACGTATGAGAGATCTAGCACCAGTGATTATAATGATGATGATTGCTTCATTGATTAAGATAAGCAAAACTATGCATACTAAAAACTACAAAAGGACTAAAATGCTAAGTCATCAGTGTAAACAGGAAACTGAAATGCCCAACTATCTCTAGAAGGCTTTACGAATTGCAATGACTAGTCATTACGCGAACTCTTTTTTGTGTGTACGACAACTTTACTACTAAAATAACCTACATTTTTATTTCATGTAATTAGTTCCCTAACATTATTTAACTATAAAAAAAAAGAATATATAATTAAATATTGTCAATAAATATATCAATGTATATTAAGATACATACAGAATATTGTATACAAGAACATCATTCTGTTTGTGCGAAAAGACCTTATCTTTCTTTTAAAACTTCGTCATACATCATGATTAAGAACCTCAGTGAAATGCGACTACCTCGTCAACAAACAGCTAAACTACGAAAGATTTTCAGTAAGTTCAATTTCAATGTTGAGTGATCCAATACTTCGTAGCAAAACGGTTTGAGCAAATTGGTGACATGTCAAATACGTTTCAGACAGCGGATGGCAGCCTGATTGAACGGATGTATATTGCAAAGAATAAAATGTGATTTTCTAGAGAATATTTCATGTTGTAAAATACCGTGACACGTTCGTTTTATTGTCGTAAAGTTGTGTTTATTTCATACGTGTCGACACATGTAAGTCGTGAAATAAACGTTAAAACACTCGCAAATG
Source organism: Sphinx pinastri (assembly GCA_947568825.1). Classification (NCBI taxonomy): domain Eukaryota; kingdom Metazoa; phylum Arthropoda; class Insecta; order Lepidoptera; family Sphingidae; genus Sphinx; species Sphinx pinastri. The sequence continues at coordinate 7,025,186 of OX387621.1, read as the reverse complement.
TTTATTTACATGCGAGTAAGATCTTTTAAGGTTTGCAATAATCTTTTATGCTAGTATGACTCCGTCTTTATTTTTACATATATCTACATGATTAATTCTTTAAAGATAATATTTAAAAAGACTTATAAATTTCTATCAATCTGATTCATTGTTAGGTAAATAAATTACATAAATAAATACATGAGGCTTCGTACAATAATGACAGCGATCGCGCACTGTCAAGCCCTAAACCTTATAATTTTTTAACATACTAAATCAAATGTTAAGTTCTGTAATGAATCACCTTAACTCCAGGAGAGAAAAAATGACCAATAACAGAATATAATATCCTTAAAACGAGCAATAAACCTCATGCAAATAAGATCGTTTGCGCTGGGTACTCGACATGAAAATTAGGCAAAAATCCTCTGGTTTTCATACGATGAGGCATATTTTTAAACGGGGACGTACTTAAGGAATATGTGGGGCCTAAAAGATATAATTATAATTATTTTCTATCAATTCCTAATTAACTAATACAGGCAATATACTATATTGCCTGTATTATTTAAAGTTACAATATTTAGATATAGAAATTTTAATATTGTATTAAAAAGTACTTAAGTAGGCGGTTTCGTTTAATATTTACAGTGATTATAATTAAATATTAACACATCGTATGTAGTAGTCATGATTTGAGCACAAATTTTGGAGTGCCATCTAGATTAAGTACTAACTCTAGCTATAGTCATTATTATTTGTTTTGATTGTATTCTGTGTGTGTGTCAAACAAATTTTAAAAAATACCACAAGCTAATCAAGTATTCTTCTTTTTCGGAAACGTTTCAAAAACAATTGACTTAGAAGTGCTATATTATTACATTATATATATTATCACATATATAATTTACTTCTTGCTATTTAAGCCAGACACCTCCATACTGTTTTCATAAATAAAAAATAACTCAGCTTAAAATGAACGGCCACAAAACACAAGGTATAAGATCAACAAAAAATCCTGCTTACATGCCTGTTTTAGCCGACTGTAAAAAGGCCTTGCCGGGGAAATATGCTAATCTTGTTAATTAGAAGCGGCCGACCGTCCTCCCTCTGGCTGTGTGAGAAAAATACTCCAATGGTGCTCGTGACTTATGGACGACATTAATATTGTCCGCACTTCCGGCGGCGAACCGCCTATTTTCCAGCTTCTAAATCTGCCCGCTCCGAATCACTACGGGTGAGATGTACCAACTACTCCTCCGTGATATACTGCGTCTTTAAATGAAACATTTAATTATTCACGTGGTTTTATGGATTGACAGGTTTTTTTTTAACTAAAAAATATTTCTGATTTATTAAATTATTTAACAATGGGGTAGTTGACTACTTATTTTTAATACATTTATCAAAACTGTATGCCATCCAAAATCTAACGCATAAATATTTTTTTTAAATTGAGGCAATAATTACGCATGCTCACGCCTTTTATCCCCGAAGGGGTAGGCAGAGGCGCAACTAGTGCACCCACTTTTCGCCAAGCGTATTCCGTCCCATGATGTGATAGGGGGCGAGTCTATCGCCATATCGGGCACAAATTCCAGACTCCGGGCTGATACTGAATAGAAAAATCCAATATCACTTTGCCGGACCCGGGAATCGAGCCCGAGACCTCAGCCTTGCAGTCGTACCGTAATACAACTACGCCACCGAGGCAATAATTAGTAAGTTATAAAGCTTTGAAATTTTGTGGAAGGGGTAGTTGTCAAATAACAGTAATATTACACTGTGACGTCACCGAGAGTAACCGGCCATATCGTTGCGTGCGTGCGAAAGAAATAGCGCGATATCCCCTCCACGTCCCCACTTTTGCTCACAACAATATTTCAAATATGAATAACTGCTTTATTTTTCAACAAATTTTGATGTTAACTTCACGGAAGAATTTCTTTTTCGTATTATTTTCTGTTACATCCTACTTATATATAAAGTGCCCTTAGGGGCCTAATTACTGAATAATAATAAATGATATATTATAAACGCGAAAGTTTGTAAGAATGTATGTATGGATGTAGGTATGTTTGTTACTCTTTCACGCAAAAACTACTGAATGGATTTCGATTAAATTTGGCACACGGGCAGATCATGTCCTGGATTAACACATAGGCTACTTTTTATCCCGGGAAAATATAAAGCGGGACTTCTATCCCGGGAAAACTCATTCACGTGGGCGGAGCCGCGGGAAAAAGCTAGTATAAATTAATTTACAAAATCAAACTTAGGAAACTGCCCTATATTCATGAATATACTTCGTAATAGCTTCTAACTTCGTCTGCGTCGTAGAGATTTATTTCAGCCTCTTATACCTCCTCGATAGGGAACGTGCACGAAACAAAAATCGACACAAGATCGACACAAGAGCCAAATGTGGATAAAAAAATAAACTTTTTAGAAAAATAATTTATTCATATGTATTCTTTCAATATGACAAAAAATTATAAAATATGGGTTCCGTCCATTAATGTAAAAAACCCCGAATTTATTGATACCTAGCGTGGCCAGAATATCCTTTTTTATATGGGAGCTAGTTATTTTTGTAATATATTGTATTTAGGAGCACAATGAAACGCGTGTGTTCTAGTTGACCATTTATTGCGGACTGCCTGATTACCCTCATTAACACAATATTGAACTTATATATCTAACTACACTACACTCCTCCTCACTATTTTATTACCAGCTATAACAGACATCTACTGACGTTAATCCATTACAACTTCAGTTTTAAAATGATGACATATTAAAACGATATCTATAAATGTAATCCTTAATCTAGTTTATCTTAATTCTTATTATCCTAATAGTCTGCCGCTGTTATTCCTTATAATTAATATTTTTATTAAGCCTACATTGCCTGATAGGGCGCGCTTGAGGCGGTACAGGTTCGGATGGCGACGGTGACGACAATTTCCTTTGTGTCCCTTCGGAGCTCTCCTCAACCTCGATTGAGAGAGATGGATCTTGAGCTCGCGGCGGCGACACCGGTGCCTCCGGCCGCCCCAACGGGCTCTCCACTGGAAGCTCGTCCAAAGGTCCCGACTCTCGTCGCGCAGAACCTGTCGGAATTACAAGCGAACTTCTTGTCCTACGCCTTAATTGATCGATGTGCCTATGTACTTGTTTATTATTGCTATCTTGTACTTTAAAATCATTCTGACCATCTGAACCCACTATTTTCCCGGTCGACCATTTTTCGCCTTTCAAATATTGACGAAACCAGACATGATCCCCAACGCTAATTTTTCTTTCCGTCCCCACTGCCCCTTCAACTTGTCGCTCTTGGGCCTGTTTTACTCTAGGTTCTCTATCCGGTTTCAACACGTCCAGCCTAGTACGAACACGCCTGCCTAACATGAATGAAGACGGACTTGCCCCTGTAGTACAGTGCTCAGTATTTCTATAGTACATCAGAAAAGTATTTAAGGCCCTCTCTATATTCACATTTCCGGAAATAGCCTTCTTTATAACATTTTTCAATGTTTTTACTGCGTTTTCAGCGGCCCCATTCGACGATGGATGGTATGGCGCCGTGAACATGTGGTGTATGCCATCGTTTCTGATGAATTGTGCAAATTCACTACTAGTAAATGGTGGCCCATTATCAGAGACGATTTGCCTCGGTAAGCCCCACCTACTCCATAACTCACTTAACCTAGCTATTGTACAACTCGCCGCCGTACTTGGAACAGGGAATACCTCTATCCATTTAGATGTTGCATCGACAACAACTAAGTATGTTTTACCTGCTATTGGGCCCATGAAATCTAAATGCAGCCTAGACCAGGTCCTAACCGGCCAAGGCCATGGGCGCGGTGTTGCGCGCGGCGGTGCATCCGCTTGTGCTGCACAAACCTCACACGTGCGGCACTCACGTTCCACCGCCTCGTCGATGCCGGCCCACCATACGTAGCTGCGTGCTAGGGCCTTAGACTTCACGATACCCATGTGTGGTTCGTGAATTATTTTTAAAACCTTTTTTTGACAACTTTCCGGAATCACTACCCTATGTCCCCACATCACGCAGCCTAACTCTTCGTATAATTCCGCTTTCCTGTTAAAATACGGTTGCAAATTTGTCATAGCACATATTTCCGGCCATCCATCGCGGATGTAACTAAGCACCCTGCCTAAGACTGGATCTTTCTCAGTAAGTTTTTTAATTTCATTATATTCTAGCAACATACCATCCTGTGCGAAGTGAAGGTATGTTTGCTCCGGAATTAATTCCTCTACCCCATTCTGAACCCCATAATCGATAGGAAGACGCGACAACCCATCCGCGCAGTTTTCGTTTGTCTTTATATATTCTATGTCGTAATTGTAAGCGGATAGTATTACAGCCCATCTTTGCATCCTACTCGCAGTCATCGTAGGTATACCTGTATGAGGGCCTAAAATGGAAACAAGTGGTTTGTGATCCGTCCGAACAGGGGCAAGTCCGTCTGTAAAGTAAACTTCCTTCCGTAAATGTATTGATGAAATTTCCGCATACAGAATATGATGGCTAACGCTTCGCGATGGATTTGTGAGTAATTCTTTTCAGCAGGAGTGAGTGATCGTGACGCATATGCAACGGGCCGCTCACCCTGTGGTCCTGATTGTGCCAGGACTCCCCCGACTCCCCACGGACTAGCATCGCAAGTGACTATAAGTGGTTTCTTAGGATCATAATGAGCCAATACCTCCGTCCCCGTCAAGGCATCTTTAATCTCCGCAAAAACGCGTTGGCACTCTTTATCCCACCTCCACTCTACTCCCTTACGTAACAAGTTATTTAATGGTACTAACAATGAGCTAAAATTTCTTATAAATTTTGAAAAGAAATTTACCGTACCCACAAACGAACGCAACTCGCTAATATTTCTCGGTGCTGGGATTTTACGTATAGCTTTAATTTTTGACATATCCGCTTTAACACCATCTTTGGATATGACATAACCTAAATATGTAACCTCATTTACCAGAAATACGCACTTCTGTCTCTTTAGTTTTAGCCCATTTTCCGATAACTTTTGCAAAACTAGTTCGAGTGCTTGCAAATGTTCTACTTTAGTTTTACCTCCTATTATAACGTCATCTAAAAACACTTGTACATTCGGGATATTACCCAATAACTTGGTCATTATTCGCTGAAAAATTCCTACACTCGAGGCTAACCCATACACTAATCTGTTGTAACGAAACAAACCTCGATGGGTATTAATTACCGTGTATTTCTTTGAGTCGTCTAACTCGACTTGGTTGTACGCTTGTGACAAGTCAATTTTACTAAAAAACTGTGCCCCATTAAGCCCTACCAGCACGTCTTCAATTCTCGGCAATGGATAACGATCGATCAACAAGGCTGGATTAAGTGTCGCTTTATAATCCGCACAAATTCGCAACGTACCGTCTGCCTTGTTTACCGGCACCAATGGTGATGCCCAGTCGGAGCAGTCCACAGGCACGATGACGCCGGCCCGCAGCATTGAATCCAGCTCCGCATCTATGCGTTCGCGCAGCGCGTATGGCACGGGGCGCGCGCGATGGAACACCGGCGTCGCTCCGTCTCGTACCCGCAGCGTCGCCTTGCCACCCGTGTACCGCCCCAATTCGCCGTTAAATAGCACCTCATATCTGCCGAGAATATTTTGAATCGTGTTATTTGATTGTAAATTATTTAAGCTATTACTAATATGACGACTAAATTGAGGTATCCTTATTCCTAGTTCGGCTAACCATTGCCGTCCTAATAGTGATGTGTTACCGTTACTAATTACAAACAATACTAATTGCTTTTCTCGATTCAGGTATCGAACCTGTGGCCTTATAATACCCAAAGGTTTAATTTTAGTACCATCATAAAATCTTAATACGGTGTCGTCGTTCAGAATAGGTAAATGAGAAAAATACAGCTTGTATGTATCGTTATTAATACATGAGATGGCCGTACCTGTATCTACCTCCATATTTATTATTTTACCCTCTACATTAATCGGTAAACTCACGGCCTTATAAGTATCCAGTCCCACAAGGTTTAAATTTTCCACAATGCGTTCCTCTTCCTCTCCGCTCGCCTCCCGGTCAGCGTCATTGTAATGAAAGCCTTCTTTCTGTTTCCCATGACGAACCGTGAATTCTTCTCGCGACGGTTGTACATCATCCCCTGAGCAAACTCGCCGCAAGTGTCCAATACGCTTGCATAGACTGCACCTGTAGTCCCGAAAGCGACAGTCTGCATACACATGATTTGTAGCTCCGCAAGCCGCACAGTTCGCCCGTTTCCCACGTTCGTACGTCGTAGCCGCCCTGGCCGCAGTGAATGTCGGGCGCACTTTGACCGGCCGCTGGCGGCCGCGCAGCCGCTCGCCCCCGCCGCTTCGCCCTGCTCGCATAAGTGCATGTACCGCGCTCGTCTTGTTGGATCCCGTCCCGTTTGTTGGGGAAGCACTTTCCACCACCGCCGCATCCCGCTCCGCCGCCTCTAAGGAGGTAGCTAATTTAACGGCGTCCACGAAACTTATTGAGTCATCCTCGCCGAATAGCCGTTGCCTGATGACGTCACTTTTGAGTCCACATATGAATTGGTCCCGCAGATTCTCATTTAATTTAGCTTCGAATTTACAATTGCGAGCTAATTTTTTCAAGTCCGCGACGTAAGCCGCTATATCTTCCTCCGCTCCTTGTCTTTTTTGTCGAAATCGAAACCGCTCCGCTAACGACGACGGCATAGGTTGCAGGTGATTACGCATCAAATCCACCACTACATCATAGGCTAAATCCGAGGGTTTCTTTGGACTGGCTAGGTTAACAAGTAACTCATATGCTTCATCCCCCATAGTAGCAATCATCGTCGGCAGCTTCAAGTCATCCGCTATCTTGTTCACTTTGAAATACATATCCAATCTGTCAACATATAACGACCACTGTCCCGTTTGAACATCGAATTCACTCAGCCGGCCTATCGACATATTGTTGGATTTTGCTCTAGCCACGGAATGAATTTTTTCAAATGCACACGTAGGCGTGTTAAATGTATCCTCGTCGCCACTGTAATATATTGTATTTAGGAGCACAATGAAACGCGTGTGTTCTAGTTGACCATTTATTGCGGACTGCCTGATTACCCTCATTAACACAATATTGAACTTATATATCTAACTACACTACAATTTTGATGTTATTAAAGCAATATTAGGAGGTTATGTTCCCTTAATTACTACAGATTTGTAACTTCTTTATTTTTATAAATTACGTAATGAGACATTTCAAAACGCATTCAGAACTCATACTTATGTATGTTTTATACAGCCTTTATTATTTTTGTCTAGTTTAACATAACCACGGAATGTAAGTTTTTTTTTTTTTTAGGTAGATGATCCTGCAGTCAACACCGGGGGAAACCTGCGAATGGGATACTATAGTCCCCCGGCTTGACGACTGCAGGGGCCTGGGAAGGAAGTGGAGAGGAGTATGGAGGGGAAGGTGGGGGAAGGGAGGAAGGTTCCCAGGATGGGCGGAAAGAAAGGGTGCCAGGAAATGTTCGCGGGCCCTTTTAGGCCTCAATGTGATTTACAACCAAGAGGTATACACACTGACTGTGTGCCTCGGCCCACGACTAATGTCCCCCCGCGCATGGGCGTGCATTGGGTGTGAAGACCCAGCGCACAAGAATTGCCTCGGGGGGAGAATGGAAGTACTTAGGTACTATTCTTGGGAACTTAATAGAGTTTTACATCATTTGATGTGTTTTTATGTTTTGGGACATTCAGATACACAGCAATACATTATAAACCAATTAAATGTTATTTTCATCCTTTGAATATGAATATTTTACATCAATGCCAAGTATCGATAGGGAGTTTTGGCGGGAACTTGGAAGTGTCATGAGGTGCTCTTGTTTTAATTCATTATTTTGGTGATATTTAGTGTTATATTGCATAATTATGGTGGTATATTATCCAATATAGTTCTATTAAAGAGCTCAAATGAAGTGAATTGAAATAATTGTGCTAATCAAGTGTTTATTTGTTGCCGCCAAAACTCCTCGATAAAGTATTGGTAAGGTAGCCACTGCTTTACTTCGACATACTACAGATAATAAAATAGACAAACCAAACTTGACATTGGCAAAATGTGAACACAAATGCCATTATAAAATAAATAAAAAAAAAGTATCGATAGGCTGAAAGTGTCAGACTGCGCCACCAGATGGCAGAGCTTACGACGTTCCCTATACACGATAGCGATGAGGTGGCGCGGCTAGTGGCATGGCACTATCAGAATTTAACTGTAACAGCTTTTGATTCCGTAGGTCGATTTTGTTAAAATAAACACAAAATAAAGCTGCATATTTATCAAGAATCTAATCAGCGGCTTTGGCATGATACATCAACATGCATTTGAGCAAACAGGGAAAAAAACGTCTATACATTTTGTTTTACGTTCTTTTACTTATTTCTCGCGGTACCGTGCATTTTTTTCCAAAATAATTTAACATCCAGACATAAAATCTAAGATTTTAATACTTGCGCAGATGTATCAATATTTTGTAAAATATTACTTGGATATATTGTAAGACTGCCTCGGTGGCGTTGTATTACGGTACGACTGCAATGTTGAGTTCTCGGGTTCGATCCCCGGGTCAGCCAAAGTGATATTGGATTTTTCTATTCAGTATCAGCCCGGAGTCTGGAATTTGTGCCCGATATGGCGATAGGCTCGCCCCCTATCACATCATAAGACGGAATACGCACGGCGAAAAGTGGGTGTACTAGTTGCTGCCTACGCCTTCGGGGATACAAGGCGCGAGTATGCAAGTATATATTGTAGTAGATTGTGTAAGAAACATTTTAAACATTAATAATTTTCCAGGAGCCTTAATCGGTAAACATTTTGACTTTTCGTTTATTTCTTAGCAAGGATTACCTACTGATTAAAACATTGTAAATGCTAATACGGATTCCTCGAATTACTTAACTTGGTAGCTACAAAGCCCTTTCCAAGGAATCGTCGTATAGCCATAATTAATGGCATTGAGTTAATTGTAAATCAATAATTTATATAGAGTTTCTGGAAAAGTATAGTTTTTAATACAAACGCCTATCAATAACGTTATAACTTAACGTTGTAATATTGTTTCGCTGCTAATTTGTCTCGTAAGGTTGATGTATTGCGCTAGCTGTTCCTTGCTGTATCTCCTAACTGAATTGCGTGACAATGTTTGTCTCTGTAATGCTAGAATAATAAACTGTTACATTATACATAATATTGTGCATTCTCTAGTTAATTAACACAAATATAAACGATTATAACAAATTGCTATTGTTGCTATATACAGGATAACTAATAATTAAGTAGGTCAGGTCATTGAAAATAAAATGAAGAAAAAATACTCTTTAAGCCGTCTGAAGATAGGCACCGAGTATTTTTTATTAAATTTAATAAAATTTACTCGAAGACATTTTACTCGTAGAACCGTAAGAAAAGTAACATAAATATATATAATGGATACCTACGTAATAAATGACGTAACTTAATCTTTTATTAGCATTTATACATCTTAACGTCTGTTGTTAGGCAGTTAATATCTACTCTACTCACACATACGTACAATACTGTAATAGAATGAAAAACGTGGAAAATCCCACATACAATTCAACCAATAATTTTTACAAATGTGAATAATGCCGAGAATTAAAGCAACGAGGTTGGTATACGTTTATTCAAAGTAGGTAAGTATATTTTACAGGAGTCAATAACCCGAGTCGAGACTTGGTAATCAAATAACGAATAATCCACATTTCTGTTACGTTTGCTTGTAAACATGTTCAATATTCATCACGCAATATGTAACAATAGACGAAAGTCGCTTGCATACAATGACCTCTGAAAAACTGTTTACTAAAAGGTTTTAACGATTTTTTTTTTTTTGCAAGTAAGTTATCGAACCGCGATTCGAAGCAGTATAAACCGGAATGGTGTGTGAGTACAGCCGCAAATCCCCGCAAACAGTGAGGTGAACAAGCACAAAGAGCAGTTCTGTAAATCAGATGTACCGCGAGAGAGATTTATGTGCAAATAAAACGGCCGCAGCGACGGCGGCCCATCGCATGGAATTATTTCAATTTAACGCAAGCTACACGAGTAAATTAATGTTAAGTGTACACTCGTTAGTGAATACTAATTAACAGATACATAATTATGTAATCCGTCGATCATTTCAATCAGTCGGATTATAATTATGCCGGTTTTTATTGTCCTTGTATCGATTAAATGGGTATTAGTAGTTAGAACGATCATTATATTATTAAATGAGCAATGGCAATGCTTGTCTTGATTTTGTCCTTGAAGGAATTAATTACCTTTATAAAGCAACACTATTATTATATTCGATTCCAGCTGCCATTTTCACGTTTTATTTCAGTCCTACTTATACGAGTTATACATAGGAAACCACCATGGCATAACTAATTAATATCATAATTTCGATATCATTAAAATGACTTCGTCGAGTTCTTAATTAGGCTACTATTAGTTGATTGATACAAGCCTTCCAAGAGGTCTATTGAGCTCGATCACAGGTGGCCTCAACGCTTCTGCCTGTCGCCCTTTAATTAGCTTCTTTTCACAAAATGTAATACGGTTATAATTATTGGTGGTCCAATAAATATAAAGCGGAGTAAAAAAACGTAATTAGGTCAATATATCTGGCATTAGCCCCATTTGCCATGAGAATTTATTAGCTCTTGACTTCTCACAATAATGAAAAGAATTAACGGCGATGTGTTTAAGTGCTTCTTGAATATTCTAAAATAATATTTGCCGACTACCTTGGATGCTACGCAATCTTGACTTATGTCAGGCACGGTCTAACTGTAGAATTCACGGTCAACTAGTTGAAGATGGTATAAACAAAAATACAAATTATGCAAAAGATAACAAGTTTAATATTTAGCTATACAAAGGTTATATTTGTGTTAAAATTAAGTTAATTTTCCGATACAGAAAATTTTACTAATCTTTCGGACTCAGACCATAGTTTCTTTGCATTTTCTGAATCTAATGACAACTTTGAAGGTTTAGTTTCCTTACAGTGACTGAAGTATTTTCCACTGATGCTTTGCAGCTCTGGTGCCACAGCCAAGAGTATTGTTGTCTGAGATGCCTCCCACGTGCTTTGGAACATAAATCCTATTAGCTTTTCTATCATTCTTTTCATAATCTCACTGGGTATGTTCCTCATTATGTTTGTAGCAGCGATACCGGGATGCAAGCAGTTCACGGTCACTCCCGTACCCTGTAATCTTTTACATAACTCTAATGTCATCATGTTCAGAAACAGTTTGCTATTCGCATACACCAAATAGTCACTCCAATATTTCTCCATATTCAAGTTATCAAAGTCAAGTTCACCGTACTTATGTATCATCGACGATACGTTTATAATGCGACTCGGTGCAGATGACTTCAACAATGGAAGCAATAGACACGTTAATAGAAAGGGGCCGAAATAATTGACCTGCATACCGACGTGGAGTCCGTCTGGTGTTTTGTAGTTGCCGAGCCCGCCGGCCCCGGCATTATTAATAAGGACGTCGAGACGTTGCTCATTCTTGAGTATATCCTCGCAGAAATCCCTGATGGAACGGAACGAGGCCAAATCCAATTGTTTACAAGTTACGTTCGTGTTTCCACTAAACTTGATGATTTCTTCTTTGGCCGCCTGTCCTCTTCTTACACTCCGGCAAGCTAGTATAACTTTAGCACCTCTATTAGCTAAGTCTTTTGCTGTCTCCAATCCAATCCCGCTGTTGCCACCCGTCACAATCACAACCTTCCCCACCATATGAGCACTGGACCGGCATATTCCTATCGTTAGTTTTTGATACACTTTAAACAATGTCACTATAACTGCGATTACCGCGACTACAGTTAATAAAACCATTTTATTTATTTAAAATACGGTCACATGAATCACGAAATACTGGAGTTATCACAGAAGGAGGTCAGGCGAATTAACAACGATAAGTCGTTTGCTATCTAACATTATCAACGATAGAAACACGGACGTACTTTGATATATCATGCCTGATGCGTGTCACTAGAGCACGCCTCGTGGCTGTACTACTAATGTCACTAGTCTACAACACGTATTTTGTTGCCAAACGTGCGTACGCGGCGTTAAACTACTAGATTTACGTAATTTGTCATTGGAATTTCATGTTGCGCGTGACGTAACCTTGAATTTATTCAACATAGGTTCAATAAAAAATGCATAGAAAAACGTATAATGACGAAGAACTCAGTGAACATGACTTGGCGGTTTCGTTGTTATCGGTTTTTTATGGAATGATGGCGTGTATTCCCACGTGGTGCAATTACAGTATCTATTTAATGACTATATAGGTGTCTGTCCGGTGAGTTTTAACCTCCTTAGAACATGAATTTCCAAAGATCCTTCCTTAGTTCTCAGCTATGAGGAGTAAGGACCACATATCCAAAATTTCTGGCTTCTAGGTCAAATGGTTGAAAGTACAGTAAGTCATTAAGAATTAAAAAAATATAAAGTAGATAGAATAATAAGTAACTTCTTGAGTAATTTATTATTGGTCTACTGTGGTTTACAAAATTCCTTCACCAGCTTGCATTCAATAGGTTTGTGGGACTTGCTGACGTTGCTGAAATTGCTGAAGAAACGCCTTAGACTCCGTAAAGTTAGTACTAACATAAAAACTTTATGTTAGTATTCCAATACATCTGCACTAAATATATATTATAAACACTTAATCAATTTCAATGTTAATATAACACTTGAGAAGTTCTACTAATTCTGAGATAAAAGTATAAATTACAACCCGACCTTCAATTGTTTACTCAAAGGCAGTCGACCAAGTAATCACCCTTAAAGCTTAACATTGTACTTAATTGAAGTCATAAACTGCCAATAAGGCTTAGAAACAACAATTAATATTTTATTATGAGAGAGCATGCCAATATCGAATCACTCTATTTTGTCGCCAAAGTTAGTAGCTCGTAACTTACTCAACTAAACATAATATCGACAATTTGACAAATACCAGCCAACTTGACTTTGAATATATTCACTGAGATCTTACAATGTTTTTACTTTAATCACAGTTTCTCACTTTGAAATACAGAAGCATTAAACGTCTTTCTAAAGAAAGGACAATAGTGAGATTTTAATTTAAAATATTTGGTCTCCAAAAGTCTTTTGCAAAATGTTTCATCTTCAATAAAAAACGATTCAATGCTGAATGTATGAACAGTATTTAATAGTATGACGTGTATTGTTAATGTTGAAATTACACAAGGATTGTGCAAATAATTATAAGCCCGAGGCTTTTACATGTATATTATAATAGGCGTGTTTCTACTTCATTCAAAAGGATATCCAGCGAACAACGGAAACCTCGAATGTAAATAATTATTAATGCGTTGAATTTCCTTTGAATCTGGAATTTAGTAAGGCCAGTTTGTACTGCTCTCTTGACTTAACGTTTCACTTACAATCGACAATGAATGTAAAACACAATAAACATTTCGATTTCTGGGAGTCCTGGGACCGCATTATATGAGGAAAAGAGATTTTAATTCATTTTTACATGATAAATTTAATAAATTATGAAACCGACGTATCAGCGTTACCTATAAAAATATTATTTTATTACCATTAATTTAAGTACTAGATATGATGGATGTAATATATTTAGTAATCTTAGTTTCAAAGATTTTTAAGACAGGACCAGTAATTCACAGTAATTTATGCTGGAAGTGTAGACAGTACCTTATGTAGTCACTGCGAAACATTTTGTTGAAATGTAACACATTACAGGACCCTCGAGTGACTCTTTACTTGATGACTTCAGAGTTCAGACTAACTTATGATAAAGATTAGGACAAGTGGCTCATAACCTACTCAAATTATACAACTTCAAGCTGTACTTTCTTTTAATCAGGCGGGATAATTGTGTAGACTGCCGATGGGTAATCTCGTCAGTCGACACACTATCTAGGGCAGTTACCAAGACGCTTTTTTACAAACTTTAACTCCAATAGAAAACAATATACAGGGTCATTTTGACATTGCGTTACTAAATGAAACCACATACTTATCTCCTTGAAAATAACACTTTCCATTCATCATCATCATCATCAGCCCGCTGCAGTCCACTGCTGGACATAGGCCTCTCCCAAGATACGCCACAGAGCCCGGTCTGCTGCTTTATGCATCCAGTCGCTGCCGGCCCTCTTGTGCAAGTCGTCCCGCCATCTGGCCAGAGGGCGTCCCACGCTACGTTTGCCAAGACGCGGTCTCCACTCCAGAACACATTCAGATACACACTACACTTTCCATTAAGTTACTTTAACCATAGATGTAAAATAAAATAGTGTAAGTTTCGAACAAAATAAATATCAATAAAAAGTAACTTTAAGTTTACGCGCCCTAATGCTACTACTACTACTCTCGAAGGATTCGCCGCTGGAGCAACATCACACTTTCAGTCAGAAAAACACTCACTCACACGCCATATTCGCACTAAGCTACAAAATTATAAGAAAATCAGGAAAGTAAAATTGAGATTTTTGGTGATAATATTCGTTTCTCATGGATAATTTTTGGCACGATGTTAGCAAAAGCAAAGACGAGTATGTGGTTTCATTTCTTAACGCAATGTCAAAATGACCCTGTATATTATGGAAATTTTCACTGGTGGTAGGTCTCTCATTATGTAAGAGGCCGTCTGGGTGGGTACCACCGCAATGTCTATTTCTACCGCCAAGCAACAGTGTGCATGCACTGTTGTGTTTCGGTTTGAAGGACATTGTAGCCAGTATAACTACTGGACATAATGAGACTTAACATCTTATGTCTCAGGATGACGAGCGCAGTGGAATGCCACACAGTACTTTGTAAGTCAAGGTGCTGGATGGTGTTGCTACTATTTATGGGTAGTCGTATCGCTTACCATCAGGCGAACGACATGCTCGTCTCGTCATTCAAGGCTATAAAAAAATAAAAAAATTGCATATCCTAGCGATAGACTTGTCAATCGGTGTAATTCCCCATTGATATAGGGTTTTTACTCTACTACGGCGAAGCCAGGAAGGGTAACTAGTTTAGCACCCTATGTATGTATGTATCCATTTTATGTTCCACTCTAGCGCTGCTCCTATTGAACCGATTTTGATAAGTGTGGTGTCTATCGATACGTATTTATTGTGCGATGGATATAGGCTATGTATTTTTCCAATATTTTTATTTGTTTTCCAATTACACGTAAAAGAAGAATGGTATTTGCATTTAAGCTAAATATTGAAAGTGTGATTCAATGGAATCATATACGTTTTATAGAACAATTTATATTAATAAATAACAATTAATGTAGGTATAGATGAGTGTGTACCTAATAATATCCATCATTATAAAATTGGCGTCTGTCGAGCACAGCGGCATGCGACTAGGGTTAAGTAGTACCCTGGACATTATTGACTTATTTGGTGTTTTTCAGTTACTTTTTTCCGTAGTCGGGTTTCAGTTTTTTAAAGTTTTTTTTTATATATCAATGTCATTCCCATACATATTTTATTTTTTTATTGGCGTTAATGATTGCAAAAACGTGACTTAGCTACGTCCCCTGGACCCTATTACACTTACCATTACGTGCAGTGCATTGACTTTACCTTGTCCGTATAAAAAAATATAGACTTACACATTGAGTGTAGTTACAAATACAAAAATTTACTGTTTCTACAAGCACATATTAATGTTTTGTTGTAGACATAACATTTCTATTTTTACATTTTATTTTAATATGTCTGTGAAGTGAAAAAATAGATACATGACATATTAGATATTTAAACACAGTTTCGACCTTAACCTAAATTTTTAGACGTTAGCGACACGCAGCCCAATAAATAATTCCTAAAAATAATAATAGATGCATTAATATTTAAAAAACCCTAATACATCAATGAATAAATGCTGACACTTCACATTTTGAAATTTGAAACTCTTGTTGATGGTTTAATACTTTTTTTTTTTATGGCATTCAATGACGAGGCGAGCATGCCGTTCGCCTGATGGTAAGCGATACGACCACCCATAAACAGTAGCAACACCATCCAGCACCTTGAGTTACAAAGTACTGTGTGGCATCCCACTGCGCTCGTCATCCTGAGACATAAGATGTTAAGTCTCATTATGTCCTGTAGTTACACTGGCTACAATGTCCTTCAAACCGAAACACAACAGTGCATGCACACTGATGCTTGGCGGTAGAAATAGACATTGCGGTGGTACCCATCCAGACGGCCTCTTACATAATGAGAGACCTACCACCGGTAATAAATATACTATATAAATATATAATAAATAAAAATACTGTAATGATAATATAATTTTGTAATATGTGTACCGATGTTTTTCTTGAATCAACTATTGATTAAAGTTACATAATATATAATTATCATTACTGAGAATTTGTATGCAAATATGAAACAAACGAAACATTATACACAGTCGAACAAAGAACCTCCTCAGTTTTTGAAGTCAATTAACAATAAAATCTACAAAAAGAATCCTACTGAAACTGATAAGTGTGAAAAAAGGCATTCCTGAGAAACAAATTAGGTTGTTTGTATTTTAAATAAAATATCAAACTAGCATTGCGCGCGGCTCCGCCCGCGTGGAAAAGTTTTTCCGGGATAAAAAGTAGCTTATAGCACTTAAGAGTAATGTAGCTTCCTATTAGGGAAAGAAATTTCAAAATCGGTCCAGTAGTTCCTGAGATTAGCGCGTTCAAACAAACAAACTCTTCAGCTTTATAATATTAGTATAGATTACATTAGGATCCATGACGGTGATTATGATGCGTATATCTACATATTATTATAATATACTTAGGTGGGAAGGTACGTATTCTTTCAAACTTATATCTTTACTGTAGGTTTTATTAGAAGGAATAAAGTTTAACCGATAACTTGTCGATAGCTCCATGCGGTTGCATATATAAAGAACTATAATAACCGTACGAACAGATACATTTAAATATAAATTATCGTTACTTCTATAGTAGGGTAGGCGTTGTCCATAAAATGGCTCGTAATTGAAAATGAATGCAAGCCTACAATGATTTCCCATCTCGAAATCCTAGTAACTTTAATTAACAGGTTATTCATCGCTCCAATTGAACGATACATAATAATATTGTTTGAAGAAGATGACGTATTCGATAATTTATTATAAAAAGTACTCTATGTACTAGAAAATCATTGGGTAATTAATTTGTCTTGGTAGAAATTATATTAAAAATGTGCTATGTTGATGTTACATGCAATGTTTAATTCAAAGAAACTACAAAATTATTACAAAAGTCAGCACCTAAAACATATTTAGCAAACATACCTACATACTATATTTTCTGCTATTAAAATGCCAAGCTCGATACTTCAAACGCGTGTAATTTTCCTTAGGCTTTTGCGTAAATTAATTTTCCCATTTATGTCATTAACTCAAAGAGCCTTAAGTGAGATTCCTTCAAAAAAGATAAATTGCTTATTAAAGCATAAAAGCGTGTAATTAATTAATTAATTATTAAGGTGTAGTTACCTAATTAGTCATCAGATTGAATCGCGATGAGAGACTGGTAAACCGGAAACGAGGAGGCCTCATTTTACGGGCCTGTTAAAGTCTTATTGTTCAACTTTGGAGCTCGTAAATACCCCGAGCGGCAATTACTGTCTTAGCATAAAGGAAAATTCAAATTGAACTCAGTAATACATTGCACGCTAAACAAAATCTCTAAAGCATATCACAAGACCTTATCGTAAAATGTGGATAGTAGATTTAAATAAATCCTCGAGGCTCTCTTTATAAATACTCAGCGCATAAAATACGAAACTTTATGTCTGGAAAAATAAATTGCTATTTAAACTTTATCAGGCGCTAGATTATTTTCCTTCCTTAAAAAACCAACAATACGACTTATTCAAAACGTACCCCAAAATACTTCGTTACAATTTTAAATTATGAAGGCTTTGCTTTTTGCTACAAACATAATCAAGATTTTATAAATCTATTTTCCGATGGTGGCGTAGTTGTATTACGGTACGACTGCAATGCTGAAGTCTCGGGTTCGATCCCCGGGTCGGGCAAAGTGATATTGGGTATTTCTACTCAGTATCAAACCGAAGTCTGGAGTTTGTGCCGGATATGGCGATAGGCTCGTCCCCTATCACATCATGGGACGGAATACGCACGGCGAAGTGGATGCGCTAGTTGCGCCTCTGCCTACCCCTTCGGAGATAAAAGGCGTGAGTGTGTGTATTACAAGAATTAAACTTTAAAATCAATTATATCAGTAAATTATACCAAACGTTATCTAATCGCGGGCACCTTTACACATTTTAGTCACAACAGTAGATCCAATACGATGTTTGTCGTAAGTTTAGCCGTAATTCATATTTTATGTCTAGTAATTCTTATACTTTACTGCAGATTGACAGTTGGAATATGCAAGTGCAGTAAGCATCTATTTGGAAAAGTGGTGATTGTGACTGGAGCTAATAATGGTGTTGGATTTGAGACTGCAAAGGATTTGGCGGCCAGGGGAGCACGTCTTATACTAGCGTGCCGAAATGAAGAGCGCGGTACGACGGCTAAAGAGAAAATTGTTTCTGCAACAGGTAACAATGACGTGCATTATCGCCACCTGGATTTGGCATCGTTATCCTCAGTTAGAAAATTCGCCGAGGACTTCATCAAGAACGAAAAACGTCTCGACATCCTCATCAACAATGCTGGAATATTCTACGTAGACAACATTAAAACTGAAGATGACTTATTTGTTGGAATGCAAACAAATCATTTCGGACCTTTTTTGCTAACGTCACTACTCCTACCGCTTCTGAAATCATCAGCACCGAGCAGAATCATAAATGTGGCCTCCACCGCGTACATGCGAGGTGAGATTGACTTCCAAAACTTGAACATGGAGTTGGAAAATAAAGACACATATACCTGTTATAAGGCGTATAGTATGTCAAAACTGTGCAACGTGTACAGTACCCTAGAATTGGATCGTCAGTTGAAAGGAACAGGGGTGACAGTAAATTGTTTGCATCCTGGATTTGTTGATTCAAATATGGTGACTACTATACAGTGGCCTCTCTTCAGGTTCATAAAGCCTGTAGTGAGACTGACCATGAAATCGGCATGGGAAGGAGCGCAAACTATTATATACCTCGCCGTGGCGCCCGAAGTGGAAAATTTAAGTGGACGGTATTTTTGTGATTGCCGAGAGCGGAATTTAACAAATAAGGCACAGGACTTCGATATTGCGAAAAAACTTTGGGAAGTGTCGGAGAGTTTGGTGAAATTAAAATAAGATTTGTCGGTTATCACGAGATATTAAAGTTGCTAAGAAGTGTATAAATACTGATATTATATGTAACTAATATCATTAAAAATAAAATAAGCTTTTATTTACTATGGCTTTAATTTTAGTTCGACTCTATCTGTATCTTTGCTTGCCTTTCATCAATTGATACCTTTCATTACATTAACAAGTAAAATTAAGTAAAAATACACGCATTATACATGATTTATTTATATTTAAAAGGCATCCAATCCTTCCATAATAATATCATAAATCACTTTAATGTTGACTTTTCCATTCAAAAGTTTAGCCACTATAAAATATCAGCAAAAGTTACACAAATAGCTCTCAAAGAGAGCTGTATTGAAAATATGGAACATTCGCAAATGGCCGATGGAGTTTAGAACTCAACTGGCGCGAGCATTTTGAATTTTAGCCAGTAAATGCTATGTTATGATGGTTGGTACCATCCAGTTCATTTATCCTGCTGAGTGATGGGATATTTACGTAGTTACATCATATCTGTATATAAATACATTGTATAACGCCTTTTCATTCAAAGGGTAGGCAAAAGTATTTTCGCACCCTATTCTATGTTAGGTCCCGTGTTAAAGAGGGTGAGCCTTTTGCCATTTACCTGGTACAATTCCTTCGGACTGAAACGTAAAGACTACCCCGGTGGCGTAGTTGTATTACGGTACGACTGCAATGCTGAGGTCTCGGGTTCGATCCCCGGGTCGGGCAAAGTGATGTTGGATTTTTCTATTCAGTATCAGCCCGGAGTCTGGAATTTGTGCATGATATGGCGATAGGCTCGCCCCCTATCACATCATGGGACAGAATACGCACGGCGAAGGGTGGGTGCATTAGTTGCGCCTCTGCCTACCCCTTCGGGGATAAAAGGCGTGAGTGTGTGTGTGTGAATCGGAAAAACCCGATATCGCTTTACCCGAGATATCGAACCCGAGACCCCCACCGGATAGGATATTTGCGCCTGATGTTAGTTACGATGACCGTCAAACACACTCACATGTCAAAACACGTTGAATCAATCCACAGCCGTGTTTTCGCGTGGTTTCAGAAATAGATCTCTATCAGTCTATTCATAGATATTATAGATTCTCGAAAACGTCTAGACACCTAACTGAAGTGTTTCAAGGATGAGTACCACCTTCGACCAAATATAGACAATGTCAGACATAGTCAAGGTTCTTTATTTCTTTTATTCATTGTGTTTCTACTGCAAAGGCAGCTAAAACCGACACGTTTAGTCGTCGGCGATTTCCAGCGCACCAAACTTACACCGAATTTAATTACGATTTTTTCACACCAGAACAAAAAAGTACAGATTTTTCTCATTTCATTTAGTGAATTCAACGCCGATGGCGAAGAGTGTGATAAAAAGTGCATTTGGACCGAATTTTGCTTTATTGGTTCAGTTAGGAGGTTCGGGGTGTACTCGCGGCCGTTCGCGGGAATTCAATATTGCCTCAAGTGAACCGTACTAGCATTGTGCACTTTCTTTTTTTATTCACTATTGTCATGCTGCGCGAAACCTCCTACTCCAAGTTGCTCGATAGTGGTGTCGCATTATTTAAAACGTCTTAAATAATAGACTCTTTTATAAATAGCTAATAGATTATCACCGTAAGGGCCAGTTTTACAGGTTCCAAATAAATGTCGTAAGTATTCATAGTAATATGTACTCATTTTATTACCATTTATTCGGGAGCATAGAATAGAGTGTGGTTGTTGTATTTGGTCGGCTATACATTTATGTAACGAGTAGTATTTATCAACACGCGGTGAATTCGGAAAAGTCAATAAATTATTAATAAATTTCGTTCAATACACAAAATTTTAGACGTAGCGTATTGAAAATGGAATCTCACATTTCACAAAATTTAATACATTTTAATCATTTAAATATAATCCTCTAACCGAAAAGGAATCCAATTATTTACACATTACGCGTAATTAAAATTGCAGACGTCCACACGCTGAGATTTTTATTGCTCAATCACCCGTAATGGTTGTTTTACAATGGCAATACATATTCTGGATTAAAACATATCATATATTTTGTTGTTTGTGGACGATAGCCTAGTTGGGAATGGAATGGTCTGCCGAGGCAATGTCCAGAGGTTCAAAACCCAAGGCACACACCTCTGACTTTTCGAAGTTACGTGTGTATTGTTTATCAATTATCGTTCACTTTAAACGGTGAAGGAAAACATCGTGAGGAAACCTACATACCTGAGAATTCTCTATAAGAATTTCGAGGGTATGTGAAGTCTGCCAACCCGCACTAGGCCAGCGTGGTGGACTAAGGCCTAACCCCTCTCAGTAGTAGAGGAGGCCCGTGCTCAGCAGTGGGCAGTATATAATACAGGACTGATTGCATTGCATATATTTTGTCGTGGAAAATGTTGCGACTCCCGCGGGACTACACATAATATCACTCGTATTTGTTTATGTGTAATTGGTGTAGTTTGTGTAATGATGCAGCGGCGATAGCCTAGTTGGGAGTGGAAAGGACTGCTAAGATGAATGTCCTCAAGTTCAAAACCCAAGGGCACGCACCTCTGACATTTTTAAAGTTATGTGTGTATTCTTTGTGAATTATCGCTCGCTTTAACGGAGAAGGAAAACATCGTCCGGAAACCTGCATACCTAAGAAGTTTTCCATAAGAATTTCGAAGGTATGTGAAGTCTGCCAACCCGCACTAGGCCAGTGTGGTGGACTAAGGCTCTCAGTTGTAGAGGAAGCCCGTGCTCAACAGTGGGCAGTATATCCTACTAATATTATAAACGTGAAAGTTTGTAAGTATGGATGTATGGATGTCTGGATGTATGCATATATGGATGTTTGTTACTCTTTCACGCAAAAACTACTGACCGGATTTCGATGAAATTTTGGCACACGGGTAGTTTATGTCCTGGATTAACACATAGGCTACTTTTTATCCCGGGAAAATATAAAGCGGGACTTTTATCCCGGGAAAACTCATTCACGCGGGCAGAGCCGCGGGCAAAAGCTCGTGTACATAATATAATACAGGGCTGGTATTGTATGGTGTAATGAAGCTTCTGTAAATATTTTTATTATATAGCCATTACACCTTCAACCGACATGACACCAGCTGCTAACTCACAGATTAATTACCTTTAGTTATTTTTCTGATCCAAATAAGTAAGAAAAGAATTGTCATCTTGCATAAGGTCAATTATTGGAGTCAATTTTGTTGAACGTAAACATAGGCTTCTTATGCCCGATTTCTGAATCTCCCAGTTAAACTTTCAATAACTATTGATCCATTAAAGTTAAACTTAAGATAAACGTCGGTTGACTTTGACTGTCTTTCTGAACATATAATGAAGCATTCGATAACTATGGAGCCGACAACCAGTTCCTTGTTTTGCTACTAGATGGCTCTTTTTTAGCAATCGTCTTTAAAATGGATTTTATTACTAAAATTCGTAACTAATAATTATTTTATATACAAAAATAACTTATTTTAACATAGATCAACGCCTAAACATTATTTTAATTTTATTTTGTGGTAATTTGTTATTTGTCTCTCGCTGATGAATGACATCATTGCAGTATTAAAAAAAAACGTCAAACAGTTCAACAAAATGTCTTACGTCATGCTAGCACTAGTTTGCTAATTTGTGTTTTATGTCATTTTATTTATAATTTTTGAATTTATAACACTACTGAAACTGTTGTGATTGGCCGTATCAATTATGTTCCTCTATATTGTAAATAATATCTAACAAGTTGCCGTCGTTTGTGACAAAATGACACATCATCATCATCATCATTGCGTATGGCGACAAAATGACACGTCAAATAGTTATGGAACAGATAAACGGCAAAAATTGGCCAGTTAAGTTAAAGTAAGTTTAAACTGAGTTTATCTTGCAGTGCGTGGTTCAGAAACGCAATTTCATGGGTTATCGAACCAATAGCGCTAACGGATAGATAAACTGCCGTCAATAGTACTTCAGAAATCGGCCATCAGTGATTGGATCTCTTTTACTCCTTATAATTTATGCAATCATGTTTATGGCTATGCTCTTTATTTATGGCTTTACAAATATGTCACAATGACAAAATAAAAATTTTAAAACATAATAAAAATTACAGTGAATAAATATATCATGAATGCAATACACGAACACAATGAAACAGTGTCTTACTTCTGGGACTGCGTCACCTTTAACAACAAGTGTCCATTCCTATCAACAGAAGATACAAAGTTACATTATTTTGGAATAGGTGTTGCTTGTCTTTACGGTGCATTTTTTGTAATTATTCTCGCTGATCTAAACTTCTATTGGTCCGTAAGTAACTTTCAAAGACAACTCGAATATTACACGGGCCTCGTGAAGAAGAAAGTCGGGCTTGTATTACTGGATCAAAAGAAGTTGGTCTCTATAAAAGAAAGGTCCAAGAAACAGTTGCAGAGAAGTCAGCAGTTCACAAAAGTCATCACTGCTTTGAGAGGAGCTAGTGTTGTAGACCATCAGCGTGCAATCATGCCGAAGCCTGATTATAAAGAAAAATCAAATATTGATCAGGACGAAAATGTAATGGAGTTTTAATACATTTATCTGTGGCCAACTATATTTGCCACTGCAAGACGTTTCGTTCCTGTATTCTCTTTGTATTTGAAGCTGCTTGAGATATTTCGATCTGGTGCCGCAACTGTGCGCTGAAGCATTATTGCTTTTTATTGTTTCGTCTTTTGTACTATGCTCAGTAGTGTTGATGGACGCAAGGCATGGTACACGGGTTCTGGTCTTTAAATCCGCAGTAACTTACCATCATGTAACATTGTTCGTGTTATAAATAAACGAAATTATTACTCGTTTACTTTGTTTGGTATTCCACACAGATTTATTCAACTTATTGAGACTGAAAGCCGCTCGTTTGATGGAAAGCGGTACGATTGTCCATAAATAGTGGGGAAACTAACCAGCGCTTTAATTAAAAACGTTGCAAAGCGATGCATAGCATTCGTTACTTTAAAGGTCTGGTTTCATAAATAATGCTCATTAATTACACTGGTTTCAATTTCCTTCAAACTTGGTACCGCAGCTTGGTATAATAAACAAAAGCAAGAATTTCGTTTACAAAATTATTAAACAGGGAAACAACATAGGCTGTAAGGGCTATCTTAAGTGGATTTCTATACAATGTATTTGCTAAATAAAAACCCAAATTACCTCCAATATGAAACTTCTCCTATAAACCCACGTTACACAATTCGTACAAACTACTAATAATTTAATACAGCTGGTTATAAGACCGAAATTGGATTGCATGAAGCTATTCCTGTAGATATTAGTGATACCGCTGTGGCAACGTTGAAAGTACCTTGTTCACGGAGAAGAATGCGTAAAGTTTAACGAATTCGGCGACAAGATGCTCCGGTTAAAGTTAAGCAATTAAGAAGAAGCTAAGCGCCGAGATTGCAGGGAACTTGTTGTTTTCCCGCACCGAAAACTATCTTCATTACATCTGTGTATCTACCATCTAATGCACGAAACGGAACAATGTTTTGCGACCACATGAGCACTGTAAACATATATATGACTACAGTATCCGAATTTGGTAGCAGATAGTGAAACAGTTGGCTATGCTCCAGCCGCCTTTACTGAACATTCTAAAATTGTATTATCCAATGCTAAATAAGAAAAACAATATGTGCATATGTATATGCATATTGCGTGGATAAGTTGGGAGTTTTATTGCGACAAAGAATATATTTGATGTTCGTGAGTTTTTGAGTTGCAAGCGTGTTTATTGTTGAAGTAGTGATCACATTTTCCAATAAAGGTATATATGAGTAGAGTTAAGTAACAACAGCGAAAGATAATTAACTCTACCTATAATGAGAAATGAAGTAATTTTGTTCAAAATTTTCTGATTTATCACATTATAGACCAGTGACCTATGATATTTAGAAAATAAAAATCATATAAAAGATAAATATGTGTAGGGTTCGTAGATACTAGGTTTGATAATAAAAACACAATTTTTTATATGTTTTAATTTTTATTACACACAATCACACATCCAAACATCTCTAATAAATACGTCACTATCACACTAACCTATTTGTTAATTTTACACATAGCTCCAGTTTTAACTACAACTTTACATCATTATATTAACCTAAGTACTTACATAAAATGTTGTGTAATTGTTTTTGTGGCCTTAATGTCGGCAAAGAACAATGAACAAATTAACAGTTAAAACAAAAAACTTAACATAAAATTAACAAACACAGCCATATTAATTGTTTAACAGTAACATCATGAATCAAACTTAACGATAATTCAACACTTATAACTATATAACATTAACAATAGTTCGATCAACTAAATCATACAAGTCGGTAACAATGAACGCATAATGACAGTTTTATTCCCAACGACTGATATTTAATATTATTCATTAATAATGGAGTTCGGAAATATAACGCTCTTGTATTGAAAATATGATTAACAGCAGAAATATACTACAAAATTAAAACGATATAAAGATAAGACAAATGAAAGAGGAAGAAAACAGCCACTAGGCGATGTTTATCATATGGTTCAAAATCAACGAATTTCCAACTTAACGAAAACGTCCTTATAACATTTCAGAAAAGACTGAAACATTAAGAGGAGATTAATAATAATTAGCTAACGTAATATAGGCACTTAAGGTGGTTTTTAAGGCACATAGCGATATTATGTAACTGCAAAAAATAAAATTAAAGTTAGACTAATAAAAATAACTCGTACATAATCGGAGTAAAACAAATTTTTCGCAACAATAATATCGGTCCAATCGGAATTTGATTTGAAACAAAAAACGGCTAACAGGCTTAGTTAAAAAAGTTACAAACAAAAACAAAAATCAACATTTTAGAAACAAATAAATCAACAACTTTTTGGAAACATTAATGTCCGCTTTAACATAAACTTAACATTTTAAACAAGTAACTTCAATTACAAATTTTAACCATAACTATAATTTGGTAATATGCTGCTTTGAAATAGGCATTAATCAACTTATGAACGAAAATTGGGAAAACCAAAATTAATTTAGTTCCTGAATAGGAGAACAATATTAACAACACTCACTTGAAATGTAATCAATAAAAACAAAAATTCAACGATGATAACATTTGAACACAGCCTTAAAACGTAACAAAACAAATGCAATTAACATTTAACTGTTTAGTACAGATTGTTAACAGAATAAAGAACTTACTGATTTTGTTGAATGTCAACACAACAATTAAAAAAACATATTTGTTTAACGATAACAAACTTCTGGTTAACTATTTTGATAAACGAGAACAATGTAACTGAGATGTAACCAATTAACCTGCATCAATAAGTATTGAAAACATGAACAGAAAACAACTATTTTCTCTGGATCAAAAACAAACAAAAACGGTAACAAGCAAAAGTTCAAAACTCAAACGTAACTTGGTGGTAAAACAAAAACATAACGCAAATGTAACTTAAGAACAGTTGAGTTCAAACAACACCGATCATTAAGGCAATTTTGTTCAAACATATTTGTCCAAAATGTTCCTGATTGTACTATTGTAGTAATTGTGGTTTACTAACCTATACTATTCTAAATCTTATGAATTTATTCGTTCACAAAGTGTTAAATACCTAAGCCTAAATGCTATTTTAAGACGAAACCTAACTAAGTAACTAAGCCTATCTTTGGGATATCTAGAAGATGAAATCTACATACATCCAGCTTGATCCGACTTTTTCTCGATCCCTTTGGTAATTTTTGGTGTTTGTTGCAAATGTGAATGTTGGAATACCTCCATTGTGGTAAACGGAAACGTTGAGTGCTTATTATTGTTCAACTTTAAATTGAAGGGTCTGATTACTCATTAATTGGTAAGTATATTTCTTTACCTCCATATTCATTGATGATTTAGTATCTGTAACAAAATAAAAACACATTTTATATTTACAGAACTTTTACCGAATAAGACCGTGAATAGTTTTAAATATAGTTTTAATTGAAATTATAAATTTTGATACGAAATAAAAGAAAATAGCTTACCGAAAGAAAACAGCACTCTGATGAACAGTTAGTTCAATTGTGAAAATTTTTTCAACAAAACTGTATAATGACGTCACTTGTTCCACACTAAGCCAAACTTGTTTTAAGAAACTTTTTGTTTTTCCGATATCAACCACCGGGGGTCCGAGTGCTCGGTCCCCCGGGGTTGTTCACTGTAGCTCTGTGATTTCGGAAGTGGTCCGTTAGCTGCGACAACACCCTTATATATGGCTCCCCAAATCCCTTCCCGGTTGACCGTGGGAGCGCATGCGCACGTGGACTCCTTGCGTCAGCGCACACAATGGTTCCCTGTTCTTTGTGCGCATTGATTTCGACCCCTCAAACGTCTTGCATTCTATCTACGCTTACCTGTACTTAGGGGAGAAATCTCACCCGGTGGGAACATACGCAATCACAACTGAATTTGAATTATAGACGATAATCATGCATTACTGTATTAAGGGTGGCGACCAGTAAGCCAGTAAAACTTTCACACGCTTCACACTTATTATTGTTATTGCGTTGCTTCGGATTATCCGCCTTTGAGTACTACAAATATGAAAAACATACAGTAAAATATCACTATGAGCTCGTTACGTATAGACTTATACTAGACGGCTAGCCAAAAATCCAAACAATCGATATATCTAATAATTTAAAAAATCACATTCGTCATTCTAATCGCCTTTACAAACAAATAATTTTAAAAGATAAAAAACAACAAATAATGCAAATACTCAACGCACGAGTGTATGGTGATGTAGGTAAACGAAATCGCATATCGTGCACACAACCCGGGGCTGAAGTGCGGTGTAACCTAACACTGCATGTACTAGTACTTGTAAGTCATTAATTTGCAGGCACACAAAGCCTAACGGGCCCTAGCAGGCGATTGACTTCGCCAAGTGTTTGCCGCCGAACAAAAGGTCTTTTCAGCGGTGCGGGAGTACGCGCTTCGTTTAAAATAATGAGGCCTTTATTTCGTAAAGGTAAAAATACGCCTTATTCTAATGAATTCACTTACATATAAGTAGGTATGCGTGTTTAAGGTATTACGGAGTTTTGGACCGACTAATTAAATTAGCTGCTGCTTTCCAAATAGACTATGTGCATACTTGTAGAAATATCCAAAGTTGTTTGGATCGGTCGACAAGGATTGTTCCTTAATAGTTTCACTTCCCACATAGCTATACTAATATATAATATTGCCAGAGTTTAACGAAAACTATGAGACTGAAATCTTAGTAGATTTTCTTATTACGAACTATATACTTCGTTACAGTGGCAAGGAGTTCATAAAAATATTTAAAACCCGTAACTGAAAACATAAATCACATTTTTCTTGCGATATGCACCACATAAACATAGACTAGACATAAATCTTATAAAATAAAGAACACGTTTATTCCATTCGCGTGTTTTATTGTACCATTAATACAACCCCTGAACAAAATAGAGACATCGTTGGTAACGATTCACTTGATATCTATTAAACGTGGAAACAAATCGATAACAGTAGGAACTAGGAGCGACCAGGTGCAAGTTACGCCTTCGCTGCATTCCCATGTACAAATGGCAAGCAATACTTGGTACCTACATGTGTGAAGCTTCATCAGAACTGTTGGATATATTAATCGCTTCGTGTGTCTTAGATGTCCAAGTGGTTCGTCTTCGTAACATTGCGTCTGATAGTTTTTTACAAATACATTATTTATTTAATAAACAATATTTGCATATGCATAATGAGGCAGAGGCACGAATAGTGCACCCAATTTTCGCCGTGCGTATTCCGTCCCATGATGTGATGGGGGCGAGTCTATCGCCATATCGGGCACAAAATTCCAGACTCCGAGCTGATACTCATTAGAAAAATCCAATATCACTTTGCCCGACCCGGGGATCGAACCCGAGACCTCAGCATTGCAGTCGTACCGTAATACAACTACGCCGCTGAGATAGTAAACAATATTTGTGTTCAAATAAATTTACAGTTAAAATTGTAACAATCCATGTATCAATGACCAAACATTCTAGAATCAAAAACTCAAAATATTTAGATCGTACCAAAATAGGAATAAAAGTTAATCCAGCAATTTGGAATGAAGGTTTTATAAAAGTAAATTCAGCGTTATGGAATGCTATGTTAGCTCTAAACCACGAGAAAAATGTTTGTTTTGAACCAAAAATTCAAGCCAATTTTATCGTACGTATTTTGGAAGGTAATCTGATTCACTACTATGAAATGAGTTTATTTTCGAGTATCAAAATGTTATTTTACTTTAGTACAAGGTTATTAAAGTATAATGCGTTTCAAATAAGAATAGGATCGACTTTGCGCCATATTGTGACGTCTAAATAATTAAATATTATATTAAGCTAATGTAGCAATAACGTTTTTAATTAAATTTGATGTAAGAGTCAATTAGACAAAATAAAATAAACCGTTAGTGATATGCTAATAAGTTTTCTATGCAAATTTTGTACTTTTCAAGTGACATTTGACACATAAAGGTCATTGACGTTCCTATTCTTATTTGAATCGCATTGTATCGTTGAACATTTTATTAAAGATTCCGAGAGCTAGCATCCATTAGTTAACATGTTTAGCTGGTAGCTAATGTTGAGAAGTTCTAAGTTTCGGTATAGTCTCCCCGCTCTTAGCTAAACCAATCTCACCGTGGGTATGCACTCTAGTTCTCGTCTATTTGCTACGTTCCCAGTAGTTTCCATAGGGAATTATTTTCGAACCGTTCCGCTTGTCGATATCCTTCTGCATGTGGTTATACTTTAAACAAATCTCTTTTGGTATATTATATTTAGGTATATACTAGCTCTAGAAAACTGGCTTATTGCAAGATGGAAAAATATATGGAGTAATGTTGGTTAAATGACTTTGTCAAATGAATTGCATTATGCCCGTATGTGGACTTATATTAAGAACAAGATTATCTTAATATTATTGCAAGCATTTTATCCTTAACATGCCTCTGTCCAAAAAGGACATCTTTTAATACGAATAAGCCTCCTTCCGGCTTCTATGGCGAAACGTAATAATATTTACTATCTACAAACTCTGGAATAATGCACACAATGTGTACGACATATTTGATTTTCAAACTTATACCGCGAACTCTATCCGCTTATAATAATAATATAATACCAGCCCTGTATTAAATACTGCCCACTGCTGAGCACGGGCCTCCTCTACTACTGAGAGGGTTTAGGCCTTAGTCCACCACGCTGGCTTAGTGTGGATTGGCAGACTTCACATACCCTCGAAATATCCGCTTACATTACAAAAATATCCACATTATTTAAGTGCATAATTTCCATGAGCGGCTTTCAACAAAATTATTTTCGACGTTGGGGTAGGTAAAACTAACCGTAAACTTCTCATATAAGTTGGTCCGGTTACAAGTCCGGGACAATTTGGACACAAAACCCTGGGGAAATGCACGTGTGCTCTTTGCAAAGACAATGAGATCTACGTTACGGAATTTGTATAGCAAGCTTGTGTTTGCGCTGGCAGCTTCATCGTTTTATTAACTTTCATGTCAACTTTTGGTACGCGTAAATACAGATTTTATTTCGTACAGGTTGTGATTTTTTGCTGAGATTTTTTGGGAATACGTGTAAAAACGTTTTCTAAATGTATTTAAAAATCGCACTCGTTGATTTTTTCATTTCTATGCTGTGTTTCATTATTATAAAACAAAGTCCCTCGCCGCGTCTGTCAGTTTGTCTAAACGCGATAAACTCAAAAACTACTGAACGGATTTCGATGAAATTTGGTATGAAGATAGTTTGAAAACTTGTGAAGGACATACTTTTCATCCCGGGAAAATATATAGCGAATCTTTTATCCTGGAAAATCTTTCACATCGGTGAAGCCGCGAGCGTAAGATAGTTTTCAAAATAAATATAGAATAATGGCAGTGCAAAAAACGGAATTAAACGTTACGATATAATATTTTTATACGTGACATTAATAAATTGTTGGCAAAAATACTCTGCTTGATCGCGGTGTTCAATATAAGTTTTTTCATAATACTTATTTATGTCGCTTGTACTCTTCCTCCTCAGGTTAATTACAACACCATATACTTTTTTTTATTGCATTGAATGACGAGACGACCACGCCGTTCGCCTGATGGTAAGCAATACGACCACTCATAAACAGTAGCAACACCATCCAGAACCTTGAGTTACAAAGTACTGTGTGGCATTCCACTGCGCTCGTCATCCTGAGACATAAGATGTTAAGTCTCATTATGTCCAGTAGTTACACTGGCTACAATATCCTTCAAACCGAAACACAACAGTGCATGCACACTGCTGCTTGGCGGTAGAAATAGACATTGCGGTGGTACCCACCCTGACGGACTCTTACATATGAGACACCTACCACCAGTATCATACTTATTGTACGGTTTCTTCTTTTAGATGTAACAACACTTGATCTATTCGATAAGCCTTACATGGCTATAAGTGAGAACCTTTGTGGCCCTCCTTACTTATATCAGAATAGTTTATACCATCACCAGCGGTTTATCCTACATAACAGAATGATCTAAAACAGGAAGGCATAAATCATTTCAGTTTGAATATATTGTAATAAGCTAGTCACAGCGCCGGGATGATGGAATTGAATATGTAATTGATAACAACCACAAAGCTGCCAGTATAATAGCGCCACTTTATTGATTATAAATTAATTATTACGTAATAAACAATTAACATTAATTATGTTTATGCACGAGCTTAACTGTAAACTTTGAAATGGCACATGTTACGAGTTTCTATCAAATGTTATGCTAATGGAATAGGGTAATACCTATTATAGCACGTAAATGTACTAATGTATTACTCAGTAGGTGTGTCCTGTTTGTGACAGTGACGTTTGTACGTTCTTGTGTTATAAGAGTATTATTATAGAAGATTTGTCAAAGCATTAAATCTAAGTTTCGTTATTATAAGGTTTGTAGAAAAATATAAATAAAATACTACAAATTACTTGAAGCGTTATGCTATTGTTCATGTATTACGATTGAGCGGTGCTTGTCCTTTTTCGTACCTTTTTCTATTTCGGAGCGAAAATGTTACCTATCTCATTTACCTGAGAAATTCACTTAACTTTGGAATGTTATTATTTCGTTTAACTTTCATGAACAACTAACACGATGTTACGAAGTTATTAACATTTATAATATGTACACCTACTAACTTTAACTCGCGGCTCCGCCGGTATAATTTGGTTTTGTTTGCGTAAATAAAAATAGCCTGTAGCAATCAAAGAAAATGTAGCTCCCTTTTAGTGGAAACATTTTCGAAAGGGGAGCAATAATCCCGAAGTTTATCGTGTCCAATCAAAAATACAAACAAGTCTTTCAGCTTTACAATATACCAAGCTTGCGTATTTATACCTAGAGATTTAGGGTCTGCTTCACAAGTTTCAAGTGAATTATGCACAGTTATATTAAACAGTTAACGTAGATAATAATCATTTTATTACCATTTGGGCGCATAGATTAGAGTGCGACTTTTATATTTGGTCGGCTATTACATTTATGTGACGAGTATAATTTAACAGGAAGCTGTAAAATCGTTCACCCACGTTTTTACTATCACTCTCGATTGTACTAGATATAAACGACATTTAATAACAAGTATTATAAGAAATACGGACCAAGGATACCTATGTTCTCGGTACTCCGATATTTCAATAACTACAGTTTTTCCTCAGTCATAAATTAAATTCTTAATACATTATGGATCAAAGGGACGATGGCTCACCTAAGGACTAATCATTTCTGATTAACGAATCTGATTAACGAATAACACTGCCCTAGTTACTTCTCCCCGTTATATTTTTTCCTCAATCGTCTACACTTTATATGGACGGGATTTACCTCAAGTTTAATCGAGTTTCTTATTTTATTACGAATATTTTCCTCGATAACAGTATTACTTGCATATAATATATATACTTGCATATAATGCATATATAATATATATGTTTGCTAAAAAATAATTAAATCAATATGTAAATTTTTTATCACACTTAATTAATTATTATTTAATTATAATTATTAAAATACCAGTAAGTAATTTTTGATTATCGGCCACAATAACCTTAAACCCTTGCCTCATCGTGTATTTTTTTTAATTTTAGCAGCAAAAATCATAGCCTAAATATATGGCTATTAACTGCATAATTATACTAGTCAAAATGTGGCGAAAGTGTTCATAAATATATAAAATTTTAATTTAAAGCCCCATTTATTTTCTTTTGTTTATGGTAAATTAAGATTTTTACCAAATAAATCAGTTTATCGTCGGTACTATTGATAAATATTACTTTGCTTTATATAGTTTTTGAGAGCTGTTAACAATCCCAAGGCTGGATTATAAAGTCATATAAAGATATTATAATATCAAATCTTATTATTCAATTAGAGTTCTCTGTTTAAATTATTTTACTCCACATTATTATTCCAACAACTTTTACTTATATTGCTATATTAAATGCTGCATAATATACTTAATGCTTATACCATTACATGCGAAAACATTATCTTTTCGATTTCATAACATGGAGAAGTAATTACAAATTAGTAATTACTTTTGTTGAGCCATGTGCCTCCAGCGATTGTATTCACACGTGTGCGCGAAACAGAGCACTTTCCTATGAGTTTTGTTAAAAGTTCTCACAAGACGTGAGCGCCACTCCTAAATTATTCACGCACACACACTTTCTGGCCCGGGTTCTTTTCATTCGGGACAAAGGGGGATTCAGGTCGTGGTAACAACGGAAAGATTGCAAAGGACTCATGTACTTATAGGTAAGGTGGGCTTTTAATTTTAAGCGGCCAAACGACGCGAAGCCAACATTATTAAGGGATCCCGTCACATGCTACATATTAAACACATGACAACGGCTTCCACAAAATCGTTCCTTTTTAGAATACTTGAATACGTAAATATGATAATGTTGTTCGGCGGCATGTTCATCCTGAAAGCACGAACTCCGACATTAATCCGACTACGGCTCGAAGTCTTTTTAATATTACAATTGCATTAGTACTTTTATGTCCTTTACACATTGCTTTACAGTATGATTTGCGCCTCTGGCTGTAAGAGGAAAATTATAATTATTAAAAGCGGTGGATAATCCTGAACCGCAACAATTTGCGTTGTTTTTTATAATACATTAACATTTCAATTCATTGTATCATACAAGCATTTTTATTGTTGTTGTGATAAATTTTATGTATGATTCAGCCTGCAATATCATTAATATTTAAAATCACGTGATCCACCCCCAGATATTATATACAATGAGTTCATTCGTGAAATGAGCGCCTCATCTTTTAGACGAGCTATACCTTAACATAAAGTAAATATGAAGAGTGTGACGACAAGATTTTACGAGCTGACACGTAAAGCATGCCATAAAATAACGCGAAAACAGTAATACTGTTAAGGCATTCGCCTTTTATGTCGAAATTTTCTTAACAAAATTGACTAGTTTAACCCTGTTTGACGAAGCCGGTTACTACGGATATAATAAACAAGCGTTGAATTTATTATCATGAAAAGAAAATAAAGGAAC
Organism: Sphinx pinastri; assembly: GCA_947568825.1. NCBI lineage: Eukaryota > Metazoa > Arthropoda > Insecta > Lepidoptera > Sphingidae > Sphinx > Sphinx pinastri. The sequence continues at coordinate 6,990,058 of OX387621.1, read as the reverse complement.
TTAACTAAAAATATTGATCGAAAATTAACAATGCTTGCTTATAAATTGCTTTACTAATTAACACTAACATGATATTCATAAAGAATAATTTCGTACTGGTATTGGCGGCACAAACGCTAGCCTGGTTATGTTTATAGACAGGCTGCATAATTAAACAGCTGACTCGTATGCTAAGCTAATCCTTAGCTAGAGAACAACACGTCCACGCCACTAATTATGTACATCCTGAAGACTTAATTTTGTTAAAATTCTATTAGCTCTTGCTCTAAATAGAGAGCGTATTTACATACAAATAACTAAAGTTGCATGTGTCTGTTCGATAAGCGTAAAGGGTATGCAGGTATATAATGATTGTATTATTTTAGCTCTATTGGAATAAAATATAATTACTTACGATAAAATCGCAGACATGGCAATTGAACGCAGTCCCACTAAAATGTTGTTGCTTTATGCTGATGATGTAAAAATATACTCAATAGTTGATTCTGATGTCGATGCTTTGCGTTTGCAAAATGACTTGAACACAGTATACGATTGGTGTGTTGCAAACAAGATGTCGCTTAACGTAAACAAATGCTTTTCCATATCTTTCACAAAAAAACATAACAAGTCTTCGTTTCCATATAAAATTGGAGGTCACGTTTTGGCTCGTAAAGGCAGCGTCAGAGATCTTGGAATAATTTTTGACGAGGAGCTAACGTTCCGTGACCACTACAACTACATTGTGAATAAAGCATATAAACTACTTGGATTTGTCGTCCGTACCAGTAAACCATTTAAAAAGCCTAGCAGCATGCTCTTGCTCTACTACAGCCTTGTAAGATCTGTGCTAGAATATGGATCAGTTGTGTGGTCTCCATATTACTCGGTACACGTTGAACGCCTTGAGGGCATTCAAAATAGGTGCCTAAAAATATTGAGCTATCGATGTGGTATTGGGCGTAGCCTTACATCCTACAATGAAAGATTGGCGAGATTTAATGTACAAAGACTGGATTGCAGACGTAAGGTTTTTGACATAGTTTATCTCCACAAAATTATCCATTCCCGCATAGATTCACCCGACTTACTCTCTTTGATTAATTTTAATATAAGATTTAGAATACGTCACCCTAACATCTTCTCGCTTGATGTGTATAGGAATAATACCTCCTTCTACAATCCTATTGTTAGAATGTGTCGCTCATATAACGAATTGGCAAGCTTGTCTGGTTCTCTCGATATTATGGACGGCAGATTCCCACGATTTTTTTCGGATATTAGGAAAATATGTTATAAGTCTGTATAATTTTGTTTTTCGTAGTCGTCTTTACATTTGTGAGTTTTTGATATATGTATGTCTTATTTAAAGTTTCGGATCCAATGTAATATAATTTTTGTAACTTTCAATATGTATTTTAAATGGTGGATACACACAAGCAAATTTGTCTGAATTGGATCAGGACACATGCTGTGGAGTACAGTCTAGTTTAGTAATTTCATTAATTGTACTTTATTGTTTTTTGGCTGTATTCTGTTTTGTGTCTTTACTAGTAAATAAATAAATAAATAAATAAAATGATTAAATTTTGTAGAGCTTTTTTTATCCAAAATCAAAATACATAATATTGGAAATTCGACGATAGCTAAAGTAACCTATTAAGCAGATGTCCGCTTCTTGTATGGGTGCGGGGCCTCAAAATCTAACCAGTCTTAAACTTTAGGGATATTAAAGGGGCAACATATGAATCTTGGATCCATTAAAAATATTTTTAGAACTAACTTTTTTTTAAAACGTTCATATTAAGTATAGTTTTTAAGTAAAACAAAATTACATAAATCTCAAAATCGGAGATTTTTAAAAAACACTAGTTTTTAGGAGTTCTATCCAAATATATATAAACTGTCTTGGTTAGAATTTTAGGCCCGTTTTTGGACATGTCCTTTCCTCATTTTCTATCTAGGAATGACGTTTGTGTCATGAAAATAATTGACACAGATAATATGAACAATGTTTTTTATGTTTATATATGATACAAATACATAGTATAGTATAATCTTAGAACTCTGATATGATATATTTATTTACATATTTTATTTCATCTCAACGACTACTAATTTGTTACCTAGTAAGAATTATATTTAGTTTCTGTTCTACAGGCCAAGGGTTTTTTAAACTCGTTTTTACATATCAACTGTCACGCGAAAGTAAGAATAATTCAAAAATAATCTTCCAGTTGACTCGTCCTTGTGATACCTTTGAAAATAGCACGAGGGTCCTTTTTAAATTCGCCCTTATTCCAGGGGTACGATTGAACGTAGGTTTTTTATAGCGCGGATACAGTAATCTAGTTCAGGTGTGCTCTCGAGAAATCTTCTCGGATCTGAGGTCGCATACGTTTCCCAATTTTATTGCATATTGAGACGTACTATTCATCTGATATATTTCAACAGCCCCGATATTATATAGAGGTCGACGGCAGTTAAACTATTTGGATCCAATCTGAGTAGGTTTTACGCAATTTATTCTTCTATTTCGAATATGCGAATATGCTTCGTAAGTTTTATTATTGAATACGCTTTGAAGTTTTCGAAGGCATTTGATTTTATAAAAATGCCTGATACAGATAACAACTTGACTTCAATTGTCAAAGCAGGCAAGGAAAGTAAATATGCCTAGATATTTATTACTCATTAAAAACTGCCTCGGTAGCGTAGTTTTGTTACGTTACGGCTACAATGCTGAAGTCTCGGGTTCGATCCCCGGGTCGGGCAAAGTGATATTGGGTTTTTCTAATGAGCATTAGTTGCGCCTTTGCCTACCCCTTCGGGGATAAAAGGCGTGAGTATGCGCGTACTTATTAAAAATGAAAACTCTGAGCAGTGAAACATCTGAACCCACGTTTTAATATTATAGCTTCACGGATCCTTATTATTAACACTCTCAATACGTTAACATAAAATATTTTAAGCGTTCTAACATGAGTCCGTGATCCACTCATTCATTGCCTTTACTTTGGCACCTTTCAATTGTATTATTCTAGTACATAGCGGTTGGAGTGTATTCCTTTGTGGGCACATGATTCGCAGGCACAGGTGTTGCAGTCAGTATCGAGTCTCGATACCGTGGGAACGCAGCCCGCATCGCAAGGTGTCTACAATTTGGTTTTATTCCCTTCGCTGACGGGCGACGAGAATTGCAGATTTTGGTGCACTTTAAGCAAAAGGATGCCACTGCTATTACAATGCGGGACTTTATCCGTGTTTAAGAGTTCCTCTCGCAATTTTCCAAGGAGGAAACTTGGTTTGCCATTTTAGATTGCAAGATTTTCCGCTATTTACATTGAAAGGATATCTTCTGTCTTTGAACATAAATTCTCGCTTACGTGCTTTAAATAAATAAATAAATAAGTTGCAACATTGTCCTAACCAAAGAGTTCTAAGATTTATACTGTTGAATGTCTTTGGTCCTAACCATGTCTTATAAACTAAACCTACTACGTTGCAGCTAGCTATATGTTTTTATCTTCTTCTAATATAATATTATTAGACGTTATTATTCTATGCTTAAGCCTATAAAATGCATTATGGAACGAAAGATTAAAATAGATAGGCGTATCTATTAACATTATTTTATCTTCGACGAATATTTAACAGAAGGTCAACTGTGACATTTCGATTGTATTCAGTCTTTATTTTTCATGTATTTTACACATTTGAAATTCAAATTTAAATGTAATTATCATAATAAATGGATGTATAACGTGGTATATTGGAGTAGAATTGGTAGTCATCTGAAGATCGTTATTGTAAAAGCATTATCTGGGATCGGGAGTTCGACGCCGGAATATAAATGATGGGATCGGACCGCTTAGCAATATGTCAGTGAGGGACAGTGGAGGTGTCTGTCACCCGCTCCTTCAAACCGATAAGTCCAGATTGTTTGGATAATGAACAATGAATTACACATTTACCCTTTCTACATATCGTTTTTACAGTCGCTTAGGTTTATTTTCATCGCTTTAATTTTTTGTGATATTGTTTTGTTATGACGTCTATGTATGTTGTATTAAAGTTATCATAAATGTAGGCTATAGCTTAACTAACTGAACGCCATTCTGATATCCATTACATACGGTATCCATTATTCTGTTAGCTCCAACGATTCTAATATTCAAAAAATACAAAAAGATTGCAAGCCAAATATGCCAACTGTTTTTTAAAGATTAACATATTCTTAAGCTATACATAAAGAAGATATAACATCCATTCAAAAATAAACAACACTTTGAATTTTAATAAACACCCTTTGAAATTTTGTTGTGGGAAGTTTGAGCGCGTGCCACCCGCATGCCCGCACTCTCCAACAATGACATCGACTTGGAATTTTTCACACGTTTTTCGGTTGTTAGATCGATTAGCCGGCGACATGTCCGATAGAGAATGTAATCTATTTAAGGCCTGTCGTTGAAGAGTTTTAATCATCTCAATTTAGTCATGAAGTTAAAGGATATTGTAGAGTTTTGTCTACAATGATACGGCGCGACCATATTGGCAGTTTATCAAAATGTACAGACTTGAAATGACAAATTTCGTGATGAAAATCCTTGTAAGTATTTCCAATTTACTGCATGAAAAGCAGCAAGACATCACGTTTCCTTTGGAATCAACATTTGAGTGTGTGTAGGCTGGCCGGCGACTGTATTTTTAACTAAATATCCAGATTGTTTTAAATTTAAGACTTCAGAAGTACGCACATGATTGTGCTTAGGCAAATAGAAAGAATAAATAATAATAATAAAGAAAAACAAGTGATTATGGAACTCCTCTAATAAGGACAATTATAGAATATAGCTTACTTTAATTTTTATTCTTGTCTATAAAATATTAGGCAAGCTTAAGTTTGGCACTCGTACCACAGCTGTCCAAACCCTTTATTTCTTTATGAGAATGGCGTAATATTTTGAAATAATCATGCCAACAATAAAAGGGTCGGCCTATTCGTCACCTTTTTTCTTTAACGTCGAAAATGTATCCAAGTGGCAAGACAGTAGTACGACGTCTTCTGTAAATAATAGTTTATAAAGTCTTGGTTATATATTCATGCGATCAGGACAGCTGTCAAAACGTCCAGTATAGCACCGGACTTGAACTAATAAACTTGACGAAAGGTATAGGTAGCAAATCACTCGTATGCAAGACCTTAGATAACACAGTTATGTGAATATTTCCCACTACACAGCAGTGAACAAAGACTCTAAGCCCAAAGCCATAAGTTCTAAATTGTTTTTCTGCATACATACATAGCATCACGCCTTTTTTTCCTTTTCAGGGGTAGGCAGAGGTGTATCACCCACATTTCGCAAGCTATGTTAGGTCCCATGTAATAGAGGGTGGGCCTATTGCCATTTACCGGGCACATTTCCAGACACCGGGCTCATACAGCGTAAAAAAACGTAATCACTTTGCCCGACCCGGGAATCGATCTCGATACCTCAGTACTGCAGTAGTACCATAATACAACTACTCCATCGAGGCAGTCAGTTTTTCAGCAAACTGTTCTTATACTCCAAAATTATTGATATGAGGTAAAAAATAACACTATTCCGATCTCTTAAACACAGACAAGTGTTCAGCTCGGTCTTGTCTGTTAAATGAATAAGAAAAGGTATCTAGTATAACACCACTTAGTAAAATGAGCTTCAGAATATTTGTTATAAGTAACAACTGTTTTGAATATCTTATTACGCCCCAAGTGGTTTTTAGGTCATCAGTTACGCTAAAGCTAAAAACATACCGAAATAAGTGTCGGTTTATTTTTTTTCCTCTCAAAAGTACCCCAGACTTTACAATATTAATATAATAACTTTTGGTCTTGATTACATAAGAAAACCTAGCAAGTACCTGAAGGGGTACTCAGAACTGTATCTAGGGTAGGTACCTCCTCGCTAAGCTAATTTGAACCGTTTCCATGACGTGGTAGAGGCGAAATCATTATTTACACAGATTAAAAATCAAGTTTATATAATGTTTATTATATTATGAGTTCCTAACTATAAGTAACAATGTTCGATACTATACGAGACTTTGTAAAATAAATGTCAATATTGTGTAATCATTGAAAAAAAAGGAAATTAGTAAGTATCTATATCCTTCCAAACCTACTCAGTACTTAGCGCAACATGCCCGCTATAAGTAACAGACACTTTAATAGAGTTATGAAGAATATGAAGAGCCAACTGGCGGACTAAATACATGCTCGGGGTTTTGATTCTGAATGAAACATGTTCACAGAAATCATAGACAAAAGCACATCACAGGCAACAAATATATATACAGCTATTATATATCAAAAAGGTAATATACCTATTGTATTAGCTTTGTACATAATATACCACAGGGATTATGTGAGGTGGGAAACGCTGTCTGTTACAAGGTATAGGACTTATACTACACGGGTTTGATTTTAGTGACAGCGGTTTGGAGGTTTGGCGCGTGACATGGAAACACGTGTGAACAGTGACGTCGCATGCGGGCGGCGGCGGCGCTCGCGTGCCAAACCACTTTCGTTAATCGTTTTCTGACATAATGACTCCCCTATCACTTTGTTGCGCCTGCGTCCCATAAATATTGTCTACGAAATTTCATATCTCAACTAAATAATTAAATGGACTGTGAATTTTTAAATAGTTATTAAATTTATCGCAGTTGACTGAATGTTTTTAGTTTTAAATTACGAATATAATATGCATAACTGCCTGAGCTCAGGTCATTTGGTTTCATTATTTCGTTTATTTAAATTAGTTCGTCACTGTGACAGTTTCAGGAATATGTGACATTAAGTTTTAAGCCATTACGGTGCTACGCTAGCTCTACTACTGACCCCGTTTAATTCGCTGCTAGGCGCTTTAAGCAACTCTTAGTAAACTCTATATTTTAAACTAAAGACATCAACTGACCGAAAAGGATAAAACTCATTACGTAATGGTCCCCCACCCGTTACAGATGGGAGTTTCTTAACCGATCTCCGAGGTCTTCCATAGACGTTGGGACCGTTAAATAAATCCGACTAATCGCTGCAGCGGCGAATCGTCTCGCATTGTCCAGACATTGAATACCTTCATTGTCTGCAAGCAGTAGCATCACTAGAAACGAAACGTCGTACCCACCGATCTCGATCGAAACGTTTTTAATCCAACACCAAGGATTTAAGAATTATATTTATTTTTTAAGTGCAAGGCAAGGTTGCACAAAAGGTACGAAGGTAGACAAGATTGATGTAACGGTCGGTGGCAAGTTTGCGCACGTGCTGGGCCACGGTGTATTCCCTGAGTGACATAAGAAACCTGAGCGCAGTTATCGGTTTCTAGTTGGTAACTTTGGAATGGCTTTGTAGAAAAAGTGAATGGCCGAGGACATGTCCCTTTCGATAGTTCAGTTCCTTTTTTATGTACTTTTACGTGGAGATAATAGTGTTTCTTTTGTGTGTTGGGTTGAAGGAACTGTTAACCTTCATTGTGTTTTTAAAAAAAATATCAGCTGCTCTGAGAATTTTGCCTTGTTAAATCGCAAATTTTATTCAGCGCGAATATGACAACATTATTTTTAAAGTCCGAAATAAAGACAAAATAATAGTCTATCCATTTACACCGGCGAAAGCTTAGCTGCTCCCAGGCGTAATGTAACAAAATTAAAAAATAAAATCAAAATTCTTAACAGCGCTTAGATGTTATATTTGTTAAAAAATGTTTAAATTTTGCACCAACTACCGAAGTGTAGAAAGGACGTATTCGTATATATTATAGTAGTAAATTGGGACTGCCTCGGTGGCGTGGTTGTATTGCGTACGCGTTACGAGTACGATTTGCGCGCTGAGGTCCTGGGTTCGAATCCCGGGTCGAGCCAAAAATATTGTGACTGGGTTTTTCCATCTTAAAAATTACTCAGTCGCAGCTCGGAGTCAGGAAGTTGGCGGTGTGATACCCCCGTGCCTCGGAAAGCACGTAAAGCCGTTGGTCCTGCTCCTGATCTCTCTCCGGTCATGTCGGATTGCCGTCTCACCGGACTATGAGAGTGAAGGAATAGTGAGTGCACTTGTGTATTGCGCACACACTTCTGCACTATAATATCTCCTGCGTATCTGGCTGATCTCCGTTGAGATTGGCCGCCGTGGCCGAAACTGGCTTGGAGGATTAAGTTTTTAAGTAGTAAATTAACAGTACGTGCTCGACGCTATTTCGCTGTTTTAGATGGTTTAAGCCTTTTTGGTATAAACCATAACATCACATGTACATGAAGGGGCAAGTAACAGTGCAAATGGATAAATCTTTATCCTGGTATACCTACTTATATACGGATTAAAGAATTTTAATCACATAATTCTCCATATTAACTGTCTTTGCTACTAAACTAATTTAATAAATCCTAAATAGTACTTGGTAACACAATATAACTGGGATATAAATAAATAAATAGAAATACACACAATAGTCATATTAGTCCTTATCCCGCATTAGGATTCCTTGTGTCGTGCGTATCATAAAGTACCAAAGAGTTTACTCTCGTAATACCGAGACCCGGAATAAATATATGCGAATGACACAAATATTTGGTCCATCGCATTCTCAGCATTTATGTCTTATGTTTAAGATGTGTTTTCAAGAATTATATTCGCATCAATGATAACATACCTAAACATATTATTATGCGTATAAAATCTCATGTGTTTTGGATTTTTGGACCTACTTTTAGAACACCTATTTAGTATTTACAGGTTGTTGCAGATGCTAGATATATTATGTTCCCGACTGGATCATGACGATCGTAAACATGGTCAATAAGCTGTCATAATGGTTCATTATAGGCAGTATTGTTCCAGTGACATCCAGTGAATCAAACCTGTGGTCATGGACTCACTCGTGGACAAGGTACTGTGTTCAATTAATCAGGTGCAGTGAACTCACCAGCCAGACTAATAAAACACCTTTGTATCGTTTTCTGCGTTTTATTTCCCATAACAACGAATAATAATTACAACAATGTGCAATGGAAGTAATGTTTACTTTAACAGATTAATTGAATATAGTGACATCTTGCGGTGTTTGTTAGAATTATTATAGAAAAATCTATGAAAACTAAGATCTCCAAAGTAAATAATTTAAACCACTATATTTGTTATTTTATTTTCAGTACACAATCGTAATTATTGCTTTGTAATGACTTATAACCAATTTAAAATTTATGAAAGTTTATCAGAAATCAAAATGAACGACTAACAATAACTAACTATATAAGTACTGAAATAAAAAGTCTCCTGATTGTAATGTGTAAGATTTAATAATAATCTAACTCTATTTAAAAAATATACAATAATAAACTCTTTGAATAAAAAATCGATAGCATTCAAGAATCGGTTATTTGGAGCAACCTTAGAGCATTTAACAATACTCAAAGGGAGCAACCGATTTTTTGTTCTCTTCCCTACACATAGTATCTACTGAACCGATTTTGAAAATTCTTTCACTAATAGGAAGCTACATTACTCCTGAGTGCTATAGGCAACTTTTTATCCCGGGAAAATATTTTTATCCCGGAAAAACATTTTCACGAGGGACAAGCCGCGAGCAATACGGATCACGGAATCACCGCTTGGTTAAAGTCTCTAAGATCACCGCCGTAAATTGTAAAAATCTAATACAATATAAATCAAGCTATCATAAGAACCAAAGTACTAAGATAATATAAGAATATTTGTAACGGTCATCACAGCCTTATTCTTATTAAATGACAAACCCAAATCAGATGAAATCCCAACAAAAAATAATAACTTCTAGAGCTATTAACCAAATGTTAAGGACTTAATCAACTAAAGCCGAGATCAGACGGTCGCTAACATGACCGTCTAGGCTTTGTAATTAATCAGAATCTCAAAATAATGACAAGGTTATTAAGATAAAGTCTCTGTGTAGAGCTTTGTCTACGTGGAACAAGTGTGTATAATTAAAATATATATTTTATATTATACTGCCCCACTGCTGGGCTCGGCCTCCTCTACTATTGGGTGGGTCCATCTTAGTCCAGCACGCTACCTTAGTCTAAGTTACCAGACTTTATATGCCTCCATATATTCTCGGGGAGAAGTTTTAGGAATGTAGATTGTCTCACGACGATTTCTTCAACATTAAAGCTGCCTGCTTATAGGGCGAGATTCGAACCTACGTCTTTCAACTCAATAAATTCTACTCTAGACTTCGCTATTGCTTCTTCATGGGTGTGAATAATTAACGTTGTTAATTGTAATAGGGAAAAGTATACATAATATTATGTACAATTTTATTATGTACTGTTTTAATTGTGAATGCGCTCATCTAGTAGTTTATACTTGTATACGGTAATTTTACTTAATATATTTTGCATAATTTTAGCGTCTAACTCATTTTAGCTTTCTATGTACACATATTTTTGGACTACAATCTAGATTAAAACTGTATAATGTTTACGTATATTTTGTAGCAATTGTAATCTGTTTTGTATATAATAAAATAAAATAAAATAAAGTACAGTCAGCCAACTAAGTAGCTAAACACATTCAAAACTTCAAATAGCCTTTACACTTTTGTGTTCTTACCAATTTTCGTTTTCTATTCACAAAAATAAAATAAAAGGGATAAACTTTACTTCACTCAAAGAAAAAACTTAACGTACGTTAGCCTAGTTGGTACTTGGGACGGAATGGATGGAACGGTCTGCCGAGATAATGTCCGGAGGTTCAAAACCCAAGGCACACACCTCTGACTTTTTGAAGCTACGTGTTTATTGTTTACCAATTATCGTTCGCTTTAACGGTGAAGGAAAACGTCGTGAGGAAACCTACATACCTGAGAATTCTCTATAAGAATTTTGAGAGTGTGTGAAGTCTGATAATCCGGACTAGGCCAGCGTGGTGGACTAAGGCCTAACCCCTCTCAGTAGTACAGCAGGCCCGTGCTCAGCAGTGGGCAGTATATAATAGAGGGCTGATTGCAAACATACCGCGTAGAGGCAATTTGAAATTTTGAATTTGTTCAGCTACTTATGTGGCTGACTGTACATACAGCGCAAAGTATAATGCGGTTCAACGCCTATCGATGTAAATTTACCATCAGGCGCAAAATATTAAAAAATAGTGTTGGTAGATCTAATAAAAACAAGTGCATAATCGCTTTGCCTGAATGCGATCCACTTGTTTCATTTCTGCAATATATAACAATTTGATGAGTTCTAAAACCACACGTGTTATTAACATTTGGATTAAAACAATGTTAAAATCGAATATTGCGGGTGTACTGGTCGAGTTTTAAGCACTTTTGTTTCAGTAACTTGCTCAGTGTTCAAGTATGCAAAGCGTTTGTTTTAAATAGACTTAATTTTCGTGTAGTTGGAAGTTGCGCGAACAATGTGATTGTGTCTCGTCGGTATGCTTTCCGAATGCGAAACAGATTTGCAAAGCTCTTCGTGACTCATTAGGTAGCAGTGTGTATGCAGATTAAGTTCAGCTGAAGAAATAAATTTTATATTTTTACCCAACTACAGCAAAGCAAGGAAGGATAATGATTTTAAAATCCAATGTATGTATGCATCCATTTTATGCTCCACTAGACCGATTTGTCAAATAAAGTATCTGTCGATTAATCTTTATATTATTTATTTTTTATTTCTCTTTATTTTCAATTTTCCTTTTTTTACATTTTTATATACATACTAAAAAAAACATTAATACATATTATAAAAATATAAAAAAGTGAATCACCCTCCGATGGCGAGGCTCAAGACCCAAGCCACCGGTGGTCAGGGATTCAAAGTGAAGAATCTCCTCACAATGCGTGCCGTGTCCAGAAGTACTGCTTTCTGCATCTGGCTCTTGGCCCAACGACCAATTGAGAGCCTCTGGAGGTGTTGGTCGAGACTCTTTGGTATCAACCCATGAGCAGAAACGACAATCGGAACAATAATTGTGGAGTCTACCTCCCACATGTCGGTAACCTCGTGAGCCAAATCTAAATATTTAGACATTTTGTCCTTTTCGGCCTTAACAAGGTTATCGTCATGCGGAATAGTGACGTCAACAAGTATTGCCCGGCGCGCCAATCGATCTACTATTACAATATCAGGCTTATTGGCAACAATAGTCCTGTCCGTGATAATAGATCGATCCCAGTACAGCGTTGCATGATCATTTTCGAGAACTGGTTGAGGCACATACTGGTAATATGGCACTTCAAGAGTCACAAGACCATACCGAAGAGCAACTTGCTGGTGTATGATCTTGGCTACTAGGTTGTGTCTATGCAAGTACTCGCCGTTAGCAAGATACGAACAACCGGAAATCACATGCCTGATTGATTCACCGGGACGGTGGCATGCCCGACAGATATCGACCGTACCGTCCTTCATGATGTATTTCCTATAATTGTTTCTTTTTCATAACTTCGTCCATAATTGCAAAGACAAAACCCTCAGTTTCCCCAAATAGGTTACCAAAACGTAGCCAAGATACGGATGCAAGCTGGTCTACATCAGGCCCGTGAAGGGCCCGATAAAACCGACCATGTAGTTCCTTGCTCTTCCATATCTCCTCACGTTCCCGAATGCCCATCACCTTAGGTTTTCGCCAGTTCTCATTCGCCAAGGAAAGCGGGGTAAATCCCTTATCCACCATGACTACAACCTTATGCATGCCCACTTCGCTGTGGAGGAAATAATCCCTGAGATTGCATACCTCGCGGTTATGTAAGTCCTTAGCATTAAGTAAGCCTCGGCCCCCACATCTCCGCGGGATGTATAATCTCATCACTGACGATCGTGGGTGATGCATACGATGTGCAGTCAGTAGGGTCCGGACCTTTCGATCCAGGGCGTCCAGTTCGGTCTGAGTCCATCTGAGTATGCCAAAAGAGTACATGAGTACAGGCATAACCCAACCGTTGAAAGCGCGAATCTTGTTTCCACCTGACAAAAAACTGTTAAGTACTTTTGTCAGACGGCCGAAGAAACGTTCCCTGACCGATTGTTTTACGTCGGCACCCATAATACCCAGTGCCTCAGGCATACCCAGATATTTGTAGGTTTCCGTCTCGGAAAGGGATCTAAGTCTTATAGTCTCTGAGACTTGTATGTCATCAGAGATCACCACCTCTCCTCGCTTCACATGGATAACCGCACATTTATCTACACCAAACTCCATGTTGATTGAGTTGCTAAATCTTTCAGTTATTTTTAACAACTCAATCAATTCTGTTTGTTTTGATGCAAACAACTTGAGATCATCCATGTAAAGCAAGTGAGATATAGGCTCACTCCCTCTCCGTAGACGGTATCCTAACCCTGAATCCAACAACAGAGTACTGAGAGGATTCAGGGCCATGCAGAACCACAATGGACTCAGACTGTCACCCTGGAATATACCCCGCTTGATTCTAATCGGCTCATCACAATCAGGGGGACTCGTACCACCTGTATATTTTAGGAAAGTGGTCCATTGTCCCATACATGACCCAAGAAAGGTGCATAAATTTGTATCAATCTTATACAAATTCAACACCCTCTTGAGCCAAGTATGGGGCACCGAATCATAGGCTTTCTTATAATCAATCCAGGCAGCCGATAAATTCCTTCGGTTGTGACGAGTCTGTTGGCAAATGGTCATGTCAATGAGAAGGAGCTCCTTTGTACCACGTGACCCAATCTTGCATCCTGTTTGTCCGGGAAAAAGGATATTATTGATTGTGAAATGATTTGCAATTTTCAATCTTAATATAGATGTAAAAAGTTTATAAATGGTTGGAAGGCATGTTATGGGTCTATAGTTTTTCGGGTCCGTGGTACAGCCGGATTTAAAGAGCAGGTGAGTGACACCTGTCGTCATAAATGTTGGAAGCGATCCTCTATCTAGCGCATCCTGGAACTGTGCTGCTAAACGAGCATGCGAACTGAGAAACCATTTCAACCAGAAATTGTGCAGACCATCCGGACCAGGAGACTTCCAATTACGTGTCGGACGGATGGCTGCCAGAACATCCTCTGAGCTAATTGAAATGGTTTCCATAGCCGGTATTGCGTCGCAAGCTCGTTCTACAACACTAAACCAGGGGTCTTCAGTATGGGGGACAGGCGACGACCAGATATTTTTCCAATAATCACGCATATCGTGAGCATCAGGCAGCCGCCCATCCACCACACCATGAGGAGAATCCTCCCAACACCTATAAACTCTCTTTTGATCGCTTTGAAAAGTGCGATTCTGCTGGAATCGTTCCCATCGCCTCCTATAACGGCGAATACGGCTTGCCCACGCATAAACTTTTTGTTTATAGAAGTCTATGCGTTCTGTGACCCATAGCCTATAGTCCTGGGGTCTTATATTGGTCCCAGAAAAGGCCTGCGCCACAAAACGCATAATCTTCGGTCTGAAATTTCCTCCTTTGAAGGAGATGAGCTTGCCGATGAGAATTATTATTAATTATTATTATAATTATTTATTATTAATTGAATTTTTTATTATTATTATTTTATTTATTCCTATTATAAAATAGTTTTTTTTAATGAAATACTCAATTATTAAAAATAAAAAAATATAACAAAAATAACATTTATTTAACATGATTATTATTCGAATTGCATTGCTTTACCATTTTTTCTTAATAGCTAATTGTGAGCAAAAACTCTTTCAATATTTACATTCTTAACACACAAATAATACTTAACAAATGTACAATTTATTCTATGCAGTAATGGTTTTTTGTACGCCGTTCTTTATTACAACTTCCTTTGCGTCTTTTTCTTCTGTCATTGGAGTAACTAGCACCTGTGGAATTGAATAAAACGTAACTATTTGTAAGACAAATGGTCACTATATTTTTCAATCCGTTTTGTCTTTTATCTGTACGGATTTAAAACATAGATTTAACAATATAATTGTATAGCTGAATGACTAGAAATAAATGGCCTAGTGATTTTGAATAAAAACATGTCAGTATTTTGCCGCCAATATCCTAAATTCGGCAAAGCATAAAATTGCGAATAGAGCATTCTACTGAATTTAATCGGTTGGAAACTATTGCCCGTTGTGCGATTACAGGACGTATATCATCTCTCACCACCTACGAACCAACTGGTATCGAATATTTGAATTATTTTCTTGGAAACATACGCCTTCTTACATATAAAATACCTGAGTCTACGTAACAGGAAGCAGAAATATTTCCTAGTCATCTTCAATGTTGCAAAAAAAATATCAAATATAAAAATCTTTGTACCACGTTTTTCACTAACGCATCAGAAAAATTATAACAGGAAGCAGTGGGCTTAAAATGTGGCAAAAAAACGCAACTCGTAAGACGCGTTCAATTTTGATTTTTGTGATTGATCGAGAGACCAATACGTCAGTCACGTGTTAGTATCTCAACCAATCCCAATAAAACGAAACGGAGTCGTGTCGAGTTTTTTTGCCACATTCTAAGCCCACTGCTTCCTGTTATAATTATTCTGCTGCGTTATTGAAAAACGTGGTACAAAGATTTTTATATTTTATATTTTTTAGCAACATTGAAGATGACGAGGAAATAATTCTGCTTCCTTTTACGTAGACTCAGATAACATTGAAAAAAAGTACTTATAACAAATTACCTCAAGTTTTAAATTAGTCACTGGTATCCTAGAGCCGTCGAGTTCTTGTAGTACTCTGTCTAACGTGTCGACGAGGCGGTCAGCGTCCTGTGTGGAGAACACCATCGGCGGTTTGAACTTCAACACATTGCTGTCCGGCCCGTCGCGGCTGATCAAGATCTTTTCTTCCCTCATTCTGTAATGAGAAATTATAAATTAATTAGCATTTATTGAGAATGTTTATGTTGGTTTAAAGAATACGTAGTTTAACTATATTTACGGATGGTATATTGTCCACTACAGTAGCCCATAACATCAATAATCGGACTTTATGGAAATAAAAACATTTATATGCGACTGGTAAAGCTACCCCGTAGCTTATTTTGTCTACGGTATGAATGTACCCTCAGAATTAAGGTGGCAACACTATTACAGAAAACCGGTAGCTTTGCTATAAATTTTCCCCTTATTTTCTTACTTCTCCCTTTTTTGGATTTTTCTATTCAGTATCAGCCCGGAATCTGGAATTTGTGCCCGGTATGGTGATAGGCTCGCCCCCTATCACGTCATGGGACGGAATACGCTTGGCGAAAAGTGGGTGCACTAGTTGCGCCTCTGCCTACCCCTTCGGGGATAAAAGGCGTGAGCATGCGTTCTCCCTTTTTTTAAGATCATTCCCATCCGAAATTGTAGTCATTTACCATCAAGCAACCAACTAACTTGCTTTAACGATGAACAAAAACATTGTAAGGAAACCCGCATACCTAAGAAATTCTCTATAAGAATTTCGAAGGTATGTGAGGTCTGCCAACCCGCACTAGGCTAACGTGGTAGACTAAGGCCTAAACCCTCTTAGTAGTAGAGGAGGCCTGTGCTCAGCAGTATATAATACAGGGCTTGTAGTAGTAGTAACCAACTAACTTCTTAACCAACACTCTACAAACCTTAGAACCTACCTATTCACAACATGATTTGCTTCAGCAGTAGCAGGTGTCCTCATCTCTCTATCTGTGACCAGCTCGACGCCAACAAACAGTCCTCTGCCCCGCACATCTCCCACTAGACTGTGTGTATGTTTCAACCCTTCGCAGCGACTTAGTAAGTGGTTGCCTACTCGAAGCGCACGCTCCATTAGGTTCTCTTCTTCGATGACATCAAGAACAGCATTGGCTATAGCACATGAGACTGGGTTGCCGCCATACTGTAATATAGCATTTAGTGGTATAGGTGACCGAATTATAATCGAATTTAAATAGATACTGAGAAATTAAGTTTGATTTCCTTAATGGAGACATCTTTACCATAATATTTTGTTTGTGAAATCTAATTTCCGTGTAATTTTTAATTTTAATCATCTAAATTATTATCCACCCAAGCTAATGACAAGTATACTTTGATCATTAAAATACTTGGAAGACGGCTATTCAAATTCAATATCAAAAGTTTTTAAGTTCTAAAATTATACACAATCTAATTTATCATTTACCTACTGTAGAACATTTGGTTGCGTGTTAAGTTTATTGATGTAATTTGGTGCCGTGAATCAAATAACTTGTATCGACAGAACAGGGTTTATCTACGTGGAAAGGGTTGTATTTGCCTTCAATACTTGTTTAATAGGTTTCATTATTAAATTACCACAATACCCTTTATGTAATTAAAATATACGAGAACTACAAGTCTACAACATATCAAATGTGGACATGTTATCCAACCATAATCTTATATATAAAATTCTCGTGTCACGATGTTCGTTCCCGTACTCCTCCGAAACGGCTGAACCGATTTTGGTGAAATTTTATATTCACACTTGGTAGGTCTGAAAATAGGTTGTTATCTATTTTTCATCCCCCTAAGTGATAAGGGTTGTTCACCCTTAACATTTTTTTTTAAATTTTTGGACAAAATGTTTTGCTTTTATTTTTCTATAATAGGGCATTAAAAAATACATACAACCCTAAATTTTCAACCCTCTGCGTTCAACCCCTATTTTTTAATTAAAAAACTACGGAACGGATTTCGATGAAATTTGGCACACGGGTAGATTATGTATACTTTTTATACCGGGAAAATATAAAGCGGGACTTTTATACCGGGAAAACTCTTTCACGCGGGCGGAGCCGCGGGCAAAAGCTAGTATAACTATACATTTATGAAATTTATGTAATTATTTTAGTTATTGTGTCGCAATATCAAACCAGGCAAATGATTGCTCCTCTAGTTCAAATGTAAAAAATAAAAAATCTGCAGCGAGTGCAATACATTCGCTTATCATGTCATAATCCTATCTTGTTACAAAACTTCTGTCGTTATCAGGTCAACGTGACGTATTTTATCAAAGCGCAGTTCATTTTCTTGTTTATATATTTAACTAGCATTGCGCGCGGCTCCGCCCGCGTGGTAAAGGTTTTCCGGGATAAAAAGTAGCCTAAGCACTCAGGAGTAATGTAGCTTCCTATTAGTGAAAGAATTTTCAAAATCGGTCCAGTAGTTTCTGAGATTAGCGCGTTCAAACAAACAAACAAACTGTTCAGCTTTATATATTAGTATAGATTATTTATTTTTTATTGCATTGAATGACGAGACGAGCATGCCGTTCGCCTGATGGTAAGCGATACGACCACCCATAAACAGTAGAAACACCATCCAACACCTTGAGTTACAAAGTACTGTGTGGCATTCCACTGCGCTCGTCATCCTGAGACATAAGATGTGAAGTCTCATTATGTCCAGTAGTTATACTGGCTACAATGTCCTTCAAACCGAAACACATCAGTGCATGCACACTGTTGCTTGGCGGTAGAAATAGACATATGACGGTGGACGGTGACGGAGACGAGACGGTGGTACCCACCCAGACGGCCTCTTACATAATGAGAAACCTACCACCAATTATATAACAAATTAATTTCTTTACAATAGGAATATACATTGTGATTCAAATATAGATCAGTATATTAAGGACGCATTTACATTTTTGACAACTTCGATTTTAGATATTTTAATGACAAGAACGCGCTTTGCTATACGCGCACACATCGAAACCGATTTAAACTAGATTTTCCATTGGAACGAGCTAATCTTAATACTTGAAGTTATTATTTTACTCATCCATATTTATTTTTTTGGAATTATCGAATGTTTACAATTATATTTAATAATAATTATTAGTATAATTTCACCATGTAATAGACATTTTTATCTCTTTATTTTAAATGTTCCTTTTTTCATATACAAATATTTATTTATATAATATTTTTATATATACAAAAAAAAACATTAATACATATAAAATTTAAAAAAGTGTATCACGCTCCGATGGCGAGGCTCAAGACCCAAGCCACCGGTAGTCAGGGATTCAAAGTGAGGAATCTCCTCACAATGCGTGTGGTAAGCGATACGACCACCCATAAACAGTAACGCAACACAACACCATACAGCACCTTGAGTTACAAAATACTGTGTGGCATTTCACTGCGCTCGTCATTCTGATACATAAGATGTTAAGTCTCATTATGTCCAGTAGTTAGACTGGCTACAATG
Source organism: Sphinx pinastri (assembly GCA_947568825.1). NCBI lineage: Eukaryota > Metazoa > Arthropoda > Insecta > Lepidoptera > Sphingidae > Sphinx > Sphinx pinastri. Next base: position 6,970,894 of record OX387621.1, on the reverse strand, counting down.
TCCTTCAAACCGAAACACTACAGTGCATGCACACTGCTGCTTGGCGGTAGAAAAAGACATTGACATTGCGGTGTCCAGAAGTACTGCTTTCTGCATCTGGCTCTTGACCCAACGACTAATTGAGAGCCTATGCAGGTGTTGGTCGAGACTCTGGTATCAACCCATGAGTAGAAACGACAATCAGAACAATAATTGTGGAGTCACATGTCGGTAACCTCGTGTGCCAAATCTAAACATTTAGACATTTTGTCCTTTTCGGCCTTAACGAGGTTATCGTCATGCGGAATGGTGACGTCAACAAGTATTGCCCGGCGCGCCAATCGATCTACTATTACAATATCAGGATCTACTATTTCAATACAATATCTTATTGGCAACAGTAGCCTGTCCGTGATAATAGATTGATCCCAGTACAGCGTTGCATGATCATTTTCGAGAACTGGTTGAGGCACATACTGGTAATATGGCACTTCAGGAGACACAAGATCTTGGCTACTAGGTTGTGTCTATGCAAGTACTCGCCGTTAGCAAGATACGAACAACCCGAAATCACATGCCCGTTTGATTCACCGGGACGGTGGCATGCCCAACAGATATCGACCGTACCGTCCTACAGGATGTATTATAATTGTTCATATTTCCTATAATTGTTCGTCTTTATAACTTTGTCCATAATTGCAAAGACAACCCTCAGTTTCTCCAAAAAGGTTACCAAAACGTAGCCAAGATACGGATGCGAGCTGAACGCCCCGATAGAACCGACCGTATAGTTCTTCCATATCATCTCGCGTTCCCTATTCGCCAAGGAAAGTGGGATAAATCCCTTATCCACCATGACTACAATCTTATACATGCCCACTTCGCTGTGGAGGATATAATCCCTAAGATTGCATACCTCGCGGTTATGCAACTCCATTAAGTAAGCCTCGGCCCCGCATCTCCGCGGGATGTATAACCTCATCACTGACCACCGTGGGTGATGCATACGATATGCAGTCAGTAGGGTCCGGAACTTTCGATCCAGGGCGTCCAATTCAGTCTGAGTCCTTCTTTCTGAGTATACCAAAAGAGTACATGAGTACAGGCATAACCCAACCGTTGAAACCACAAATCTTGTTTCCACCTGACAAAAAACTGTTAAATACAAAAGTATTCAACAAAAATCAGGCGGCCGAAGAAACGGTCATTCACCGATTGTTTTACGTCGGCGCTCATAATACCAGGTGCCTCAGGCATACCCAGATATTTGTAAGTTTCCGTCTCAGAAAGGGATCTAACTCTCTAAGTCTTGTATGTCACCAGAGACCACGACCTCTCCTCGCTTCACATGGATAACCGCACATTTATCTACACCAAACTCCATATTGATTGAGTTGCTAAATCTTTCAGTTATTTTTAACGACTCAATCATTTTTATTTTGTTTTGATGCAAACAACTTGAGATCATCCATGTAAAGCAAGTGAGATATAGGCTCACTCCCTCTCCATAGACGGTATCCTAATCCTGAATCCAACAACAGAGTACTGAGAGGATTCAGGGCCATGCAGAACCACAATGGTCTCAGGCTGTACCCTGTAGCCTGACCCTGGAATATACCACGCTTTAATCTAAGGAGCCCCCGCGCATCTCGGCGCTCTCGGCGTCAACGGCAGCGTGAGGCCTACCTGCCACACTGCTGTCCATCAGGGGGGTCCCAACAATGTGCTAAAAAGACAAAACTAGAGAAGGCACCCGCCCGCGACCCCCGGGTGGCCACTATTAGTTGCCTTTTACGACAGGCAGGGGATACCGTGGTGGAATTCTCCAAACACCTTCAATCCACAGGGTGGGAGACGCCGGTCAGTCGACCACCCGGCGCCTCCAACGTCTCTGACGGTGGGAGGAATCCTCGCGTTCCAGATCCCTCTCGGCACTCTCCTTCTACGAGAGGACTATCTCGCAGAAGTGGGCCAACACACGCCAGACCTCCTGACTGCCGACCATGGGAGCGACCACGGCCGGCAATGAGAGGCCGCCTCCGACAACTGCTTTGAGAGTGCTGCGCTCCTCATTCCAGGCTGGGCAAAACTCAAACGTATATTAAGCCGTAGCCAGCGGGCAACTGTCACAATGGCACACACAGCCGACACCTCGGTACCTACGATACGACACAGCTACTCACCGAAGCAGCCATGCCTAGTGAGTAGTTGTGGCTGAACTGTAGTACTGTAGTATTGAGTGTTTAGATATTTTTGTACCGGGAAAGGCTTTGAACGCGGGCAAAAACGCGAACTAAACCTAGTAAAATTTAAAAATAAATAATCACCGATACTAAAAATTATAAATAGATAAATAGTAAATACCATATACTGCAAAACTTGTCGATTTTGTAAATATAAAAATACTATGCCATTTTAATAATGAAATTTAAATATTTGCATTAAAATAAATGAATGTTTCATTAATTAAATCAAATTTGTATTGACTTATTGTAATATTAAATTTTCATACTTGCTTTTTGAAAACTAATAATTTGAAATAGTATCAACTATTTTATTCGTAGTATAATGACATCGCGATCAATTTATTACGTATTTATTTTTTGAAAAAAAGTTGTACACCCGTGCTTCCTCGGCCGCGTCTCAGCGCGGAATGACAGCCCGAAATTGGAAAATGTATGAAGAAATTCAATTCAGGTTATATTTTTTCTCTTTATTGGAAAACTATTTAATTTGACTTAAAAATAATTAGTCATAAAGCGAGAAGACTATATAAGCCATCATATTGTTTCGGTTTTATATTAAAATATTCATTAGTTTAAGGTATAATGGTTCCGATTCCGACCCTATTTTTCGTCATTTTCAGCGATTATTGCTCCAGAATAAACGTATTTACGTGATAATGTTGTATGGAAGCATACAATTTCTATATGCTATAAGCAAAGAGGAATGTTTAATCTTTATTTATATACCAAGATCTCTTCATAAGTGTGACTCCTGATTCAATAAATGGTACCTCAAAACCATGGAAATTTGTAAATGCGCCCTTAAGGTGTTTACACACTTTTAATTACGTATTTGAAAACTTTCGAGGCAAAATTAAAATAGTAAAACGGACACTCACGTTCCGCATTTCTAGATCGCAATTTGAAATATCATCGCGAAGAGTGACGTTACTGGAAATGTGCCAAAATGGCGGTATTTAAATTCCCCAAAAGTGACTCAACTTTCATTGTGTCTCTTTAGTACTAAATATTAAAGCACGTAAAGCCGTTGGTCCTGCGCCTGATCTCTCTCCGGTCATGTCGGATTGCCGTCTCACCGGACTATGAGAGTGAAGGAATAGCTCGTGCACCTGTGTATTGCGCACACACTTGTGCACTATAATATCTCCTGCGTACCTGGCTGATCTCCATCTCCGTTGAGATTGGTCGCCGTGGCCGAAACTGGCTAGGAGTATTTAATAATTTACTAAATATTAACATTTGTATGAATAATTTTAAATATTTAACCATCGATGGAAACAAATACCTGCATGTAGCCTATTGCGTGATGGATAGGTGGTTTACGTAGAAGATAAACTGTATATTTTAGGAAAATTACTGTACACGTTCCTTGAATTCTTGTCTGGCTGAAGATAAGTTTGTTTGAGAAATTTGTTGTTACATCGAAAAAAATATGAAAGTCACGTCGCGCAATTCCCTTCTATTTATATGCGTATGAGAAATTTAGGGACGCTGTGTAATATTTAAATTTTTGTTTCAGGACGCAGCAATTAGGTACTATATAGAAAACCTATGGTACTGTATTTATCCTGCTAAGGGTAATCTCCTAAGTTTTTATTTCAACGCCGGGTATTCTTTGCGTAATCCTTTTTGTCTCTTAAACAATTCTTCCTTAGATTTAAATCAAATCTCAAAAAAGAAGAATTAAATCTTTGGCCCATATAACGGATGTTCATGGTTGATATAAAAGCGTTTTACTTCGAGATTAGAACTGCTGTAAAATTATGATGAATCAGATAAGTAGGTAGCACCGCAATGTCTATTCACTGGCGTTAGGTATGCGAGATATTGTATGAGACTTAACATCTAATGTCCCAGGGTGACGAGTGCAGTGGATTGCGACGCCGTACTTTGTAATTAAAAGTTCTGTTAGGTGCTACTACTGCTTATGGGCGGTCATATCGTATCATCAGGCGATCGGCATGCTCGTCTCATCATTCAATGGCAATAAAAAGAAATAACAAGAATATCAATGAAAACAAATTACCGTATTGAAGTACTCCACTCCAGTATCAGCGAAGCTTTTTGCAATTTCTGGTGTGGTAATGACAGCCGCCATTGGATGGCCGTTGCCCATCGGCTTGCCCACGGTGACGATGTCAGGGATCACGTCTTGGGTCTCGAACGCCCACATATGTGTCCCAACTCGGCCGAACCCTACTTGCACTTCATCAGCTATGCACACTCCGTATGACTCCCTTACGTATCTGTAATTTTATATTTGTTCTTGATAAATATAATCAGCTATTTTAATAAGGCTGAAAATTTTAGTGGGTTCTCGACTTTGTCGAAGTAGGAGTCTTTTTATTTTATAATAGTAAGTAATGTACCCGATTATCGAAAAATAACTAAATAACAAAAAAAGATATTTGCTTTTTTTAAATCATATGCCTTATGTTTGCATTATAAGGTTTATGTAATAAATATGAGAAACTACTTTCGGCCTTCAAAACGAACACGTGAACCAAAAAATTGAATACTACAATTTCGTCCTGATCGAATCAGATTTATTTTCTTTCCCACCGGTCCGAAAGAAATTGATTAATCGCTAAAGTAATTTTACTGCGTAATCGATTACTACCTAATGAAGTAATCAACTGCATTAACTTGAGCAATTGGTGAGGCAAAAGGGTGGTTTCCATGTTCTATTTTGTATATTATTTTATATATAATAGAAAATAATACGAAAATGAAATTGTACTGTGAAATCAGCATCAAAATTGGTTGAAAAATAAAGCAGTTCTTCACATTTGAAGTATTGTCGTGAGTAAAAGTGGGAGCGTGGTGGGGATATCGCGCTATCTCTTTCGCACGCACGCAGCGTTATGGCCGGTGACACCCGGTGACGTCACAGTTTGACATTGCTGTTATTTGACAACTTCCCCTTCCACCAAATTTCAACGCTTTATAACTTCCTTATTATTGCGCCAATTTCGAAAATTCTTTTTCCGTTAGTTTTTAGGTGGCATACATTATTAATAAATGTTTTAAAAAAATAGTCAACTAGCCTATTACAGGTTGGTCTGGAAATCTTTGGGGGAGGCCTATGTTCAGCAGTGGACTTCTAAAGGCTGAAGAAGAACAAGAAGAAGCCTATTCATGACCTTGACAGTATAATCAATAGTCAATTAATTATTAAATTACTAACCGTGTGCCCGATGAGATTTTCCATCAACATTTCGGTATCCCCTTAGGAGAACGTCACGAAAACAAACAAAACGTCACGCTTCTAGAGCGATGTGTTTGTCTATTTATTTTTAAATATAAAATATATTAGCTTATTACATGTTTTTGCTTACACGATGTTGGTTATCTGTTTTAAGAGAAACCAGTCCTTTCCTCAAGCTTTGCTGCGAATTTTACAAATCTGAACTTATGTACTCCAAATGAATCACAATATTTAAAGCAATAAAAACCTACAGTTAAAACTATAACAAATAAAGTTAAAGACAGATATACAATATGTAAAGAATTACCTATTCTGATCCTGAATAGCAATTTACACCTTTTGCCTATTGTAATTTAATTTACAAACCAACAATAATACTGATGCAAATACGTTTACTATTGAACGCATGCTCATTTGTGGCGAAACGTAAGCAATTGGAAATATATTAACGCGTAGTGAAGTAGATGCTTTGCGTTAATTGATCGTCTTGCGTTAAATTAAGGAAGTTCGCTTGTGAACTAATAACACTCAGGCAGCTATGGTCGCTACATACTACATACCAATAATCCAATATTCAGAATCGCGCACGCATACTCACGCCTTTTATCCCCGGAGGGGTAGACAGAGGCGTAACTAGTACACCCACTTTTCGCCGTGCGCATTCCGTCCTATGATGTGATAGCGGGCGAGCCTATCGCCAAGTCGGACACAAATTCCAAACTCCGAGCTGATACTGATTAGAAAATCCAATATCACTGCTCGACCCGGGGATCGAACCCGATACCTCAACATTGCAGCTCTACCGTAATACAACTACGCTACCGAGGCAGTCAATGGAAAAAATCAATGGAAAGATATATTTGTATTCAAGTACCAAAATATTATTATATTATTTCTTTAATCATTATAAAATTATAAAAATATTTAAATCGGTCATAGTGGTCAAACATAAATAGAGATAAGGACTAGTGGTTAGTCTAATAACTAATTAAAACTTGACTACAACTAAACTTCATAGAGCGTACAAGTTGCGCTGCCTAACCCCTGGGGGATAAAGGCGTAACCTTATATATGATCGGCGTATTCAAATTGCAACTTTCATGTACAGTTTTAAGCCTCAAACTCGCTGCATCAACCGCTAATATTACGAGATGATATTTAAACTTACTGATAAACACGCTTAAAGTAGCCATCGGGCGGAATGATTTGCCCGCCGCAGCTCTGCAAACTCTCTGCTATGAAGGCGCAAACTCCGCCGTTTTTGCTTGTTGCTTCTTTGCAAATTTTACCGACTTCATCAGCATACATTTGCCCTAGCTCCTCTTGTGATTCTGAATCGTTTGGTTTTGTATATTTCCCTCTATAAGTGTCTGGTACGGGAGCCTGTGTGAATAAATTGTAACGTTTCAATTTGCGTAATGAAAATGTAAAAATAGTTTTATAAAGATGGTTTGGGTGTTTGCTAAGAACTAAAGACTACAAACTTTTGAATTGCCTATGCTGGAAACCATTCTTAAAGGGTAAATAAATCAGATTATCAATCATATAAAATGAAGAAACAAAATATATCAAGTGTTTTCAGCGTGAGATATTTAGCAATTACGTAAATGTATCTCTTAATCTTGCATGAACTATAAAATGTGGATAAGTTAATCATTTTTCTATGTTTACTTTATCGGATGCGATTATATAAGGCACGGGTTTAACAATATCAAATTATGGAACTTAACCGGTTCCGATTGGTATACTTCAGACTTATCACGAGGCAGTCGCGTGCCACTATCAGAAGAGATAATTGGGACAGTCACGAAGTAAAGTCCCTGGGAGATGTTTATTTTCTATATCAGTGAACTTAGTATTTTAATTTTACTATTAACATTCATGTAGACCTACTCTGAGTATCTATCTAATCAACCCGTATTTGTATATTGCTAGGTATAAGCCTCCTCTCTGCGTATGATTATTTTAAACTCTGGATTTTCAGTTAAAAAGAAATTTCAACTCGAATATTTATTTTTATAGATTTATGATGTGACTGTTTTTGTTACAAGAAAAAACGTGAGAACACTCGATCCAACGAAAGATATGCATAAGCGTCTGAGTTTTGAAAACAAACACATCACACTTCTTTATGTGTTTTTCAACCGGAACCTGCACTATTGTTACCGCCATTACTTTGAACATGATCTTTGTCAAGATTTCTTGGCTGTTTATCTCACACAAAGCAGCTAATCAAATCAACAAATCTTATAATAGATCATGACGTAAATACTTGTAGATAATGATATGACACGCTTAAACATATTATTTTTGCCAACTGCACATAGAGATGACTGGCTTTCCTATGTCATTTGAAAATACTGCACAAATTATAACAATATTTGACTAAATAATAATATTGATTGCCATGAAACAAATTAACATAAATGTACTGAAATATTGTGTTCTTACGACTGATAACTTTTAGATCTAGTATAAAATAACTCCTTTATTTCGCAGAAACTTAAACCTAATACTATTTGAACCCAGAAATATAACAAAAGGACCAAGTACTAATAGCAACCCAGGCCAGACAATGAGTACTCACCACATGAACCCATTCCGGTTTTTCAGGACCTCCGGGTAGGTTAAATTTGTATGGAGAGATATCGATCATGGACGTTAGGTGGCCATGATAAGCGCTGCAACAAACAGGCGCTAAGCACCCTCAAAACCTTCGATGCACTCGAGGTGAACTCATTCATACTCGTATCATACGAATTGACTAGTACTCTGACGTCATCGGATTAAAAGTGATAAATCGAGATTCGCAAGATAAGGGAGATTTATAAATCACCAAACTAGAGGAACTCGCGAACAATTGCATTACGAATAAAGGATTTTTTTAATCAACCATCCAATACAATTTAATAAACAATAAAAATAACATTAAAGAGTAGCTTGCACAAACTCTTGCATACAGTTTGACCCCAAAAAAAGATTTAATAACAAAATCAAATAAAATAATACATACTGGTCGAGGGTAATGACATCCTTTTTCTTCGTGTGTACCCTAGCAAGCCTTAAAGCTAGGTCATTGGCCTCTGACCCTGAATTAACGAAGAAGCACACTGATAGTGGCTCTGGGAAAGTCTTCACGAGCCTTTCTGCCAGGATCACCAGTTCGTCGTGAAGGTATCGGTTGTTTGTTGATATTAGAGACATTTGGTTGCGGCCTGCTTCGACGACGTGGGGATGACAATGACCAACTACGGGAATTGAGAAGGGTAAGTAGGTAAGTCAAAATATATAACATCCTAAACTCGAATTTGAGATACATAATTATTTTTATTAAATAAAACATTATCTATACTTAATATTATAAAGCTGAAGAGTTTGTTTGTTTGTTTGAACGCGTTAATCTCAGGAACAACTGGACCGATTTTGAAAATTCTTTCACTAATAGGAAGCTACATTACTCCTGAGTGCTATAGGCTACTTTTTATCCCGGAAAACTTTTCCACGCGGGCGAAGCCGCGCGCAAAAGCTAGTTGTGTAATAAAACTGAGAATAGGATTTTCTTAGAAATCACTTTTACAATATCTACAAATAATTTCTAATCACCCTGCCTATGTTGCATTGTAAGAAATCGACGAAACATAATTTACTCAAAAATATTGATAAAGTCGAACCCAAAACTCGAGAAAATATAGCATATTTCACCGCTAGGCCAATAAGGGATGTATCATAATTATAAATTTTACAAAAAGTAACTACCATGAGCGACATTGTTGATGCAGTCGAGGTATCTTTCACCTGTCTCGTCATACATGAACTGGGCAATACCTCGCACTATTTTCAGAGGGGATGATCGGAAAAACAGTTGGCAAGCAGCACTGTAACAAATTGTTAATAAATTATGAAGTATTTAAAGCTATAAAGTTTTTAATTAGAAATTTTTCGAATACTAAAATGAGAACATTAACTTACCCAAGGTGTTTTTCACGTAGCCGGATGGTTTCAGATTTAGGCATGGACTGTTGATATGCCATTTTAGACATCTAAAATGATACAATAACTATTTCATACAAAGATGTAGATGAGAATAATGATTTTCCGTACCTAGTATTATAATGCTCTTTGATAATGATATATACTTAAAATACCTTTGACGTAATATGAATTATATAATAAAATAATTAATTTAATGAATACCATAAAAAATTAAAAATGTTTACCTAACGTTCAATATACACAGAAATTTTATTTCCAGTAGGCAAACGAAAAATCTATAAAAAAAATATAGAGACCCCATAATAGATATAATAAACTCTTACCGTGATACACTAATATGTACTAACAGATTTGTTTACTATGAAGTCACGCGACCGCGCCGCGCGCGAGCATTAAAATACTATCCAAAGGAAATATAACACGCTAATGCTTCTCTAGACTCTGAATATGCGCTATTTTATAGAGCGGGTGGCGGCGCTCACACCTACTACGCGACCAATTGGAGTATCAGTCTAATCACTCTTTATCAGAAGACGATGACAAAAGTCGGCGACCACGCAGCCCCCGGCACGTCGTCATAGGAGCATCGCATGGTCGTTAAGGAGAAGTATTCCAGAGCATTAAAAATATTCAGCCTTGATGTGCAGAGATTCAATTTACAAAGTGGATGATTATGATGAACTTTTAATTGAGATCATTTTTTACGTGTCAAACTAACCCACAATTGTGAAAGAGAAAAAGTTAATTCAAATCGAAATTGTTATTTTTAAGGTCTTACCTAAATAGACACACAATATACCTACTATTTATAGATAAATATATATGATATGCTTACTTATTAATTATTTGCTAAACAATAAATAAATTCTTAATTTTATGCTTTTTAATAGTTATTATAATATATACATTTAATTTTACTTTGTATAAAAGCTGGTAAAGAGTTTATCGTTTTGTTAATTATTCAGCTAGCATGTACTTGAATAATTAACGATAAACGGTATTTAGAAAAGAGGACACTTTAAATTAATTCATTATAAAATGGTGGAAAAAGACACAAATTAGATTGTAAAATGGCTTTCTTTTATATATTAAACAATAAAAACAGGTACTTTGCTATCGTGTTTTGATTAAAACAACAAAAAAATGGAAACAAAGAATTTTCACACGTCTTTGTTACCAGCTATACTTACAACGTTCGTAATTGTAACTAAGATGTGATTCGACGGATACTTGAATCTAAACAAAAATAGCACTTAAAGGTTGTCTGAAAGACATCGCTGATAAAGAAAAGACAGTTGGGGCAAATTTGGAAAAAAAATTACCTATATTTATAAAACCATGAGACTCTACCATATTTAAGAATAATAATTAAGAATATCTTCGTATCGTATTATTCTGTATAATATGCTTTTATACATAGAATACTTACGAAGATATTAACGAAAAATGGACTTTTCTAACATACTTTTCTGAGTGGTAGGTTTTTGTATGCGAGGCTCAATCGGGTAGGTACCGCATTGTTGTTTTCTACTGCCAAGCAACGGTGTGAGCTTTATTGTATTACGGATTGAAGGACAGTGTGTCGTAGCCATTGCAATTACCCAGTAAGTGATACCTTTGAGAGCCTCTATAGCGTAGATGCGATGAGCCAGCTGCGCAAAAGGCCGCAGGATCGATTTCGGCTAACGCTCATATTACTTTCTTTTTTAAATGTTCAACCAATTATTTAATTTTTTTTGGTCTGCTTACAAACGACACAGAATTTTATCTTAGTCTGGGGTCAGAAGTATCTTTGTGGCTCTTGGGATGTATTATATACCTAAGTATACTTTATCTGGCATGATTTTTTGTTCAAACCTATAAAAATAGAGTAATAAACAAACTTTACGTTTCCAAACAATATAAACAAACGAAGGTAAAAACTGTTAAAGCTATAATTAAAAATGACTTTTGTTGTATGAATTAACAAATAATAAATCACCAGATTCTCTTATATAGGTATAGGTTACGCCACAAAATGAGACTGTCGATATCTTGTCGAAAATATCACTAGGAGCTCACTTAGAAAATGCTTGACTTAAACCGAAGTAACTATAAGTATATTTTTAAATCCGAGTAATTAATATTATTTAATATCTGACCGTACCGCAAAAACATTATCAAAGTATTTATATTAACAATGTTGATCTAGTACTTAACTGTTGTAATTGTGATAAGCAAGAAAATGATTATGCCAATATAAATAAAAATTAAACTTACATTGACGTCCGTAAGAGAAGTGAGTTGATAAAGATTAATTTTAATCTACTGCCCCCAACTACTAGTAAGAAGGGAAAAGGCCACTGGCCAGTAAGGTTCTGCTAAGCTAGGACAACTTAGGCTTTGCCACGACTTCGTTGGCAAAGGCTACTGTTAAGTAAGTAAGTCGTGAGCCATGAGAAAGAAGTCTCAGTCATTCTGTCTAGAATTCAATTGCTTGCAAGACTGCAGGTAGGTAAACTCCATCATAACTAAACTTGTGTAATGAACCTAATTGTTGTACCTATTTGTTTTAATCTAAATAATTTTCCATAGAGAAATGTATACCTACAATATGTATTCTAGATTATAGCGTATGATTTACAGTGTAAACACTACGCCAAGACACATGAATTGTGACTTGTTTGGCAGCCGTCACAGTACTATTTTTGCCTTAAGATCTCCAAAACGGTCTGTCTATATCGATTCGACTGCAACGAAATATAGGCCGTAATCCATGGCCGTAAACCGTGAGTATAAAATACTCAAACATTATTATAATCTTGTCAAGGTAACATGGAAAATATAATGGTAACAAAGTTATATTTTTTGTCGTGTATAATTGTCCCTCGCTACTTCAAGACTTAATAGATACATTAATGCTCACCCCTCCACTATATGCCACTGTACTCCACTACAGCGTCTAAAGGCTTGAGCGAGTATTAACAAAATATTACTTATGGTTGCCCATAAAATAACACACTGGTTTTCCTCGATTTATTGTGATAAATGGCTTACTAGATTTAATATTTTTTTCTTATCTTCTGGTTTAGTTTATGATTATATAATATAAAAAATACCCAGATACTGCTTAACCGGCCGCGAATCAAAAACTATTTTATCGCGAAAGTAACGGTCGAATTATAATGTCAGGAGTTATCCTCAAACATTATATCAGTTGTTTTACTGACGGTATCTGACACGTGGTTATCACGTTGCCTGACGTGCTATCCATGCGGTCCGTTTGCCGAACAATTATCACATCTTGACGCCCTACCTTTGCGATTTGATTCGTACGGCGAACAAACGTACAATGCGATTCAAATAAGAATAGGAACGTCAATGACCTTTATGTGTCAAATGTCACTTGAAAAGTACAAAATTTGCATAGAAAACTTATTAGCATATCACTAACGGTTTATTTTATTTTGTCAATTGACTCTTACATCAAATTTAAATAAAAACGTTAGTGCTAAATGAGCTTCACATAATATTTAATTGTTTAGACGTCACAAAATTGCGCATAGTCGATCCTATTCTTATTTGAATCGCATTGTAAACTAATTGCGTATATCGGTGTTGACACAGTTTTGTTTGTCAATACCGTCACAAATATTTAGTACGTTGTAAGCGTATATAAGCTTCGCAAATTTACATCAGCTGTCTGTCTAAATATTAATAAATATGCCGAACAATTTCTATAGCAGTATATCTTAATGACTGCCGAGCAATTAACTTAACAGCCAGTTTAGAATATAAATAAAACCGTGTTTGATCACTAAATTAAACTATTTACCCACAAGTTGACTATTTAACTTCTTGCTTGAAACTACTATGTCGTCAAAAAGGGCTTATGTAATTAAGAACCCGCACCAATTTCAGCAAAATTGCATAAAATTTAGTGAAACGCGGTATCTGCGTCTAAAGATTATTAGTAGGGTACTGATGAACAAAATTTAATTGCACCACGCGCGAGGATCATAAATCGACCAATTTGTAAACTTTTATCGAAGACCTTTTCTCGACTTTTTAAGACTCCCTTTGAAACTCCGTCGTCCGACACCATTAATGACGTTAATTTAAAATTATGCAGCAGTAATGTAAATCTAAGTAACTCCAGTGCAAATCCGAAAGTACACTTAGTTTATAATTAGAATAGGTATACCTAAGTCAAAGGTCGGGGAGTATCAAAGTAGTCAAGCACTATCGATATTCATATTACCGACAGATAAACAACTGGGCTATTAAATTAGATCAACTTTACAATCCTACTAATATTATAAACGCGAAAGTTTGTAAGTATGGATGTCTGGATGTATGGATGTTTGTTACTCTTTAACGCAAAAACTACTAAACGGATTTCGATGAAATTTGGCACACGGGTAGATTATGTCCTAGATTAACACATAGGCTCCTTTTTATATCCTACTAATATTTTATTTTATTATAATATTATAAACGCGAAAGTTTGTAAGTATGGATGTCTGGATGTATGGATGTTTGTTACTCTTTAACGCAAAAACTACTAAACGGATTTCGATGAAATTTGGCACACGGGTAGATTATGTCCTAGATTAACACATAGGCTCCTTTTTATACCGGGAAAATATAAAGCGGAACTTTTATCCCGGGAAAACTCATTCAGGCGAGCGGAGCCGCGGGCAAAAGCTCGTCGTTCATAAATTACTATTTCCTTTGATTTTTTGAAACATGATTTATTTTATAGTCAGAGCATATTTAATACTATATTCTATGCCTCTATTAGTGTGAATAACATGGTTAATATGTTGTATAACGCTAGCTACTTGCTATTCGAAGGCCAAATAAATTATAGTCTATAAAGTTAGTTGGTACTGCGTACATAAATGTTGCTATTTGTTGACTACGTAGGAAGCGCGAATTGCATTTGAAACAAATATTTTGCTGTCGGACACAATAAACACGTTTTTTGTTCACTACCTACGTCAGTAAGCATTTATGGCCCGGTTAGTTCCAGCTGTTATTATGCGAGCATGTAATAGTTAAGCTACAGCTAACCCAATAAATCTATACATATAAATAAAATTGGAGTGTCTGTTTGTAATATTGAAATAACCGTTTTTTACTACATGTATAATGAATATATATACGGTACATACACCAAAATATCATTTTTTACAATTTTTGTCTGTCTCTCTATCTGTCTGTTTGTTCCGGCTAATCTCTGAAATGGCTGGACCGATTTTGACGGGACTTTTATTGGCAGGTAGCTGATGTAATAAGGAGTAACTTAGGCTACTTTTTATCCCGGGAAAATATAAAGCGGGACTTTTATCCCGGGAAAACTCATTCACGCGGGCGGAGCTGCGGGCAACAGCTAGTAGCCTAATATACTCCGCGTCAATGCACGCCCATGCGCGGGGGGACATTAGTCGCGGGCCGAGGCACACAGTTCAGTGTGTATACCTCTTGGTTGTAAAACACATTGAGGCCTAAAAGGGCCCGCGAACATTTCCTGGCACCCTTTTCCTTTCCACCCATCCTGAGAACCTTTCTCCATTCCCCCACCTTTCCTTCCATCATCCTTTTCCACTTCCTTCCCAGGCCCCTGCAGTCGTCAAGCCGGGGGACTCCAGTATCCCATTCGCAGGTTTCCCCCGGTGTTGACTTCAGGATCGCCTACATAAAAAAAAAAAATATACTCCGCGTGAAACTGGTAGTCACATAATGCGGTTGAGAGAAAGATGCGACTTGCGTTTTTCGCTCTCAAAGAAATTTAATATGAAGACACTTATTGTTCTATAACTTGGGGATAGGCTTTGATGAACGTTATCTGAAGTATAATAGCTATAAATCGTAAACCTTTGCAGTTAGCCACAAGATCGGTGGTTTCCACAATCGCGTAACAAATCCCGCTGTTCTATGCGTGTTAAAATTACTACCAGTATCCGAACAATACTACCTACAGGTGTAATTTTATTTTTTAAAAGATTTGTATCTTCGCTTATCACACCGTACCTATATGATTTGCCACACTGCTGCACTCATTTTTACACGCTTAGGTAAGAACGTGTGCGTCCGCATCCCTGTAGAGATTTAATTAAAACTCGCCTGCTGTATGCTCCCCACAATGGCATTGCGCGCTTAAAAACACAATAGGTGTTTGCTGTTGCTAAGTTAGAAAATACCTTATTTCGTCATGTCTCATCTGCCAGAACATTCCTACTTAAATCGATCTTAGGGAGGTCGCCCACTGCGACTTTTTCCTGGGATGCTGTCGCGCGTTTCGCATACGCGCTTCTGTACACTACTCTCGCGCGTTAGTCACGTTTGCAACACCGTCCTTAGGGATGCAAAATGAAACCCTGTTGCTGCGTACCTACAGAGTCGCTAATGTCATACGTTGTAATCAATTATAGTAATATGGTAATCAAAATAGTTGTATTACGGACTGCCTTGGTGGCGTAGTTGTATTACGGTACGACTGCAAGGCTGAGGTCTCGGATTCGATCCCCGGGTCGGGCAGTGATATTGGATTTTTCTATTCAGTATCAGCCCGGAGTCTGGAATTTGTGCCCGATATGGCGATAGGCTCGCCCCCTATCACATCATGGGACGGAATACGCTTGGCGAAAAGTGGGTGCACTAGTTGCGCCTCTGCCTACCCCTTCGGGGATAAAAGTCGTGAGCATGCGTATGTAATCAATTCTTCTATGATTTCGTTAAATCCCGACAAGACCCCTTAAGCAAGATCTCGAAAGTTTATCTGCCACGTGTTTATAAACGCCCGTGGGTGTGCTCAGGTCTTAAACCAACCAACAAACGTCAACGTTACACATTTATTGTAACATTGACTTTTTTTGCGGCGTTGATCTCCCTCCCAAACACGATGCTTATAAGTCGGCCAGACGGCCACATTTTTTTTTTTTTATTGCATTGAATGATGAGACGAGCATGCGGTTCGCCTGATGGTAAGCGATACGACCACCCATAAACAGTAGCAACACCATCCAGCACCTTGACTTACAAAGTACTGTGTGGCATTCCACTGCGCTCGTCATCCTGAGACATAAGATGTTAAGTCTCATTATGTCCAGTAGTTATACTGGCTACAATGTCCTTCAAACCGAAACACAGCAGTGCATGCACACTGTTGCTTGGCAGTAGAAATAGACATTGCGATGGTACCCACATCTCACACTTTTGCCACAAGTAGAGGCCTTTGCCACATTTACCCTTATAAAATACAAATAAAACACACGTTTCTTAAATACAGAATAAGTATATTGAATCATTAAATAATGTTACTTCAAATATGTTGCCAAAAAAGTCTTACAATATGTGAAATCGTAAAATTAATAATAAAAATGTTCTAGAGGTCAAAATATTTCGAGTTTAAATGGAAACATACATTGTATAATATAGGGATATATTGCAAGAGATAAATCATCATATATAGCAAGTTCGCGCCATATCGATCCGGACGCCAAATGAAGAAATATCGTTAGACACCCGCAGAGCGTTTTGTTCCACGACCACATTTAACGTTAAGACCGATAGCGCGGCAAGATCAAAGAGATAATACGGTCAAACCAGAAATCGTGCAAAACAGTCTATCATTTTACTAATTAATATTAATTATACTTTTATAATTACAACCATTTGCGACAACGGAGCAAAATGTCTAGTGCTATAATATATTAATCAATAAATATTATAATGTATGGGCATTTCTATGTTATGCAGGATGTCAAAAAACAATAATACGTCCAAAATATACGATACCAAAAACTGTTGTCAATTGCCGTAGTGCCAATGAAAGCGGTAGTGTATTGTTTTCAGACATCCTGAGGATTAAAATTATGGTTCCGTATAGGACTATTTCATTCTTTATTGTTGACAGTCTTACGTCCTCTAAGAGTGAACGTGGTTGACAATATGACGAACCGATTTGATCGTGGCACGAAGATAAAAACTGTTTGTGGTATAGCCATATCCTATACAGCAAAATGAACATTTCGAGGGTAACGCAGCGTTAATTTGGAACAATTTCAAAAAACATCATAACAAACAGTTGTTCTCCACTGTACCTTTTTGTTGCAAATGACAATAATGCGATATGAACAATAAAATATCATTATATAAATTTATTACATACACTAATAATAAGTAGCCATTCGAACTCTGTAATGGTTACATACATACTTTAATAGGCGGAAACACCACACTTACAAAGTGTATTTCAATTAAACTACAAATTGAGATGTATAAAATAATTATGCATCATAGTTTTAGAACTAAACAGACTTGATATAGTATCGTATTCTAACTGACTGTGATGTGACGTAGTGTTCCACGTGCATTGCCATGAGTATTAAAGAACGAAACTCAGTATTCTGTTGTGTGCACAACGAAGTCGCCCACGATACTCGCTCTGCCAACGTACCTCAACGTGCCTTAAGTGTATACATGAACGTCCACGTGGACAAGACACACTATCGATTAATATAGGTGAATATTTCTCAGTCGAATTCGAATATCTGCGATCGAATAAGTATTTGACCAAGTGTTACAATCATAAATGACGTTTTTGAGTACATATGTGAGGCGAAGTCTTGTCTTTCAGTGACTGGGTAGGAAACTTAAGATCCAGCTGATTTATCATGTGGAGTTACGAACGACTTGAATTTGCAATATAATAATGACATTTAAATCCTTTAAAAATAACATAAAAAAACAAATTAATTAATTATAATTGTGAAAGCCATAAAATGTGCTTTATTTTTTTGTCTGTTTGCTCGGGCTAATCCCCTAGCCAGTTCGAACTCTGTGAACTGTTAATCAGGTGTTTATCGGTAGACAGAGAACATTTTAGAGTGTAATCTATTTCAACATTTACGCTGGAAAAGATCTAAGGGGAACCACGAGCAAATGCTAATAAAACACGTAATAAATAGGATCTATATTAGTGTTGATAGACTTGACGTTCCTCAAATAATATGTACCCATAAAAGACCAGTGCTATTAGTTTTCATGGTTAATTTTGCATGACTGTATGTCTCATCCACATTAAGGTTCTAATTCGCAAATGTGTTTTATATAAACTGATGACAAAAATTGTGATATTTAATATGCATATACGTAAACTACTCTGGCAAATGTATGATGCGATGTGCATAAAACTGAACCAAACTGATATGTGCTATTGCCAACCTGCAAAACAATCAGTTCCCTTAACACGAATTCACGCACTATCGTATAGTTAACGTAATGGTTTCGACTACGAACTTTTTGTATGAAAATTTGAACAGCGCCCCGGTGAGCATATTTGGAACTAAAATACGACAGCCTCAACATTAGAAAAATTTTAAACTTCGAATAGTAAGTTGAGAAACCATAGACAAGTAATTGTCAAAATGTATGGAAAAAGTCGCCACGTGTCTTTTTTTTGACGTATAGTATCGTCTCATGCTTCAACATACTCGATACCAAACAGTATTTTTATAGACCGAACATCAGGGCCAAAATTTTCGTTCAAAAGTTATTACCCATGACACGTCCATGTGACAAGATGCCTGGACATGTTTATATTTTGTAAAGAAAACAATATTTTGGAAGAAAATATACCAATTTGCAAATTACGTTCATGTTGAAGTGTGTTTTAATGCATTTTACATACGTTTTTTGCAATTTTATTGTAGATTGAAGTACTGATGAACAGGCTCAAAATTTTTGTATGACAATTTTCCCAACGTCCGCTCTATATAATCTTAGAACTCTTCGCTCGATACGAATACGATACGATAACATACGAAACGCGTAAATTCGTGCTCGGTACGCTCGGACGCCTCGCAAACTCGACTGACACTGGGCGAATTACAACTATGAACATGCATTAAACGACTAATTAAAATATGCCTTCATACTAATATTTTATAATTACGAAACTAACTATATGTTTATTTATTTTTTTCAATTATTTTTTTAAATACGCTTTATAGTGTAAAAATAGTTTTCCAGCCAAAACGTCAAAGCATAGTTTAACGCCATATGGAGAAGAAACGTTAACACTTCGAAAACATACCGGATAATGTTAATAATGCCCAACGAGCATTTACCATACGACAATGTCTATACTGTATAATGAATACGCAATTTCGTCGTCTAACTAGGAAAATGAGCAAACCAAAAAAATTATATTAGTGATTTGCAAAGTAAAAATGGACGGCAAATTCAATACGACAAATTATGCATTTCGCGAAGTGGCCAGTGCACAGTTCAAATCGACTATAATCATGATTATTTTACGCCCGCATTACATAAGAAGAGCACGCCAAAATGATAACTGCAAACTCCAATCTAAAAATAGTATATCATTACTAGTATCTTAATGAATAAACAGAGTACGGAGATAGTTTATATCTAATTGTAAATTGAAATATAATATGCGTAATACAATAAATATATTATCAAATAATGTCACACTACATATTTGCATGAACATCATAAACAAGTGATGTGAAGACACGTAATTAAACTACAGTCGTGCACAGCCTGCATAGTGCATACTCCCCAATGCCGACTACAGTACCTAATGTCGTAAAACGTAAAATAAAACAACCGAGGATCAGGGTCAAACCCGATTTCCAAATCATCATAATCCGTTGCCTTTGGATCAATCGCAAAAATGGACCAATCAAATTAGTTTGACAAGTTTACAAATTATTTAGATAAGTTCATTATTGGAAAGAATCCGAGATTATGGATTTGGATTGTTATTAAAATAGATCTTTAATGACCGTACCGGGCCTGTCGCATATTAGAGGTTTTTTTCTCGAAAATTCTGTTATGCTCTTCTTTAGCAAGCACGCAAAAATAAACTCAAAGTGCATTATTAACGAATCGGTAACAGCGGAACCTGTCGAGAACTAACCATATCGAATCATCGAGTTCGTAAACTATACTATGTAAGAAACTCTAAATGTAATTTTAAACAATCCCCTCATTACAGTGGTGTAAAGATAAAACCTAAATGTATCGTTTTCGATTTTGTTCACTCCTCACGAACCACAATTTATACTAACTAGCATTCTAAAAATTTACTAACTACCGAATGCTGAGAACATTCACACTTCGAATGAATGCATATAAACATCTAATTTTACAAAGATATTGAACTAAAACTACTCGACGGCGAGGCTGGCAACAAACATGTCATTCTCAATGTCGTACTATATCTGATCTATAGACAATAATATTCCCACTGCATCTCGTTTAGTGTAAACACGTTGCAGAATAACAACATTGCTGTTGACAATATTGCGTTCATTTAATTGGGTATTTGATAAGATTTTTTTAAGAAAATGTCCTCAATGTTTGTGATTTGTGAAAAAATAAATTCTAGAGTATAATCGCAATAAAATTGTAAAGTTGGGATTAGATGAAGAGAAGCTAAGTAATAAAGGAGTGACGCCATGTCTTTTATTTAACAATCACTTACATCAGAACTTTTCTCGACTCTAGTCAATTACCCAATTACAATGATTGTTCATATCCGTAATATCGAGGGAAACATTTTATTCTATTACAATTATATTTTTTTTTTTTTTTCATCAAGACCGCCTGATGCTTTTTTCTATTATTTTTTTCATGTTTTCAGTCGTGTTTACATTGAACATCAAATAATCCTTTAGGTGGTGTCAAGGCACATGGGCTATCGTACTGAACCGACACTTCCAGTATTCAAATTGAGCAATTGATTGGTATCATAACGAAGTATCTCATTATTAACTTCCACCAAGTACATGTTTCATATATTACAATAATTAATTTTAACATCCAATATCATGATTGAGGTATTCTCCGTACTAATCGATGTAACACCTCCTTAGACAAAAATTTGCAAAATATTTTTATAAGAACAATTAATCACACACATTAAAAGTTCCTTAATTTTGATATACATAATTGTAAATGTATAAAATGATATTATATTATTGCTTTACGGTTGGAAGATCTTAATGTTCACATTAAAAACTTTATATATGTATATTGATTATATCAAATATCGACATTCGACATACACGAGGTTGGTCGTGGCAACAAGAACATACAAGTCTCGTGACATACGACAAGTCATCTAATCATATTACAACACATTTACGAGCACATCCACAACGTATACACATAACTAGCGCATTTTAGAACACTAAACTATGCAATCGATACTTGAATAGAATGCCATTGAGTAGAAAAGTGCAAATGCGATATCGATAAAACAAACGTTTGTTGCCAGCTCTCCCGCCTTATACACCATATATAGTTACATTTTGAAGGCTCTCAAGACGCTACTTTGCATTATTATATATAATAATAATAATATAATTATAAACGTGTAAATAAAGTTACTATAGTTAATCGAACGCACGTCTACATTTTATCTCCTCAAGACGTTAGTACGTAAACACTCATTCAAACAGCAAATTTCGACAAGAGAATATCAAAAATAGTGTGTATCGACGGTCATCACCTACATACTGACTAATATCTCTGTAGCCTAATGACACTATTTTAGGTCACTTGAAACATCTTAAGCCAATAATCAGTATTATGTGGACTATTGTTATCAATTTTGAATTTCCAGCCCATTAGCCAGTATTAAACATGTCTTTTAATATTTATAAATCGACCAAACCAAAAAAACTGCTTATCGCCGTAAGTGACAGAATCTAAACATGCTACGGACAAACAGATAGAAACAAACGTCGATTTATAAATATAATTACCAATAGCGATATATTCCGAATACTCCCTAACAAGTATATCTTATTAGCGCAATTTTAAAATACATAATTCCGTATATAATTTTATAATAACGACTTATAAATTTGCTTTTAAAATGGACATGAATAAGAAAAAATATATTGTGTTTAAAATACGAGCAGCGCTTGTGAATAAATTAAATTCAAATTACTTGCAAAGAAAAATAAGAGATCTTTAAATCGCCAAGTGGACATTGACATGGCGTCGTGTGTACGTAGATATTAAACTAAAATCCGCTTTATCCCATAAATTCGTATCAACTAGGCTTAGTCTACACTTTATGTTAAGTAGTACGTGTTTATTAAATTCTTAAGTAAACAATTTCCCACCTAGCGTGTCAAATTAACTAAAAAAGAAAACATGAAATGCTAACCGTAATCGAAAAGTTTTAGATATTGCAAAGAATAGTGTCGGAATAGAAAATATTCAGTCACCGATTAACATTTTGTCTTCGTTCAGTTTTCATTTAATACCTTCTGCGGGTTTGAGAATGACTCAAACTGGCACAAGATCGTCAAATCAAAACTATCTCAAAATTATACTAAAATAAAGAAAAAAAACTAAAAGAGCTATTGCGTTGAAGCTCCACTGGTTTATCGATAAAATACCGATTCTCAAACCACTGACTAGTTGTATCGAGTCGATGAAATAAAAAGAAAGCAAATATATAATGAATGTTAAGTGCGATACATACGATTATATTATATACGTTATTATACTAAGAAATCATAATGTCGTCGCACATTGCACAGCGATAAAATTATTATAAGGTGTAATGTTGCTAAGCTCCCCAATGTCGACAATTCACAGATGTATCGAGTAATCGATTATAGATAGAGTTGTACATTGCTGTTGGAACTCTGATTACAACCAAATGTCAGACTATTCAAAGCACAACCTTCAAATGAGCTTGAATTTACCTTTCGATTAATTCAAGAAGAGTGTTCAAATGAAGAAGTCACATGACCTTATTTGCAAATTCTTAAATTATTTATAACTGAGATCTTTTGAAGTACAATGGTCGATGGTTATGTCCACGTATTTCAATCAAAACTTTTATCATTATATTTTCTCAGCTGTTAAGGAAAATTTTATACAATTCGATAAAAGTAGACATAACTTCCATCAACATTATACTTTGGAGTTAGCAACATTTTTTGCAGTACATTCCTCGTTTATACTGAGATCGATTACCCTCTAATCGAGCGGTTAACTATTTACTAACAGAGGTATTTTTTGTCCATTCGATTGAATTATTTGTAATTTAAATCTAGATGCGCAAAGTGTCCGCACAAGCGCTAATGCCTCACGTTAACTCCTACATTCTTCCTTGAGGTTTATAATAGATGCATTCTATACTTATATCAGATGATCATTACGACGCATGCGCGAGGACGACAGGACAACACTACTTCAGTTATACGCAATCAATTGTCCATCTCACATCAGAGAATTTCAGTCATTACCAAACAATAGCAGATTCGAAACATGAAATGCTATCTCTAGCATCTATTATCTAAAATCCAAAGTCGATGCACGAAATGACAAGTCGACAAAATTTGTCGCAAAATTTTTAAATGGCCTGTCATTCCCTGGACGTGTTTAAAAATGACCGTGTGGGTATGATGTCGCGACACGACGATAAAATACGGTGTATATAGTATAGTTAAATTACAAATAAAACAATATATTTAATATTTAAATTGGGTGTAGATGGAGCAAGAGCCGATACCGTGGCCATCGCCGGTAGTGTGACAGTTTGCGCGCGGATGTCCGCATCATACAAACTATCGGCTGCCGACGTCATTTGCCGTTCGTCTGCAGCGCTGCGTTCAGCTGCGTCCACAGGTCCTTCTTGCACGACTTCGACCTGTCATCACAAACATTATACTCATTATAAGTACTACCAAACACTTTTATTTTATTACATTCAAGACGAAAGTGGAATAACAAGCTTTTGACCAACTGTAACTAATGAAGCGTGATATTGTCGAACAAGAAATATTTCCGATTACAAATTGCTCGAATATCTTTAAAACTAGTTTTGTTGGACCTCCAATAAAACTGTATACTTGCTATTTAAAGGACAGATTATAAAATAGTACAATAGGGTAGTTTCCTATGTTTGATTTTGTACATTATTTTATATGTAACAGAAAATAGTCTAAAAGTGAAATTCATCTGTGAAATCAGCATCGAAATTGGTTGAAATATGAAGAATTTATTCATATTTGAAATATTGTTGTCTGCAAAAGTGGGGACATAGTGGAGATATCGCGTCATCTCTTTCGCATGCAAGCAGCGTTATGGCTTGCGACACTCAGTGACGTCACATTCTGCTGTTTCCGTTATCTGACAGATGCCCCTTCCACCAAACTTCAAAGCTTATTAACTCATTTATTATTGTTTGTATTTTAAAAATTCTTTTTCCTCGATATTTCAGAAGAATAAATTTTTGATAAATGTATTTAAAAAAAGTAGTCAAGTACCCTATTTCGAACATAAGCGAGGTATCAAGCGATTCTCAATTTTAGTAAGTATAAAATAAGGTG
This sequence comes from Sphinx pinastri, assembly GCA_947568825.1. Classification (NCBI taxonomy): domain Eukaryota; kingdom Metazoa; phylum Arthropoda; class Insecta; order Lepidoptera; family Sphingidae; genus Sphinx; species Sphinx pinastri. The sequence goes on along the minus strand of OX387621.1, from coordinate 6,946,097 downwards.
ATGTTTAGTTTAAACTAACATACCTGCGCAAGGACGCGAGCCACTCTTTGAACTGCGTGTTCCCCTCGGGGGTAAGCTGGAACGCCGTGCGAGCTGACAGCACGATGCTCACGAATTCTTCATACTCCATGGCCGTCAAATGGTACAGCTTTTGATGAATGCACTGAATGTACCTAAAGATTAAAGAAATCATATATGATGATGATGTTGTTATCTTTCACCAATAAGAAGCCGCGTTATCCCTGCGGGTATTAATTTTTTATCCCATTAATGCGGGTGGAATCGCTAGCACTAGAAAAGCAATAATCATAATATAACGCACCTTTAAGACGAAAACGACCAAAACATAAAAAATTGTGTTATCGTCATAAAATGACTTAAAACTGGTCCCTTTTTTATGAAAATATAAAAAAAAAGGACCGATATAATAGTTTTGTCCTTTTCCCGCTTGAATATGGCGGTGTTTGAACTATTGTTGTATTGAAAACTTCGTTTTAAGTAATTATATGACGATAGCTCAATTTTCGATTTTTTTGAATTGTGTCGTTTTAGTCCTAAAGGTGCGATAAGTGTGTATCCGGTTTCAAACAGGTCGGAATAATTGTCAACTAGAGATAATATCAGTCCCCACAGTCTGGATTCTGGACTCCATTCCCCTCACCATCAGGTTCAGTGGAGACATTATGGCGTGCCCGTTTAAAAATAACGAGTGTGCTTTAGATCATATGACTGAAGTAAAACTTCTTTAGCTCCATCTATATGTATGTTTATTTATGTATAATATGTACATATATACACTCACGTACAACATATATATACTCGTAACTCTCTCTTTCTACCTTCACTAACTTATATGTCCCTCTCAACTTCCGTTCGCTTCGCCCGATCACACTTTTCGTAACGCTCTCGTCACGCATTCACCAGCTTACTCCTCAAGTGAAGCGTGCGTAAAGAAGTTTAACTCTTTCTACTGGTGGCAGGTCTCTCATATGTAAGAGTCCGTCTGGGTGGGTACCACCGCAATGTCTATTTCTACCGCCAAGCAGCAGTGTGCATGCACTGTTGTGTTTCGGTTTGAAGGACATTGTAGCCAGTGTAACTACTGGATATAATGGGACTTAACATCTTATATCTCAGGATGACGAGCGCAGTGGAATGCCATACAGTAGGTACTTTGTAAGTCAAGTTGCTGAATGGTGTTGCTACTGTTTATGGGTGGTCGTATCGCTTACCATCAAGCGAACGGCATGCTCGTCTAGTCATTAAATGCAATATTATTTTTTTTACATCTGCTGGCACTTCTGCACGAGCGGCGCGAGGGTGCCGCGCATGTGCTGCATGACGAGGTGGTGCGGCCCGCCGCGCGCCAGCCAGTGCGCCGACTCCACGCACAGCTCGTACAGCACGAACGGCGACACCACCGAGTTCACTGCGCACACGCAGAACTGGTGCAGGTACTGCGCGCCCAGCCGCTTCGAGATGCGCATCAGCCACTTCACGTGCTCGCCGTACGGGGGGTTCCTGCGCCGGGGGGTTGTTATCTCGATTAATACACATATAGTCCGCGCGCGAGCTTCCACCTATTTTAAAGAATGTTGAGTCTTAGTTGATATTACGTTATAAATGTCAAAAAATTATTCGTAGATGAATTCAATGCATAATAAATTATACAATAGTTTAGTGCTGATGGTAACTTTAGATTGTAATTTTGTGCTGAGAATGTATATTTTTTATTTTAAGTATAGGCATACACATTTCGTATTTTATTATTTATCATTTATTTTTTGAGGCTACAACCAATGGCCACTCAACCAACTTAAAAAATATATAATGCGGAATGAACTAACACTACGGATTGTGGCTTGGCACTAGACCGTATAATTTAAAGGTGTAAAACAAATGAGTAATATGACATCCACACTAGCGTATTCTCGCGCTAAGGCCAACACTCGTACAAGGAGTGTGCGGGACGGGTGAGCGTCGTGTCCCACCGTCCCGCACACCCAGCGATTACGCTGAGCTCGCGCGCTGTAGATACATATATACATACACACTCACGCCTTTTATCCCCGAAGGGGTAGGCAGGGGCGCAAATAATGCACTCACTTTTCGCCGTACGTATTCCATCCCATGATGTGATAGCGAGCCTATCGCCATATCGGGCACAAATGCCAGACTCCGGGTTGATACTGAATAGAAAAATCCAATATCACTTTGCCCGACCCGGGGATCGAACCCGAGACCTCAGCCTTGCAGTCGTACCGTAATACAACTACGCCACAGAGGCAGTAGATAGTTGAACTAAAATGTAGTCATGATTGATGAGATTACCATATAGGCTAATCGTAATAAAACAGCTCCATACCTGCCAAACTTATTCTGCGGTCGGTCGTCGTGCACGCGGCGCGCCTGCGCCTCGAGCGCGAGCATGCCGACGCGGTAGGCGGACAGCAGCCGCCGCAGCTGCACCTGCTGCCCCGGCGCTGCGGGCGCGCCGCTCGGCCCCGCCGCACTCACCGCCACGTGCGGCGGCGGCAGTGGCGGCAGTGGCGGCAGTGGCGGTAGCGGCGGCGGGATCGGCGTCGCCAACGGCTATAGGATTCAAACCTTTACCAGACATTTTTGTATCACCATCGCAAGGAAAGCGAAGTCGATTGAAGATTAAATGTAACAATAGAAACTGAATTTGATATACTCTTGCGTAGCTTTGCTGTAACAAAAGCAGGACGGGCCAAGCGGCCAAAAATGAAAGGCGTAATCTCTTTTCATATTAATATCAACAACTGGCAAACAGTAGACAATCTTATTAGCTATTTCCAACTAATTTTCGACACCAATCAGTATATTAACTCAGGTATTTCAAAGTCCATCTTTGTGAGGTTTTCGACCAATGGATTACTTTATATTATGTAAAGAATTGATTCAATCTTTTAACTGGCATTAACACGTTTAGCACGCATAAAAATATCGCTGTACTAATATTATATTCGCGAGATTGGTTCGAATTGTGTTCATGTACGCGATATCAAAATGATAAGAAATTGTATTTAGTTCTTACCGCAGAATGTACGCTGACATTAACAGGGATGGGTGGCGGCGGGTGCGTGGGATGCACGGGGTGCGCGGCGTGCGCCGGGTGCGCGGCGTGCGCCACGTGCGGCGCGTGCTGCGGTAGCGCGAGCGGCGCTGGCATCGGCGCGGCGTGCTGTTGGAGCTGCGCGTGCGCGGCGTGCGGCGCGTGCGGCGCGTGCGCAGCGTGCGGCGCGGGCATGGGCGGCGGCGGGTGCGGCGCGCCCGGCGCGGGGCCCACGATGCCGCGCACGAAGTAGGGCGGCAGCGCGTACTGTGGAGGACCATGCGTGCCAGCCGCGGCGCCGTACTACGAAAACATTTTATCATAGCGCTGTTAAAGCACTAGGCACATGAATAAAAAACAATGCCGCATACAACTTAATTTGTGTGTTGCCGACTCAATGCAAAACTGGTAGTTGTCTTTGCGATTGTTACCATTTTTTTTCAGGTTAAGCATTTGATAATGTAAAGGGCGTTTCTTTTTTATCCACTTTATTGCACAGTAGCTAATTACATACCTGCAGCTGATATATGGGCGGAGGATACGGATGGTATGTGAACGGATACGGAACGGCGTACTGTACGGGCACGGCGACGGGCGGCATGGCGCGGTACTGCGGCTCTTCCAACAACTGCTCCGTCTCTTCGTTAGCTTGACGTAAATATAGCTCATGCCAATAACGAGCCACTGTATACAAAACTTCAGGATAAACTCCGCCTCCTGAGGAAAAAGCAATTAAAAGCCTAAGTAAAAATGAACAATCGAATCCTTTTTAACAAAAAACAATATTTATTGAAACTAACATTTTTGTTTAGGTATTACTCACTGAATTTTATAAGTCTCGCAGAACCAAGCCGTATTTTATACTGCGTATAAAATAATTCGTTTCGCACTCAGCATTGAACATTGCTGAATGCTTGTTGTTTCATATACCAAATGAGTAAAGTTTATCTCACGACGTTTTTGAGGGTATGAAGTGTTCAAAATGTGTTATCAAATATTTGTATTTATTAGTTAAACAGAAGTCAGAATGAGCTAATAAACAACTGTAAGGTGGATGAAATCCTCACATTTTATCGAATAATATCAAAAGATCCAAATTCTGATGAACCCGATGTAATCATGGACGTCAGAAGTAGCGGTGATAGTTCACCGCAACATCTCCTGGTCAAATCCCAGAGTTTTCTCGAGAAAAAAATCTTAAAACTATAATGTAATCAAAGTTCATACAAGCCGACACAATTGTGTCATCTGGTAGTGGATAATCATCTCTCGCGATTCGATACTTTATGTGGACTTTACTCCACTTATTAGGTGCAGAAGGGTCACTTTCCGTGCTAGAATAAAAAAAGGTGAATATATACTGTCGCGTTCGCTCTTGGCCGCCTCCTCGACGGTGAGGCAGGCGCGCTCGAGCATGGCGTCGCTCTGCTCCTTGCACTGCAGCACGGCGCGCTGGATCTCGTTGTAGTTGAGCGCGTGCGCGTGCGGCAACACCGACAGCGCCAGCTCCGCCGCCGCGCGCACCGTGCCCACGTCGCGCCCCGACGACGCCTGCGCACACGCACATGCACACGCATCAACACCCGCGCACGCACGCACGCACGCACGCACGCACGCACGCACGCACGCACACGCAACCACCATAGAGTATCCAACAATTTAATAATGATACCTTACGTTTACGCGAATGTTAGACATGAAATTAAACTACTATAACGGATTTTATCGTGGTTTTTTATTTTATTTTTCTTCTACTTTCAATTCAAATTGAAGGCAGATTTGCAACAGTAACTTTTCGGACCACCAACACCTCAGTCCGCTCGTGACCACGAAGTGCTGCAAAGCCTTCGAAACTTCGGGAGAAAAATAAAATAAAAAACCGCGATTTAATCCGTTATAGTAGTTTAATTTCAATATCAAACGATTTGTATTGCCAAGAACAAATATGAATTAATTGTATCAACAAGTCATACAATTTATGCACCATCCACTGCGTGGTGTGTTCGCAAAACGTTTAGTATGTCCATAGTTACTTTATTTTAATGATGATGCTTAAAAATGTCTTGATGGCGCAAATGGGACGATATTAGTCGTAAAAAAATCTATGATTGTAGAAGTACCTTGTCCGCAATGCTAGCAGCTTCTGGCGGAGTTAAATGTCCTTCCCATGCATCTATGAGGAACAATATTGCAGGCGCACCAATATCCATAGCTTGACCTAAAAAAGATATTATATTGGAAATTATTTAATACGAACGAGGAAATAATTCACCGCCTTTTTTACCCGACTACGCTTCAACATACCTGTAATCCAGCTCACGTGAGACGAATATGTGCGGCTGAGCCAATTTGCGCAGACGCAGTTGTGCAGTCCCAGCGCGTACAGACCTAACTGAAACGCTGCCATATGCAAGCCCCTGTAAACATATTTAACAGTGGGGTTAGATAATATGTAAATATTAGGAGAGCTAGATTTTCATGAGGAAATCAGCTATAGTTTGCATGCCGTCTACTAATAACATATTAAACATATTTGCAAAAATTCCATATATCGATACGAATTTTATCGATATTCAGACACAGACATTTGACGCATCACAACTGCATTCTTTAATATAAAAAATATTTACCTATGCGGTCCATGATGTTCTCTGGCGCATGAAGTCTGAGTAAATAGGCTGGTGCTGGAAGAACCGCCTGCTTTGAACAACACTGACTTCGCGAGCTCGAACATAAAATGCGCTGAAGCTTCCGATGGCTGGTTCGGGACGGACGGATACAAACGTTTGCCTTTGTATCTGCACAAAAAAAAAGCTGTAACATTTTGTAATAGTTGGTGGATGTATAAACATAGATATTCTCCTACACAAACCTTGAGTCTTTACTCCTGGCGGCAGTGACGTGCGCGGAGGAATGCGACTGAGAATGCGATCCGTGTGAGTTGTGTCCTGCGTGGGAGCTGTGCGGAGCGTGCGAGCTGTGCGTCACGTGCGACCCGTGCGGGGCGTGCGAGCTGTGCGCCACGTGCGATCCATGCGGGGCGTGCGAGCTGTGCGCCACGTGCGATCCATGCGGTGCGTGCGAGCTGTGCGCCACATGCGAGCTGTGCGCGCCGTGCGGTGCGTGTGAGCTGTGCGCCACGTGCATGCCGTGTTGCATGTGAGTGGGGGGAGACGGACCACCCTCCGATATCGTCAGCCGTTCCATATCGCTCGCCACGAGGCACGGTGCCTGCTGCAACAAAAACATTAGTACATAATTATATTAAAAAAGAATCAACAATACCTGCTACTGGACATATCGATAACTCATTTGGTATCGATACACAATATTTATCGACCCCCAAATCCGAAATATCAGACCAAACTATTGAAAGTGAGTTGATAACTTTGATCCGAGTACTTTGAGTATCAATTATTATTGATTAATCGGCTCAAGTATCGATACTCTCGTAATAATTTGGTAGCGATACAGTGTAGAATAAGGTAGACAGACGACTTCGTTAAGGTCACATGAACTCGTTGGATGCAGGCCGCTTCTAATAGTTTGGTCGGGAAATCTTTAGGGGAGGCCTATGTTCAGCAGTGGACTTCCAGTAGCTGAAGAAGAGTGTCTAGAATATAGTGTGTGGTACCTGTGGCGCGCGGCACGGCGGCGGGTGTGAGTAGTGCAGCGTGTCGGCGCGCGGCATCGACCGCGGGTTGCTGCTGTAGTACAGGCTCACCATCGGACCCTTCGTCAGCTGGTGGATGTCGCGGTCCAGCAACTGAGAACGCCAGATAAGCTAACACGCTTTCATATATACCATTTGGAATACATGATACATAAACGAAAAGAAAACGATCAGTGGTCGATTATAATCGACAATTGTATATTGTTGTATAACTGTGCCGACATAGTTTACGTAGACTTAGATCTATTTAGCCTGTTATACCCCTCTCGATTTACCTCCCCATGACACAGAACACGCGCGACGCGTGTAGCTCGTCTCCCCCGTGAGTCCATCTATACCCAACATACCCTAAGTACACAAAATAAAGCTTAATATTTTTAAGATACAGTCAGAAAATCTACGATTATATGTATAAATAGATAAAGCCGGCTCACGTTAATGTCAAATAGAGTCACCTGTCCATGCATCTGCATAAAACAGAAGAAATGCCTGAAGATTAAGGACATGTCAAATAACATTGCGAGATGTAGAATCAGAATGTAGAATGGCAGCACCCTCACACCCACATTAGGTAGCTTGCCGTTATTTGTCATAAGCGAGGTTTAGATTAGCAAGAAAACTTGCAGATGGCGACTTTTCCAAGCGATTATTACCGTGTATATTAATATTGACGGCAAGCTGAACCGCAACTTTTTAGCTTGCAGGTCTTGCGGCAAGTCGCAAATGTAAACACCTTTTGGGAACTTGTGGCGAGAACTTGCTGTTTATTTTGCTTGCAATTAAGTTTGAACTTAAGTAAAGATGACAGCTGGCGTTAAGTAATTATTATCTTTTTTTAATACGTTCCACAAAGAACCAGCTAAGGTCAAGGAACATGCTGCCAAATCATAAGTAGTATTACCGCTGTCTATTTTTGTTGCCAAACAGCAGTATGCATACACTATAGTGTTCCTGTTTCAAGGCCAGCATAATTACTGGGCATTATGAGACTTAACATCTTATGTCTCGGAATGATGAAAATGAGTGCAAAGTAACATTATATTGGATACGAAAAAATCAGGCAAATGGTTTGACTGCCTTGTCATTCAGTTTTATATAAAGAAAAGTTGCAAGCAATAAATATTCGTTCTGCATTATAATCAGGTTTGTAAGAACTTGCATGAGTTAATTAGGTGGTCACTTGCTAAAGAATGATGCTATAGAAATATTGCCGCTACGGTAGACGCATCTGAATGTTCTTGCGCGATATATTGCTGCAAGAAATTGCTAGTCTAAACTAAGCTTTAAAAACTGAGTTATCCTTTATTAACTGTTCAATAGCGTAGTAGTATTGCGTGCGCGGTACGACTATCGCGCTGAGGTCTCGGGTTCGAACCCCTGGTCGAGCAGTGTATTGTATTTATCTGCTCAGTATCAGCCCTGAGTCTGGAAATATGCACGGTAAATGGAAATAGGCCCGCCCCCTATTACATGGACCTAACATAGCTGGCGAAATGTGGGTGCATTACTCCTCTGCCCATCATAAAGGGAAAAAGGCGAGAGGCTATGTATGTCGAACTAAAAAAAATTGAATAGACAATACCTTGTTCATAATCCTCGACAATTTGACTGGATCATCCTTGTAGTAAGAGAGGAGCGTCAGAGCCAACTCTCCTCTCTGGCGCCTGGTCCCTTCGCATAGCAACGGATGTTCCGCCTCAGACACGTTCGCCTTCAATCCCAAAGCCGCCACGGCAGCCTCAAATCCTAATAGTTCATCGGATGGCAACCTCGCCTAAAAATATTAATAGTCTTTTATAAACCTGGTAAATACATAATCGTAATCCTTACTAATATTATAAATGCGAAAGTAACTCGTGTCTGTCTGTCGCGCTTTCACGCCCAAACTACTGAACCGATTTAAATGAAATTTGGTACACAGACAGTCTAGAGCCTGAGAAAGGACATAGGCTACTTTTTAATGCGAAAAAAGGGTTGTAAGGGGTTGATAGGGGGGATGAAAAGTTGTATGGAAGTATCGTCATTTTTAGATCTAGAAGCTTGAAACTTATTTTTTGGGCTGTTGTTTCGATATAAATAAATATGACATTCAAAGTTTGTAGAAGTTGTTACCCTTTATCCCGGGAAAATATAAAGCGGGACTTATATCCCGGAAAAACTTTTTAACGCGGGCGGAGAATCGGGCAAAAGATAGTACGTATATAAATTATACTTACGTTGTATCTACTCTCCTTCTCATTAGCTGAGAGCACGAGGACGTCGAACAGGAAACTTGCAAGCGCGATTGGTAGTAGAGCAGGGCCGCGGTGCCTTAACGGAAAAAAAATATCAAAAAGAGAGCCTGAAAAGCCTGTATTATGTTAATTCAAGATTCGGAGCTTTTTGTGCCCTTCATCAAGATTTATTCAGCGGTAAATGCATTTAATAGGGTAGTTTCCTATGTTTGCTTTTGTACATTATTTTAGATGTAAAAATAAATAATACGCAAAATAAATTCTTCTGTGAAATCAGCATCAAAATCGATTGAAAAATAAAGCAATTATTCAATTTTGAAATAATCTTGTGAGCAAAAGTGGGGGCGTGACGGGGATATCGCGATATCTTTTTCGCACGCAGGCAGCGTTATGGCCGACGGCGCTTGGTGACGTCACAACCTAGTATTGCTGTTATTTGACAGCTACCCCTTCCACCAAATTTCAAAGCTTTATAACTGACTTACTATTGCGCCAATTTTAAAAATTCTTTTTCCATTTGATTTTTACATACATACATTTTTCATAATTCTATTTTTAAAAAAGTAGTCACCTGTAAAAAAAAAATATTAGTATCATTTATATTAGTAGGATAGTACCTTAGTGTGCCATCTTTTAACTGTTCAGCCTTCTCCCGTGCCAAAGCCAGCTGGTCGGCACCAGTGGGTAATCTCTTTAGTAATGCAACTAGTTCAGTTTCTTGGTTGTTGAGTTTCACTTCCAAAGCCTTTGTACTCGCTGGCGGACGCGCAATCTCGAGCGCGAACAAACCGACGCGGAAAGCGAGTTCATGGTGTTCGCTGAACTCGGCCAATACCTACGTGTGGAAGATCGAGTGAAGATAGATTTTCTAATTGGTATAGTATGAAATAAGATAACAAATATTATCGATACGCAAAACTGATCGCTTCATTGCACTATAACACAGAAGTGCCACGCCATTTCTGAATACAATCTGTTTTTTGGTGATCTGTGTTTTGTCTGGTATCAAGTGTTGCATCTGTTCAATTTCTAAGGTTGTATACAGGTGAATTTTTCAAATGGGCGTGGATGGCGAAATCCGAAATTATGAGGAATAGCTTAAAAATGCTCAAGAGTTTTGATGCCGATTTTTATGTAAGTTAAAACAGCAACTTTGAATATTCAATAAATTAATATCTCTACCCAGGAATTGATCCCATTAATTATGAAAAAAAAACAATATATTTGTATTAGGATAACATTTTGTGAATTTAGGATGTATGGCAAACTAATTAAAAGAGCATATTTTTAAGAAAATACTATTTTGATTGAACACGTTGATTTACCTAAAATCTAATTTTGCAGTTTTAGTTTTCATCATAATCGAGCCACACTGTTTTGAGCATTTCTCGATGTTTCTCACAGTTTTGGATTTCGTCGTCCACGCCCACTTGCAAAATACACCCTGTATATAAGAGAAGTGATTAGTGACTGACCGTGCATAGGAATGCGCACTTAGCGAGCGTGGCGGAGGCGAGGCACGACAGGCGGTGGGTCGCGGCGCACAGGCGCGGCGGCGGCGCGTGCTTGCGGCGCAGGCGGCGCGCGTCCGCGTGCGGCGCGTGCAGTGCCGGCGGCCGCGCCAGCAGCTCGCGCGCCAGCAGCTCGCCCAGCGCGCTCGCCTCGCGCGCGTGCCCGTGCGCGTGCAGCCCCTCGGCGCGCGCGAACGACACCTCCCACCCGCACAGCGGCCCGCCGCCGCACGATGTCGCACCGCTGCCGCCTACGCCCTCGTCCTTGCAACAACAGTTTCATGCTCAATCAAATTATTCAATGAGTAAAATACTTAAAACACACGAAAATCTACGAAAGAAAGAATACAAATTACATTTTTAAATTAACTACTAATTTCATTAATGTCGACAACTATTGTTCTTACAAACTAACCGGGCCCATTCCGTCTTGGTGTATAGCGCGACGTGCGGCGGCTGTGTCGTAATAGTAAAGCTGGCACTCGTCGTCGGACACGGACTCGTCGTGCGACACGCGACGCGTCGCGTCGTCGGACGAGACACCCGGCGAGCTCGACGAGTGCGAGTCGGTGTCGGCGCCGCTCACTTGCAGGATCTCTTCCTCGTTCTCACAAAAGCCTATATCGGTGATACAAGTAATAATTCAACTGCAGCGTTAGTAAACACGTATGGCGTATGCTACTACAAAAGCTACATATGGGTAGTTAGGGAAGCACGTCCAGCATGCAGCATGACAGGCCATACTGTGTTTTCCAAATAATAAAATACATATATTATAATTACTATAAGTAGCAAAACGTTGGTTATAAAAAATATTGCAAAATGCGATAGACTTGCGTCTTTGTCATTTTCGTACGTCCTTATTTCCCACAATGTTATTATTATTATAATATTATTAGTATTATAATTAACCAATTAACTATTCTATTACTCCGATTTTCGATGTATGCTAGTTGTTAGCTTAATAAGAAATAGTTCAAATACCAACCTTCAGAAGACACACTGGAATGGTTGCCGTCATTGGGTCCAGGATCGCGGTTCGCATCGCTTGGGCCCTCTCCTGCGCCGCAATGCTACAAAAATAACACAAGCTTAGTATGAATATTATGTTCGTTTATTACAAAAAATCGTTGACTGCAATAAAGGCGCAATTCAGTTTATATAATAGATGAATTCATCTCTATAAGTTCTCTATTATGTAAAAACTCACGGCTATTGTCTTTTTTTCTGTTAATGTAATCTTGCAATAATACCGCTACAATTAATGTATAAATACTATTATTTACATGTATACCCACTTGATTCGATGGTCCCGGTATAGCCAAATCGACATTGAGCCGACTGTTTCTATGGATTAAATTGCGGTGTGCAATAAGATTTGGGTCTGGATTAGTCAGTCGATAGCTTAGCGACATTTCATTATTTAGAACCGCCTTCGATGAGTTCACCTGGAAAACGGAAATCTTGGGTAAATTCAAAATCCAGCCGGCGTAAATGGTTAATTTAGAATCATATTTTTATTATTTTCTATTCATCCAATTTGAACTGCACGAAAACGCTGCGATACTTATTACAAGGTCTTGAAACAATTAGACAAAATACAATAAATAAACAATTATATACGTCAAGGAACTAACAGCGTGTAAGTAATTTTTTACTAATTTGATATATCGCACCTTTAGGACGAAAACGACACAATTACAAAAAAAAACAAAAATTGGATTATTGTCATGAAATTACTTAAAACTGGTCCCTTTTTTATGAAAATACTAGCTGTTGCCCGCGGCTCCGCCCGCGTGAATGAGTTTTCCCGGTATAAAAGTCCCGCTTTATGTTAATCCAGGACATAATCTACCCGTGTCCCAAATTTCATCGGAATCGAAAAGTTATTAAATTACTAAAATGGCTATTAAAAAATAGGGGTTGATCGCAGAGGGTTGAAAATTTAGGGTTGTATGTATTTTTTAATGCCCTATTATAGAAAAATAAAAACAAAAAATTTTGTCCAAAAATTTAAAAGAAAATGTTAAGGGTGAACAACCCTTATCACTTAGGGGGATGAAAAATAGATAACAACCTATTCTCAGACCTACCAAGTGTGAATATAAAATTTCACCAAAATCGGTTCAGCCGTTTCGGAGGAGTACGGGAACGAACATTGTGACACGAGAATTTTATATATAAGAATAATAATAAAAAAGGGACCGATATAATAGTTTTGTCCTTTTCCCGCTTGAATATGGCGGTATTTGAACTAGAAAGAAAGAAAGACTATTGTTGTATTGAAAATTTCGTTTTAAGTAATTTTATGACGATAACTCAATTTTCGAATTTTTTGAATTGTGTCATTTTCGTCCTAAAGGTGCGATATCTTGAAAGTAATTTTACACTCAAAACTAGCTAAATCATAATACTTCAACACAAAAAACTTACCTGATGCACGATGTCATTTTGCTTGTCGGAATGTCTGAAGATGGTGAACGGGCTGTGGTACATTGGGTTCAGATCCTTGGTATACGTGACGCCCGGGATCTGATAATCGTCCCACTCCAAGAAGCACGCCTCCATGGCCGGGTGGAATCCGGGAAACACCTCGTTTTCACTGATGCCGTTGATGTACGGAGGATGGGAATGCGGGCGAGCGTGTCGCGAGTGAGACGATGCCATGTTGTGATTGTTGCGGTTCTTTGCAACCTGATAAATTAAAACACGCTTAAAACATGACAGTTCATTATCAAAGGGATATAATGAACCAATGCCATGCTATTCCAGTTATGAATTATTAGTCAAACTGTACAGTCAGCAGCATAAGTAGATGAACAAATTCAAAACTTCAAATTGCCTACACACTTTTGTGTTCTTACTAATCTCTTTTTTCTCTTCACAAAAATAAAATAAAAGACATTTACTTTACTTCAAACGAAGAAAAAATTGTTTCAGTTTAACTTAACGCGTATATGGGCGATTTGAAATTTTGATTTTGTACAGTTACTTATGCTGCTGACGGTACATATTGTTCGATTCACTCTTCGTGGCGGCTGTGAACCGCGCAACTATAATCAAGTCGACAATATATTTAGGTTCACCTAAAATTTCTATAATTATAATTTTTAAATCTAAAATTCGAAAGTTATGAAATACTATTTTGTATTGAAATGGTTTTACAAAAACAATCATATTATTAATATTAGGTCCTTACATATGAAATTGGAGTTTTATAAATATCTCCCCTTTGGTTAAGAATTCCGTCTGTTGTGCAGTGTGCTTTTTTTATTATTGCATTGAATGACGAGACGAGCCTGCCGTTCGCCTGGTGGTAAGCGATACGACCACCCATAAACAGTAGCAACACCATCCAGCACCTTGAGTTACAAAGCACTGTGTGGCATTCCACTGCGCTCGTCATCCTGAGACATAAGATGTTAAGTCTCATTATGTCCAATAGTTATACTGGCTACAATGTCCTTCAAACCGAAACACAACAGTGCATGCACACTGTTGCTTGGCGGTAGAAATAGACATTGCGGTGGTACCCACCCAGACGGCCTCTTACATAATGAGAGACCTACCACCAGTAGTGTGTGTCTTGTTTCAAGATTTTTACATTCCCAATTTTGCTTCAAGTGGATTAAAACAGTTTTATCACTCACACCGAAGCCTGCAGCTGACTCTAAAGTGGTTTGCGATGGATCCGCTTCCACAATAGCCTTTAATTCCTCATTATCCACCTTGGTCTCCGGCCGTCCACGAGGCTTGTTCTGAAGATCAAAATTTCCCGAACGAAGACGTTGGAACCAAAAACTTACCGTGTTTTCTTTTGCGTCACCAGCGCCATACGCATCGTTAATCCTTCGAGCTGTTTCTGCAGGACTGTTACCACGGTGGAACTCATAATCGTAAATATAGCGATATTTCATGTTTACCATTGTGCGATATGAAAGACGTATCAGGAAAAAACAAATAAACTGTTTCCGAAACTCAAATGTACCAGTTAAATGCATTTATATTTTTTTATTTGGAATTCTTAACCAAAGGGGAGATATTTCAGATCAAAGTGGCTAGTACGACAGAACACCAAATTGAAAATTCATTATGTAAGGACCTAATAAATACAAAATCAGCCCCCTTATTCTCTATGACAGTGTTAACTCGTAACGCGGTTACGTTAACTTCGTGTAATTAACGATAAATGGTATTCTGTATGCCAATTTCCATGGTGTTAAACGCGATGAGTTACGACAAATAAGGTGACAGCAAATATCAACTTACCTTGTCTAGAACTTTCGTGTGCCACTGAGCAAATTGTTCGTGCAACGTGTCGCGTTCATGAGGCGCTAGAGCAGGGTTCAGCGCGGCCAGACGCCACAGCACCACCACCTGTCAGATACGTACTATGCATCATTACCATATTTGCTATACCACTAGCAAATATGGTAATGATGATATTTATATCCGTCCGCATGGCGACCGTACACAAGATGTAACACCCGCAATTGTGTTCCACGTGTGTCGCGTTCCGGGATTAGTCTACATACAGCGACCATATAGCCTCTAGACGTCTAATGACAGGCGACCGGTTTCGGGCAACACATCTGACTAATAGATCACATGTAGATTGTCGTTCAATATCTTCAAGTCAGTTGCGACGACATCTATGAGCCGTAAACACTGCCATATTATTGATTTAATAAATATCATAATCGTGTAAAAACAAACAGACTTCGGCTCTTCAGAAAAATAGCATTCGTTTTGATATTTATTTCAATAATTTTACTTAATCAATTAATTTTGAAAAATTATAGAAATTCATCTTATACCGGCCATTACGTGTTTAAAATTTGAGCATTGAGGCCCGTCACTGTCAAATTATATTTGTATTTCTTTCTAACTTAAGTGCATTTTACGCTATCTCTATTGCTTAGCTGTTTAGCATTACATGACAAGAGACGCAACCAATAAAAATAGTGTTTCTATGGCTACGTAAATCGTAATGATGTTGGCACAGCCAATCGTAATGCAGTACCCCGCTTCCTCAAACCTCAGGTAGTTGACAGAATTTATTTGAAGAAAAATATTGAGCATTATGTGTCTAGGGGTTATATAGTCGCTGCCTACATATATCCGATTTCAAACAGACCGGCATAATTGTATCGACTGGGGAGGAAGGGAAAGAACAGGAAAATACGCTGTGGGCTTAGAATGTGGCAAAAAAACACGGCACGACTACGTGTCGTTTTACTAGGATTGGTTGTGAGACTAACACGTGACTGACGTATTGGTCTCTCGATCAATCAAAATTAAACGACATCGTCTTACGAGTTGCGTTTTTGCCACATTCTGAGCCCATTGAGTTGTCTGTCAACGTTCACTAGTTAGACAGGCACTGCAAGAATAAGAAGAAGAGAGATAATCCGTCTCTCGTCAGTCGATACTCTATCTTGATCCCAATCCATTTACGATAGGGAACGTACACGTCGTAAGCTCTGCCATCTGGTGGCGCAATTGGACTCTTTTTCAGCCCATCGATACTTGGCATTGACGTAAAACTTTCATATTGAAATGATGAAAAATAACATTTAATTGGTTGATAATGTATTGCTATGTATCTGGATGCTGCAAAATATAAAAGTAAACAAATCAATTGGTGTGAAATTCTATTATATTCCCAAGAATAGTACCTAAGTACTTACATTCCAGGGTTATGTGAAAATCGACAAAAATAATAAAAGCTGTATAAAACATACATAATTATGAGTTCCAAAAGCATTGAGAAATGTCTCATTACGTAATTTATAAAAATAAAGATGTTTTGAAGATAATATTCAATACAAACAAATCTGTAATTAAGGGAACATAGCCTCCTAATTTTGCTTCAATAACATGAAAATAACTAGCTCCCATCTAAAAAAGCTTATTCTGGCCACGCTAGGTATCAATATTATTCAGCCGGAACGCATATTTCATAATTTTTGTCACAATAAAAATAAATTATAGCTTTGAAAAGTTCCTTTTTTATCCACATGTGGCTCTTGTGTCGATTTTGTGCTGCCCCCTATAGTTCGTGCACGTTCCCTATACGGTGTAGTGAAGTCGCTTCCCAGAGCCATATAAAAAAAAACCGCCGCCAATCACCACCAAAAACCAAAAAAATATTTACCATTACCTACATAGAGCGAAATCAAACGCAAAGCTCAAGACCGATCGAAATCGAGAGTCACTGTGAAAGCCCTCTGCCCCATCCAGGGGACATAGGACCTTAATGATGAATGAATGATGACCCACATACAGGTTACCAATTCTGGAGGTTTTTTTTTAAATTAAAATTAAATATTTCCATCTTTATTTTCACATATTTGTTCATGTATTTATATAGCTTAGCTGGCAATTTTAATTTGTCACGAAAATTGGTAACCAGTGTACAGTAGGTAAAATTAAATTATTTTTTGGGTTTTTTGTGGTTTTTGAAAACATTATTTTTTTTGTTAAAAATTTTTTTTTTTATTAAGCAAACCAAACGCAAAAAATCGCTGAAAAACTCACAGGAACGCAATATTCTCAATTTAATTTACTTGAAAGACATACTAATATTGAAACACAGGGAAACTGGTTCCTTATAACAAATCTTATGGGCCGACACGGACCACTTCACATAACATGGGGAGATGCGACTGGCTTGAAACATATTAGTTTAGTACGATTTCAAATGAAGACAAAAGTATTGTTATCCGCTATCTTTGAAAATAGTCACACTTTTGAAAATAGTCGCAACGGATACATCGCAATAACTCTCTTCCCACGACGTGTGGATACGAGATGGCCTCCCCTAAAGATTCTCAGACCAACCTGTTATAAGCGGCCTGCATCCAGCGAATTCCTGCGACATTTACCAGGTCGTCAGTTCACCTTGTAGGTGGGCGTCCAACGCTGAGCTTGCCGGTAGTGCTACGAGCTATGTGCCCTGCCCACTGCCGTGGCTATGTTCAGCAGTGGACTTCCAAATGCTGAAGATGATGATGTATTTATTGGTCTTAATATCTTCCGCATAAAATTCGGAAACATATACCTGACACTTATACACTCTTCATTGGCAGTTGTGATCAAACCAGCACATACCAAAAAGCATGTACCTATTAAATGTTTAAAAATATGAATGGGTTATGACCTCTAGTAGTATGCGTGTTAATTTGCTATGTTGATTACTTATCAACACATACTAAAATACTTACATAGTATAAAACAAAGTGTCCCGCCAGCTCTGTGCGCGATAAACTCAAAAACAAGCGAACGGATTTCGATGAAGTTTGGTACGGAGATAGTTTGAGACCCTAGGAAGGTTTTAGGGTACTTTTTTTTATTACAATTAATTTTACTGGACAGTCACTTTCTGCTTGGCCTGTTGCTTCACCTTTAGGCGCAATTGGGCAGCGATTCTGTCCAAGTCACGTCTGCCCTGGACGGTGAGAATACTTTCTATTCCGGATTTTTTTCTATTTTTTTTTTCTATTCCGGAAAAACTGTTTCAGGCGGGCAAAAGCTAGTGAGAATATACATAAGCCTGACCTCGTCGCAGAGCGAGGAGCAGGCGTGCTGCGCGGCGGAGTTGCCCGTGCCGCCGGCGTGCTTGCCGCCGCTGCTGCCCCACGCCACCAGCGCCGCCTTCGTGTTGTACCACCATATTATGATCTACGAACACACACACACCCGTTTCACCACAGGTGAATATAACTTATGTAAGTTTACACTAGATAGATAGATAACTCTTTATTGAACACCACACAGGTAAGAGAAAAAACAAACAAACATACTTAATAATTATAGATAGTGTAACAATAGTAGCAAGTTTTCACAGCAATATATTGCGCAAGAACTTATAGGTGCGTTTACACTACAGGAAGTCAGAATGCCGTGATTGTTTAAACGGTAAATATTGCTTACGAAAGTCATCTTCTGCAAGTTTTCTTGTTAATCTAAACCTCACTTAAGGAGGCAAAATTTAAAAGCTTTACATGAACATATTCATACCTATAGATACTTACTACTACTTACTTACCTGTATTTCTCACCTAAAGGCCATGGTGGTTAAACTTTTCGTAAATTTGCAACACAAGGTGAAAACGAAACAAGATAAAAAACGCATTGAAGCGTGGGCAGATGTTCTCTGCAATGTAAATTCTATTTTTCTATCATTAAAATATATCACTCCAATACAACATAATAACATTATTTTTCTTAATTAATTGACAACAAATTTCTATAAACGATCCCAAATCCTTATTGCGGATAAACGATACAAATAAAACTTTAATCTGATTGATCTAATTCTCCGTCGATCCAAAAGTAGTTGAATCGTTCATTGCATAGTAAATCAAACAAACCTGTTCGCATGCCATCACTTCTTCGGTGATAATCTCGAGCAGTGGTATGGCGTTCCTATCGTTCCGTTTGTACATCTCCCTCACAATCGAGAGGAGATTCCACATTCCCTCGGGCTCCCTGCCGCGCAACGGCCTCAGTAATGAGGACCACTCCGCCGCGGCCGGCGGTGCGCTTGTACTGAGATAGTTCACATCACTAAAAACGAACATGGCGCTTTAAAATATAACTTTAACGTTTAGATCGCTTCATTGGACGTTCTTCTGCAGTAATAGGCCATTTTACTCATATTGTTTTGTAATGTTAATCAAAAATTTAATTTATTTAAAATGTAACACCCAAAACACGATTAAAATCTGGCAAAAATTCAACAAGATATAAACCTTTGACATCTGATGGAAAATCATGGCAAATGACAAAAACGAAAAAGAGACACAATGATATCTAGTTGACGTCATCAGGCATTACGATGCGCGCGAAAGAATGAGTTAGCCCGCTAACCCGTCCCCACTACGCGCACATAGCATAATTTGAAATATGAATTACTACATGCCATTTCGTAACACAATTTTATTGCTGATTTACCGAAAGGGATTCTTTTTCGTATTATTTGCTACTAGATTTCTGCTCGCGGCTCCGCCCGCTGAAAAAGTTTTTCCAGGATAAAAATATTTTCCCGGGATAAAAAGTAGCCTATAGCACTCAGGAGTAATGTAGCTTCTAATTGGTGAAAGAATTTTCAAAATCAGTCAAGTTTTTTTTTTATTTTATCCATTACAAACAAACAATCAAATCTTTCCTCTTTATAATATTATTATTTGCTAAAACCTATGAAATAATTGTCAAAATCGAACATAGTGAAAATACCCTATTGTCGACTAATGTCATCGGTATATTATTACGGCGTATTGACGTCACAAATTTTCCATGGCTTATATTGTACATAAATGGTAAGAAGTTATATTTTTCATATTCAAGATAGGTAAGTCAGAAATAATAATATAATAATAATACCAGCCCTATACAGGGCTACTTTTATTTAATACTAAATACTGCCCACTGCTGAGCACGGGCCTCCTCTACTACTGAGAGGGGTTAGGCCTTAGTCCACCACGCTGGCCTAGTTCGGGTTGGCAGACTTCACATACCCACGCAACTCTTATGGAGAATTCTCATGTAACAACGTCAGAAATAATTACAATAAATCACGCGACTGAAGATCAAAGACGTCAATGCATCCTAATTTGATGAGGGCTTAAACAAGCTTGCATTTCGATACTATAGCTGTGGCGTAACATTCAGCGAATTTGCATCCTCAGTAAAATTATTTGCGAGCCAGAGAGCAAGAGGATCAGCTATTGGTAAGAGACCACGTCGATTTTACGACAGGTTGCAGGCCTTATGGGTTACCGGCTAGTAAAATAAGTTTAAACTCAATGAAAGAAGTCAGGTAACTATCATCCAAAAGTGAACTTTTGAGTCACAAACGTGCATCGTGTGGCCAATTCAGAGCAAATACAAATATAAAAAAAAATTATTTCGACCATACCGCAACAACAGTACACACGAATGAAATTAATATATATCAATCAGTTATTCTAACATAAGGCTAAGTTTACGACTGAATGTTAAAAAAATACTGTCACTAATACAAGGCTACAAAAGCTGACTGCTACACAACACTTTTCATCTCGGGACCTGACAGCCCAGTTTTGAGCCAAAGTTAGTACACAAGGAAAGAATAAGCCACATTTAGAGTTTAAATTAAACTTACAGACACGTCATTTCCAATTTCACAAAGCCTGAAAAAAATAACCAATCAAACTAAAATCCTTACCTGAACACAATAGGAGCCGGAACGCAAAACTTGACCAGTATCTTATTGATGTTGTTGTGCAACGTTTTCTCGTCCAGGAACCATGATGTGTATTCGTATGCCGACGCACCCGCTGTAGGATCGGGCGCGCCACAGGTCGTGTTAATCTGGTTGGGCTGAGCTGACAGCAGCTCGTCCAAGATACGCTGAGCCGTTGGCAAAACCTGCCGCGGTAGCTCTGATATGAGGTATTGTGCGAACTTCTGTAGCTGGTCTCGCCGTAATCTTTGAAGAGACTCTGATACCGGCGCACGGAGACATACTTGTGTTGGCTGTTGTTACAAAAAAAAGGTATATTATTTTCTTAATAATTTTCATTTTATGTTATTGTCAGATTGAATAATTATTACTCATACCTAATATTATAAACGCGAAAGATTGTAAGAATTGATGTATGTTTGTCACTCTTTCACGCAAAAACTACTGAACGGATTTCGATGAAATTTGGCAGACGGGTAGATCATGTCCGGGATTAACACATAGGCTACTTTTTATCCCGGAAAAATATAAAGCGGGACTTTTATCCCGGGAAAACTTATTCACGCGGGCGGAGCCGCGGGCAAAAGCTAGTTACTCATAATGTTGGAAAATTATTCTATGAAATTGTATATATTATAATGAAGTTGAGTCATGATTTATGATGATCATTGACCTCAACTTACAGCTGCACAGCAATTAAATGTCATAATTGCAATACGTAATTTATTTTATGACGATAAATTTCAAGCCTGGTTAAATTCGTAACATTAACTTTTGACTCTGCATATTTTTACTAGTGGTAGGTCTCTCATATGAGTCCGTCTGGGTGGGTACCACCGCAATGTCTATTTCTACCGCCAAGCAGCAGTGTACATGCCCTGTTGTGTTTCGGTTGAAGGACATTGTAGCCAGTGTAACTACTGGACATAATGAGACTTAACATCTTATGTCTCAGGATGACAAGCGCAGTGGAATGCCACGCAGTACTTTGTAACTCAAGGTGCTGGGTGGTGTTGGTACTGTTTATGGGTGGTCGTATCGCTTACCATCAGGCGAACGTCATGCTCGTCTCGTCATTCAATGGACTTAAAAAAAAACAAAGAATATAATGATTTTTTCCTGGAAGTTTTCACAAAAGACGAAAGATACTAAATAATATAATATGTCTAGTACATTTTTTATATATCATACTAGTCAGCTAAAAATGAAAATATTTCTCAATTGATCACCATAATATCATAGCAAAATAGACAGTGTATCTTTTACATTATTTAATGTGTGGCATTTACTCAGATGTCGCAAAAAAGGTTTCAGTTACTATATTTAAATAAGTAATTTTATTATTTACATAGAATATGTCAATATTATACTTACTAAATGAATTCGGTACAAGCAAACAGCTACAATATGTGAACACCAATGAGCAGTAGATGAGCATGTGCAGTTACAGGACGATATCTTCTGCCTATCAAATGTTACTGCGACATTGAACTGGGCGCGGGGCATGCTGAGCACCACCCCAGCTGACAAGTGGAAGCCTGTCGAACAACATATTCTTTACAACTATCATTACAAGGAAAAGTAAATGCAAATAGTCTGTTCAGGAAAGGAATAAAGGAAACTAAATATGTATCCACTATTCAATTGTCTATAATTGTATTAATTAGCATCTGTTGGTGCCTGAACAAATGCTTTTTTTTACCTTCTATCTGATATCTATTCTTAGCAGTAGATATTAACAGTATCCGGGTTGCAGCAATGATAAATAGGGTTTACATAATAATAAAATTTGTACCATAATGATATCATTCTAATATCCTTTATAAATGCCAATCATAATTTTTTGTTACAAATATTCAAAATAAAATATTTACAAGACATCTTACAATGTGGAAAAATATGACATTATTTAAATATCAATGCCACTTACCAATTTGCAAGACATCTTTGACAGCCCTGTCTCTGAACAAATGTTCTCCTCTCTGAAACTCATCGGCCGATCCGTTAGCCAAGCACGAGTACAGCCGTATGTCATCTTCACTATCAGGAAAACTCCAAAACGCAATCTGTAGCTGCAACTGTTCTGGTACTGGCGGGTACACATGCTCAACTAGTTCGAATGGTATGTGAGATGCAACACATTTAGCAGCTAGTTCACTTAACGTTGATACAGTCTTATCTTCTGAAAGCAATGAACTGTATTGTACAAACTGAAGAAGATAAAAAAATTGTGGCACAATTAAAATAAGAACAGCAAAGCTTTCAGTATTGTAACATGTATGCAGTCCATCTGTAAAAACTACTTCAGTTTGGATTTAACTGATAAGGGAAAATTTATTGTATAATTATATCATTGAGTTAGCCCAGCTATTGCCATCGCTGTCTATGTGTGATTTTAGTTTGTTTCTATACAAAGCTTGCCTGGACGAGATAAGACCGCCCATTGTACACCAAATATTTAAAGAAATCACATCATAAAAGTTATTTGTTCTTGTTTTAAAAAACAACAAACAAATGACGTGTGTCGGACTCGTGTACTGAGGGTTTCGTACAAACTCGTAGGTAAGGTATCTAAGTATAATTTAAGTTCAATTAATCAAATAAACAAATTAATCAAATTTAAAAATTTACTAATAGTAAATTCGCTTTTTTTGTTGTTAAAGTGCATATTTGCAGTTTTCAGATTTTTCCTTTACATATGCAGTAAGACCTTGCTTCTTGCCAAATTTCATGCTTTTGGGTCAGCGAGAAGTATCTATAGGTTTTGATTCCCTTGCGAAATTTAAAATTATGCAGCATAAATGGTCATATCTTTTGATGACATTTACTAGCAAGTTTGATATTTTTCACAGCTGGAAGAGACTAGACTGAAGCATTTGATATAAATTTCAACTTGATATCTCTATGCCTTCATGAGAAAAAATATTCAACAAACAAACAGACTGACAACAAAGTGATCCTATAAGGGTTCCCTTTTTTCCTTTTGAGGTATGGAACCCCAAAAATTGTTAAAATAAAGATTATTTTAGTATGAAGGTGCCAGGTAGACTAGGAATTAATAAGCTGATTGAAATAAAGTTATAAGAATATTGCAATAGTCATATTTTTAATGAGCAGGGCTAGTTTTGTGGCCATGCTCTACATGGGTAAACTGCTATCCAACTGAAATTACAATGTTAACCTAAATAATGTAATATTTATAGATTGAATAAACAATTTCCTCCCATTAGGCTGTGAAAGGGGTTCGCAGTAAAATTACAACTAAACTTAACACATTTTGCTTATTAATTGTACTTAGTTCACTACTACTTCATAAAGTTCATTGAACGTCACCCATTACAAAAGTATGTATAAGAGGAATTGTTTCATTGTTATTATATAAACCTCCTCTAAATTCACATCACATGATACCACCAACATGATTTAATAAACTTAGTGGTTTTGTGAAAATAAAATAAAAAAAAAAACATGAAAAGGTAATAACAACCAATAAAGCTTAGCAGACAAGCATACTATACATAAACCAATGACACAGAATACCAATAGAAAATAGACAAACTTACAAAATTATAATGAAAGATAAAATGTTAGCTGCATTGCATTTATTCTATAGTAGAACAAAGCAATTGTGACAACAATAAACTTTATTTTGTAACATAGGTTTGATATGCTGAAATATTGTCAACACTCTTAAAAAGGTACCTAATAATTAAATCTACTCATAAAAATACAGTGAAAGTTGTGAAAGTAAGGAAAAATAAAACTTTCCCATTCAATATAACACTTGTGAATGAAAAGCAAATAAATTAAACAAAAGATTACAACAAAGACACAAAATGCAGAGATTTGTAACCAAAGAAACTTCTGTTAGTATCATCAAAGGTAAATGACTTCAAAGCACCTGTTATTACCAACAGCACACAAGGCATTCATCTTATGTGTGTATTACCAACTAAACTTTCGTTAAAAATAGAATTTTAGCAGGATTATTTACAAATGATGACACAAAAACATATCATTAATGTACGAAAATACATGCAATAGACGAAAATAATTATTATAAAGACTCTTTCGATAGTCCGAAACAAAGGATCAGCTGTGTTCATTTACCTTGAACGGTCTTTTTTGTAGAGCGGATTCCAAAAGAATTCTGCAAGTTCGGTCTTTTCCAGCCTCGCCAGTTGTTACAAAGGCTTTCGGGCTCCGAACTCCAGCTGCAGAGCGAGTCCTCTTCGAATCGTTCAGAGTCCTCGAAACTGAAATGGTCACCCTCTTCCCAATCGAGAAGGGGAGACCCCACGTCAACAGGGGCGGCTTGTCGTCCGCCTTTTCCATTGCTGCCTGATGCCCCCGCCACTTTAGCAAGTTAAGCTGCAATAGTACTCAATAAAATTCGCTGGCTCACCACAAAGCGAATTACCACAGGGGGTATCCACTGTCACTAAATCAGCATAACTCCTTTGTGTACGATGCCTTTATGTCACTGAATAAAAAACCTCCGTGTAAGGATGGAAAATAATTAAATACATCACCAAACGCAAAGCTTCCTATTCTGAAATCAACTGATCTAAATAAATCCCCATTCAGCACAATAACAAATATGGCCGAACAACGTCCCGTCTCTATCTATCTATATTCTATATCTATACATACATACATATCTATATAGAACAATTTGGTAGATAAGTACCTATTTGGTGTTATACATAAAAGCCTACGTAATACCTACTAGTATGAGACAAGAAAACCATGAACAAAAATAAAATATAATATGTTATTGTCGTAATGTTAATTTATTATTTTTTATTAATATGAAATTCATAAAAACATTTAAGAAAAATCATGAAAAATAAAAAAAAAACGGGTTTCTTTATTCTTTGTAGTCTATTCACGACTATTCAGCATTTCAGTAGTAATATAAATTCTCTTTGAGTCTATTCTTTTATGCAGTACATATATCAAAGCACTAGATGGCAGTAATTACAAACTATTCACGAATTTTCTAAATATAGATGTCGGTAAATTATTATTATATTTTTTCTGGATCTTAATTTATAGATGCACCACAGAAATCTTTAGTTATTGTCAAAGAGAATTATAATACTACTGAAAGTTATTGTTCTGTGAGATGCACCACCTAGGTACTAAAATTTATGAATGCCAAAATATAAAGGCGCGATTCCACTAGGCAAGTCTTGCATGTAAGTATGACGTCACAAATGCGTATAAGTTGCTTAAGCGGGGTTTCATTAGCAAGAAAACTCGCAGAAGTTATGTTGCGCAAGCTCTTTTTGTACCGTGTAAACAGTCACGGCAAGCTGACTTCTGCAACATTTTGAAGTTTGCAGGACTTTAGTCAAGTCGCATGTGTAAACACCATTTGTGCAACTTGCGCGAGAACTTGCAGTTTATTCTGCGTGCAGATAAAAGTTTCAACTTGCTGAGCTAGTAGCTACCGTTTTTTTTAATTGTTCCATACTGAAGCAGCTAAGGTCTCAAAGACTATATTGCCAAGTTATAAGTTTGTAGTTTGACCGATATGTCTATTTTTGCCGCCCAGCAGTAGTATACATGCACTATTGTCTTCCTGTTTGATGGACACTGTAGCCAACGTAATTAATGGGCATCATAAGACTTAACATCTTATGACTCAGGATGATAAGCACAGTGGAATGCCACGCAGTGCTTTATAATTCATAATTCTGTTTCATGTTGGTACTTTTAAGACGATTATTTTATTTACAATCATCATCCAAACAACATTATATTAGATTCATCAAATGTAGGCGAAAGGCTTGCGTGCCTTGTCATTCAATTTTATGAAAAAAAATATGGCAAGCAATAAATATTCCTCGAATAATGTAAATAGTTTTGCAAGAACTTGCGCAAGTTAACTTGGTGGACCACTTGAAAAAGCGTGTTGCTAAAGCAATATTGCCGCTAATGTAAACGCTTCTGAAAGTTATTGCGCAACATATTGCTGAGAGTACTTGCTAGTCTAAACTCAGCATTACACTGGAAACATGTTCTCGAGAGTGTGCAAATTGCATGGAAGCTTTACTTGAATACAAGTGGAGACATTCAAAATTCGGTAGGAAATCATGTGTGGAAGACGCGCTGCTATGATTGATGCTGCTTGCAACTTACCTGTGCCCGTTCAATTTGTGCGTCACTTGAATGAAAATTTAAAAGTTTAAACTACCCACATGCAAGTTGTAGCTTGTATGCAGTTTTGTTCAAGTTGCATGCAATTTGCAACTTGCCTAATGGAATCGCGCCTTAAGAGCAAATCCTCATGTACACATTTATAAACGTACTGTGAACAGACAATTATTGAAGATTTTTTATGTGTGCGTTTTGATAACGACAAAATTTTTTATAAGTAGTATGTGTCTTGTACTTTCTGTTTTATAGTTATATTAAACTAGCTTTTGCCCGCGGCTTCACCCGCACGAAAGGTTTTTTACTGGATAAAAGTCCCGCTATACATTTTCCCGGATCGAATTGAAAATCTAAACTATTCTTGAATCCACCTGAAGACACACAAAAAAAATCAGTCCAGCCGTTTAGGAGGAGTTCAGTGATATACACACGCACAGAAGAATTATGTATATAAAGATGGGACAGATTTTTTTGTTTATAGCAATAAGCACATAGCGCGTCCTTTCTAGATAGTCTAAGGCACATTATACGTAACTTGTAGCCACAGAACAAAGATAAGAGATTATTTTTACTCCATGCTTGTAGGAAATAGCAATGCAGGCATGTCAAAAGATATCCGAACGAAGTGCTTACGATTTATCACTCTCTTATTTTAAACGCGCTAAACTTGTATATATAATATGTGTAATTGGTTTTTCGGAAACGGCTTGTCCGATTTGGATGAAATTTTGGATTTGGATAATATGAGCTCTAAAAATGAAATTGGGGTATTCAGATTTTTTATCAACCCCAAGCTTGTGGGGTTAGAAGGGGAGAGATACTAAACCGTTGAAGACAAATATGGGATATAATTTTTTTATTAACTCCTATTTAAGGAGGGTAAAAGGAGGGAGAAATTAAACCGTTGAACGAATTATAAATAAATTTGTTATGGGAATATCTTAAGCCTGGAAAATAAATATGGGATGTTTATTCTTTTCTTTTACTCCTGACTAAAGGCGATAAAAAGGGAGAGAAACTAAACTCCTGAACCGATTGTAATGAAATTTGGTATAGGGATATCTATAACCTTAAAGATAATTTTTAACCCTTAACTAAGGGGTTTAAAAGAGAAAATACTGTTGCACCGATTGTATTGCACAGTATGGGGATTAGGGATATCTTGAACCTTGAAAATTAATTTGAGATATTATTTTTTCACTAACCCAAAAATGAGAGCGCTATAAGGGGAGAAAAATTAAACTGCTGAACTAATTG
Source organism: Sphinx pinastri (assembly GCA_947568825.1). Classification (NCBI taxonomy): domain Eukaryota; kingdom Metazoa; phylum Arthropoda; class Insecta; order Lepidoptera; family Sphingidae; genus Sphinx; species Sphinx pinastri. The sequence continues at coordinate 6,917,956 of OX387621.1, read as the reverse complement.
TATTTAAATTTGGTTTGGGGATCTCTTGAAACTTGAAAATAACCGCCAAGCAGCAGTGTGCATGCACTGTTGTGTTTCGGTTTGAAGGACATTGTAGCCAGTGTAACTACTGGACATAATGAGACTTAACATCTTATGTCTCAGGATGACGAGCGCAGTGGAATGCCACACAGTACTTTGTAACTCAAGGTGCTGTATGGTGCTACTACTGTTTATGGGCGGTCGTATCGCTTACCATCAGGCGAACGGCATGCTCGTCTCGTCATTCTATGCCTTAAAAAAAAAAAAAAAAAAAGAGTTGACATATTCAGTTTTTTATTAACCCCTAAATAAGAAGGTTAAAAGGGGAATGAAAATAAACCGTTGAATCGATTATGGTGTGATATAGATTTACCTTGAGTATAAATATAGGATATTCATATTTATTAACCACTAACTTAGAGCTGCAAAGGGGAGAGAAACTAAACCGCGAAACAGAATATTAAGACGAAATTTGGTGCGGATATAATTATCTTAAAACATGATAATAAATAAAGGACATTCGTCTTTTGCCAATTTGTAACTAAGTGAGACAAGGGATGAGAACTGAACCATGTATCTGCTATTGATGTAATTCAATAAGGAAACATTATGAAACCTGTGATTTAATATAAAATCTGAACCACTGAAGAACCGTTTTTTTTAATTAGTAAGGTGACTGTAGATATCAACTCATTCGACTTCAGTCGTGAATATTTTCTTGAAATGAAAAATATTATTAGGACCTACTTTAAAGTAATAAATATTATGTAGGTACAGTATTAAAAAATCACCCGAGCAAGGCTCGGTCACCCAGATATTATATTTTAATAGAAGTATTTCCTGGTCCGTACTCCAAGATGTTTTTTTGTTCTCTGCGTATGATTATAATAGGCTTTGCGTAGAGATGTAGCATCGCTCTGCATTCTCTATCGCATTTACCACGGAGAGTGGTCTAAGAATTGTTCGGACTTATCCCTGCTGCTGAGTTCCATCACCGTACAACGCGGCAAAACTTCAAATTCCATCCACATCACCTCGGAGGTTGGCAATCTACCACAGTACGTTTCTGCTGACATTTTTTACCACGTACTACAAAACTTGGAACCAATTGCCGACAGCAGCATTTCCGGACAGATACGACCTGGCGACCTTAAAAAAAAGAGCATACGGATCCCACCTAAAAGGCCGGAAACGCATCTCCATGCCCCCTGATATTGTAGATGTTCATGGACGGCGGTGATCACTTACCATCAGGTGAACCGTATGCTCATTTGTTCCCTTCTTCTTCTTTGTCGGTATCACTCTTGACAGAGTGGTCGTGGTCATCACTTCAGGTGTTGGTGGCAAGCTTCACAACACGCCGCCACTCTTCTCTGGTGACCGCCTTCCTCGTGCATTGAAGTAGTGATGATGAGCCATTTACTGCCGCTTTTATCTGGTCAGTCCACCTCATAGGCGCTCTTCCTCGTGGCCTGGTACCCTCAACCCTTCCCTGGACCACAAGTCATTTGTTCCCTATATAATAAAAAAAGAAAAAAAAAACGTTTTCAGATCAAAACAAACACTCTGGATATGAAAATTGAAAAATTATAAACGAATTTTGCCGTAGGACATTTTGGTCCATACATGCGTCGTGCTAGCGCCATAACGTGTATGGCTTATGATTCATGAATATAAAATCATGATAAAGTGAATGATTTATAAATGTATCCAAACGCAATTTTTGACAGATTGACGGACAGGGTACAGACCTACGAAGATTGTTCTCGACTTTTGAAAATGTATTTTTATTATTTTTCATTATGTCGCAGGTGAAATTAATTGTGTAAACAGTAAGCACCGGTGATCAGATCCATTAACTCCAAAACTACCTCCATTCAGACAGACTGAGCAGGGTCGCAAGTAGAGGTTATATTGTAAGCCGTAAAATTAAAATCATTGAATAAGTATATGAAAATGTTTTGTTGGGGTAATGCAACTCATCATGAATTGTGTATAGAAGGTTCGGAAGCAATTGATTTGGTGAGTATCTGCTGTATATTTTTCTTATGAATAATACGCGCTACGTTAGATAATGTAATTAAATGTTTCATCCTTTTGTTATGAAATGTGTGATTCGAGTTATGATACCATTGATAATTGCTTTCCTGTTGAAACGGCGTTTTATTTCACACTATTTTATAGAAATTCGTGTTACAAAAGCAATACTTCAAATTATGTCTATAGTAAACAGGTCCATTATTTTAAACTTTATTGGTATATTGTCAAGGTTATAATCATTAAAGAACAATCTATAGAAAATATAATGAATTTGGTTCAGTAAATTAATATGTAATGTCATTTTGTATGTACTAGAATAGTTAGTACTTAGTATGTTATAGCGAACATGATTTAAATTTTTTTTAATTAAAAATAAAGGAAAAAGTACAGTATAATCTGCTTGTAATGACATCAAAGGGAAATTACTAACACATCATATTAATAGGACTTCATACAAAGCATAGTCATAGAAAATAAACAACTTCTGAGTTTTGTTCCATATTTAGATTAATAGAGAGAAAAAGTACTAATTGATTCCTCATTTCGAGTCTGCATTTAATTGCACCGTTCTCCTCAATGCTAAATGCTTTGCAACGTCGTGATATCATTGCCCATTGCATTGCACTTGATGCCATAACAATGTGTAACCTTTCAAAATCTATTTGTCACCGAGAATCAAAACAAAAAAGAGCCATGCACCATGCACTCACGGTTGTGATGGGAAAGGGGTGAAGGTGTCACGAAAATTAGCAGAGGTGATAATAAGTTGTAGATTCATGACAATTCAAAAGAGCCTGTGAAAGACTATTTGCATATAGAAAATTTTGAGTTAGAGTTTGAATTATGTATATTGGTAACATTGTGACTGGGTTTTTCCATCTTAAAAATTACTCAGTCGCAGCTCTAAGTCAAGAAGTTGGCGGTGTGATACCCACGTGCCTCGGAAAGCACGTAACGCCATTGGTCCTTCGCCTGATGTCTCTCCAGTCATGTCGGATTGCCGTCTCACCAGACTATGAGAGTGAAGGAATAGCGAGTGCACCTGTGTATTGCGCACACACACTTGTGCACTATAATATCTCCTGCGTACCTGGCTGATCTCCGTTGAATTTGGCCACCATAGCAGAAACTGTCTAGGAGAATTGGTCATTTTAACCTGACATCATTTCTTAAAGATAGGTCATGACATGTCATCATAAGCTCAGTCATTTTGTTAAAACTTTTGTAAAGAATTTTATATGAAACCAAACTTAGCACTGCAATTATATCTTATTAAGCTGTTGTTCAGTATGTGCAGTCATATTAAGCAAATTTCACTATATTCTGACTAAAAATTTTCAATTAGTTATCTTGTTGTAAATTCCATCATATCTACTTAATACACACACACACACACACACACACACACACACACACACTCATTACACCTTTTATCCCCGAAGGTGTAGCCACAGGCGCAACTAATGCACCCACTTAACTACTTTACACTTCTACTTAATATTATAGTTGATATTTGACCACTTTGGCTTCTTGATTGTGTGAATAGTGTGGAATAGGAGATATTAACCGGTCAACGCCCACTTATATATATTTATAAGCTAATTTCCTTATCTAAATGGACACCGGTGTCCACTGCGGGCGTTGAAGGATTAAGTATGATTCCCAGGTTTGGCAACATTTTGCATGAGTTTTTCTATAATCATCATAAATAGAGATAAGAAGAAAGCACACAATTTGCCTGATATAAAAACTGGACTCTTGGTTGCATACTGGATTGACGTAAGACTTAAGACAGTTGGCTGGTTATAAAAACTAACCCATTTCTACTAATTTATAGGATTTTTTTTATTTCATGTGCCACTCGACTGATGGTAACTTCCCATAAACAGCAGTACCATATAGGAACTTTGATTTACAAAGTCCTGTTTGGTACATCATTGCATTCTTCGCCCTGAGACATAAGATGTTAAGCCTCATAATGCCTGGTGCCACATGCTCATTTTGCTGGCTACATCCTTCAAAATAGAACATAACAGTTCATGCACACTGTTGCATGGTGGAAGAAGTAGACATTGTGCGGGTACCTACCCAAACTTGCATGTAATAGATCTACCACCAGTGTGGAAAATAAAACAAGTATAACACTGACCCAACATTGATGAGAGATAATGCATAGGTTCTGTTCATGCCATTTGCAAGATTTTCTGCATTTACTTTGTCTTTTACAATTAAATGAAAAATAAATAAATATCATTTTACAAGAATTAAATGCTTTCTTGTACATCATGTTGCGCATTTGTAAGCTGGTAAAAACCTGGAAGGTGGACAGACAACTTGATAAAGGTTCCAAGAACATGCTGGATGCAGGCTGCTTTTGACAGGTCCTTCTGGAAATCTTTAGGGGAGGTCTATGTTCAGCGGTGGATATCATGTGGCTGAAGATGATTATGTTGAAAAACCTGCGCAAATCTTCATTCTGCAATCTCTCATGCTACTTTACCATAATAGGAATATTGTTCCTGCTAGCAGTTTAATACTATTATTCCACATTTTCTGTGGCTTATTTCTACTCCTTCAAAAATAAATTGAACTGTTGTTTATCTAATGTTTTTATTTTTATAATATTGTCAGGGTGCCTGCCTCGGTGGCGTAGTTGTATTACGGTACGACTGCAAGGCTGAGGTCTCGGGTTCGATTCCCGGGTCGGGCAAAGTGATATTGGATTTTTCTATTCAGTATCAGCCCGGAGTCTGGAATTTGTGCCCGATATGGCGATAGGCTCGCCCCCTATCATATCATGGGACGGAATACGCTTGGCGAAAAGTGGGTGCACTAGTTGCGCCTCTGCCTACCCCTTCGGGGATAAAAGGCGTGAGCATGCATATGCATATTGTCAGGGATAGCGTAATATTGAGCTAGTAAAAAAAAAGTTTTGTATAGTAAAGTTCAATCTGAATTTGGTATATCCGACACTTACGCGGTTTTGCACTATCCCTAACAATATGATTCTTTAAACATATTGGCTGTATGGACAAAGTATTATGTTGGTATGGAAAGTATCTATAGACATCAGCATCCTTGTGGATTAAAAAATATGGCGAAAATACTAGAAACAAACGCTTATTGTTGTCTACCCTATAGATTTTGTTTAATTACACCCTATAGATTCCAGTCCTAGAAAATAATAACTGTAAAAATATCTTACAATGTGTTAACCATTAATAGGTCAATTTAAATACTGATGTAGTGTCTTATCGCCCACATGCCTACCAGAGGTGATAAGGACTTGGACTTTAGTGTATGTTTTGGACTATAAGCATGTTTTTCTCTTCAGGTAATAAAACCAACACTTTCAAAATGGCGTGAAAGTAACCACATACAATCAGTAGCAGCAGGAGAATTCCACACACTTTATTTGACTAAGAATGGCCACCTTTATTCATGCGGCAGTAATGATGTTGGTCAACTCGGCAGACACACTGAATCGAATGAAGGCAAAAGTCCAGGTATTGTCCATGAATAGAATTATTGATTATTACAACATATTAGTCTTCTTTATGTAAACATTAAGATAATTTTGAACACTATTTATCATAATAACTTTTGTAGGTTTTTTTCAGGATATGACTGCATAAAATAAGCCTTTTCTTATTGGTTTTTATTTAATTTGCTCATAAACTATTATAATATGAACTGAGTAGTCCAGATACTTATTTTACAGCATATGTAGTAGCAACCTTATTCATGAACAGTTTATAAACCTATTTAACCAAATTCAATTCAAAATTCCTTTCAAAGAAGACAAAATATTTGATAAATAAAATAGGTGTATAAATTGTTTATGTATAAGGCCGGTATATATATACAAATATTTTTGAACATTTAGTTATTCCCTTCCCTGAATATAGTTTGAAAGACTGAGTAGGTACAATGGCGACATAAAGTATTTGAATTACTAACATTAGGATTTTCATTTATTTATTTCTTATGGAATTGAAAATATGAAGCTTATAATTTATTTATATGGCACCATAATTACCTATCCTACATTATCATTTACAGGCACTTTTATTTTATAGATATGTTATTTTAAAGAACGCAACTTACTCTTATTATTAGTCAGTACGATAGATTTGTTAGTTAAGGTTAGATTACAACAAACTGTTAATTGTAAACTGGCTTACATTTGTTTTGACCACTAACAGGCCAGTTGCAAGGCAAAGGAATGCTTGGAAATAGTCCATTAAAAGGCAACCTGAAAAGATTACTCAAATTATTCATGAACAATTTTGGAACACTATTTTCTATTTCTGTTCTGAGTCTCGGGTTCGAATCCCAGGTCGGGCCGTGGTATTGTTTTTTTTTTTCTAATTATCAGCCGGAGTCTGGCATTTGTGGCCGAAATGTATATGTGTTTGCCCCCCTATCACATTTTAGTGTGCATGGGGGTGACGGATTATTGAAACACGAAATTACATGATAACTGTTTATACTCGACGTTTGTACAATGAGTGTCCTTAGCCTAGCGCCACGAGTGCTTATATTCTAAACCTACGAATATAGTACACTGGTACAGTCGTATACAACCGCTACATCAAGAAAAAAGTAGGTGCACAAGTTGCTCCTTTGCGGATAAATTGCTATCCCTTCAGTAATAAAAGCAATGAGTGTATGCGTGTGTGTATAATATAGTTTTATTTATTAGTCTTAACAATTTTGCAGCATTGGTGGACACATTTAGAGACTGTACAATATCGACAATAGCATGTGGGATTCAGCACTCTGTTGCGGTGGATGAATGGGGGCAGTCATTCAGTTGGGGTTCGGATAGTATGGGCCAACTCGGCAGCAATCTTGGTGCTCATGCTCAAGACAAGCCTAAGTTTGTGAAGGGTCTCGCTACCAAAACTGTCATACAGATTTCTTGCGGGGCTTACCATTCCATAGCTTTAACGAACAGTAAGTATATTTATTGTTTTTAAACCCTTTCGAAGTTATTTCGCCGTGCGAATGTTCAAACAACACTAATTTATATTTTCGTGTTGATACTGATCATGAATTTGAACTATTAAGATAAATGATAAATATCATGATATGACCTGTGGGCTTAGACTGTGACACAAAGACGCAACTCGTAAAACGATGTCGTTTGATGTTTGTGATTGATCGAGAGACCAATACGTCAGTCACTTGTTAGTCTCTCAACCAATCTCAATAAGACGAAACGGAGACGTGACGTGTTTTTTTATCACATTCTAAGCCCACTGGATCCTTTTGCGATTTTTTTTCACAATGGTTATAACACGTACACGATTTGAATGTATTCATGATATAAAAGGCCGTTTTAAATCACGAATAATACTATTGATTCTATAACTATGTATGAAAATTACCTATTATTAAAGCATGTGGAATATTCTAGATGGAGATCTATACGCCTGGGGTGCCAACAGTTATGGTCAATGCGGTTTGGGAACTATGTCGAATAAGGAAATGACGCCGCAACAAATCACATCCTTGGTCGGCGTCCCCATCGCTCTGATTACGAGCGGCAGTAACCACACATTCGCTTTGTCTAAGTAAGTAACAGCATAGGCATAGAAAAACATTGGATAGTCTACCATAAGTACAGTGTCATATGGCATATTTTAGAAGTCCGTTTTTCGAGTGACCAGCGATGATTATCTCTCGTCACTCGACACAATTATGCCGGCCTGTTTGAACCTGATATACACAGGCTGATCCCGGAACGTGGCATACTTACGTAGGCCACTATGGCGGGTTTTATTTATTTATTCGAGTAACCAAAGACTTTTACCTTATGTATGGCGAATAATATAAAATTTGCTATGAAACTAATAGAAGCGCTTTTTAGGGCTCCGTAGTTCAAAAGGATAAAAGGAACCATTATAGGATTACTTTGTTATTCGTCTGTTTTTTTTAAACAGTAGCAACACCATCCAGGACATTGAGTTACAAAGTACTGTGTGGCATTCCACTGCGCTCGTCATCCTGAGACATATCACATAAAATGTTAGTCTCATTATGTCCAGTAGTTACACTGGCTACAATGTCCTTCAAACCGAAACACAACAGTGCAAGCACACTGCTGTTTGGCGGTAGAAATAGACATTGCGCTGGTACCCACCCAGGCGGACTCTCTTACATAAGAGAGACCTACCACCTATTTATATGAAACTAGCGACCCGTCCCAGCTTCGCTTCGGTAGCAGAACATAATATACTTTAATTTTTTTTTGCCGTAGTATCTGTTTTAGTGCGCCTCATATTCCGGGATAAAAGTCCCGCTATATATTTTCCCGGGATAAAAAGTAGCCTATGTCCTTCCTAGGGCCTCAAACTATGACCATACGAAATTACTCGCTGCTACGCTCTAGTGAAAGTTTTTCCGGGAAAAAATCCCGGTATGTTCTTCCAGGATAACAAGTAGCCTATGTCATTCCCTGGGTCTCAAACTATCTGCATACTTATTTGCTCGAAGTTCCACTCGCGAAAAACGATTTACCGGGAAAAATCCCGGTATTTTATTGAGTACTTATACAAAACCACCTTCGTCATGCATAGACTTCTATAATTTTTATAGCGTAATAGGCTAAAATCTAATTATCATTAGAACGTTTTGCAGACCGTATTTATTCATATTATAAACTATATTTTGTGTCGGGTTCCCTTTCGGAAAATGTCACCCTTCGCCACTGAAACCATTGAAAGATTTTTATATCAAACTTTGAGTTCATTAAAGGGAATAATGGGGTTGTTGTAAACTGGCAAACTTTCTACTGTCGTCAAAGTTATTTGTTTGTCTTTGTAAAGAGTATCGTTTGTAATGTTGCGCAAAGTCAATTCACGTTTTTTTTCTTGGGGTTGTACCTATTTGTTCCTACTGGCTATTGTGCCTACTTTTATTTGACGCAATATGACTTTCATATACAAAACAATTTTCATATACAAACATATGCTATGTTGTTTATTGTTTTGATACTTTCCATGTTTTATTAATATTGGCTTTGAAAACAATAACAGAGTACTCAATAATTAAGCTTATACCTCCGCCCGTATAAGAATCCTTTAGCGAAATCAATATTTGTTGGGTACTTTTACACCTTTTCGAGGTAAAAATACCTGTTGAAATTAAACTATTATAACGGATTTTATCGCGGTTTTTTATTTTATTTTCTCCCGACGTTTCGAAGGCTTTGCAGCACTTCGTGGTCACGGGGCGTACGTTACCTTCAATTTACAATTATACAATTTTAAGATGTTAGTCATTGTTTGCGGTCCGGTCTTCGCAGTAAGAGATCACAATGTCTTGAGGTCTGGCAGCAAGTCTTTTGGGTCCCGATTTAATTAGATGTATTACCGGGTCCCAGGCTTGTGCAAGTTTCCAACCATCTTCTCTATTGACATTGCGATGTTTTTTGTTTTCAATAGTCTCGCGAATCATCCTAGGCAGGAATCTGTGTTCTTTGGCAAGGATTTGTTACAAAAATAATAATTTATATTCATGGTATTGATAAAACATTTGAATTTGTTATCACGCCCGTCGTGACCGCTAGTTTCTCACGAGCAGGCGATGTTGATAAAATGATAACATTTTACTAAATGTAATTTATTATACAAAATCATATAGCTCCATTAAACATATTGTTAATGTAAAAAAAATCCATGATTAAAATCCCGCTATAGGTACCTATATTTTCCAAAACATAGTAACAAATATTCATGTATCGCATTTATAATAGAAGTAAGATTCCTTGTCATGTAAAGGTTTTCAAACTCAACTGTTATAAAGTAACAATATTTCACAGGTCGGGCGCTGTATTTGGCTGGGGAAAAAATTCACACGGACAATTGGGATTGCAGGAGAGAGAGAATAAATGCTATCCGACACATTTGAAAACATTGAGAAATGTCAAGGTACAGTCATAGTAGTCTATTAGTTAACTGTCATGTGTAATACTTATATCAAAATATGTAAATTCATTTAGTGACATTTTACTGGTGGTAGGTCTCTCATTATGTAAGAGGCCGTCTGGGTGGGTACCACCGCAATGTCTATTTCTACCGCCAAGCAACGGTGTGCATGCACTGTTGTGTTTCGGTTTGAAGGACATTGTAGCCAGTGTACAGTGTAACTACTGGGCATAACGAGACTTAACATCTTATGTCTCAGGATGACGAGCGCAGTGGAATACCACACAGTACTTTGTAAGTCAAGGTGTTGGATGGTGTTGCTACTGTTTATGGGTGGTCGTATCGCTTACCATCAGGCGAACGGCATGGTCGTCTCGTCATTCAATGCTATAAAAAAAATAACAATCTTAGCATAGCATTGCTTAAATAACTGTCAAAATTAAACAACGCCGCAGCCTAGTTTAAACGTACTTAAAAGGCAAGATGGTGGGTTTTGCCTTACAGCTGATCGTGTGTGTCAAACGTAAAGCATTGCTTAAGAGCAGCCTAGTTATTTTATAAGTAAGACTGTAACTTAATAAAAGCGTCCATTTTTGTGAAGTTTCCTAAAAGGCGATTGCGAGTAAGCTAATGACCCACTATCGCCCACGCATGCCTTTTATAACTTTATATGCATCATTGATATTTTTCGATTCGGTCGCTCAATTGAAATCTGTGTCAGTCCGCTCTTGTTATTCAGTTTACTTACGTGCCATTTATTTGAAACCATTCATTCGTATCGAATAGAGAACACAACACAAAATAGATTTACAACACAGCTGCGCGAGAAAAAACATAACCCTTTTTTCGCACAGTCCATGAACCGAAGCCTGAATGCCATTTTATACTTAGTTACTGCTATTTACAACTGAACTGAAGCTTTTAACAACAATATGAGCTGTTCAGCTAATGGTAAGGGTCACACTGATATCTGTCCATAACTAGTTGCAACTAATCTCTCGAAACTTATCTGGTACTTTATTGCGCTCGCCAGTCATGAACATCTAATGATGTTTAGGTTCATATACCCGGTAATTACATTAGCTTTAATGGTCTAAATGGTCCTTTCAACCGGAACACAACTGGCGGCAGAAATAAATATTTCGGCATTGGTGGCGGTGGTACTGGTGGGAGGACTCGTATGAGAGGGACCTCTGGGTAGGTATCACTGCAATGTCTATTTCTACAGCTAAGCAGTAGTTTGCGTGCGCTATTGTGTTCCAGTTTGAAGGTTATTGGAGCCAGCGTAATTACTGGGCATTATGAGACTTAACATCTTATGTCTCAGGATGACGAGTGCAGTGGAATGCCACACAGTACTTTGTAACTCAAGGTGCTGGATGGTGTTGCTACTGTTTATGGGTGGTCGTATCGCTTACCATCAGGTGAACGGCATGCTCGTCTCGTCATTCAAGGCAAAAAAAAAAAATAACAATTCGATAAATAATGTGTTTTCACAGGTATGCCACATAGCGTGCGGTGAAGACTTTACAGTGTTCCTCACGCTGGACGGCGGAGTGTTCACCTGCGGGACGGGAGAGTACGGACAGACCGGACACGGAACCACTAGAGATGAGCTGGTTCCTAGAAAGGTAAGCTTTTAAGAATGTTTATCACGTTTTAATTACATATCTCTTGGGTTTAAAATAGAATGATGGAGAGGAGTTGGAAATATGAATAGTCTACTTCTCCATAACCAAAGCAAAGCGAGATATAAAATGACTGCCTCGGTGGCGTAGTTGTATTACAGCACGACTGCAATGCTGAGGTCTCGGGTTCGACCCCCGGTTCGGGCAGAGTGATATTGGGTTTGTCTACTCAGTATCAGCCCGGAGTCTGGAATTTGTGCCCGATATGGCGATAGGCTCGCCCCCTATCACATCATGGGACGGAATACGCACGGCGAAAAGTGGGTGCACTAGTTTCACCTCTGCCTACCCTTTCGGGGATAACGGGGGTGTGTGTGTTTATATAAAATGATGAATAAATAATTATTTTTCTCAAATAGCTACCATACGTTTAAAAGAAACTTAAAGTTAGCATTCTGTAGATGACTGTAATTTCTTTAATTGTTTCGGTCTATAGTTGTTATATATGGTTATGTATAGTTTATGCTTAATGCTTGATTTTCTGTTTCAAATTCTCGATTATTATTTATAATGTTCATTGTTAATTAAGTAATTCATTATTTATTGTTTCGATTGAATCTTCATTTTAAAGTTTCTTTGATAAATTATAACTGTTGATTGTCTGTTTTGCGGCTATTATTATTTTGCATGTTGGTTTGCAGCTATAATTATTGTTGCACTTGGCCCGTGTTATTTTATAAGTGTTCATTTCATTTGTATTAGTGCTTACAATGTTGTTGCAACTGAATAAATAAAATAACGGACAACTAAAAAAAGCCACTTGTAAAGCACCACGGATATTAAATAGTAAATGTATAGCAGGCGAATGACACTCAATTCGACTCTGCGAGACCAGTGGACGCTAACCATTATGGTCTCATCACTTTCTGTTCTTTTTTTATGTTAATTGATACATTATGCCAGTGGTTCCCAAAGTTGAACGGGCCCCGACCCACTTGACAAAATTTTCCAAATTCTGGATTCACCTCTCGGCTGTCATGAAGTCATTTTAATACCTTTTTCGAGAATTTTAGTTACTTTTCTCGTCCATTATTCCATCCGGCTGTTTGTTCGGTCGGTTGATAATAATATATTGTTCTATTGCTCAGGGCCGTTCCAATATTCCGTTGCGACCCATAGTTTGGGAAGCGCTGCATTATACAGGGTCATTTTTACATTGCGTTACTAAATAAAACCACATATTCTTCTTTACCTCTGCTAACATCTTGCCAAAAATCATCCATGAATAACGAATACTTTCGCCGAAAATCCCAGTTATAGTTTTCCAATTTTTTGATCATTTTGCAGTTTAGTGCGAATATGGTGTGTGCGTAAGTGTATTTCTGACTGAAAGTGTGATGGTGCTGCTGCGACGAATTCTCTTAGAACAGTAATAGTGGCATTAGGGCGTGTAAACTTAAAGTTACTTTTTATTGATATTTATTTTGTTTGAAACTTACACTGTTTTGTTTTACATACGCATGCTCACGCCTTTTATCTCCGAAGGGGTAGGCATAGGCGCAACTAGTGCACCCACTTTTCGCCAAGCGTATTCCGTCCCATGATGTGAAAGGGGGCCTATCGCCATACCGGGCACAAATTCCAGACTCCTGATACTGAATAGAAAAATACAATTTACATCTATGGTATAAATAACTTAATGGAAAGCGTTATTTTCAACGAGATAATTATGTGGTTTCGTTTATTCACGCAATGTAAAAATTTCGTTGTATGAATGTGAAGTGAGGAGATGACGTGTTCGCCTGCAGATAGTGGAGCTGATGGGCAGCACGGTGACGCAGGTGGCGTGCGGGCGGCGGCACGTGCTGTGTCGCGTCGGCGAGCGCGTGCTGGCGTGCGGGTACGGCGCGCGGGGGCAGCTCGGCTGTCCGCACCTGGCCGTCGCGCTCGTGCCCACGCCCGTGCCCCTCGCGCCCCCCACGCCCCTCGCGCCCCTCGCGCCCCTCACACCCGACCAGCCCGTGAGTACACGCCTGCTGACCACAGCCAACGCGATGTGATGTGCGATGGTATGCCACAGCTCGACTCAGTGTTGCCGTTTTAGCGCTTTTCGCGCTAGATCTAGTGCTTTTCAAGGGTCGTTAGCGCTTTTTATGTCATAAGAACGCGCTAAATAAATATGTAGTGGAATTTGGAAAAAAATATTTTACGGTGTGTTTTTACTGATACCTTATTTTTATATTCATAACATTGTTTAGCGGAATCTAGCCAGATTTTCACAAGACATAGCGCATTTTTAATAATGGTCTAATGTTTTTTTTTCGCCAAACGTCAACACTAGCTCGACTATTTGCGACCGCGGCGGCGTAAGCGGTGGACGTATTCAGAATTTATAAAAATGCCGCTATCAAAAGTATCACGGTATTGCCTTGAAAAAAGTGCTCTTTGTTCAATATACAATTGAGTCAAGATTTGGTGTACAGTCAGCAGCATAAGTATCTGAACAAAATCAAAATTTTAAATCGACTATTTACGCGTTAAGTTAAACTGAAACATATTTTTTCTTCATTTGAAGTAAAGTAAAACTCTTATTTTATTTTTGTGAAGAGAAAAAAAAAACATTAGTAAGAACACAAAAATATGTAGGCAATTTGAAATTTTGAATTTGTTCAGCTACTTATGCTGCTGACTGTACATTTGTTTCTTTCGCTCGCCGCGTCATCGGTAGCTGTGGCCTATTTCATACTATTTCCTACATTTGTTTTCGCCGCTCGTCGCGTCGCGCGTGGCTGTGGCCAGGCGGTTAAGCCTAGTTAACTCTGCTCTAGTGTTTTACTCGACTAGCCATTTATTAAATAAACGTGTCTGAATACAGAAAGTATGATCGATCAGTACAGACTGCAGACATGTTTAGTTACTAAATTGCTCACTACTCGACTGAAATAGTATCGTAGTCTAAAATAGGCGTTATGCACCCAGACATAGGCACTTGACAACCCGATTGCTAATTTCAAAATACTCGGCAAACCACTTCCAACTTTCTTAAATATATTTGTAATTTCCGTAACGATCTATATAAACTTGTGATTCAAATAATATTGAACCGGCCGGCTTAATTTTCTTAGAGCTAATGGGTCTCTCGATAATCGATACTCTATCTAAATTCTACGCCACTTACCATAATCTAGTGGAGTCACTTTTCCCTGACCATGTATAAAAAATATAGCTGCGTGTTTTGAATATTCTTCCATTCATTTTGTACTGAATCATCTTTATTGCAATTGCATGTTAAAGCTTCTCTGTAACCAGTTTACTTTCTGCATGAGCGTGCTGGCTTGCCTGCGGTACAGAAAACACCTTTGTTAATACGTTTCGTGAGGTCAGTCACATTGCCGGAGATACTAAAATATGTAAATGTAAAATACATGCCTTTTTGATTCCCATCCCTCTCAAAGTCATCAACATATTATGATTCCTAAGATGTTAGGTTTCATGGTCATTAATGATATTATCATCAATTGAAAACACTTGCCGTCTGTCAGTTTTCTATATTTTTTTATTTTTATAAGTATTGGGGTATATTTAGGCGTCTTATTTGGTTATATAACATGTACTTTCGGAGCCAAAATATTCGCCCTTTCAACAGTAATGATTCCCTCATATTTTCGTTGTGATTGGAGTATTAGTTATGATGCTCTATGCTCTAAATCCTCTACTATAATAAAATTATTTATCCTAACATTGTTTTAGTAAACTACTTACTGTATTTTTGTATAATTTAAGGATTTCTATTATTATTAAGCAGTAACAATATTATGTACATAACATGTAATGGAATATACATATAATTTTCATATAGAAGTCATTGTATGCTTCTGAATGTATAGTGTGAAATAAAAGCTCAATTTAAATGTTGTAACGTAATTATTGTTACAACGCTGCCTACTCCTTCATAATAAGCTCAATTATTTTTGTATGTAATGTTCTTACAGCTTGTTAATATGATGTATAGCATATTCCCATAATTGTACTAATATATTTTCGGCAGACTGATCCTACCGGACTGAATAAGGTGACTATTAAAAATTTGTGTCATCGTTGTGTAATTTTGATAGATTTAGCGTTTTATTTTATTTGTTGTTCATCCGTAGCGTATATACTTAGTTAACATTATTATATATACATATTATGTATTTTGTGTGTTGACTCAACATCTACCCTTATTTGATAGCATCAAGCTATTATTTTTTGTTGGCTTCTTAGAGTAGCATAGTAAATACCAGGGTGGATAATGATGACGTTTTTTGTTGCTGACAGAATTTTTTTAAATTATATACTGACAATTCTAAGAAAACTAAAACTTTTACACAATATTCTTTTTATATTGATCGCTCGTTAAAAACTAGGTACGTGCGAAATTATTTTTTATTAATTTATCAAAAACGTATGTTGTCCAAAAACCATCGAAATACGAATTTCCAAAATCCATTAATAAATTAATTAAGCTTTGATATATGGTGGAAAAATAAACGGCCATAATTCTGCATGCATAAAAAAGAGATAGCAAGATAACCCTAATACATTACCACTTTTGTTCACAAACCTATTTCAAATCTGATAGTGCCTCATTTTTCAACCAATTTTGATGCTTATTTCACACAAAAATCAAGTTACATTTAAATGATGATTGATGATGATGATTTAAAAAAAAAAAAAAATTCAATCTACCCTGGTATATAACCCGCTTATTCACTAAATATTTCCGTCCTTTCAACTATTCTATCGATAATCTGATTTAGTATTTCGGATGCAATTGTTCAGTGATGCGCTTAATTGATAACTGTTTTAGCATAAGTACTCTACAAGTAAACTTCACTAATACCGCATTGATTTAATAGAGGACTGTCCTTTAGCCCAAGAAGAAAGCAAAGGTCGAGAGTACGATGACGTTTGGCCGATCTGGCAGCGCGGGACCCTCTAAACAATATGTTGAGTCACTTCTTTTTACTTTAATCGACGTATTTATATATTTGTTGCTCTCGTTCTTGTAAAAATGTAAATTAAAATAAGTTTTAAGTCGAAAGGTCTCGAAATGTTTATCGATATCAGTAGATTGACGTAGCCTCACTATTTCAAACACTATCGATATTGCATTAAGTATTTATGTTCGTACCTTTTGGCTTACGTTTGATTTTTAACAATTTTCGGTATCTTTTTCGATTTAGTAGTTAGTATACGCAGACATAAGTTCATTATTTTGTTGTTTTTATATAGTTTCGTACTTTATTGTATATATGTTTAATATTTGTAGGTATGTTAGTCGTCACGAAGAGCAAGCATGAATACAATTTATTTTTTAGACACCCTTAAGCTATTTTCTTGAAACTTTCCATGGTGTTATGCATATAACATGTAACAAATTTCTAACGTGTAATATCGGAATAAAATAACGCATATTTTATTTGGTAATTAATGAGAACCTAAATTACAGTTTTCGCCTGACATCTTCAAGGGTCCAGTGAAGGTGTTCGCGGGTGGTGACCACAGTTTCCTGGTGGTGAACTGTGACAAGGTCGACTTCCGGGCGCCCGACCACACTAAGCAAATACTCACTCTAACTTTGCCAAAGTTAGCCGCATGCGAAGTTTTCAAAGACCACGATGTTGTTAATCAGGTACTGGTGATGACATTGCATTCCATGGTGTGTCTGAAGTATGGTAGTCTGGCTGGTTATCATCATAATACCTATTTCTGTCTTCAAGCAGTATTGTGTGGGCCCAGTTGTAAGCGGCTTGAAGGAAATTCTAACCAGTAATAGAGAGAGACAGATTAAAACATTGCACCGTGATATTATATTAGTTTTGTTTTCTACAATAGTTAAAAAATATCTAACGTTGCCTCATCATTTATGTCTTTTTTTTTGATTGCATTGAATGACGAGACGATCATGCCGTACGCCTGATGGTAAGCGATACGACCACCCATAAACAGTAGCAACACCATCCAGCACCTTGACTTACAAAGTACTGCGTGGCATTCCACTGCGCTCGTCATCCTGAGACATAAGATGTTAGTCTCATTATGTCCAGTAGTTACACTGGCTACAATGTCCTTCAAACCGAAAGGCAGCAGTGCATGCACACTGCTGCTTGGCGGTAGAAATAGTCATTGCGGTGGTACCCACCCAGACGGACTCTTACATATGAGAGACGTACCACCAGTAAAGTCAAAGTCAAAATCCTATTTTATCTTGAAAATATCTTTGTATCTTGACCGATAGGTCTCTAACGGCCATTTTCCATAAACGCCCCAATCGCCTTTTTCGATCCATCTCCAAAATGGACCAATCAGGAGAAAGTGTTTTTACATGCTTACAAATGACTTGTTTTGATTGGTTTATTTTCGGGATCGGATTGACGATTAAGATTGAGAATTTTTATTTAATATGGCCGTAAATTATGATTTGTATTTGGTGCGATACAAGCAGTCCTTCATATACAATAGTCTTATCACACTTATTATTATAGGATTTGATGGCCTACCTCGAAACGGTGTTTGGTTCCCTTGCATGTGTTAATGCATCGTTTCTGCAGCCAAATAATGCGCATTTCGGGTGCAACACTAAAGTGCCAGGCGTCGATTTGAAAAAGGCAGAAGAAGCCTTCACACTAGTGAGCAGATTTGAAAATTCCTCGATCAAAGAACTCGTAAGTACGCTTATTTCTTGAGAATTAAAATTAAATAAGTTTATACTTTAATGTATTTTTTTTATTACAGATATTCAGTCATTTAACAGAAAATATAATTAAAAAAATGAAAGTGTCGCCACCAGACGCAGAGGCTCTCAGAATGTTTCTTATTTTACCGCTGTATCACGAAATGAGGAATCCGCGACGGCATCCTGAATTGCAGGTAATATTCTTTTACCATTTTTTAATAACTGTTTAATTTCTGCCTACTACTAAAAAGGGAAAAAGAAGTGAAACTATATATGTTTCTTATAGTTAAATACTTTTTTGTTTCATGTTTAGGGCCCGTTTGCGGAGGCGTTCAACAATCTATCGACGCATCCACAGAAAATTGTAAATCTTTGGTGGGAGGCGCAAACGACTGAATATTTTGAGATGTTGGTTGATATCTTCAAAAGTGTTATCGTCTACGAACTGATGCAGCCCGTTGTGTGCGCCAATAAAGTAAGAATTTATCTTAAAATATTATGTTTACACTTGTATAGCATTAAATTAATTAACTCATCAATAAGTGATGCAGACGTTAGGACTTATCAATTACATACAATAATTGAAAAAGGAGTCGATATTTTATTACATTTAGATTTCCTTCCTTGAATATAGTAAAGCATTTTCTTTGGTACTTTACTATAAAAGATCTGGACCCTACGGTCCCGTCTAAATCTAGATTTAGACTTGTAATCTTCATGTTTATTTTCCAGAGAATATATTTTACACACAGTATAATACAAATATTGAACACGTTATCATCGTTGAACAAAATAAACTTCTCAAATCCAAAGAAACCTAAGATACCAGCCGAGTGTTTCTACATCGAGGATCTTTGCGATTACGTGGACATAGCGACGGATTACATCAATTGGTTGTCAGATCAGAATGTAAGTTTATCCTCTTATCTCAGATAGCTTGCATCTTATACAAACTAACAGTAGTCCAACCGCCGAGACTTATTAAATGCATGTCACATGCCGCCATATTTGTTGAAATGGTCACATACAAAATCGATTACCGAATGCTGACACGTTCACAGTACTCACACTGACACGATTTTACACAGTATGTTAAAAAATGATTCTAATTATTAAAATTGGAGGGACATAACGATACGTTGTTGGAAACTAGTGGTACGTCTCTCATATGTAAGAGTCCGTCTGGGGGGTGCCACCGCAATGTCTATTTCTACCGCCAAGCAGCAGTGTGCATGCACTGATGTGTTTCGGTTTGAAGGACATTATAGCCAGTGTAACTACAGGACATAATGAGACTTAACATCTTATGTCTCAGGATGACGACCGCAGTGGAATGCCACACAGTACTTTGTAAGTCAAGGTGCTGGATGGTGTTGCTACTGTTTATGGGTGGTCGTATCACTTACCATCAGGCGTACGGCATGCTCGTCTCGTCATTCAATGGCATAAAAAAAAGTGATGTTTGTATATTCACAGAGACTACACACTCGTGACTTGTGAATGTGCTGTACGTGCCATCTTTCGGTAATCGACCTATTCAGATTTGCGTATTTATTGTTAATTGTTTGCCTCTAATATGTATGTAGTTCTTTCAATTAAGTGTCTTGGTGTATTATTGCTTTAGTGACATTGGATAAATATATAGCAAATAATTATTGACATTCTATCAAAAAGTTTAAACCTAATTCGATTTCTCAATAAATTTAAGACCTAAGCTCAACTATGTATCATTATATTGTTGAAAGTCTAAATAAACCTTTATTCCAGTCATCACAACCACACATGTGCAACTACGCCTTCCTGTTCGACGTTCAGTGCAAGTCGTTACTGCTCAAAATCGATCAGCAATTGCAAATGCAGATAGCGATCAGTCGCGCCGCCACACAGATATTCACCAGGTTGTTTGTAGACCCGTCGTATGAATACCGACGCGACCAGTTTCTGAACCTTACAGTGTCCAGAGATCATATAGTCAGGGACACAATGGCGCAGATCAGCAGTCATGACACGTCACAGTTGAAAAAACCTCTTAGAGTAAGTATAGATATAATATTCTAATTTCGCATACGCATATACACGCCTTTTATCCCCGGAGTGGTAGGCAGAGGCGCAATGAGTGCACCCACTTTTCGCCGTGCGTATTCCGCCCATGATGTGATAGGGGGCGAGCCTATCGTCATATCGGGCACAAATTCCAGACTCCGGGCTGATACTGAATGGAAAAATCCAATATCACTTTGCCCGACCCGTGGATCGAACCCGAGACCTCAGCATTGCAGTCGTACCGTAATACAACTACGCCACCGAGGCCGAGTATTCTATTTTCGAATAGCATAAAATCCATTTTCTTCTGATACATGATATCGGTGTTTTAGAATCATTGTAAAAATCGATTTATCGATTTCTAATTAGTGAATTAAACATTCGAATGACGTGTCTCATATGGAATTTAAACATTTCAATGACAGATATCTACAACAACGATAAAAAAAACTCTTTAATTTCACTTCAAGTATACAATTATTATTCTAGTTATATTGATTTAAAATTACGAAGTTAACTTAATTCTAAAAGTGACTCATATCACAGTCTTGATATTGAATTAATGTGCAGCACAGCAGTAATTAATAAAGATATAGTGTACAGTTTTAGCATTTGTAAATAGTATATAAGGTTTTTTACATAATAAAAGTATATTGGAGTTTTCGTCACAATAGGGCTCTCCCTCGGGTATAGCCGCGGCCTACCTCAGGGAAACAGCCCGATAGGGGCTCTCCCTCGGGTATAGCCGCGGCTTACCTCAGGGCACAGTTGAAATAGCGCGATCTCTTTCGCACACAGTTTCCATCCCGCTCCCACATAGACAGAGAGGTGTGATACGGGAG
Organism: Sphinx pinastri; assembly: GCA_947568825.1. Lineage (NCBI taxonomy): Eukaryota > Metazoa > Arthropoda > Insecta > Lepidoptera > Sphingidae > Sphinx > Sphinx pinastri. The sequence continues at coordinate 6,896,730 of OX387621.1, read as the reverse complement.
AGCGGGATGGAGCTGAAAATAGTATAAAAATAGTGCCGTTAGCCCCGTCGGCGCGGCAGTTCCAGTACGGTTCCCATAGAAGCAACAAGTGACGAGACTCCAAAGTGAACAGTTAACAAGAAGCGTTTTCATTCCTGCCAACCTGTTTCAACCTGTTTCGACGTGTTCCATCCTGTTTCTTATCCAACGTTTCTCTCGAAACGTTGGAGCAACAAAACAACCGTTTCTCTCGAAACGAACACAGAGAACATACAGTCCACTCTCGAGCTAAAGAAGAATCCGGTACATTTTGGTCCTATCGAGCGCCGGATCAATAGAAAATAGAAGATGCCGATTACAAGATCTCGTCACGAATACGGACAGAGCCGACGTTCGGGCGACGCTTCTGCAACCGCCTCAGCCGACGAAAACAGAACAGAACAGCAACAGTCGACGGCTACGGGCACCACAGAATACACAGGCACAAGCGCCACCGAAACGACGACGACATCACAGACGACGGAATCGGAACCAGTAGTAACAGCAGAAACCGCCGCGCAAACAGAAATGGTCACGCCGAATCCCACACTAACGGGACGAAAGCGGGCCCCCACAGTACACAGCAAGTCGCACCGCAGCAAGAAGGAACGCAATGCGAGGCTGGCGCAAGCTAAAGAAGAACTCCTTCGCCTACAAATAGAGCTCGCGAACGCCCGTATAGCGACTATAGAAGCGGAATCCGACACAGACAGTGAAGACTCGAGTATCACCGAACAGCATACGGCACATCGAGTCAACGAGTGGCTGAACAACAGCAGGCAACAGATACAAACCCTGGAAGCTCAGCCACAACCACACACAGCAGGACGAGAGGAAGCCGCACCCCCTCGTCACACAGAAACACAGCAAGAGGTGGCTCCCCCCCCTCACCCCGCAGGCGCAGAACAGGAAGCCGAAGAAAAGTTTACCTGCAGCGCACAACAGCAACAGCACAGCAAGAAGAGTCCGCAAGCTGACACGAAAATCAATCTCAGCGAACTCGCCAACGCAATCGCCGTCGCCGCGAGAACTCCGCATAACAGACATTTCCACGAGCTTCCGCAATTCACCGGCGCACACCAAGAGTGGCTACTCTTCAAAGCATCATTCAAGGACTCCAAAGCCAATTATACAGAATCAGAAAACATCGCGCGGCTTCGACGCAGTCTCAAAGGAATCGCCAAAGAAGCCGTCGAGAGTTTACTCATCTATGGTGCACATACTGAAGAGATCATGAAAACGCTGGAAACTCGATTTGGAAGACCAGACGCGATCGCAATAGCAGAACTCGAAAGATTGCGAACGTTACCACGCCTTACAGACTCACCCCGCGACCTCTGCACGTTCGCCACTCGCATCTCAAACATTGTGGCGACACTGCGGATGTTGAAGAAGAATCATTATCTCTGCAACCCGGAGGTGACGAAAGCGGTCGTCGACAAATTAACGCCCGCTCTCCGCTACAGGTGGTACGACTTCGCAGCAGCAGCAACAGAAGATGAAGCGGATCTCATCAAACTCGCACGCTTCGCAGACAATGAAGCACAGAAGTGCGGTCCATACGCACAACCAGAACAGAACGCCAGCGCCACGGACTTCGAGAACAAGAAATCCAAGCCGCTGCGAAAACAGAAGACGTACACGACGTCGACCCGAACAGATGAAGCCACGTGTCCGATATGCAACAACGCGAGACACTGTGCAGAACAATGTGAAAAATACACAGCGCTAGACAGCGATGGAAGATGGCAACTGGCGAAAGAGAAAACACTCTGTTTCGCATGCCTCAAACAGCGAACACAGGGACACCGATGCCGAACAAAGAAATGCGGAGTCGACGGATGCGTACGAACACACCATGAATCCTTACACTTCCGTCGACAGAAAATAGAAGAACCCAAAAACGAAGTGGTGACAAGCACATGGTCCACCGTCAAGTCACTTTCATACTTGAAGATATTACCAGTACAAGTGTCCGGACCCAAGGGAAGAGTTAATACGTACGCGCTGCTAGACGACGGGTCAACAGTAACGCTCGTCGACGCCGAGATAGCCCGACGGACCGGAACGAAAGGACGAAGCGAACCACTACGAATAGAAGCAATCGGCAATGCGGAAGTCCAAGCAGCAGACTCGAAACGCGTCTCATTGAAGCTGCAAGGCACAGAAGAGGAACACAGCATACAGGCCCACACCATATCCAAGTTGCGTGTGGCACCACAGAAAATCTCGATCTCCGACATGCAAGGCTGCGCTCACCTGGCTGACATCGCGCACCAGCTGAAGTATGAAGAAGGAACTCCCGGGATACTCATAGGCCAAGACAACTGGCATTTGTTATTGGCAACTGAAACGCGAAGAGGGAACAAGAATCAACCCGGCGCATCGCTCACCCCCCTCGGGTGGGTACTCCACGGCTCCGCAACAAGAACGCTTGGTCATCGGCTGCAACGCGTCAATCACCTCAGAACCATAGATGAAGATATGGACGAGCAGCTGAGACGCTACCTCGCCATCGAGTCGCTGACAGTCGAGCCCAAGAAACCGAAAACAGATCCTGAGGAGCAAGCGCTCAACATGCTCCGGGAGTACACACACCGGCGGGAGGACGGTCGTTACGAAACGACACTACTATGGAAAAACCCGGACCTTCCCATGCCAAGAAACAGAGAAAACGCCTTCAAGAGGCTTCTGAGCACAGAGCAGCGAATAGACAGAGATCCGAAATTACAGAAAAAATACAACCAACAGATGGAAGCACTCCTCACAAAGGGGTATGCCGAGGTAGCACCGAAAACTACAGAACAAGACAAGACATGGTACCTACCTCATTTTCCGGTCATCAATCCCATGAAGCCGGACAAGCTACGAATAGTACACGACGCGGCGGCCAAGACACGCGGCGTCTCCCTCAACGACCACCTCCTCGCCGGCCCGGACCTGATTCAATCTCTACCTGGCGTGATCATGCGATTCCGACAACATCCCATAGCAGTAACAGCGGACATCGCAGAAATGTTCATGCAGGTGAAGATTCGCGAAGCTGACAGAAACTCACTCCGGTACCTGTGGAGAGGAGAGGCGAGAGGCAACACAGAACCAACAGAATACAGAATGACGTCACTCATATTTGGAGCAAAGTCATCCCCAGCCACAGCCATTTATGTGAAGAACATGAACGCAGAAAAACACAGAACAGAAAACCCGGCGGCCTACAACGCAATCGTCAAAAACCACTACGTGGATGACTACTTGCAGAGCTTCGCTACGACAGAAGAAGCCATCGCGACAGCCGAAGAAGTGAAGAAAATCCACAGCGAAGCCCGGTACGAGTTACGACAGTGGGCCTCCAACTCGCCGGAAGTACGTCAAGCACTCAAAGCAGCAACAGACAAGCCGTGCACGCACCTACACGACGGCGCGGCAACAGAAAGAGTGCTTGGCCTAGTATGGCATTGCGCCGAAGACAATCTCGCGTTCAACCTGGACCTGGCGAGACTACCTCGAGGCGCTATGGAAAATGATTCACCCACCAAGAGAGAAGTCCTGAAGATACTGATGTCGCTCTTCGACCCCCTCGGATTGGCCGCTCCAATTACATCACAAGCAAAACAGATATTACAGGAAATTTGGAGAAGAGGCACCGACTGGGATCAGCCCATAGACGAAGACATACGGGGACGATGGAAGGAGTGGCTGAATCACCTGAATAAGCTTGAAGAAATCCGAATCCCGCGAAGTTATCTGCACTACAGCAACGCCGTCCGCTTGGAGCTGCACACGTTCGTGGACGCCAGCGAAGCAGCCTACACAGCCGCGCTATACTGGAGAGCTACCCTGCCAGACGGAAGCGTCGCGACAACGCTCATAGTCGCGAAAGCCAGGGTGGCACCGCTCAAACTGGTGTCCATCCCGCGCCTTGAGTTGCAAGCGGCGGTGATGGGAAGTCGGATGGCAGCCGCAGTAATAGAAGAGCACGACCGAAAACCGGACGCCAAGACCTACTGGACAGACAGCAAAACAGTACTCGCTTGGCTCCGAAACGGAGCGCGCTCTTATCGGCCATACGTCGCACATCGCGTGGCCGCCATAGAGGAAAACAGTACAGTTGCAGAGTGGCGATGGGTCCCGACCAAAGCGAACGTCGCGGACGACGCCACCAGAAACACACCAGAAGACATCAGCAGCACACACAGGTGGTTCCAGGGTCCAGACTTCCTCAGGGAAGATCCAGCAACATGGCCGATCGAGACAATCACTCCTTCGGTCAAGACGGGAGAAGAAAGAACACTCGTCATCAAGAAAAGCACAACAGAATCCCTCGCTGAAGCCCTGCCACACATTGAACGCTTTTCGAAGTGGGAAAAGCTCGTACGCACCACTGCGCGCGTCCTGCAGTTTATAGACGCCTGCAGACCCAACACCGTGTCTGTAAGCTACCGCAGACACAAACGCCGTGCTGAAAAAGACAGAACATGGACGAGATTACCAGAAAAGCAGACCCCTCGTCTACACAAAACGAAGACGACGGGACACAACACCGTCCGCACATATCGCCCAGTGGACGGCACGCTCCAGCGCCGAGCAGAAGAGCTGCTGATAAGAAGATGTCAGCAGGATAGTTTCACAGAAGAGATAACGGCGATCAACAATGGAAGGCCCTTATCCTCCCAGAGTCGGCTGCGCAACCTGGCGATGGAAGTACATAACGGTATCCTGGTAATCAAGTCCCGCATATTAGCTGCAGAAGAAGTCCCCGAACACACGAAGAGGCCCCCGATTCTCGACGGCAAGCACATCGTGACACGCCTCTACGTGGACTCCGTGCATCGACATCTGCTTCACGCCGGCGTCGAAACAACGCTGAATGAATGCAAACAGCGTTATTGGATAGTACAGCCGCGGACAACAGTGAAAGCAGTAATATACAGTTGTCTGCTATGCCGCATAAGAAAATCGAGCCCTCCTACTCCAGCGACGGGCAATCACCCAGCGTGCCGACTTGCTCATCATCAACGTCCCTTCACCTACACGGGCGTTGACTACTTCGGGCCGCTGACAGTGACTATAGGAAGATCAATACAGAAGCGATATGTGGCCTTATTCACGTGTCTAACTACACGAGCAGTACATTTGGAAATAGCGGGGTCCCTCACCACAGACTCCGCCATCATGGCACTGCGTCGCTTTATAGCTCGACGCGGTCACCCCACAGAAATATGGTCAGACAACGGCACCAATCTACAGGGCGCCGATAAAGAGTTGCGGCGCTCCATCGACGACGCAACTAAGGAAGACGCCAATCGTCGCGCCATCAACTGGCGCTACATACCTCCCAGTGCGCCATTCATGGGCGGCGCCTGGGAACGACTTGTACGCAGCGTCAAAGTTTCCCTGACAACGGTGTTGTTCGAACGCCACCCCAGCGAAGAAACCTTGGCAACACTACTGGCCGAGGTGGAAAACGTGGTCAACAGCCGGCCACTCACGCACGTCTCCGTGGATCCAGAAGATCCGGAGGCCCTCACTCCCAACCACTTCTTGCTCGGTGGCTCCGCCAACCTGGCGGCGCCGGGCGAGTTCCACGACGGCGACACCGCGAGCCGCAGTCACTGGCGCGCCTCTCAGCGCCTGGCCGACCTCTTCTGGTCCCGCTGGGTGCGGGAGTACCTGCCGGAGCTGCAATACCGGCGGGAGCCCCACAGCCGAGGTGAACAGCTGCAGCTCGGAAGCGTCGTGCTCGTCGCCGACGGAACATTACCACGCAACGTTTGGCCCCGAGGCGTGGTAGTGCGAGTGTTTCCTGGACCAGACGGCGTGGTGAGGACAGCGGACGTGCGCACCAAGAACAGCATCCTGCGACGACCAACAAAGAAGCTGGTGATCCTGCCTGTAGACGTCGAGCGTCGGAGCTGCACGGGAGACAGTTCTGCGCCGTTCCAGCGAGCCGACGGGACGACGCACGGCGGGAGTAATGTGCAGCACAGCAGTAATTAATAAAGATATAGTGTACAGTTTTAGCATTTGTAAATAGTATATAAGGTTTTTTACATAATAAAAGTATATTGGAGTTTTCGTCACAATAGGGCTCTCCCTCGGGTATAGCCGCGGCCTACCTCAGGGAAACAGCCCGATAGGGGCTCTCCCTCGGGTATAGCCGCGGCTTACCTCAGGGCACAGTTGAAATAGCGCGATCTCTTTCGCACACAGTTTCCATCCCGCTCCCACATAGACAGAGAGGTGTGATACGGGAGAGCGGGATGGAGCTGAAAATAGTATAAAAATAGTGCCGTTAGCCCCGTCGGCGCGGCAGTTCCAGTACGGTTCCCATAGAAGCAACAAGTGACGAGACTCCAAAGTGAACAGTTAACAAGAAGCGTTTTCATTCCTGCCAACCTGTTTCAACCTGTTTCGACGTGTTCCATCCTGTTTCTTATCCAACGTTTCTCTCGAAACGTTGGAGCAACAAAACAACCGTTTCTCTCGAAACGAACACAGAGAACATACAGTCCACTCTCGAGCTAAAGAAGAATCCGGTACAATTAAAAATAAATTATTGAAACTTAATTCTAATAAAAATATATTTATTGTAATATTATTTCCCTCAGGTAGAGTTTGTTGGGGAAGAGGCAGAAGACGCCGGTGGAGTGAAGAAAGAGTTCTTTTTACTTTTGCTCAAGGAAATATTCGATCCGGTGTATGGAATGTTCAAACAGTCTGAGGAGACTAACATGATTTGGTTCTCAAACAACCCGTTCGAAGACGATGTTATGTATTATTTAATTGGTAAGATTATGTTCTGTGCACAAAAGTAAACGTGCGCTGGCCAATAGGAATATAGCTGTTATTAATTTTAGATATCACGAGATGCGCTTGTCCATATTTCTATGGATATTAATTCGTAGCCCTACCAATGATTCATAAACTATTTTACTGTCTACTATAAATGTCGTCAAACTTCACCTAGAAGGCGGGGCCTGAGCGGAGTACGAAGGCGAAAGTCGCCTGTGGGCTTAGAATGTGCCAAAAAAACACGAAACGACTCCGTTTCGTTTGATTGGGATTGGTTCAGAGACAAACACGTGACCTGACAAATATCAAAATTAAACGACATCGACTTACGAGTTGCGTTTTGGGAGACATTCTAAGCTGACTGATCAACTAATCGCTCAGACGATACGCCGTGGCCCATGACCCGACGCTGGCTTCCCCGCGGACATCTGACAACAACTATGTAGATGAAACTTGGAAATTAAACTTGCCACAATATGATTTTATTTCAGTATTGGATGTTGCTCGCGCCTTCGCCCGCGTGTAAAGCCTTTCCTACTGCAAAAGTCCCTAAAACACTACGACGCCAGCGCCATCTAGTTATAGCATTAGATTAAAAATATCAATTATTTCTCACAGGAGCAAATTACTGCCATAAAAAACCTATGTGTTAATCCAGGACATGATCTACCCGTGTGCCAAATTTCATCCAAATCCGTTTAGTTGTTTCTGCGGTTACTTCTAACAAACATCCAAAAATTTTAACAAACTTCCGCATTTATAACATTTTTCTACCGCCAAGCAACAGTGTGCATGCACTGTTGTGTTTCGGTTTGAAGGACATTGTAGCCAGTGTAACTACTGGACATAATGAGACGTAACATCTTATGTCTCAGGATGACGAGCGCAGTGGAATGCCACACAGTACTTTGTAACTCAAGGTGCTGGATGGTGTTGCTTCTGTTTATGGGTGGTCGTACCGCTTACCATCAGGCGAACGGCAAGCTCGTCTCGTCATTTATTGCCATAAAAAAAAGTAAGATTGACAAAGCTAACATAGATTATTTTGTATGTGAAGTGTATGATTCCAGGTGCAATATATGGTCTAGCTATATACAATTCTATAATCATATACGTTCCGTTCCCGTTGGTACTGTACAAGAAGTTGTTGGGCGAGTCGGTGATGTTGGATGACTTGTCGGATTTGTATCCCACACTCGCGAACAGTTTGAAGAGCTTGCTGGCTTACTCTGATGAGGATGTTGAGGAGGTACGATATATTTTTTATTGGTATAAATAACCATCGCACCGTATCTAATCGATAGATATCTAATTTTTCAAAATGATTTCACTAGTTGTGCTAGAATGAAACATCTACATAGACATACATACATAGAGTGCCAAAATCATTACCTTTAGTTGCTTTACCGTAGTTGGGTAAAATATTGTGATTTTTATAGAAATTCTAATTTTTTCGACGTGTTAGGGATAAAAAAATCTCAGAATCTAATCATGAAGGTATGGTCATGTAAGCTGGCATAGATTTAATTAAAAGTATAGATATGATGCTTTAATTAATTATATACGTAGATAGACACTGAACGTTTCAAACACGTCGAAAAAATATAGAGGCGAACTGTTCCCCACTAAATGAGTTCGAGTGAATAATTTTTTGTTGTTTTTCATGGATACAATTTTCTCCCCGTTTTAATAGAAACCATGTAATAACTGGTATCATTATGCGCGCACACAAAGATACGCAGAATGATGCAGCGATAGCGTATGACACGGCTGTCACGCATACTAGCTTAAGAAAAGTTGGCCTGTTTATTTTATTTTCATTGCAGCGCGTTACTCTATCTAGGTATATAATTAATCAAAGATACGATGTTTAATAATAATTTCTTCAGGTGTTCAGCTTATGTTTTGCCGTGAACACAGTGGTGTTCGATCAAATCGAAGTGCATCCTCTCAAAGAGGACGGAATTAACCTACCCGTAACGCACGAGAACAAAAAGGAATATGTTGAGCTGTATGTCGACTTCCTTCTCAACAAATCCGTCGAGAATCAGTTCAAGGCTTTCAATCAGGGTTTTCAGAAGGTACGATGAATTCAGTTTTTTGTGTAGAAAACAGTCTTTCAAGTCAAACACCTAATTGTGGCCCACGTACCTAAGTGGTCGCGTTCTGGAATTAGGCTTTGTATATCCGGTTTTAAACAGTCCGGGAATATAATTATTGACGGTAATATCACATAATTGAGGGTTAAATATCTCTTATCAGTCGACACTTTATCCGGACTTGACTCCACTTAACGTCTGGTAAAAAAAACGCACTTAAAATCATAATTATTATCAGACACATGACGTCCACTGCTGAACATAGGCCTCCATGGGCCTTGTTCAAGGGAAATTTAAAAAATGTAACATTGACTCGGCAACGCCCGCGTCCGGGTGTATAGGGCAACCACGTATATATCTATATATAAGCGGGCGTTGACGGGTTAATGTCATACACATATTTATTTTCAGGTGTGTGGTGGCAGAATAATCAAGCTGTTCCGATCACACGAACTAATGTCTGTCGTTATTGGAAACGAGGAATACAACTGGGATCAATTCGAAAGCAACTGTGAATACAAAAATGGTTATTCGGCGAACGATCAACAAATTAGGTAACTATCAAATCATACTTTCACATTATGTATAAATTCTTCCTGTATAATATTAACTTTTTCCATGGATTTTCCTGAACTCACCCCGTTTATAATTCTGAAAAGAAGGTTAATTAAAAAAACTGAAGGAGAATCTTATTGGCTGAAGTTGACTATTAAAATTCTCAGAAAATATATTTAAAACAATATTTTAACTTTGACAATCTTTACCGGCGAATGCCCATTCAATCCAGAATGAAGATTGTTTTGAGCCTATTTTTTTTATTTTTTATTTAAGCTCTTACAAATGTATAAAGGCGGCCTTTTCTTAACTACTTTGTAATATCTTCCCATATATCTCAGGCTAACGATATCTACATACTAATAGTGTTCTATTCGTTGCTACAGGTGGTTTTGGGAAACGTTTCATGAGCTGTCAACTGAAGATAAGAAAAAGTTCCTATTGTTTTTGACAGGCAGCGATCGTGTGCCTATACAGGGAATGAGAGATATTAAAGTAAGTATTATAAATCTTTTTATGGTTTTTAGAGAATTTTCAGTTAGCCAATAAGACCTTTGGTAAAATCCACAAGTCAGGGTAAGCAACATTTTTCATATAGAATAATGCACGTTGTTGCACAAAATGACTGGGTCGATGGAGTTATTAACGTATTAAACAACAGAAGGTATATAAACGAAGAATTTATATTCATTTCGCCTATGGCTCTACGTGGAAGGATTGAATACTTGTTTTTTTTTAAATATAATTTTCAAATATTGAGATACAACTACTTCATTCGGCTGTCAGATACTTTTTTATTAGTGGTAACAAACCTGAACAAAGCCTAAGAAAACCGAAATCGCCGACACTATGCGTTCGGGCGCACTGTGTGTCCTCATAGTAATGATTATGGTTACGGGTGTTAGTCTCTCTAAATTTTCGACAATTTATTCTGCGCAAGCGTAGTTTTGTTTAGCTAATATATTTTATTTTAACGTTAAAATGTTGATTGCCACAGATCAGAATACAGCCGGTAGCCGACGACAGATTCTTTCCAGTAGCCCACACTTGCTTCAACCTGCTAGATCTACCGCGCTACAAGACGAAGGAGCGCCTCAAATATTATCTACTGCAAGCCATCCAGCAAACGCAAGGATTCTCCCTTGTATGAATATGTTGTGTTACATGTTGATTACATAAAAGTTTATTTAAGGTTCTTTTATGACTGAGTTACGACTGAATAGAGTACCAGATTCTAATTACATAAGTGACAAAATGATACGGTAATGAAAATCAGACGCAGTTACATCCTATTTTATATAATAAATATGGCATAGAATTTATTATCTGTTTTACTATAGATATAAAATTTTAAAGTTGAATTTTTAAGTCACGTTTTGCACTGTTTTATTGTTTTATACCTGTTGAGCTTACGAGTGCAAAGTTAACGTTGGATTAACTCGAGTTTGATTTTTATTAACTCACTTTATATAGTATTTTTGCTGGGTTAGCATGACAGACTATATATAATGCCATTACACGGTATCACGAAGGAAGCCTGCTAAGCTTAAATTTCCAGGCATTTAACATACTAGGGGGGTAATCATTCCTTAAAATTAGTGTTTAACACTTTATTGATATTTGCTCCATATTAATCTCTATTGGGTTTATATTCTGGGATTAAACAAATAACGAATTTCTTACACTTGTTGCGTTGGATGCACGTGGAAATCTGCCGTCAATTTAGTAAAATTTGTAGGGACATGACTGTTACATTATCGATAAGTTATTAATCCCTGGGCAAACATGGTTGAGATAGTTTCACTTGGAAAAATATAGAATGCTATTATATCCTGTTTGAATGTTAAAATAAATTAGTATGGATACGCAAATTTTACATTTAGCTATATATTATTATTGCTTTTGATAAATTATAAACCTAGATAGAGTGACGCGCTGCAATGAAACTAAAACAAACAGGCCAACTTTTCTTAAGCTAGTATGCGTGACAGCTTTGTCATACGCTATCGCTGCATCATTCAGTGTGCGCATAATTCAAATCATTTATTAAGTAATTAGGCCCCTAAGGGCACTTTTACACGTCATTTTTAAAAAAAATTATCATCTAAAGATTCTACCAGTGCTTCGGAAAAGCCCACTGACCTGAGAAGAAGCACCGAGAAACTCAGCGTAGGTCTTTAATTGTTATATTTTTTTTAATGATACCAGTTATTACATGGTTTCTATTAAAATGGGAAGAAAATTATATCCATGAAAAGCAACAAAAAATAATTCACTCAAACTCATTTAGCGAGCAACAGTTGGCCTCTCTTTTTTTCGACGCGTTTGAAACGTTCACTGTCTATCTAGGTATATAATTAATCAAAGATTATTGCTATACTTTCCGTTGGTGCCTTTGGTAAATAACGGTATTTTACACTACTGACGATATGGGTATTTGTTTTTGAATTAAAAGTAACGAGTGTTAAATTATTTAATCGTTATGCATTTATGTGTGTTGCAGTATGTTTGATTATGGGATACTGATGTTATAATTCAGAAATCTAGGCTGTTCACCATAAAATGTTGACGTTTTTAATTAAAATTACTGTCTGCCAGGTACGGAGGCTTGTTGAACCTTCATAGTTTTAACTATTTTTATAATGGGTGTGGCCAAGAATAAAGAATTAAATTATTTACACAGAGGTATATTAATGTGACACCATTGCTTTGAATAATAACAGAGCAACTTCGATCAAATTATCGTGACGCATCGTGTTTGTCGCTGTGATATTAATGGTATGCCATCCATTCATTGCTTTTGTGATCGTTATTAGTTGATTTTTTAAATAATTGTACATTAATGTATATGGTACTTAGCTTGGCTAGTTCGCTGTTATGTTTCGAAGCATTTAAGTATGCACTTTGGCCTAGTTTTACGGCGTGGTTTGTTCACAATGTATGTATTGTATAATAATATATTATTTTCATATTGATATACGTGTTTTTATCATACGATTTATTGTATTAGAAGGCATAAGTGTATACACTTGTGTAATATAAAGACGTTTTGGCATTTTACATAGTTTATTTTATTTAGAATATAATTACATAATAAAATACCAAAAAATAACCAAATAGGATATTACCACATTTTATATACAAAATACACAGTTGCGTAATCTCTTGATGACTAGTAGGTAATTTAAGCTTGGCCAATTTGTTACAAACAGGTAATGTTAACTTTGGCAAAAGCGCTAATTAATTACAATTGTTCATAAATTTCTTCCTTACACTATTCCCACACTAGATTGTTTAATACAATTTCCAGGTCTCTTTCTAATAATTATCCAGAACAGTTACATTCCTGCGAGATAAGCTATTAAACAGTATATACATTTTATAATTATTAAAAAGCCTCGTCGCTTAAATCGTGTGTAAAAAGCCGCACATATTTTGTTTCGATAGTAAATAAAAATATAATTTATTATCAATTATCGTAAATATTTATTTCAAGTTAGGATGACAACAGTTCGTAAAAATATTATGACTTAAATTTTTGTTATTTTTTATGATTTAATATTTACTTACATGCTAATTAATGGTTAAAATAAATTAATTAATTCTATATTTATGTACTGAAGGATGCCGATCTCGTACATGCCCCAAGACTTTAACGTTTAAAGCCTACACAAGTACTTGCACAACCGGGTTATACCCGGGACTGTTAGAACGAATGAGAGGATTTCATGAGATGATAAATTAATTACCTTTAGCATTAACGATACATATCATTAACATCAACAAAAATGATACAGTTTGATGATTTGGAGTGAAAGAGATCATTCACGTGCTATGGGTCGCTTTGTTTTATTTAGTGAATGTCCCGGTGCAAGGCATGTTAGTACACTAAAGGTTCTAATTTAGTATGAGGATCGGCCTGAGAGTTCTTCAAAGTGTTGCGTGCCGGGGGGCGCGCGGTAGCCTGGGTAGTTGTGGCTCAGTGCGTGCTTCGCGAAGAAGGAAGAGTAGTCCTTCTTGACCTGCGAAATGGAGTTCAGAATACGTTAACATTTAGTCTACGTACATAGTTACGTGTATAGCAATTGAAATGTCCAAGATTTGTCTATGAATTATTAACATCGAAAAGTTTTAAGTTATTTTCTATTCTACTACTACTCGAAAGTAACTACCATGCATTTACCTCACACATCTGAAAATTAGCATTAAATGGATACCGTTATTTTATGTGCCTTTTTAGTCGATTACGTGACGTCAGTGCCTGAAGGCGCCTAAATGCTGAGAGTTTTTGTCATTAGTGCGTGACCATAACCTAATTATTGGAAAGCCTAAACTCTTGTCTTAGTATGAATTTTATTGTTTTCAGACGTGTCAGGCATATGGGAGTATGTTTAAAAGCGCTCAGCGCCACTCACTAATAAGGACCTTTTCATATAATACTTCACATAGACACGGCCAAAAACTTAAAAACTCAAATAACCTGAAGTCGTGTTAGGTGATCGTGACTACTGCAATATCTATAGTGATTCCCCGTCACCAAGTGCCGAATTGTTAGAATAGATTTGTCCAAACAGACGACTGTTACTGTAGCCAAAGGGCGACACTTACAAACCCTGTAAAAGTGGCCTTTACTGACCGTGCCACGCCTACGCCTCGTTCATGGCAATTAATTCGGCCAGCGTATACTGGCGCAGCTAAAACAGACAACTCGTGTTTTCACATGCTCAACAAATACCTTTTGAGGTTTGAAATTGACTTCGAGGATTGACTAAACGGCAAGACAAAATCTCATATTTTGTGACTAACCGCCGTTTACAATAAACGATCTTCGATCCGATCCAGAGAATAGACAAATCAAAATGAGTCATTTGTAAGCGTGTCAAATAAAATTTGTTGTGATTGGTCCATTTTCTCGATGGATCCAAAAATGCGATTGGCATCGTTTATTGAAAATTCACCTGCCACTGCAAAACATTTATTGGTTTATAGGACTACCTCGGTGGCGTAGTTGTATTACGGTACGACTGCAATACTGAGGTCTCGGGTTCAATCCCCGGGTGGGGCAAAGTGATATTGGATTTTTCTATTCAGTATCACCTCGGAGTCTGGAATTTGTGCCCGATATGGCGATAGGCTCGCCTCCTATCACATCATGGGACGGAATATGCACGGCGAAAAGTGGGTGCATTATATGTGCCTCTACCTACCCATTCGGGGCTAAAAGGTGTAAGTATGTATGTATATGTACAATGTGCTTGTTTAAGATTTCTTATTTTTAGGGTGATTTTGAAATATTTATTCGAAAACAGTGCATCTTTCTAGAAGTCATTGTTCAAGGATTTTTAAATTTTGTTGCCGCCTTTTCAATTTGATATAAGCCAATATGAATTAAGATTTGATAGGTACTTTGAATTAATTCTTATATAACTGGTGGCTTTTTATAAAAGAGGATTATTTTGATAAAATATACCTGTAACTGGAAAAAAACATTTAAAACATAGGAATATGAAGAAGAATCATGAAGTTTATTTAAATATATTTTTTATACCGTTAGATTAATGTTTTTTATTTATTTATGTGACTGGGAAAATGATATGCAGTGACGTTCTTCATTCACAATTACCTTTATACATTATCCTTTATATTAAGTCGCAAAATATTTACAAAATCAGTAGGTATTTCAAAATGTTTTATGTACAGCATGCAGCGTTAATAATGCAAGTCAGTTTTCGCACTGGCAACTCGATAGGCTGCACACACCGGGTTTAATTTTATGTATAATATTAAATATATCGCACCTTTAGGACGAAAACGACACAATTCAATACAATCAAAAATTCAGTTGTCGTCATAAAATGACTTAAAACCGGTCCGTATTTTATAAAAATATAATAAAAACGGCCCGATGTAATAGTTTGGTCCTTTTCTCGCTTGAATATGGCTGTGTTTAAACTATTGTTGTATTGAGAACTTCGTTTTAAGTAATTTTATAACGATAACTCAATTTTCGTTTTACTTCGTTTTCGTCCTAAAGGTGCGATATTTAATGTTAACATAGTGTATGATTTTTGTTGATGATATCGTTGGAAGATGTACCTTGCGCGGTCTGCAAGCAGGGCCTCTAGCCAGCTGTATTCTGGCATCGTTTTCCGCAGCGACTGCCTCCTTCACGGACTGGGGGGGCCACTTCTGATCGCCACGCATGTTGACGCCTCCTGTCGTAGATGTAATTTTGTTTTAAGACTGCCTCGGTGGCGTAGTTGTATTCCGGTACCAATGCAATGCTGAGGTCTTGGGTTCGATCCCCAGGTCGGGTAATGTGATATTGGGTTTTTCTAATGCGTATCAGCCCGGAGTCTGAAATTTGTGCCCGATATGGCGATAGGCTCGCCCCCAATTACATCATGGGACGGAATACCCACGGCGAAAAGTAGGTGCACTAGTTGCGCCTCTGCCTACCCCTTCGGGGATAAAAGGCGTGAGTGTGTGTGTGTCTGTATGTGTTTTAACACACATACATAAACTCGCGCCTTTCTCCCGTTGGGGTAGGCAGAGACTATGGAGCGCCAAGTGCGACGATCCAAGCATACCTCTTTCGCTGCTTCCACAGTCATCAGTCTCTTCATACATGCTCGTTGGTTACGAGAACTCCTTATTTGACCCTTCCATAAGAGGTCGTCAATTTGGTCAATGTGTTTTAATTGCTTTTGTTTCTGCTTTTGAGTATTATTTCAATATTCGTGACAGTTACGAATATAGTACTAAATCCTAGTTTGAATTCATAACGGAGCTTTAGAGCTTACATGTTACAACTTCACACTTAAAACGTAGGTGCAATATTTGCAAATCTGAGACGCCCGCTAAATTCAAATTTTCGGCCCATGCGTACACAGCAAAATGATGTAACTATAAAATATATGTATGTACATATACATTCAGAAACATTATGACACCCTAATACCAAGCCTACCACATTTTATTTCCAATGACAATTTTATATTGCCTCAAAGTATCTTTGTGGTTTTATAATTTACTTCCGAGCGACGTAAAGCTGTCAAACGACCCGCCGCAGATGTATTAAAGGAATAACGTCTCCCAAGTTACTTTCTAAAGCGACAGCGGTATATAAAAAAGCAATTTTGTAAACAATGGTACGTACGCTTCGTGTGTGAAGCTACGTGTGAACGCGCCTTCAAAGAATTTTATGCGCTTTGATATTGCCAAAAAGTCAAATAAACAGTCTCACCTGCTTATTACGAACTCTTTGTAATATTTATTTTATCTTTAACATTAATCCAATTGGCTCGAATTCAATGGCTTTATCATTCGTAAGACGCTATAAATTGGGTGTCAGTCTACTTACTCTCCAGTTGTATAGTTGACCTCTAAACCAATTATATTTTTATATTACTACGTCTGTAATATATCTAATATTATTTTATTTAGGGACTTTCAATGCATTGCGTTGTAACGAGTAGCAGGTTCCTAATATATTACTTTTGTAAACAAATGTCAGAATGCTAAATGCCATATGATTCAAACAAATTACCTTTAAACGTTGCTGCAGCGGGTTGACTAGCGAACACCGGAGATGGTCTCTGGTGAATGGGCGTTTGTTGACGAAGAGTGATGGTCGTTGGCGGTGGCTCGAAGGGCTTCTGTTGGGACTGGTAGGCCGGCTCGGACAGTGGCGAGTACTGGGGCGAGTACTGCGGCTGCGGTGACAGCTGCTGCGGGTAAGTCGGCTGCGATCCTGGAGCCTGTCAGAAACTCGCTTTAGAAACTAAATCGCAAACATAATGGAATACGAGCCTTTTTATTATTACAAAATGGAACTATAAAATGTATTAATTATGTTCTTGGTCTTTATTAACAATCATTCCAGTATACATTTATTTTAATAGAGTATTGACACACAGTTATCGGTACTGGGTTAAAAGAGTACATTAGTTATTATAATGTTATCTAGTAGGAAACGTCTGCTTTTGAAATAATCGTAAGTCTTGCTCTTGTTATTTCATCACCAATAATTGCAGCTCTAGAATCACCCCTTTTAATATGTGTTATGATTTATGAAGACGAAAAACCTAGTGAATACATAGCATTGTACCTTACCTCTGTCGTGCCTCCGTGTTAATAAAATGTAAAAACGTGCAAGTGTCAGTGTAACTAAAACTACGGCTCTTTTCCGGATGCCCTCCAGATACCTGGGGAGAGAGAGGGGCTGGTACTGGGGCCCAACGGTTCGGCTGCGGGCGGTAGGGCTGCGGCACTAAGCCCGGAGACGGCGGGCCCTGGCGGTACGGCACGTGGGTTGCGGGGGACGCACCCGGTCCCACTGGGATCAGCTTACTCAACCCAGTGGGCTCCTGTCTTCGGCCTTCACAGTATGCCGGGTCTGATTGGGGATCTTGGTACTGAGGGGCTTGGTATTGGGGTGCCTGAGGCTGTGGAGCCTGGTATTGGGGCTGGTACGGAGCCTGGGGCTGGGCTGGGGGCGCTTGGTATTGGGGTTGTGCGGACGGGGAGTGTTGCGCGATGTTGTGGTACGCGGGACTCTGCTGGGATTTATAATATAGCTTATAATAGGTATTATATCCCCTCAACATTAACACATTGTAATAAAATCGAAACTGGTTTATGTATCCCGAAATAATGACCTCCAATAGTGCTATAAACAATTTCCTGAATTTATTACCTATGGATGAAAATAACGCTTGGTGACGAAAATAAATATTAGTGCCTAATCAAGGTTGCACGTATCTTTGTGTTCTGTTGCTATTAGATATTCGGTTTTATTACATTGTGCTTCATAAATGGCTTTATAATGCATGCAATTATTTGTTTGCTTGCCACCTTAAGCGTATACTATGTGCAGCTGTGGTGTCATTTGCTACTAAACCCCACCCGCTATATACATTCAAATTACAAGTTTATTTTAATCTGTCAAGAACGTAAAATGTCAAGGTCTCTACCTTCTGTGGTTGGTGGTATCCGTTAGTTTCAGGTACTGGCGGCCACACTACTTTCTTCTGACCTGAAACAATGTAGTAGGACTGTTTTAACTAATGCTGTATGTTGTGCACAGTTATGCATGTTACTTCATTTGCCAGAGCCTTCAATGTCAAAGTTAATTTCTGCATAATGACTTTTTGCATAGCTGGAAATTGTACATAAGTGTTTATAAAACCTAGCATGAGACAAGTAAATTAAATTATTCACGTGTTGAAGAATTCATGTATAGTGTACAATCACGACACACGTTGAAATGCGAAACATTTAGCAGAGTGAATTCTGCAGAATTGTCAAAGCTGTGTTGAGAGTTTTAAAAATATACTAACAGTTTTGATCATAGCGTACAATTTTCGTCGCGGTGATACAGACCGGTTGCTCTTTATTCAACACGTTGAAACACTTATTATGTCACATCTCTTTTTAAATCGCCACCATATTTGCCTGCTTCGGTGGCTTAGTTGTATTACGGTACGACTGCAATGCTGAGGTCTTAGGTTTGATCCCGGGCAGAGTGATATTGGATTTTTCTAATCAGTCAGTTTTTCTAATCGAGCTGACGGTCGTAGTCTGAAATTTGTGCCCGATATGGCGATAGGCACGCACCCTATCACATCATGGGACGGAATACGCACGGCGAAAAGTGGGTGCACTAGTTGCGCCTCTGCCTACCCCTCAGGGGATAAAAGGCGTGAGTATGCGTATGCGTATCTCTCTTTAAATTAGTACGACAGGCCCACCTTGTTGTTGGATTTGCGCCAGACCATCGAAAAAATAAGAGATTTCTCAGAGACGCGTTAATATTATCTTGTTGACACGAATAGATGGAATGTAAAGATATAAGACGCGGTATTCTAGAACTATTCGTCTTTGATTTTTCATACTAAAACTAATAATATGTAAGTTATCTCTTACGACATTTTTTTAATCTTTTTTTTGACGTTTGCAAGTGTAAAGAACAATAGAAAGGTACGCGAAACGCATTAAGTCTATCAAGAATCTTCGTAAAATTAGTAATTGAATGGCGTTAAAATATCATTAGGTGTATTATCTATAAAAAAAAGTGCGGTATCTTAAATTTCAGGTTAAAGTCAAATTCATTTTATTATGTTGGTATCTACGGAAGGGTGAAAAGCGTGCTGCGGTCTGCGCTCGAGGGAACACTTCGACGCGACGTTAGCTTATATTCCATGTTATCAATCCACAGGATAACGACATCCAAAACAATAATTTTGCGTCGAAGAAGCGACTCTATGTTACAACCCTATTCAATAGAATATTAAAAACTCTACATAGATGCTTGTTAGCGATAAACACGAAAACTTTGGAATGGATTTAGGGGAAATTTGGAAGTCAGATGGAGATAGTCATCGATTTCATTCCGGGAAAACACTTCGATATGAGTGGAGATGCAAGCAAAAGCTATTTTCTTTTAAAATAAAAACGCATACTCACGCCTTTTATCCCCGAAGGGGTAGGCAGAGGCGCAACTAATGCACCCACTTTTCGCCATTTTTATTCCGTCCCATGATGTGATAGGGGGCGAGCCTATCACCATATCGCGCACAAATTCCAGACTCCGGGCTGATACTGAATAGAAAAACCCAATATCACTTTGCCCGACCCGGGGATCGAACCCGAGACCTCGGCATTGCAGTCGTACCGTAATACACCTACGCCACCGAGGCAGTCCTAAAAATCCAGTTTAAAAAATCATGCATCCAGTCAGTTTTAAAATCCTATTGCAAATGAGCGAGTTAAACAAATCCTTCACGTGACATAGTTACCTATGTTGGAGTTTACTAGTTAATTTGGTGTTTATTCTACTGAATATAATATTGACTTAACTTTTATTTGCAATATGATTTTAACTCAAAACATTCTAAACACAAATACAAAACTTACTCAATTATCATTATTATTAACGTTTCACAAATTGAAAATGTTAGAATATTTGAAGCTAAAACATTTGTGGTATTTGTTATTAGATACGTAGCTATTTACGTACAATGTTTAAGAACGCCATTTGCCAGTAGGAAAATATTTTGCAATCTTCAACAAATATGTAACAGGATAAATTCATTTGTGGTTAGCATTGAATCCTCTAGTGATTCAGTCATGAGCCACTGTAGAGCGCAGCCAAATGACTAACCTGGCAATGAAAGCTTGTATGAGCGATGAAATTTATAAATATTTTGTCAAACAGTTAATGCCCGTAGAGATGGATATTATTTAAGCACGATTACATATATCAAATAAGTTTAGTTGAAGCGTTGAAGAGCGAATGAACTCACGATTAATTGCTTCTTGACGTAAAACAAGTCGAGCCAGCCGCTAGCCGGTCAGGACAACGTTTGACTACTTGGCTCGTGCACCTGAGCGCGAATATCTACCGCATATTATATTTTGAGACCGCACATTTTTAGGACATCATACCCTTCTCTTTCTCTCTCACGCATGCTGCCACTCGTTAGATCAAAAGTGGATACCACAACCTTGCGACCTTAGACTTTTTGTGTAGGTGCTTCCTAATAATAATTTATGGGTGCTGCAAATGGAACACGGAACCATTTTCATCGGCGAACCTGCACAATACAGTCGTATTTCATAACGAAATTCCGAGAGAGAAAATTTATTTCACCTGTTGCGAACTTGCATCATATACCTAAGTAAGATTTAGGTGCATCTAATTTTTCAGAACGAGGCACGGATAATTACATTCTGAGTCTCAACTATAAGTGCAGGAACAGAGGAAATATTATAAAAGTACATGTTCCGTAGTCGTAATAAATGTAACGTTTCTTTATTAGCAGGAGAAAAGGAGTTCTAGGAAGTAATGTCGGCGTTGTTAAATGTCGCGCCGCACATACGAGCTGAATATGTATTGTCATTGTGAAAGGAAAAGCCATGTAACGGAAAACGAATGACAATGTGTCTTCTGATATGCATGTCGTATACAATTTTAAGTAGAAAATTTTACACGTATGGTAAATTCTAAATTATAATTTAATGAAGAAAATATAGATGTGTAAATAGAGATGTGTTTACTGTGAAAATGGTCGGTGATGCACCATTAAGAAAATTAATGCCTGACTGTAGCGTCTGAGAGCGGAGGGATTATGGGACATGGCCGCAATTACCCAATCCATTGGACCGTGAGATGCACATAAATCACAAACGGCTTGAAAAGCAGGACGTCGTCGGCCGATACATGTTATACATGTAAAATGCCAAGGGGTAAATATTCTAAAGGCCAAGGCGTCAAAAGACGTGGAGTTTGTTCGAAAATCTGTAGTCTTGAAATAACAAGTGTCAGGATGTGAATTTAATCTGTTCATACTTACCACAAATATGGAAAAATAATTGAAAAAGTCAGTATTTTTAGTTATATTTGGTGTGCGATTTGCATAACGTGTTGTTATTTCTCACTTGTTATTCGTATGTCATGCTGATACATAACTTTCTTTCAAGACATTTTATTTTACTCTATAAATTGAAATAAACACCGTCACCGTTAAGCAAAATGAAAGTGGAAGAATTTCATAGTTATCTGTATTGTGTAATGTTGTGGTTACCAAGTGATGACAACGGCATGTTACACTTTTCTATAACGATCTCAATGTCATATTCAATGGTCATGAACATGTTTTTGATGAGTAATCCCTACGTAATACAACTGAAAATAGTGCACACCTGAGGAAAACTCATATGATACTCATTTGTCGTATACGTATTTTCATCACCTGAAGCGAAAATAAACATTGATTCATACAACACTGACCCGAGGGAGAAAACACGTTGAAATAGTTACACAGAATGACGTCAAACAAAACTTGATTTTATTTTTAAGCGGCAAATCAAGGCTGCCATTTGAAAATATCCACAAATCTTTTGGTGCACGATTTATGATCTCAGGTTGCTGTGTTAAATAAAATAATGTGTTGTTTCTAAAACTGCTTTTACAACCAGCCATTCCATTTCGCCGAGTAACAGTTGTGAAAATAGGAATTAACTATCTAGATACACATAGATTCATCAGAAACAAGCTCTTAGCTCAGGCAAACGGTTTTATACGTGTATGTATATGTGTATTATGTACAATACGTACACAAAGTATACGTACTTACTTATATTATTTATACAATCATAGAGACACTAATTAGCAAATTTTGGAGAAAAAAAGTTTCTTTAAAAAAATGGGAAAAATATTTTTATATTACGTAACAAATTGATTGAATTCTGATTATTGCCGTAAGATGTGAATATCACAAGATTCCAGTTTACTTGGTAAGATTGGAAATATTCTTTAACTTACTACTACAGTGAAGCCGAAAAATTTCAATTTATATAATGACCTAATAAAACAATCCATTAAAACACTAATAACCATCTCGTGAATATTAACTTTCCATATTAACTGATTTGATTAACATGTAACTCGTAAATTCGATTAGTGGTTGGAATTTGGACATAAATTAATCGGTGGTTTACTAATACTCAAATACTATATTATATACAATAAAGCTACAAAAAACACTAAGCACTTTCGACACAGAAAATAATTCAATCACTTTACCAACAAACACTGTTTCAGGCATTTCGTTCGTTTGTATTCCTTCGCTGACGGCTGTGTACTACGAGCAGCAGAAGCAAGTAAAGCCACATGTTGAAGTCCAATCTTTGCCAAATACCTTCTGCTAATGAATGTTTCCGTCAACGGCATTTGTGAATGACAAGAGACAAAGAGAAGGTTAAACACGGCCATTAAACCTTACTCGAAATAGTTTTTTCGTTTCATTTTTAGTGAGATGAGTTTTCACTGTAATTACTGTTACCGATTCAAGTGTTTTTCGTATTGTTTGCTTATTTGTATTACTGTAACTTACGCTGTATACCTTGGAGCGTGATATAGCCCGCGCGATATGGTTATTAGTAATATTAAGAATTTATAGAGCTTTTCGATCTAATTAAGAAAATATATGAGAATATAATATTCCGATGTATTTCTTAAGACAAACGTTTAAGAATTTGCATGAAACTATATGTGTTTTCAAGATTTTAAAATATTAGTTTAGTCTTTTGTAAGTTTAAGTACATTTAAGTGTCGAGTCCTTTGCGATGTGAGCATTACTCAATACAATGTTCTCTTTCTATTCGGAGAAACTGATGCAGAAAATAACAATGGATCTAAAGGTGAGATCTATTAATGACACGCCAAATAAACCTAGTGAAACCGTCTCAAGCGCGTTTATAGCCAGCTCAGGGGCTAAGCTTATGGTTTTTACATACATAGGTATAGATGATTGGCATATATGACCTTACATTTAAAGCTACATCTATTCTACCAGGCCACTTGCTCTTGTACCTTTATTAGCCTTCAAGAAATCAGAATAAATTTGCCCGTTGCAGTTTAGCTGACCATCCCAAGTACGTGCAGGTTTCATCTTCGCCTTGTCCGGGGGCCAGATGGAGTCAAACCGATGGTTAGCGCGGACCATCGTGTCCAGTATCGCTTGGATTTGAGTGGGGTCTAACTCTGGCAAAGCAGGTACAAGTTAAATAGCGTTAGTAAGCAATACAAAAATATAATATAGACATTAGACAGAAATTGTACTCGTATACATCCAAGTGTTTAGGAAAACCTTATATATTTGACTGCCTCGGTGGCGTAGTTGTATTGCGTACGTGTTACGAGTACAATTTCCGCGCTGAAGTCCTTGGTTCGAATCCCGGGTCGAGGCAAAAAAATTGTGACTGGGTTTTCCATCTTAAAAATTACTCAGTTGCAGCTCGGAGTCAGGAAGTTGGCGGTGTGATACCCCCGTGCCTGATCTCTCTCCGGTCAAGTCGGATTGCCGTCTTACCGGACTATGAGTGTGAAGGAATAGCGAGTGCACCTGTGCATTGCGCACACACTTGTGCACTATAATATCTCCTGCGATTGGCCGCCGTGGCCGAAACTGGCTAGGAGGATTACGTTTTTTTTACATAATTATAATATTATAGTCGATAGACAACTATATACGAGCAGCGAATCTCTTGCTCTACTAGGCTAATTTTATTACCTAATACGGTGAAACTACGCCAATACAAAAAAAATGGAAATAAAAACTTACTTGCCTTTTATAAATACTGTAATGGCGTTATTAATAAATCAATATCAAGTTTGAGTTACATCTCAAGTAGACATAATTTATGGAAATATTAATACATTATGTCTACTTGAGATGTAGCTTAAACTTGCAATTGATTTATTAATACCACCCTAAAATCCTTTATTAAATGCTAACGTAATGACAAACGCCGGTGTAGTATCGAGTTTCAAATTAAAGGTCTGCAAGTTATTGTGTCACGCCTTGCTGAAGAATTAAGTCACATTTATATCTTTTTCATCCGGCTTTAATAATTTTCCTCTTTTCCGCGCTTGTATCGTTGTGATTAATAATAATTAGTAGATTATAATGTGACTGCTTCGGTGGCGTAGGTGTATTACGGTACGACTGCAATGCTGAGGTCTTGGGTTCAATCCCCGGGTCGGGCAAAGTGATATTGGATTTTTCTATTCAGTATCAGCCCGGAGTCTGGAATTTGTGCCCGATATGGCGATAGGCTCGCCCCCATCACATGATGGGACGGAATACGCATGGCAAAAAGTGGGTGCATTTAGTTGCGCCTCTGCCTACCCCTTCGGGGATAAAAGGCGTGAGTGTATGTATGTATTATAATGTGCTTACTAGGCAAACCTTTGCGGTTGCGTTCTTCTTCTTCGAGCATACGCAAAACGGCTGAGTTGGCGAGGTTTGCTGGTTTATCCGTAGTAGGATTGTTGAAATCAATTCTGTAACAAACAAATTCATTGTTATTTTAGCGTACAGCAAATTACTGACATTTATAATTACGATTCTAACTTTGAAGATTTTTAAAAATGAATTGTTTTTCAGTTACTTCAAAAGGTGAAAATAAAAAGAGGATACAGAAATACATGTGTGTGAAAGCAAATACAAACAAAAGTTTATAAGTATTATAGCCGTACGACAATTTCCACTAGATCAGGCACGGTAATAGTAATATGAATAACCTAAAAGGTTTAATTTATCAGATTAAAATGTAATTTACAGAGACGAACGAAAAAATGCGCGTCTAATTATCTCTCCCGTCTTCAAGTATAATTAAAGTCCGACGTAAAAATAATATTTTGAATTAATTGCCGTCGCAATGACGAATGTTTTATAGTTGACAGTAAAATACGCAGTGATCGTGAACAACTGTTCAGTCGAGATGTGATTTATCAAACAAATGTTTCACAGGCTATATTTCGGTCGCGACTCTCCCTGCGTGAATATCGACCCTTTTAGTGATATGTTGATTGATTCCGATGAATATTTATTTCTGAATAAAAATAAGGTTAAGTAAGTAAAAAGTAAAAGTCGCTTTGAAACTTCTAACCACGGCAAGAATCAAACCGAACATAATAAACACAGGAAAAGGTTTTTATACTATAAAAATATTTTTATTTGAACGATGTGAATATTACAACCACAGACAGACTCCCAAATTTTATTTATTTGAATAGATATAGAACGATTATCAATATTGTCGCATTGTCGGCTTAAAGGGTCATTTACACAAGAAGAGTTTCTCGAATGCGACCGGCGAAAAATCGTAAGCGATTATCGTATGCGAGAAATCTCCATGCGATTCTCACCTGGGGTTGTATACATTAGGATAAAAACTCGTAGCAATAAAGCGATACTCGGATTCGAGTATCAAAGGCGAGACTCGCAAGGCAAGTATTCGTAGGGTGATATTCGCATACGTGTCTCGCCTAGTGTAAACAATACCTGGGCGAGATTCGCATGCTTTGATGCGAGTCTCGAACAAATCGTTCTGTACTGATTTTGTACGAGACTCGCCTTTCGAAATTTGAATTGCGAGAATCGTACGATTTGTATACACACGCGGTGACTAAGGAGAGTTTATGGGGCGATACTTGCTTTCGCGAGACGACATTCGCACCGTCTGTTTACACTAGGCGATAGATTATCGCATAGCAAGAATCTGCCGCTCGTATGCGAAAAACTCTCCTTGTATAACTTCGGCTTCAAAGGAATGATGTTAACGTATTATTGTGTTCGTGGCTGCTCATTACCGAGTTGATATTGTGTATTACATGTTCGAATGGGATTACAATAATATTTGTAATTAAACGTAGTCTGTCTCGCATTGTAATTAATTCCTAGGAATACTCTTGTGAAGTTTAATTATTGTTGTTAGGCTTTTAAAAACTGAGATCTATAAAGACAACTTTGTCTCGGGATTCAGGCGGCTATTTTTTATCATTAATTCTTAATAAAAAATTGTAAATATCATTAAGAAAAACTCTATAGCTGATAGAAACATAACGCCGTCATAGATTTTTTTAGCTGCTTATATTATACTAGAAATGGAATTATCTATAATAAGTTATTCATTATGTCCATGTCTAGTTAATAATATTAGTATTAGACGTTCGAAATATCTCTGACACAATTGGCATTTTAATTTGCGTATGATTAAAATTCTTAATAGGATGCCGTTTCAATGACACGACAATCGCAAATAATTTTACGAATGCGGTTTCGCAGCAAATTATACTATTATAATCTGCATATTAAAATATAAGTATGAGAATTAGTTGTGAAGCTGCACAAAAGGTTGACTGATAGAGCATGCATTCCGAATTACGTCCACCTGTATACATTATTGAATAAAAGTATAAATCAATAATAAAATAAATAATTGTTCGTTTAAATTTTATCAATATCACGGGGTCGAATCTATTGTCCCAACTCTCTCTGATTTGCAGTAGGAAATCAATTAACTTCGCAGTCTCCCAGGGCGTAAAAACACATCTCTCACGAATGGGAATTGTATGGGAAACTGATACAAAAACTAGTTGACGTGCCGCAGCGTCAGCAAGAGTATCTGATTGTATTTGTACCGTTTTCTATTCTTGTGTAACCTTTATGCGTTCGTTATATTTCAAATTGCATGATACTGTTATAATAAGTAATTTCATAATTAATTAGGTAAAGAACACTTTTCGTCTGCTTGGTTTATCGAAAACATATCTACCTATATATAAAATGTGGACGATAATTGAGATTGGATCAGTTTTTTTTTTATTATTTTTTAATAAAAACTTTTTAACAAAAAGTAAAACAGACTTCAAAACCACTACGAACCAAAAAATCATTTAACTTTACATACGTATATTTGGAGTCGGTTTTATTTTTTGACAAAAGTTTTTATTTATTGCTTTTTGATAGTTATTTATGGAATGGTTTTTTTTTTTTTTAATGCATTGAATGACGAGACGAGCATGCCGTTCGCCTGATGGTAAGTGATACGACCACCCATAAACAGTAGCAACACCATCCAGCACCTTGACTTACAAAGTACTGTGTGGCATTCCACTGCGCTCGTCATCCTGAGACATAAGATGTTAAGTCTCATTATGTCCAGTAGTTATACTGGCTACAATGTCCTTCAAACCGAAACACAACAGTGCATGCACACTGTTGCTTGGCGGTAGAAATAGACATTGCGGTGGTACCCACCCAGACGGCCTCTTGCATAATGAGAGACCTACCACCAGTGAAACAATACATCATAGATATACGATTGCAGCATTCGCGGGTCATCTGCTGTTAGTCATTGAAGAGATCCATTGTCTGTCTTCGAAGATCTTCATCAGATCCTAATAAGCTATATATTAAAACCTTCCCTGAAAAATATACATTTGAATAACGAAAACCCCATCCAAATCGGATGAGTGGTTTTTGAAAAAATCGCGGCCATACAAACTTACATAAATAGTACATACGGGTCGAATACAGAACCTCCTTTTTTTAAAGTCGGTTAAAAAGGGTAACCGCCATTTGTAGTCCAGATGTCGCTATAGTATGCTCAGGTTTAGCCGCAATGTCTACTGCAGTCAAAACATGAGAAAGCTAGTAAATAAAAGATTAAGATTGTGCCAAAACTTATGAATCATGCAAGAAAGAAACGTCACATGACAATTTTTGTTTCATATTTATATCTTGCGTTCTCATCTTGGAATGACGTGGACGTGATAAAGTTTATATTTTTGCTTTTGACTCCGTGATGCAATTAAGCAAACTGGTAGTAACTGCCTTGCCCCAGAGTACTCACGACTTGCATACAATAGACTAGTGTACGTTTATACCTTTTTAAAAGACAGGCATTTAAAGTGATTTCACTACATTTGATGGTAATTGATGTAGGGTCCAGGTAAAATGTTGATTGGCGAGAGGCGATTGACCTTCGCTAATCGGGACAATGGTGTTTTTGTTGTTTGACAGAACGGTCCGAAAATTCCTAAAACCACGTACCTATATTTTTTCAAATAAGTATCTTCCGTTTCTTTCTTTGTATAACACTGCATTCATCGTACGATTTTTCATGTTTCTCAAATACATGCTTACAGACTTGTTTTCCCACAATGATGAAAGTAAAATAAATAGTCGTCACTTATAAAATAGTTACTTTTGTGACATTTATGCCAACGCGAATTCTTCTGCACGTGAAGCTCAAATTGGATCCATATCCCCACGCAAGCGTTCCAAAATGACCGGTTATCGTGCCGTGATTTCCCGCAGGAAAGATACAACATAATAATAATAATAGTCACGTGGTACGAAGGAGCTCCTTCTCATTGACATGACCATGTGCCAACAGGCTCGTCACAACCGAAGGAATTTATCGGCTGCCTGGATTGATTAAAAGAAAGCCTATGATTCGGTATCCCATACTTGAATTTGTATAAGATTGATACAAATACCCCACGATACAGGCTTACCTAGTGTGGGGACTATAATTGAATGTTCCGTTTAGGATTTGAGTAGAAACATGGTGTATCGTCACCACAATACACCCGAAGGGGTAGAAAGGTGCTTTTTAAACGTATTCTGTATTTATCAAAAAATTTTGACGGATGCTTATGACTTGCGGCTTAATTTTTACCCAACATTGGGACTAAGCAGTCTTTCATACAATTCGTGCTGAACCAATAAAGCACTAACTGTATTAAACAGAGTGATGTATCAGCCATTTCTCGTTTGTTTATGTCCTCAACAATGGAAAAGGTTAAACAATTGCTCTTGAAATAACATTTCTGTAATTGATCGCGTTGTGGTGTGTATCGAATGTAATTGTGTTTACACGTTTGAAAAGAAAATTCTTAGACAGTATACATTTAACAAAAAATGAATACTCCTACATAAACGGTGCGGGCCAAGTGTCTCTTCACATTGTTTATTCTTTGCTTTACGGCCAATTTTTCTTACGTACGTGCTTACAATAAATTACTAGAAGATAAGGAGGGATTAAAATCCTTTGAAGAACTGCCAACTCTTTTGGAATGAAAATATTATAATACAAACAAGTTGTATATGATTTTTCGCCTGCCTACGATTAGGATACACGCATATACCACTTATATAAAATACGAGTACAAGAAGACAAAAATTTTCAATTTTGCTTTGTAAACCACAATCCAAGCTTTATTTCTAGAAAATTGTTTTCGTATCATTCTCAGTAGATAGCCAAGCGACGATAGCCAAGTTGGGAATGGAACGGTCTGCCGAGACAATGTCCGCAGGTTCAAAACCCAAGGCACACACCTCTGAATTTTCGAAGTTACGTGTGTATTATTTATCAATTATCGTTCGCTTTAACGGTGAAGGAAAACATCGTGAGGAAACCTACATACCTGAGAATTCTCCATAAGAATCTCGAGGGTATGTGAAGTCTGCCAACCCGCACTAGGCCAGCGTGGTGGACTAAGGCCTAACCCCTCTCAGTAGTAGAGGAGGCCTGTGCTCAGCAGTGGGCAATATATAATACAGGGCTGATGATGATGATGATGATCATTCTCAGTAAAGTTGAACCCTTTGTCATATACAATATCTTTACACTTGAGTGTATTCTAAAGTAGTATACTTATGTTAAATAAACTTTTTTTTAAACTAGACATAACGTTAATATATAAGATTTTCGAAATTTCTTAAACTTAGTAAACATCTCCATTTCGTCTCATCAATTAACTACAAATACTGGCAATAATAAAAAAAATACCACAATTTATATAGAAGTACACCTGAAAGCTAGTGCTCTAAACCTGAAAGAGTTCAAGTGGTGTCAAAGAGAACGTAGCACTGTCAGTAATAATCTGCAATACTGTAATATTGTAATGTACCGCTGAGTATTTCCACAGACTATAAAGGAGGCGGTGTGAAGTGCCCATTAGAGTGAAGTATTTTTATTACGTTAATTTATTTTCAGAGTTTGCCTTTTAAAATGTAATATTTTTCTATAACAATTTGATTTGCCCCGACTAACTACATTATATTACGTTGAAAGTTTCAGGTAATTAGAATGAAGGCGGTACTTTTAATTCTTTCTCCATCATATCAGTGGAAAAATAATATTACAATATAAGTAAAATTTATTAATATTGAGTTACGCAATGGAAACTGAATTTCTTATCCACGCAAAAATCTTTATCATCGGGGTATCTTATTTTGCGGAAAATAAAAGATGCTCTTAATGTTCTAAGTGAGGCGGTTCTTTTGCGTGCGATTCATACATCATTCATTCGGAGTGGCATATTAATACAAATGAGGAATCAAAGCGTGCCAAAATTCTTCCTATGGCATGGTTCACGTGGAGAATTATTTAATTAAAATTTTGATTTTGTAAAGACAAAATCATATTTAATTCGCCTGAGTCAATTTACACATGTATATTTCATAAATTCGAGTGGACATTTTACAGACGTCCAGTAACAAAAAATATTTTTTTGAATTCATCATAATGTTCAGTGTAAAATATTTAATGCAGAGTAACTCTATAATAATAATTATTAGAGAACACTTTATAGACTGCCGAGACATGGTGAAGGAAAAAACTGTGATGAAATTTACATACTTATAAATTAAATTTATAAAAAATGTTGAAGGTCTGTTGACAAGACTGCAAATCCTTCTTCTTCAGTAGCCCTTGCCCAAAAATGGTAAGACAGGTATTATTATTTTTATTTGACAAATTTCAAAGGTGAATAACAATAGTATCCTTTTATCATTAGTATAGCATCATATTCGAGCCAGCAGGAACGATTTTATTTTCTTCCTGATATAGCGTCATACTCGATTTTTTTTTATGGCATTGAATGACGAGACGAGCATGCCGTTCGCCTGATGGTAAGCGATACGACCACCCATAAACAGAAGCAACACCAACCAGCACCTTGACTTACAAAGTACTATGTGGCATTCCACGGCGCTCATCATCCTGAGACATAAGATGTTAAGCCCCATTATGTCTATTAGTTATACTGTCCTTCAAACCGAAACACAACAGTGCATACACACTGCTGCTTGGTGGTAGAAATAGACATTGCGGTGGTACCCACCCAGCCGGACTCTCACATATGAGAGAACTACACCCGTTCAACCTACTTCAAAGTACATTATTGACCGAGTCAGTCTTGCAGCGACCATTTAAAGAAATCGGGTTTACATTCACCAGTGCACCATTACCGGTAACGTACGATGTCAATGTCACCACAGATATATCGAAAATCTTAAGAGGTCCATTGTAGAGTTGGACAGGTAACTTTGTTTTATTGAATCAGAATTGTTGATTAAACACTGCTCCACTGGTTAGTCTGGAAATATTTAGTAGAGGCAGACTAACCATAAGTTAAATATTTCTACGCTGTAACTGGAATAGTTATTTAATTCAACAAAAATGTATGTATATCTTAAAGCCTTTAATTAGTGCGATTTAATAAATTTGCCTAGCGAAATAACTCCGTTAAAAAGTTAGGAAAATACTGGTTAAGTTAATAAGCACATAAATTGAAAGTTTTAACATTCTGGCGTAGTAAAATAATTTACACAGCTAATTAGTAATCTAAAGTTAAAACTATAATGTAATATTTTAACCCTATCTTGAGGTAAAATTTTTACAAAATTTGAAATTGCTATTTCATTCAAGAAATATTTTTAAATACTTGGTGTTATCTTACTATTATTGCATAAAAATGACTATAATATATGCTATATTTTCACGAAAACACAACCTCGAAACATATTAAGTAATTAGATAATAATGTGAATATTCCTCACCCATTTGTCTCGACGACCAAAGCCATAATTACCACACACGCGATACACTTTAAGACAGATTAATTAACCGTCCGTGGAATATAAATCACACGAGTATTTATAGATATTATCACGATGAGTGTGCCTGATTTTATGCCAAAAACCGATTCGTCTCGCTTTGTTTTCACCAAAGCGGTTTATCGCTATTTTTGTGATGATGTCATCAAGCTAATTCGACTCGTGACATTAAAAGTTGCAATAATTGGCCTTTACGAATCCGAAGTGCATCAAAATACGAAATTCACGATTATACTTGAATATGCAATTCGATTTTTAAAAATGAAACGAAATGAATTATTTAGAATTAAATTCGAATTATTTTTAAATATGAGATTATAAATCACGGAATTATTATTTTTGTATTAATAAATTCATAATGCGTACGCGCACGGCTATGCGACGGTAGCTCGCGGTTAAACTGAGGCTACCTCGCACCTCCATTTGCTCGTTTATCTCGATGCTTTTACATATTTCTTGCTATAAAGCGGCACTTAGATATTCTCTTATTATCTACGGGTATGTCAATTACTAACACGAATAGTAAATAAAAAAGTGAGTTTACTATTTCTTTGATTCAAGCATGCACAAAGGAATTTCTTCAATGAAAAATAAAAATTAAGGCAGAAGAAATTATTTACTTAAAAAAGGGGACTTAAAAAAGTTGATTGCACATGTTATATAACTTATACCTAATTTGCGTTTATTAAGATTAGCTAATAGGCTGAAGTTAATGCTGAAGCCACCTTTGTTTAATTTTGAACTTATAAGTATACCTAAATACTGCCATCACATATAATAATGTAAAATGCAATAAAAAGCTCTGGGGCCTTTTATATGCGTCTACTTATACACAAGCTAGACAAGAAATTTCTCCAAACCAACTATCTAAAACATATAACATAATTTATATTTCTTGTTTAGCATTGAGTTTTCACTATTTACATTTCGCTTTCATCTCACACATCTTAAGTACATTTTAAATAGCTGCCATGGTGCATTGGTTGTGCATTTAGATGTATAACATATTGCCCCAATTTATTGCGGAATCAGTTTGATGGTTTGCATGCGTACGGAATGCATTGGCGCGAACGCAAAATTTTCATTTGAGTAAATGTCAGTAACCTTTAGTTAGGGCTTACTCCATAATTGATCGGTCAACGGCATTCAAAATCGGTCCAACAGCGTTTATCTTTGGAAGCACTTTTCATTAATGGCACCTTTATTTAAAGGGTGATTTATTTGAATCCTATCAAAAAGTAAGTAACCATATGTCTTTTAATTCCTAAGGCATCTAACGCACCTGAATTTTTCTGAGCTTTTAAGTATGACAATGGTAAATAGCTCACATATCCTACCGAAAAAAAAATCTATCGTGGTCAACTTAGGTGTGTCTTTATTGAAAAAATAATACAAAGTTTAGTTGTCCGATCTGAGAATGATGCTAGAATCTTTCCATTCACTGTCAACGAACGCTACTACTAGACCAATGAGACAATTGCGCGGTCAGTTTATATTTTTATTCGTAAATACGGCGTGTTTAAATCAAGGTACAGAAAACAGTGCTTGTAGTATGTAATATAGCGAATTCAGAGACATATACCTATATATTTTACAATGTTTTCCCACACTTTTGAAACCGAAAAGTATCAAGGATCATATTCACAATTCCCAAGTCACAATATATACTTGTGTGAAATGATCTGCATCGTCTCGCATTAATTTCCATAATAAATATTCCTTAATATTTAAGTCTTAATAGCAGAGATATCAAAGCATCGAAGTCAATTATACAAGAAATAACGTGAATGCAAATCATTTATGATATCATTCCACTGAAACATATCAACCTGTGCATTCAACTGAACGGAGAATCGTCGGCTATTATGCACTTTCTTTGTTTTTGCATCGTTCGAATGCTTTCAGTTTGGCTGGTCGCCCAGGTGGTACGCCCTATTACGTCTAAAAACAAGTATTCGAATGACTTATCTACGAAACAATGTTCTAACGTTTGTATTTTAAAAATAGATTAAAGACTGGACTGCTTTTGTGTTGATTCTTTTTTAAAATTAATTGTAAAAACATTGTATTTCTTTTTTTTTGAATGTGTTGTTATCTTAACCAATTGTCAGTTTACTATAAGTTCGGACAAACTAAGCTGGCCGGTATGACAATTATTTTTTTTCCCGACGCGATAACTCTGTGAGAACGTCTACCCAAAAAATTCAAAACCGTGTCATGTCATACCGGCCATATTAGTTTGTCCCTACTATAGTGTAACGTTACTTCAGTTGAAAATTACAACGTCCACATATTTTTAACATTTTTTTTTAATTTTACACCAGTAATTTTTCTAAACAGCCGCGATGTAACACGTAACACTCATTACTTAACATAGAGTATGTATTTATCCTTCTCCAAAACCTAAGAACGCTTCTAAAGATTTGTTGTTTTGATATGCAACACCTCAACCTGAGTGCTTCGACAATAAATTATACATATCGATACTGCTACAAATAGTATCAAAAGCATGATCCATCGGTTCGTATGGGGTGAGTGAATCATCGAAAGCGTTCATTGGCACGCATTCTGTTTTGTTAGACGATGCAGATATACAATCTATAATCGCAGTGAAGCTATTTTCAATGCTATTTTATCATTCCGTGGTTATAAAAATGCATAGCAAAGATACAATCTATACTAAATATATAAATAGTATTTCGATACGGTTCGTTCTACAGCTAAACTATGAAATGGATTTGATAAAATTTGGTACAAGAATAGTGTAAACTCTGGGCATGTGCCACTTTTTATCACGTAATAAACTCACACACAGACGGAGTTGCGAGTAAATAGTGTGTTGCGTCGACTCCACATGGAATAAGGGCAGGTGGAAGAATAGCATGGTAGACGAAAAATAAAGCAATTTAATAATAATGCACATCGATTGCTATAGTTGTCAAACAGATATTTTGTGAAGAAAAGCTACGAGAAAAAAACAACTGAATGACACTTGTGTCAATATTTAAAAATTAAACTGGTACTATGTGATGTTTGAATAAATCTCAAAATTGAATAACCCCGCTGTCTGTTTACTGACACATTCTTCAAACAGTATGCTATCCATACTATTTGCATATTATAGAGGTTAAAAATCTGTATGAAATTACTATTTATACATTTAATACTTACCTGAGTGTATTAATTATAGTAGCTGCGCAAAAAAATATGAATTCTTCGAAGTTCGGGAAATTATAATTGGTGCAATTTTTTTTGTTAATTAGTACATTAATATATTATTGCCTGGAATACAAAAGTGACGGGCGAAACTTCATAGAACCTTGGGCTTAGTGTTACAAAAATAATTTATGCATTATTTTATAGGTATAATAGAACCATTCTCAAAAGAGAAAAGAAATCTGTCTGTGCAATGGGAGTAAAGAAATAATCGCTATAGAGTATAGCGTAAAAACATTTTACTGTGAATAACTTTTATTTACCTGATAACACAAGATTTTCACAGCACCTAATCATTGCCATTGGATTGCCGTATTGAATAGTGAGCAGCTGGCTTAAATAATAACCAGAATTGCAATTATCACATGGGACCGACGAGGACTGATATAAATATATAATGGCTTATTTACAACAAACAATAAGCACATGAACCCAACGCGAGAG
The DNA here is from genome assembly GCA_947568825.1 of Sphinx pinastri. NCBI lineage: Eukaryota > Metazoa > Arthropoda > Insecta > Lepidoptera > Sphingidae > Sphinx > Sphinx pinastri. Next base: position 6,860,345 of record OX387621.1, on the reverse strand, counting down.
TATAAACAGAAACTTGAATCGCGCGAGCTGCGAGACGAACATAATACGAGCTGCGAAGCGAGAGTGTAAATGAGCCATAATAATAAGTACTCAGACCAATAACTAAAGCAAAAAAGTATTTCATATTTGACATTGCGTCCGAAGCGCTGTACAGAGTTGTCAGTAAAATAAAATAATATCGACCAGTATCAAATATCCTGTTTTGGACGAGGGTTCTTTGGAGCATATTTTTTTATTCTGTCCTAAGTTATTAGTCCCCCTTTATGACCTTCTTCCTGCAGATATGCCCCGCCCAATTAATATTCCTTTTATCTTACCTTTAGTTCATTGTCCTTTAATAAAAGTACTATATAATTTTTTTTTAATTAATAATATTCGGTTATAACGGTATTTGTTTTTATGTTTTCTTCAGTTTATTTCTTTGTCTCTGATTTTTTTTGTGTTTATTTTCTTATATTTGGGTGTAGTATGGTATTATACATTCTCATTTTTTGTTATTTACATTATTTTGTGGGTTTTATGCGTGGTGTTTTTAGACATTTTTTTATTGCCAGTGCTTTATTCACCGCTCAACAGTCACAGACAATATAAGACCTATGATTAGACCTATCAAAATTTGTCCGTGTCTTTACTCTTTTCCTACCTTGACATTGGCAAAATCATCGCCTGACAGCGCTGGAGCCATAACCTAAAAATTTAATTGAATTGAAATATACTGAAAAGTGAAAATGTCTTTTTAGTTTAATGGTTTAACTTCCAAAGTATAATGTTATTAATTCTTCTTGTTCTTTATCCTTTAAAAACCATTGCTGAACTTATAGGCCTCCCCCAAATATAAATTAATATTACTAATTAATACCTATGTCAATATTATCCTTGTTATACATGTTTGGTATATAACATAACTGATGATAAAATAAGTATAAATGCAATAAATATTCCGAGACGAAATAGGTTTTAAATCGACATTACAAAATTCGTGTTAATAACTAGCAACATTGTAAAGGGCAGCCTGATGATCCCGATACAGGAAGTCAGTTACTTTTCCATAAAATAATTGTTTTATTTTCCCCATTGTAATACAATCTCATATTTTTAAATGAGAGACAAAAAAAGTAGAAGAAGAATATTGATAAATGTTTCGTAAGTGTACGGTCAAGCCCAATTTCGCCCGCCTCCTTTGTACTCCATGTGACAAGTTCACCAAATCATCATCAGATAGAAACAAGCTTAGAAATGTGTGAGCTGGTATCATCTTCCTTCTCTTTCAGGAATAAAGGCGTATTCTTGTATTTAGTATAATTGTTTGTAATTTTCAACTGTGTTCAAAACCCAACCTTGGTTTACTTTAAACTTTAGGTATGCTAGTCAAATAAACTGAATTTTATAGAGAAACTAGTTTTTTTCCTTCTTTCAGCTTTACATGAGACCGCGATTTATTACATAGTAACTTTCGTTCACGGATCGGTCCACATTAAAACCACTTCCGACATTTTGGTACCGTTGTACACTTTTTCGAAAAAAAGCAGCCTAAATGTTAATGCAAGACATGGTTTATGTTTATTCGGGTTCAGTTTATAATTCATCCACATTTTAGTTATAATAAACAACCATCTGCACAAACTTTAACATTTATAAGTAGTAAATAAGACACGATCCAATTCAGTAAATCTTTTTGCCTAATTAGGTACTTTAAATATGCCCTAAGGTTTGTTATCATAACTTGGGCGCAAATTTTTATATCAACTTGAATTATGTCCTAATCTGTCAACAAGGCAAGCAAGGGCATTATCTGTGCCACAAAAGAAAATGAACGAATTCCCCATAGGCTGTTGGGTATTTAGGAACACAAAAAATGTATTTTCTACCTAATTTGGCGAAAAATATCATCTCTTATTCAATTCCAATGTAGAGTTCTTCAAACGCTTTTTTTTAGCATATTGTAGAAACCATAAAGTATCTGATTTAGTTTTAAGAAAACTGGCTTGATTGACTCTAAGCACTTTTTTTTTTATACGACGGTAGCCTAGGTGGGAATGGAACGGTCTGCCGAGACAATGTCCGGAGGTTCAAAACCCAAGGCACATACCTCTGACTTTTCGAAGTAACGTGTGTATTGTTATCAATTATCGTTCGCTTTAACGGTGAAGGAAAACATCGTGAGGAAACCTGCATACCTGAGAAGTTCTCTGAATTTCAAAGGTATGTGAAGTCCGCCAACCCGCACTAGGCCAGCGTGGTGGACTAAGGCCTAACCCCTCTCAGTAGTAGAGGAGGCCCGTGCTCAGCAGTGGGCAGTATATAATACAGGGCTGATAGCATATAGCATTGATAGCTTATTGCAGTTTTGGTTGTACTGCGAATCAAACTCCAGACCCCTCGATCTACAGTCGATCGCACTAAACAATGGAGGCGACTGTGCGGTTGCGGCCAAAGGTACTGATATAGCAAATATAAAAAAGCTTTTTTTATTTTCAAATAATCCACAAATTGCTTTATTTCTCAATACAATATAATTAATGAAGCTCCTCTGTACAATTTGATTAATGGCCGGCATGTGGCTTTAAAATAAAAGTACATTTATGAGCAATAAATATAAATATTTTTCCGAAACGTGCGATTAATTAATGGAAAGTTCTTTCTTCTTTAAATAGCTTGAGTTAAAATATCGCAATTAGGTTCAAATATTTACGTCTTCTTTCTATATTTTAAATTAACTTTTTGTCTGTAATGTTTGCCTTACGTTTATAATTATTTAAAAAATACATACTTCCTTCTTGTCCATGGATAAATAAGGAAATACGAAAAAAATAGATTATGTGATGTAGTTATCAAAGTGCTTCTTTTATAACAACGGTTTCTGCGTCTTGCATAAAATACTTTTTTAACAGAATATCATGAAAGTGGATTTCCAGAAATTATTAACACGCCATAGGTGCTCTAGATTATTATACTGCCACTTTATACTGATTATATATTTTTAGACTGCCTCGGTGGCGTAGTTGTATTGCGTACGCGTTACTAGTACGATTTGCGCGCTGAGGTCCTGGGTTGGAATCCCGGGTCGGGCCAAAAACATTGTGACTGGGTTTTTCTATCTTAAAAATTACTCATTCGCAGCTCGGAGTCAGGAAGTTGTCGGTGTGATACCCCCGTGCCTCGGAGAGCACGTAAAGCCGTTGGTCCTGCGCCTAATCTCTCTCCGGTCATGTCGGATTGCCGTCTCCCCGGACTATGAGACTGAAGGAATAGCAAGTGCACCTGTGTATTGCGCACACACTTGTGCACTATAATATCTCCTGCGTACCTGGCTGATCTCCGTTGAGATTGGCCGCCGTGGCCGAAATCGGCTAGGAAGAGTTTTATTTTTGCTTTTTATGATAATGCATTTATTTATTAAAATATACACACTTTAAAAAATATAGGCACGTTTCCCTGCAATAAAATTTTATTTAATCTAAACTAGAAATGATTTACAAGTAAACCCAAGGTAAAAACAGCGAATACTTAGGACTGTTACAGTACGTTTTTATAAATAAATTGTTTTATGTACATATTCATATAAAATAGGGAAAATATACGCCACAAGACGATAGACTCAGAATATAAATCCCGAAGGAGTTGTTCCTACAACCGAGGGGGTTACACAGTGATTTTAAGTAACCGTGGTTCAGCTTCGAAGAATTCTTTACGTCTCTATATATTTTATACGAAAAATAAAAATAACCTAGTATTTTATTCACGAGTTAGGTACCTAAGGTTCCATGTTTACGCTTAGGTATAAATACTTTGGAAAGGTACGTTTAAAAAAATACAAACACATGAATTGAGAGCCTCCTCCTTTTTTCCGAAACCAGTTAAAAACTGTAATTCATCAATAATAGAAATAACTACCGATTGATTATATAGCTAGTAAAAGCTGTTCAATTGCAAAAAAATATGGAATAGCTTTTATAATTGGTTTCTATTGGATTGACACCACACGTGGTTTCCAGGATCAGCATTACATCTACAATCCAGTAAGGCATAATCGCATCAACTGTTGAGGACTCCAAGGCCTTACGTTTATTAATATTATATTTGGACTACAAATACCATCAAAGACACTTTTACTCAGGACAAAAAACTACTCACCCGACGGTGCCATTGTCGAGGTTCTTAAGGTGTTTGTTTAAGGTCTCCTGGATGTTCTGCTGGGAGTACAGCCCTATGGGCGAGTTGAACTGCTTGTGCACTATCTTCGGGCCGGTAGCCATTTTGTAGTCGTTCGTTCAGCGCTGAAACATCATAAAGTTTATGTTAATGAATATAACCAACCATAATTTGGTCATTTGGTCATCTAAGAGGGCAGGCGCCAAATAGTCGCTCGTAAAACTAATACGCTCTTTACTACAACCTTGTAGAAGTAGCATATGATACATATATTATCATTCACTGATTTTAGTTCCGTTGGATTCTATACATACATTATGAATCCAAATTATAAGTAGTATAGCGATGCCGCATAGCGATGAAAACATATTTTAACAAAATATCTATGAGGTCTTCTGTATTAAAACTATTGCCCAAAAATATCAAAATAGGCATTTAATTATTCGAATTAGCACTAAATTCTATCTGAAATTAGAATAAAATATATTTTTTATAACGTTAATGATAAATTAGGTACCTAATTTGTAATTCAATGTTAAAAGTGCTAAAATGTTATACGTTCGATACGCCTAACAATTAAATAGAATAAGGATGATGCTCAATCTAGTTTTGTATACAAAACAAATAATTATAAAATTTTGCTAGATTGCAGTTGTAGAATAAGGCTATTCTCTCATGCCATGTTCAATATCATTTTAATTTCTATAAATATTTACATGCGTCCTAGACATATAAAATGTTTCAATGAAATTCTTACGTAAATAATGCAATTTCGTTGTTTTAAAACATCTGTTAGAAGCAGTTAGAAGTATACAAAATGTAGATTTTAATATTGGATTCTTGGTCACATTCAAATATAAAGTATACTTTTAGGTATCTATTTATATTTTATTTCTGGCCATCTTACATATTATGAGGCAACATTTTTTGTCTCTCAGTTGAAGAGAAGCCCCGTGCCCAGCAGTGGGGCAGTATATAATTCAAGGCTGGTATTATATTATATAGCTGACCCCGCAAACGTTGTTTTGCCATCAGTTACCGACCGGGGTAAAAAGTTATTGAAAAATAGGGGTTGATCGTAGAAAGGTAAAAATTTTGGGTTGTATGTATTTTTGAATGTTGTATCATAAAAAAATAAAAACAATTATTTAAAAAAAAAATCAGTGGTGGACCAACCTTGACACTTAGGGGTATGAAAAATAGATGTTGACCGATTCTCAGACCTACCCGATATGCACACAAAATTTCATGAAAATCGGTTAAGCCGTTTCGGAGGAGTTTGGCAACAAACAACGCGACACGAGAACTTTATATATTAGATATATTTTTTTGCATTATTCGATACGAATAAAATTCAACCGATCACAATCGAAACCAGTTATAATACTAATGCCCTAGTTAGTTACAAATACTACATACATAACCACATTTCACATAATTCAAGTCACAGTCCAAGAAAACAGAATGCAGCTTGTTACCACAAACTCTTTTATAAAACACATTCGTTAGTCTACTTTACAGTATGTAGCACACGTATAAAAATTAGGTTGACAAATTTTATCCTTCTCATGAGATAATTTTATTACGCCGACGGAAGCATCGCCCGGGGTCGGTGTCGGCGCCGTGTTAGCTGTTTTATTAGCCAGCCACTGCCGACGATCATATTTTTTCCGAATAATGTGCGCGACAGGTAGCTTTCCCCGAATCAGTTTTCAATATTACCCTTGAATTGTATTTCGGTCTCAGGATTTTATAGTGGTTTATGTCGCTGTCATTTACTTTGGTTATTTTGATCCATCCATACCAGCCCTGTATTATATACTGCCCACTGCTGAGCACGGGCCTCCTCTACTACTGAGAGGGTTTAGGCCTTAGTCCACCACGCTGGCCTAGTGCGGGTTGGCAGACTTCACATACCTTCGCAATTCAGAGAACTTCTCAAGTATGCAGGTTTCCTCACGATGTTTTCCTTCACCGTTAAAGCGAGCGATAATTCATAAAGAATACACACATAACTTTTTAGAAAAGTCAGAGGTGTGTGCCCTTGGGTTTTGAACCTGCGGACATTCGTCTCGGCAGTCCGTTCCAGTCCCAACTAGGCTGTCGCTGTTATTTTGATAATTTGGTGTATTTTCACAAAATTAGACATAAATATATTTAAAAGACCTATGGCTGAGTTTCTCTATCATCTCATGTTTTTCTTCTTATACGAATAGATAAAAACAGCGTTAGTTCTTATATTATTTACTAATACAAGAAACCTAGGTCACCTAAACATTTAACATTTTGGTTTTAATTCGACTTAGAATTTATTCTTAAAAAAAATATAAAGATGATCATGCTTAGATGAATTTTCTTTAATAATGAGTTGACGAAATTAATTTTAAATGTTACAGCATTGACTCGACAATCATTCTTTCACTTTCATTCAAGTTCATGAGTTTTAATTTTAGTCTCGGAAGTTATTTAAGTAATTAATCGCCCATTAGCGTCGTTGCTGAGAATTTCGTCGTAAAACAAACAAACTGTACCATTCGTCTACACATAGTTAGTTTTATTTCTGTAGTCGACTTATTCGCGAATTAGACGCGGAAGAGATGTCTGAATGTTCTGTTTTAATTTAAATCGAAACACGTGGTAACGCGGTAAACATGGTGTTATTGCTTCCGACCTATATTCGATCGTAATTAAATTCTTTTTAATGTTAGAGCGGCCTATAAACATTGTTTGCACGTTCTAAGTTTGAGAAATTCGGATGATAATATATTTATTCTTTAAAGAGCTAATAGATGTAACATTTAAAGTGTGTCGAATGGTTTAAAACGACCGTTGATAGATACTTATATGATTATTTCGCTCATAACTCATTTTTATTCTTGAATTAATGAACGATTTTTTGGATAACAATAAATTTTGTTGTGTAGAATTCGTCGGCGTGGGTGTAAGCAAAACTACGTTATCTCCATGCTGTTGAAATTGTGGACGCCGAGAGGTGCAGTCTATTTTCGTGCTTGACTCCTTGCGTAATAAATATTTGCACACTTATTTTCGGAATTACACGTTCTTGATATAAACAATTTTTCTACCTTGATACTCTATTGAAATATTTAATTATCAAAAACGTAATACAATACAAATATATTACTCGAAGTATTAATTACTTTGTTAATTAGTCTAATGAGCATGACGTGTCTTTAGTATAATGATCTCCCTTCTAATACGTAAAGGTCGAAGTATCAGCGAATTTATCGGTAATGTGAAATATCTATAATATAAAACCATTGAATTGCGAGAGAGTAAATATCGAAAATATTTGTATAGGTAATGTTAAAGATGTTTATTGAGGCACAAGGTTAACAATACCGTCATCAAGGTCGAAAATAATCCCGACTCGTAATCCAGACAGTGCTGTGCAAGAATAAATTCATGGATGTTATTTTCGGAATCTGTCTCTGGATATAGGGGGTATGTATGTACATCTAATCGTAATTAGTTCCAATGTATTTTCCTGTCAATGATAACAATGATATAAAGTAAATAAAATATGAATTTATGATTCATAGCGCATTCTGCCGTCCGCTTCATCCAGACGCGTTATTTCAGCACTATGATGTCATGAGGAACTTATTTTTGTAACTGTACACTTTGTTCGTGAAGTTAGTCGTGGATGTCGAGGTCGCCAGGTGATTAGTGTCGAGAAAAACACCACAGAAATGTGAAAGCGTTTATTAGTGCTAATGTTATATGAAGCGTATAAGCTTTTTGTTTGAATACCTTGTGCGGCGGTCAGATTCGTGCGAGCGGCGTCGACGCCTGTCTCTAACTGAAGTGTGGGAATAGCCGCCCGCCCACACTGCGCGCGCGGTTTCCAATGCGCCTCCTCACCTGCAAAGTTTCACTGATACGTGTTTGCAAGTTTCAATGATGCTATCGACACGTGTGTATCTTAACCAAAGAGTTATTTACCCAACATGTTTATGGAGAAACAATTCCCCTGAACGAAGCTAGAATAATGGCACTTAATGTGACTCACGAAAAACTCAAGATATAATTTAAGCACAATAAATTTTAATTAAATCAGGTTATCCCGCGTAATTGAGACCGATAATGATTGAACATGTAATTTTACGAAACTTTTAAGTTAAGGACCTCGGTTTGATGGGACACCTCGGAACTCAATGGAAATGTTTTAGTTAAACGACGCACATTTTGTTCTTTTTGTACTCTTTATGCACAGTTCAATGACAAATCTTCACAACATATCTAATTTTATCGTACCTGACACAAACAGCTGTGAGAAAATCCTTGAACTTAAACTATTCGGGAATTGTGACAGACAGACGGACAAGATCACTGATACCGGCGGCCTCCAGCCTGCGAATGAGGCGCCTTCTACCACGGAATAAACCGAAATTTTGTATAGTTTACATACACTATTTTTAGTCGAACGTCTATAAGGTTGACAATTAAAAATTATGGTAAGTCTGAGTTTTGTTTTTGCAGTCTAAATCGCAATTACTAAGGCTATTGAACTCTGTTTTGGCGTATACGTATTGACGTAGGTACTTACTAGAAAGAAAATCGTCTATTTTCATTTTTGTGTCGACATGTCCATAGATTACATTATATTGTACATAATTGTGGGTATTTAAGTTGCTAATGTGTAAGATTCTTTCTTTGAAATTATTTATAGTTCTTGATTATTCATTTTAGGAGAAGAGATCTATTATAGTTCTGTATTCAATATTAGAAATATATGTTTTGAAGAAGTGACCGAGAGCCAAAGTTTTTTTTATATCCCGCTATTTTCCAGAAATAGATTTATTGTTTTTCCACTCGTTGTGAATTTGTGTACGAATATTCCAAACTACCCCGTAAAGTATTTCGGGATTTTAATGTTTCGCGGTAAATTCTTATATTTGTGTCACTGTGACCTTATGGCGGGCAAAGCCACGGGCAACTCAAAGTTTAAAATGGAAGATCTATTTTTACGGAGGTACAAATAGGTGAGCAGGTGTGGTGTCAGTCTGCAGTTGTATACATCTATTATGAGTGTTTCAAGGGCGTTATTATGCATTGTGCGTTCGCAAGTTTTGCTAATAAATCATTTTGATTTTATCCCAATCTTTTTATTAGACTGTTGTTTGCCTTGTTGGCTGCCTCGGTAGCGTAGTTTTATTACGGTACGACTGCAATGCTGAGGTCTCGGGTTCGATCCCCGGGTCGGGAAAGTTATATTGGGTTTTTCTACTCAGTATCAGCCCGGAGTCTGGAATTTGTGCCCAATATGGCGATAGGCTCGCCCCCTATCACATCATGGGACGGAATAAGCACGGTGGAAAGTGGGTGCACTAGTTGCACCTCTGCCTACCCCTTCGGAGATAACGGGCATGAGTGTGTGTGAGCGATTTATTGTGACTTGAACATTGCGTTCACGTTAACATAATATGTATCAACTAAAACCATATAATAATCTCGTACGTAGTCCTGAAGGGATTCGGGTCGTGTCGCGACCATGCATTATACATAAAAAAATAACACATACATATTATGTGAACGCAATCACACATATTTATTACAACCAATTTGAATCAAATTCGAACCCACTCAATGCGCAGTTATCATAACCAAAACTCTACGATTTTCAATAGATTTTATATAAAAGTTCTATATTTTCTTTAGACTTTGTGCTAAACAGATTTGATAAAAACAAATTCATATATGAAAAAGCCATATATCACTCTCAAAAATTCTAGAGGATGCTCGGTCTTGTAATAAAATAAGTTATCTGAAATTAATTTATAAGAATGTGTAAGTAAACCTCTGGTATTTTAAATTTTAGGGACCTCAATAAAAGAGCGTATTCTTATCTCAATAAAATTACATAATAACTTTGATTAATTATATACCTAGATAGAGTGACGCGCTGCAATGAAACTAAAACAAACAGGCCAACTTTTCTTAAGCTAGTATGCGTGACAGCTGTGTCATACGCTATCGCTGCATCATTCTGCGTATCCTTGTGTGCGCGCATAATGATACCAGTTATTTCATGGTTTCTATTAAAATGGGGAGAAAATTATATCCATGAAAACAACAAAAAATAATTCACTCGAACTCATTTAGTGAGGAACAGTTCGCCTCTATTTTTTTCAATTTTATCAATAATTAATATGTTATTGCATAAAAGGGTATTCAAATTCATAACAATGAGTTGTTGAACGCTACTTGGTACCAAAGTTTCACTGTTAATTGTTTTTTTTTGTTTACGCTGTGTTTCGCAATGTAAAGAAAGTATTAATACCAATATTTAAATCTCTAGGTACAGTTCTTGCATCAGTTGTAAGACTTCACAAACTTTTGATTTAAGTATTAGGTTGGGGAAAAAGTTTCTTCGCGTTTTATATGAAAACTCAAGATTTGTTTTTTGAATCTTTATTTACATTTAGTTACAGTATTATTATACGTGCCATTTTGTTCGATGACTTTCTGGGATCTTGTAGGTAGTGCCATGACTCTGTTGCTGTAGAAATTTTGGGACGTCTGATATAAAAAACCGCGACAAGTAGTTTTGGCAGTCCTCTCTTGATGTTAACCTGACACTGCCTAAAGAATTCTGAAGATACCGAAACAGGTGGAAATCTGAAGGTGCAAGGTCAGGGCTATATAGTGGATGCATTAACACCTCCCAAGAAAACTCTCTTAATTTTTGTTGAGTGGCTAAAGATGTATGTGGTCTAACGTTATTATGATGAAAGACCACATCCTTTCTATTGATCAATTCCGGCCGCTTTCTCTCAACTTCTTGTTTTAATCTCATTAGCTGTTGGCAGTAGAGATCCGAATCGATGGTTCTGCGGCGGTAAAAGCTCATAATGAACAATGGTTTTCCAATCCCACGATACACATATTATCACCTTATTGCGAGTTAACCCAGGTTTTGTCACAGTCTGTGAAGCCTGACCATCCTTTGACCACGACCTTTTTCGTACGTTCTTATCGTCGTAGGTGATCCGCTTTTCATCACCAGTAATATCAATTTCTGCAAAACGATTCGGTATTATTACATTTCAAAAAAGAATCGCAAATGAGTACACGGTTCCTTTCCGTGAGCTCGTGTGGCACCCAAATATCGAGCTTTTTTGTGTACCCAGCTTTTTTCAAATGGGTCATAACTGTTTTGTGGTCAATTCTCAGTTCTTCAGCTATGTCATGACTACTGATATGTCGATTTTGCTTTTTCAAAAACGGCGTCCAATTTATCCGTATCAGGGCGACCAGAGCGAGGTGCATCTTGACATCAAAATTCCCGGATTGAAAACGCTTAAACCAACTTTGTACTACTCTTACTGATACTGCATTAGGTCCATAAACGTAAAAAACTTCTTTCGCGGTTTGCGATGCATTTTCAATTCAATTAAATTTTTAGGTTATGGCTCCATCGCTGTCAGGCGATGATTTTGCCAATGTCAAGGTAGGAAAAGAGTAAAGACACGGACAAATTTTGATAAGTCTAAGAAGCGATGCATTTTAAATGTATCGAATTTCTTCATTACATTCACTCATTTTGACAGAAGAAAAATAAATGAAAAAAATAGCTGAAAAAAACAACATTTTACTAATTTGTTTCTTTTCTGAAATGTAACCTTTTTAATGTCAACCAGCCAGATACAAATAGTGCAGCCAAAGAGATTTTATTACAAGTTTATCCTACTATATGTGAAAAGACTTTTCCCCGGACCTAGTATATCGATATATACATTTACATACACCAGCATTTGCCCGTGTCTCCGCCCTCGTGTAAAAGTTTTTCCAGGATAAATAATTTCCCGGAAAAAAAAACTATAGCACTCTGGAGTTATCTAAGCTACATTGTAATGTAGCTTCCTATTAGTGAAAGAATTCTCAAAATCGGTTCATAGCCTTTTCAAAATAAGATAGCCTGCCGAGACGAAGGTCTGCAGGTTCACATTCGAAGGCACACACTCCTGAATTTTGGAAACTTAACATGTAGTTTATTTATAAGTAATTATTTTCTTTTGATTAACTACTTCCTTTCCGAATAAACTTCTCAGAAATAATTTTAGCATTAAGTAAACTTAAATCTATATAGGTATTTAGTTTTTCTGACAATAATTGGGCTTTTAAGTCTTTGATGAGATATTCAATACTGTCGAATTATTTAATTTGTACCTATTCATCCCCCTAAGTGCAACAAGACTGATTTGGGGTACTGCTTACTGGGGTATACTTCTACCCATTATTTTTAAAAGCTATGTTACTTGTAAGGAAAGAAAAAATATTTACTATGTTTAACACATTAGTGACAATGCTATGAAAAAAAAACATTCACTTTACTTAACATATAAAACAAAAAATATACAAGATTGATATTATCATCGCGAACCGTAATCTGCATTCGACACTTACGAATTTCTCGTTCCTTGAATGCTACTAAAGACACATTCTGATCAATATTTTAAGAGTTGTTGGTTCTGATATAAAAATACTTACGAAACAAAGACAGTTATGATAAATCAATTTCAAGTGAAGAAAAGAGTTGTACGAGAGTGTACAAAACGACTTCGGTGAAGCGAAATCGTTGGGCTCCCGCGGCGTGTTCGCTACGCGTCCGCTCCGCTGTGAATTTGCTCTCAAATCGCCAGTGTGATAAGAGCCTTCATTTGAAAAACAGCATCTACTATTTCAATTGTAATAAATCCAAGTGACGTCAAGGCTAATAAAAATCAGATTTATGTGTTGTCTCTTTTATTCCATTTTCTTTCAATATCGGCGCTGCAGGCTTGAGCCTACACAAAATTTATTAGCACGTGTCATAGATTGGACCCACACTCAGTGTTCTCTTGTGTAATGGATATCATTTTTGTAACCTTAAAAACATTGGTATGATCTTTCTAAACATTTCGTGCTGTTTATTTTACAAATTTAACAATACATCGTGCCGATAATTCGATATATTTTATAACTACAGATATAAACTAAAGGTAATGAAGCCAGTGAGCTTTTCATTTTATATGATCATTTATCATTTTTTCATTTTATATTTTTTTTAATGGTTGATAATGTTTATGCAAAAAAATCTCGGTCTCTACCCACTTCAAAATTCATTCCTGGACTAAGAAACATATAGCAATCAGGGATAATGCTCATTACCAAAATAATTGCTGGCATCAGACCGTTAATTTAACTCACAACATTATCTTTCTTTTTCTTAAAAAGGGTCTCGTGTGGAGGCCACGTACTAGCAAGCGCAGCGTCGGCCGTCCACCTGCAAGGTGAACAGACGACTTGATAAAGGTCGCAGGAACACGCTGGATGCGGGCCGCTTTTGACAGATCCGTCTGGAAATCTTTAGGGGAAGCCCTCTTATGTACAGCAGTGGACGTCATGTGGTTGATGATGATGATGATGATGATTACCTTTCTCGAAATTCACAAACGTTACAATATTGTTACGATAAAATATTTTGTGAGGGTATTTGCTATATCAAACTAGTAGTGGAAGTGACAGTTGGGTGTATAAACAGGGTGCCGTATTGATGCGCAAGTTCATTCGCGCTGAACTTCGGTCTCAGTCTTGGCTTAGTCGTAGTGTCCTATATCTTTGTGAAAGTATTGCTGTAAAATCATATTTTTATTTAAATCAAAATCGCTTCAGTTTATAACAATATTATTATTTGTAAAAAAATTCTTCCTGTATTGAAAACGTCTAAAACGTTAACTATACGTTATTACCCATTGCGTATTTCATCTAACGTAGAATATGCCGGAAATGAACTCAAAAACACTTCAATTTTTAATAAAGAGTCGCTCACTATTCTCACTTGCATCTACAATTTATATTTTCTTTAAGGAAAACTAAAGCGATGAAATAAAGAACTTAGTGTCTTGAAAGTGGGCTCAATTACTGCTGTATAGACGATATCATCACTTAGAACTATGAGTTCAACTCTGCTATTCTGCAACATGTCACTATAGAACTCACTTCCGAATTCCCAGTGAAATATACATTAGCGCCGCAAGTTGAGAATGTCGCTGAAGCGAACAAAAGTGAGATCTTACGTATATCAGGCTAATCAGTATGCGGTAAGAAAGATTTCGATACTTACACCAATTTTATCGCAAAATCTCACTGGTAGAATCCTTTAGATGATAAAATATTGTAAAAAAAATGACGTGTAAAAGTGCCCTTAGGGGCCTAATTACTGAATAAACGATTTGAATTTGAATTTGAATCACCCGGGATTTCGATAGTCATCTCACTTGACGCTGTTTTTACATAATTGCACTATTGGACTGAAATCTGAACTCACAAATGCAGACGTTATCCTTGGGATACTAGGTGTTGAGCAAACCCGCTATAGGACCTATAGTATAGGTAATGACACAATAGGAAATCTATGCTTAAAAATAAATATATGCAAGATATTAAGTTGTAAATGTTGCGTCTTAGCATTAGATATAGAAAAAACCAAAGAACTGTAAATCTTGACCATCTATCACAAAATAAAAAATTTAAATTATCAATTGAAGTGAAAATAACTCAAATTAAGAAACACGAAGCTACGTCAAGTTTTATGTGTTACCTTTGCAGCAACTTTTACTATTTGCGTAATGATTTCAAATTATAAAAGGACAAAACGTTTTATAAACAGAGTTATTCTAATAGCCTGCTTGAGAAGGCCATGGTATTGACATATTGACAACCTGCACTTCCATGGAGACAATTCGCTGGAACGCCCGCTGCGCTTCAAGATTTACTACAGTATTCAGGGCGCCATACAATTCTTATTAAATAATGTTTGATACGCCAGTTTTTAGTGCTTCATAATCTTGAATTGTTCTAATTGTCGTGTTACTTAGAAAAGGTATTTTTTTAATAAGTCTATTAGGGTTCATGTTCAAAACAAAATCAGGAGCAAAATGAAACTGCAGCATCCGTTGTCAATATTTTATATTAACTGATCATTTGCTATAATTTAATATCTATACAAAATTAAACATAGTTTTCACTACACGTAGTGTACACAACATATGCCACGCTTACAATCAATAGAGACAATAAAATACTGTAATACTTTGACAATACAAGCGAAATAGTTTTACATTTACCCAGCTTTAAAAATGTACAACTCTTCGCTATTTGGAAGCAATCGAATATCATAAAGCCAATAATAAAACTAAAAGACAGTCTTGATATATCTACCTATAAGTCAACAGGTGTGGTAGAAACAGGTAGAAATGTAGATATTCACAGATTGTTTCAGTAGAATTAAAATAAATCAAAGCAAATAAAATCAGTATAATGCTTCAACAACATACAATACTATCAGATTATGTACACATAACTTACGATTAGTAATAACATCTAAAATTGATTTATGTCTTTATATGACGTAAAATATTACGGTATTCGACCTAAGTAAAGTTGTTTATATTTTCCTGGAGCGGAGAGACAATCTAGCACATGTTTGTACGAGCAGATATTTGAAATGAATTTATTCCTGTTGCCTGTCATCTTCCACTGAGCCGCTGGCTTTCACCTCCTTTGGCAGGGTTGACTAGAACAAAATTTAATAGTGTTTTATTCTCCTGTCAGACAAGAAGTCTTTTGAGGCTTTCTTTCTTTTTTTTTATGGCTACAAAAACTTTGTTGCTGTGCTACTCCAAGAGGCTTTCTTTCCGTAGTATTATAATGCTCTTTGAGGCTTTCTTTTTTTTTTTTTTTTTTTTTTATTGCATTGAATGACGAGACGAGCATGCCGTTCGCCTGATGGTAAGCGATACGACCACCCATAAACAGTAGCAACACCATCCAGCACCTTGACTTACAAAGTACTGTGTGGCATTCCACTGCGCTCGTCATCCTGAGACATAAGATGTTAAGTCTCATTATGTCCAGTAGTTATACTGGCTACAATGTCCTTCAAACCGAAACACAACAGTGCATGCACACTGTTGCTTGGCGGTAGAAATAGACATTGCGGTGGTACCCACCCAGACGGCCTCTTACATAATGAGAGACCTACCACCAGTAAAAGTTTCTTTCAGTAGTATTATAATTCTCTTTGAGGCTTTCTGTCAATAACCTTTGACATGTGAGCATATATGAGAATTATTTTTAATTTATAAAAGAAGTATCTCCTATTTAAGGCACCTACGGCAATTTCAATCATTAAATAAATCAGTCTTGTAAGTTCACCAAGGATTTATCTTTTACATAAAACAGATGTTATAGAGAAATAACTTATTTATAAGATAACTGACACGTTATTATCAATATAACCCCGAAATACATACCTCGTAAGGCAATAAGAACATATTGTTGTCAGAGCGACGTCCGAACCGAAGACGCATGGAAGGGGCGCGCACAGATCGATCCTGTTCCTGCACAAATAAAACTTATTGTCAATGGACCACCCATTAAACCATCTATTGGGCAATAACCAATAAAATAACACGCGTATCAAAACATTTATATTGATAATAAAGCCTAAATAGTCGAAGTTAAAGACGAAACTTCCAACAGAGATATTATTGTCAAATAAGCGTTAAGTGGAATTACGCACCATTGTGAAGTTAAAAGGATTTAGAAATGCTTGTTCACGAATTGATCGCATTCTAGGACAAAATTAATGAATTTGTATTTAAAGCAATAAAGATCACGGATTCCGTAACAGTTATTTGCATTTTAAACATTTTGAAATACCGAGTGTTTGCTACTTCGCAATTTAGAATTGTCATTTTCTTTTTAAGATACGTTGTAAGTTCTTATTCTTTCTATATATATTTGGCGGAATTTACTGAAAAGGTGAGGATTATTATGGTTAGGTATCCTCGTAAAACATTGAATAGTATCTTGTTAGTAGAATAACTTCATTACCCGTGTTAACACCGCATCGACGACGTACGTTTACGACCGACTGATCAATAAATCTAAGGATTTGTACGGCTCGTACAAGTCTCGAACACAATAACATTTAATTTAGTTTCGAAAACCACGTTAATATATAATAGAACTATGATCAATGCCTTGTTATTTTTAGATGTTACTCTAGAGTCATAAATGAACAGTAGTTGTATGGATTATTTCAGTACAAACTAAAAACATTCGTTGTGAAAGAAGAGTAATAATTTTGCAATATAAGAATAATAATAGTAAAACAACAATACATCTACTCTGGGATTGACTACTGATCATAGAAATGAGACGGTAACACCACTAATTAGAGTTTGCAGGGGTTTGCGTCTCCAAGTTTACTAACGGGAACGTTTTACTTCATTGTTGAATCACGCCCAATGAAATACAATTACATAACTAACTACATGCAATGTAATATTTTCGGTAGACATATACATAGAATCATGCATATAATATCTGTGGTAGGCAGTGATATCACAATCGCATTTTATCACCTATTTTATGTCCCATGTAATAGAGAACGAGTTTATTGCCATTTGTCACCTACCAGGTACAATAATAGACTAAAATAAAGCAGAAAAAATCATCATCTTACCCTACTTGGGAATCGCATGCGTGATTTAGAAGTTATTATTATAGCACTCCGATCAATGAGCACTCCTTATTGTTTCTAACGATTTTATCAATATCCAATTCAGAAAATTATGTGTATTTTTCTGAATATTTTTGTTTTATTTCGTCTCTATATTCTTTGTGTGTAGTATTTATTATTTCTCTTGTAAATGTATTTTTTTACACATAAGAGGTCTTAAAGACGAAACAATGATAATAATATGTTGTATATATATTGTATTACCTCCTGAGGGAAGACGTGGGGCACGGCGCGTTCGTCAGAGCGGCGACCGAAGCGCAGGCGGACGGGAGTGCGCAGCTCGCGGAGCGACAGAAGCTCGTCCATCTCGTCAATCTGCACAAAACACGCAATTTACACCACGACATAAGAATCTCTTTCAATTTATTTTTATTCTTAACAGAAATGCTTCTCTTACAATTTTGCGAGTATAACCCAACATCAGAGACCTGCTTCTCTTTTTCTAAGAATATAAAAAATCTAATCAGGCGATGAATGAAGCGTATTAAAATTTGATGATTTCTCAGAATTCAAGATCCAAAACATTTTCAAGTAGAATCATTATAACAATCTTAAAAAATAAAATAAATATAAAGTAAGTATTGTGTATAACAATTATTGTTATAAATCCATTACTACGACTTCCCTAACATAACAATGCATGTTAATACGTTCCAACTATTCATATATAAACTAAAACAACCCTTAATTTGCCTCAAACGAAAATTCCTAATTCAAAACAAGAGCATGTAGCGCCCATTTTATTCGACCATATAATTTAATCGTTCATAATTTAATTAAAAGGGTAAATCTATTAACAAACAATTGCACCTGTGTACCCTATGCATCCTTCTTATGGAATGGAGTGTGAAAAGTGTTAAAATTACGGATGAAATGTTGTTTAATGTTAACCTTTATTCTTCCTGAACTAAAACAATCCATACTTCCATACTCATATAATGCTCATATTAAAAATAAAGTAACTCTATTTTTCTGTTACGCTTCCACGGCTTAACCACAGAATCGATTTTGATGACATTTAGTACGGAGTAAATTTTGACGATAAGAAAGAAAATAGGCTATTTTTTATCACGGAAATTTATTTGAAAAACTTTATCACACAAGCGAACGCGCGAGCAACACTTACTAATAAATATGGTCGTTTTTGATACCGCGATAGGCGAACGAACAGATTACACGTCTATAAGTGGTTATCGGTATCTAGGCATTCTTGTGACAGCGGTGAGGAGCGTTGCCTTCTTTGTCAAACACTTAAACACGATTGTATCTCTTCACACTTGATTTATTTCTCATGTCGCATCTCATCAGGCGACAATTTGTATTCATTTTAATGCGTATATTCTTTGTATTTGAAAATATTGCAATTAATCGCCTCATTGATTTAGTTAGGCTGTTAAAGGAGAGCGATCGATTTGTATATCAGGCGTTATTTAGACCGGGTTTTTTCAACTGTTGTTAGGGTAATCATCGGTGTTATTAAGCTGGACGCACTCGCAGAGCTTCGAGTGCTCCAGGTGCTGCGAGCGCGTCCAGCTTAATAAGACCCTGACAAAACAATAACTACAGTTGAAAAAACGGGGCATTAGGCGAGTGTCTTGAATACAAAAACACATCTACTTTTAGTAAATTAATTGCGCCTTTTATATTAATACTGTTGGGAATGTGTACGAGTGCGTAAAATTTATCAGATACAAATAAATTGATAGCGTGGTTTTACAAGAATGATATATCTAATATTGTCACTCAAGTTTTTTACTATCGAGAGAATTCTTAAAACATTGGCTGTAAACGTTGTTGCTCACATTTTAATAATTCAAAAAAGTTTCAAGAAAATGTATAAATTTATTGCGTATTCACGAAAATCACGATATAAACGTAAGAATAAGAGTTATTTGCATATAAGACCCACCTACATACGTTGTAAATTATAAGTTGGTTCACTAGTTTCATATGAAATATTTTATACTGAAAAACTATAATTGTAAAGTGTTTTGTCTTAGGCCAAACATTTACCCGTATCTTACATACATACTATGGTTTTTTTATGGCATTGAATGACGAGACGAGCATGCCGTTCGCCTGATGGTGAGCGATACGACCGCCCATAAATAGTAGCAACACCATCCAGCACCTTGACTTACAAAGTACTGTGAGGCATTCCACTGCGCTCGTTATCCTGAGACATAAGATGTTATGTCTCATTATGTCCAGTAGTTACACTGGCTACAATGTCCTTCAAACCGAAACACAACAATGCATGCACACTGCTGCTTGGTGGTAGAAATAGACATTGCGGTGGTATCCACCCAGACGGACACTTATATATGAGAGACCTACAACCAGTAAGTGGATGAATTGTTTACCATTATATTATTTTCCACATTGTATTACCAGACGATACTACACAAAAAAAACAAGCGCTAATACTTCTAACTAAACTGGATTATATCATTTAGAGATAGGTGATATATGTATTCATAGCCCGTATAGGCAGTACGACGCAGTCAGTTATGATAAATCGAATTACCCAGTGAACTCAGCGAGTTATGAAATTAAGATATGATTTGATGTAAAGAAAAACCTATTTTGGACTATGTAAGGGACAGCGTAACAATTAAGATCAAACGAGATATCATTCAAGTAATGAGCTCTACAAAATCCGTGTACGCAAAGATTATTTAAATTAAACGTCAACTGACGTGGCCTGTTAGGCCTCAAATATTGATAAGACGCCTTAGATATCACAGATTATGCTTTTATTCGTACTGTAATACAAAACAGAGCGTATTAAACAATTTACGGCTGTGAGCATTATCATGCATCATCCGCTTTTGAAGCACTTAATGCATTACGAGACCAAAGCGTCTATTTACGTACTCTGAAAGTAGAACGATATCTTACTCATAAAGTATATTTGCTAGTGTTTGATTATTAATTTCTAGTAAGTTTAGTTAATCAACTGTTTAAACTCCGAATGAACGCGTGTTTCGACTGATACTACCACATCTGTTATGTATTCTCAGTCGTGTTCATTCATTCGGATGAATTAGTGTTTTACTCTAAAGTAGTTTGATTATTTCAAGTTAATAATTACTTCCGTATAACGTGTATTTCATGTTACTTACGTATTAATTATTACGTTTGTGTTATGGCAAATCATAAGTTTTACTTTAGTGACGTTTTTGTTGTGATGATTCTTATGACTGAGTTTACGGTTTATAAAAGAAGTTTAAATCGTTTGTGGGTCTATTGACCTTAAAAGTATAACACTCTCAATTATATGAGACGATATAGACCATTGGACCTCCACCTACTTCGGGACGGGATGAAAATATATTGTAAATAAACGCGATTGATGCAGGCCGCTTTCGACAGCTTCGTCTAGAAATCTTTAGAGGAGGCCTATATTCAGCAGTGGACTTCATGTGTATGATGATGATGATGAAACTCACAGGGGCCTGAGGAGGCATGTCAGGGTCGGAGCGGCGGCCGAAGCGCAGGCGTCTAGAGGGAGAGCGCACCGACTTGCGAGCGAGGGCATGCCCTCCTAGAGCATCGTGTTGGGCCAGCAGGGCGTACAGTCCTCCCAGAGCGTCCCAGCTGCTCCTGCTGTCGGCCGATGTTGAGGATGCTGTGAGAGAGAATACTTGCTTAATACTTGATTCAAAAACTAGTGTATTTAGAGTCACTACACAATACATACTGATTTTCTTTTTCGTATTTTTATTAGTATAGTCATTATATATAAAGTCATTCTCATAGGGATATTAAGTTTATTAAAATGTACTGTAAAAAAAAGAAGTGGCCTCGTTCACTATTGACATGTCGTAAGCACTAAATAACAATTGTTTTGGACAGTGTGATATATTATTTATCAAACTAGCGATAATATAATGTGTCAAGGAAGATCGCAAACACAGATCGCGGGTTCGGTTCCGAGTCCAGGTCCTGTGACTTTTCGGAGTAAAATTTGTAAGCATTTATTGGTAATCATAGCTAACTTTAATAGTGAAGAATAACATAAAGAAACCTAAGAGTTGTCCATAATAATTTTAATGCACTCTAATGAAACCTTCAATAAATAAAGGGTCTTAACGCTTCCCATTATCGTCTGAGGACAATATAATGTATTATTATATGCCTGAATATTACTGACATATTTCCCGTCATAACATAAAAATCTAATATAAAACTCATCTGCTATTTACAATAAGACGAGATATAATAAGATTTGCAGTTCCAAGATCGCTCGTTAGAGACAGTCACGCGGATTTATTGACATAAATATTCTTTAACTACCTTTGACAATAAGGCGACGACAGGACTTGATAGATCGGGTAAAGTTATCATTTTATTTCTTTTTAAATGAAATAGTAATATTTATAGACACTGCCGTCAAAGTAATGCACCAACGGGAAATACTTGATCTTTATAGAATTCGAATACGGCGAATATATAAAAATAACTTCAAAATTTTCAACAGCTTGGTAAAATTCTCACGGTAAAAATATGATTTCATAGCAAGAGACAATTTTAAATCCTACTGGAATTTAACTAATTTGATATTACATCCGACGTTTCAATTACGGAAAGCACACTTCGCTATGCGGACTACTTTATAAGAGTTAATCGTTAACATTTTTGTACAGTTTTAATATAATGAACAAAGCTACCAAAAATTAAATGCCAGTTTTGTGACGTCAAATTATGACGTCTGTAGATATTGATTATAACATGAAATTTGCTGTGAAACTAAATTGTAGCATTTGTCATTAACCGAATTAAAAAAAGGAGGTTCTGTATTTGACCCGTATCTATGTAAGTTTATATGGCCGCGATTTTCTAAAAAACTAATTATCCTATTGGATGCGGCTTTCGTTATTCAAATGTATATTTTTCAGGGAAGGTTTTAGTATATAATTTATTAGGATCTGAGGCATCGGCATCGTTTCCAAATATACGTATATAAAGTTAAAAACTATTTTTTGGTTTGTACTGGTTTTAAAGTCAGCTTTATTTTTTGTTAAAAAAAAAATTTAATCTTCAACTTGTAACAATTATTTTAATAAGAATTGTTTTATTCATAAAATATATTGAAAAAATGCAGCCACTGAATTTACGACAATCGAAAACACATTATATTGATCTTTATAACTTGAGTTTGACTACTACAAGTGAATATAAAAATAAATAAAACCAACTTTATTGACAGACTATCAGTTATCTAAACGTGACTGGATTCTGTAAATACAACCTTCGTTCAAAATAACAAAATTTATTTCTGAATTTAAAAATAAACAACGGCTACGAAGAACCGTCAAATGTTAACTAACAAGAATATCTCTAGTGTATATTTAGTAAACTAAAGTTTAAACTCATAAAGGAATATATGTGAGCCTAGTATCAATTACTTACCTTCTCATAACCGTGTAACTTTATAAACGATTCAAAACTACAACACATGTCCTAGACATAACAACAAAGTTTCAAAACTAAAGTTATGTAAATCAGAAGTGTTAGGTCGAAATCTCTACCGATGTTGCCACTCCTGATTTGTTAGTATGTTGTTGATAAGCTTAGGTTCAACGTTAACCAGCCCAAGAACGCTATGCATCACGATGCTACGACGTTCCAATAACAATGTTACTATCTTTGATTAATTAGATACCTAGATAGACACTGCACGTGTCAAACGCGTCGAAAAAATAGAGGCCAACTGTTGCGCGCTAAATGAGTTCGAGTGAATTCTTTTTTGTTGTTTTTCATGGATATAATTATCTCCCCATTTTTATAGAAACCATGTTATAACTGATATCATTATGCGCGCACACGAGGATACGCAGAATGATGCAGCGATAGCGTATGACACAGCTGTCACGCATACTAGGTTAAGAAAAGTTGGCCTGTTTGTTTTAGTTTCATTGCAGCGCGTCACTCCATCTAGGTATATAATTAATCAAAGGTTACTATATCAACCTTTGAAATTTATTAACAACGTTCTATGTTTAAGCATAACATTCGGCCATCATTCGAGGACGTACTGAATTCTATGGTTAATAATAGTAATTGAATTAGAGATATATTTCCGTGCAAAACTTTTATTACAGTTTTGTATTCCAAGGTAATCTTCCCGAATCTCGCTAAAACTTCCAAGGACAACTATCAAACTGGCCCTCCCAAAGGATTCGTGTGATGAGAAAAGTGACTGCCCACTGAACAATACATAATAGGGTAACACGTCAATACATCTCTATAATATCTCAAAGGAACATCAAGACAGGTAATAACCAGACAGAAAAATAGAGGACATAACTTTCTCAACTTTCAAATAAAATTGGGAAATAGCTCTTTATTTTATTACTTCAATGCTTATGAAATGTTTCATAATTTATCATTCGCTACTATTACTGTTTAAATAAATTGCTTCGTTTTAGATTTAATTTAATTACTGATTGTATATGAAATCACATTAAATTATTTATTATTCGCAGGCCGTATCTTTTTCGAAATATCCAATTGGCTTTTGACAACGACACTTTTCCGAATTATATTCCATGGAAACGACACGTTTTTCATTATTGTCGTTTCAATCTAATCTAATCAAATATTCGTCGTACATTCTCCTGTTACATCAATATTAATATTGAATCAAATAGACAAGATTAACTTTGTTCCTCCTTCGTGCAATAGATATCCTCAAAACTTCTCTGGAATTACATTTTCTAATTTGATTTTGGGTGATAAAGTATGATTTTGTTCGATATTAATGTACTTAATCAGAAAATAGTGTAGGTCCAATTACATTATTAAGTTTATTAGATTATTTTGAAACAAATTTCAGTTGTTTCAGTTTTATGTAAATTAATCTTTAGGAACACTCTCAATGCAGGCCGCTTTTGACAGGTTCGTCTGGAAATCTTTAGGGGAAGCGTTCAGTAGTGGAAGTCGTGTGGCTGATGATGACGATAATGATATCTTTACCAGTCTGAAACTCCCTACTCTAAAATAACTAAAAATGCCCCACATAAAGGAAGGCTGCTTCAGTGTATTCCAGTAATCTTTTGACGTCCTTTGTGAAATTCGAACCGAACAATGGTAATGATGTTGACAATTTATATATAACATCTTAGGCCTTTTCTCGGATACGGCACATCTTCCCAAAATAATATAACAAGACTGCAAACGCGTCAAAATTACAGTGATTGCCGGTAATTGTAAGTTGGTAGTTAATGGGTTACGTGACGCCGGCACGCAGTTTAGATTTACGTTTGGTGGAATGTGTTTACACAACGATTATGCTGTTGCCAGCTCCACAAATCCCATATTGTTTGACACAGTTAACTTGTTTGCGTATGTAAGTCAATTGTCTGGATGGTTACACTGTTGTACTTGGAAATAGGATTCTGTTACGTATTATTACGTTGCTATTTGAACTGTGCGTACAGGTGTGTTTCTAGTTATTTTATTGCCACATCCAATAACATGGTTTCTTTTGTTGACCAAGTGTAGTATTTGTAAGTTTGTCTTATTTAATTATATCGGAGCTTGTGTGTTTGTTACTTTTCTAAGAAAATATGCAGTTACTTGTAACATCAGATTGTATTAGTTTATTAACTATATATTCATTCATTACTAAACAAAAACGGTAGAAAAAGTACTGTATACTGTTTCTCTATTTTCAAGAAAATATATTATTTTCTATGTCTATCTTTTTACAACTGATACACAGCTTTATTAATATCTTTGATGCGCGCGACTCCGCCCGCATGGAAAAGTTTTTCCGGCCTATAGCACTCAGGAGTAATGTAGCTTCCTATTAGTGAAAGAATTTTCAAAATCGGTCCAGTAGTTCCTGAGATTAGCGCGTTCAAACAAACAAACAAACAAACAAACTCTTCAGCTTTATAATATTAGTATAGATACGCGGGGTTGAGATTAGCAATAAAACTTGCAGAAGTTATCTCACACAAGCGATTTTTACAACCAGTCGCAACCGTGCATACATTCATGGTAAGTAGTTTAACAAAATTCTAAAGCTTGCAGGAGTTGCGGCGAGATCCATGTATATAGGATTAACGCAATATTGCCGCTAGTGTTAACGCATCTGGAAGTTCATGCGCAATACATTGCAGAGAGAATTTGCTAGTCTAAACTTGCCTATAGAGTCACCTTCGAAATGTAAAGGCTCGTTACACATTTGGTACAAGCGTTCAGAATTAATTAGGCTTACATTAACGTACGCCGCTGTTGAAAATTAGTCGATCTGTTCGGATTTATTCATAATTTGCTACTCAAATACTTCAATTATTACAGAGTCTTAAAACTTAAAATATTTTTTAAGATGTATTGATTAAGTTGTAAGTGTAATTTCTCACATGTAATTCTACAATATTTTATTATAAATCTCAATAATACTGTATAGATGAATTAACATTTTAATACTTAATTATAACAATCGACGTTTAAATGATGCCGTAAAACAATATATTTATTTACAACATTAGAATAATATTATTGTATATTTAGTGAATATTTGTACGAACCAGGAAAAGCCTAGTTCTTAAATACCTGGTTGATATTAAATCCAATGGGATAATAAACTCACCATCATAGGCGGAGAGCGCCTGCGCATTGGATACAGGCAAGCTGCAGATCGCCGCCAAACCGCACACCACCAGAACGAACATGCCACTCCGAGACATGGCTGCAACAAGACAGAACAACACATTAATATTTATTCTTTTATTATTAATTAGCATAGGACTATTTTTATGTGTGTAACTACTACTGATGTTATTTGTTTGTAAATCTTCCTAAAATAAATATAAAAATCTAGAATAAAAACTGTTTAATGCAGTAAGGACCTGTTTCACAAGTAAATTTTATTTAAGTGTTGTTAAATTGTTGATGTAGATAGTACTCATTGTATTATCGTTTATTTGGGAACATTGATTATATTGGGACTTGGTAGTTGGTCGACTTATACATTTATATGACGAATAGCATTTACATAGGAGTTGTAAAATAGGCCTTTATAGTTTCAATTGTTAATCAGTACACAGAAATATTAAAATCATTAAACTGCTGATAGAAGGAAATGATAATACCAAAGGTCACTTTTACAAATGCTATACGAAAAACTTCCACGTTATTATAATAAAAAATATTAATATAATTATACCATAAAATGATGTCATAAAATCAGTATCTGTTAGTACATTGTTGATTTTATTTTATAATGGCAACGCAATTTGATCTGATTGCCATGTTAATACGTTATAAAAATTAACAAATTACAAGGTGAATATTATGAAAATTAATACTAATGCATTTGACCATCGTTTCCATCTATTAACTTAGTAAATACTCTGCAAAATGATAAAATTGGTATTCTGCTTATATCTAAGTCAGAGGTTATGCCGTGCAGTTTTATCTGGATGATAAATACTAACTATTTTTATTGATCTGAGTTGAAGACGATAAACTTTTTTAAATTGTTTTTAACAGCGCTAATGATAGCATGCGGAGCTTTGATAATATGAATTGTTTTTATTGATTGTGAACATAAAGCTCTAACTGAATATATGAATATTTATTCTGCTGGATAAAATATAAATTATTAATGTAAGAACTTCAGAAGGCATGAAAATAGATTTAAATAACACACACACTCATGTGTTTTATCCCCGAAGGGGTATGCAGAGGCGCAACTAGTGCAGACACTTTTCACCGTGCGTATTTCGTCCCATGATGTGATAGGCTCGCCATATCAGGCATAAATTCTAGACTTCCAGCTGATACTGCGTAGAAAAACCCAATATCACTTTCCTGACCCGGGGATCGAACCCGAGACCCCAGCACTGTAGTCACACCGTAATATAACTACGCTAGCATAATACAACAGCCTCTGTTTGAAGAACTGTAGTTGTCAATGAGCGTTTTTAATCAGTGTTTCACCTAACCTCGGTTAATCTCTACCTTCCTTTGCACAATTCGAAAGCTAAAGATAAAAATCTATTCGCTTAGGCTAAAAAAATATTAAAATATGACTGGGTTTAGGAGCTTGTTTTAGAAATGTACAGAGGTAGTATTTCAAACTTTTACATGAACTGTTTAAGTTTATACAGTATGGTTGTATACAATGCGTTTGTATAAAGAACATGTAACGTTCCAATATTTGTGTACAGAACTAAGAGTAAATAGAAATGGAAATTTCTATTCTCCTAAGAAGTGTGTACAAATAAATTCTGTATACGCGTGTAGTGAGACAAGAAGAATAAAATAAATAAAATTGTCGCACGGAGAAATTCAAAAGATTAAGTACAAAGTGTTTATGTTTACTGTTGTAGTTAAGTAGAGCAGTGTGTATCTCGCGTCGTAATGGACGTAAGTGACATTTATTTCGTTTTAACTCGCATTTACGTCACGTCATACAATGTCATATTACGGTTTGATGTCCAACTTAAATGTTCTCACGACTTTTGATGGACCTCACTTTATTTTAATTCTGTAGTCAATCCTACTTTTAAGTTAACGTAACTCATAAAGACTTGTAAAGAACTTTCAAAGTCAAAGTAAGCCCCCTATAACTTAAATAAAAATCCTACATGGCAATTTGAAAGTTAAGAATTACGCAACATTAGTTACTTATTCCAAATGTTCCGCAATATGCCTATTCAACATACATTGGAAACATTAAAGACTTGCCAACTAAATTGCCAAACAAATTGAATAATTTGCATGAGTATAGTCTTTTCACGTTCAGTCAAACATGTACCGGCTTTGACGCCGTGTACGTATTGATAAACTGCCAGTCAATAATGATGACGGCACACGAATGTCTCAATTCTCAATTCGCATAATACGGCAACGTTCAACAAGTAGGCTAATGTGCGTGCCAAACCGCCATCGCTCCGTACGTCGCCGCGAGGCGCGTGACGTCATCAATCACGCTTATCAAAACGCGCGTGACACGCTGCCGACTCGTAACATGCACGCTAAATAGGCAAAGTATAAATATGATGTGACAGTTTTTCGCGATTCCAATTCCTATACATGTGTTGCGCTACGCGGTACGCCTACGTCGTAGAGAAATATGTAGTGCTACGGCGTAGAGGCAACGAAAAGCGTAGAATTACATAACCAGAAACTCTTTTCCAAGGTTCTTTTTCCGATAAGAATTTATTGTATAAAATAGAATATATTTGAATGTTACTTAAAATTTTATGAATTTCTTTATTCCTTTAATGCAATATTAAAATCGAACATACTAAACACTCGCATAAGTCAGTAGTCACTGAATTCATATCGATACAGTCATACTAATAGATGATTGGTTGACATTTGGCTATGCATATGTGTAATTCCAATTTCATCCCGTTTAGCTAAGAGAGCATATCCAATTACTGACCGCAGCATAAATTACCCGGATATGCAGTGGACTGGGAAATGTGGCACGATCATAGTTTGTAAACATCCAAACTTTGAAATCGATTTAACATTGCAAATATTTGCAGTGACAGTAATGCGCGCAACACTGTTGCTCTACGTAACATTTTCATTTTATAGTCATTGGCTATTAAATTCACTTATATGAACTTCAATAGCTGTTTTCATTGTGGTATTATGTTCAGTATATTGACTTTATTACACGTTTCATTTAAAAACAACCACAAATTGTGCAAAATATACTAAATGTTTTCCACAACCGCACATAATAATTATAGGACGAATAATGTAAATTGGTACTTTGTAATAAAAAACGCTAACTTGTCCCAAACAAATCATAAATGGACGATCGCTACGTCCTTTTTTTACGACACTAAATTAATAAATACGATAGTATATACTACTATATCAATTTAGGTCATCTTAATTGTTAAATGTTTTTATCCATAAAAAATATTTTAAAAATATTTTATGGATCGTTGTAAAAGGCACCACGCTATTGATAGAGCATAATAGCCAATCTTCATAATATATAGGTGTTCTGAAGGCGGCGGTGGTCACCGGTCGGCAATTTTCTTTATTACTAGTCACATGACGTCATCAAAATAGGCCGTCGTTCATCCATCAAGTTGACCCTACAGCGTCTCATAAGCTTTATTTATTCACTTAAACATTGAGTACACTTTTATGCGAAAATTATAGATACATGACTTGGTGGTAAGTTAATGCGAAAAAACAAAATTTACATGAAAAAAACGTCTTGTAATTTATGTCAATTTATGTGTACGATATAGACTTCAAGTGTTTTCATAAAATCGTACACCGAAAGCTTCTTCGTGATATTATTCATAAAAAAATGAAAAATAATTGCATAATTTTTTTACACAATACATTTTTGTACCGACATTGACAAAATTGAAAATTGTAAAAAATTTACAAAATATTTAAGTTAGAATGATAAGATAATGTATATTAAGTTTACGTAAAATGTCAAGTTTAGGGATTAATCAGTTTGTCAGTTACGACATTGTTTACGCGGAACGGCTGGAAAACTATGAACTTTTAATTATAATTTGTTTAGAAAGTTTTCTCATATCTGCATGCAACTCGAAGCCGCCAAGCTAGTCGGTCAATTTTTTTTATATTTTAAACACGTTTGCAAACTAAAAGTTGCCAAAATTTTAATTTGTGTTATTTTATAAATATGAAAATATTCACATTAATTAAGGTTATTCACAACATTTTTTATAATACCCATTTATTTTGAAAAGCCAGAGGAGTGTGCCTTAGTGTTCCTTTCCAAACTAAGGTATAGATACAACTATCCACGATGACGCGAACTATCAATTTATGAGCGAGAATTTCGCGGATTTAGTGTATTTTGATTACTCATCGTAGTATGTGGATACACTCGTAGGTTATAAGTGTATATTACATAACTACAACAGAAGCAGAAAGTTATACACTTGCACTCTAAGCGATTAGGGAAACTATTAAGGCTTGCATCTTAGATTACTTGTGAATTGAATTGTGAAAAACGCTATTTAGATGTTTAGTAAGCAGCTTTTTTTTGTTGCATTGAATGACGAGACGAGCATGCCTTTCGCCTGATGGTAAGCGATATGACCACCCATAAACAGTAGCAACACCATCCAGCACCTTGAGTTATAAAGTAATGTGTGGCATTCCACTGCGCTCGTCATCCTGAGACATAAGATGTTAAGTCTCATTATGTCCAGTAGTTACACTGGCTACAATGTCCTTCAAACCAAAACACAACAGTGCATGCACACTGCAGCTTGGCGGTAGCAATAGACATTGCGGTAGTACCCACCCAGACGGACTCTTACATATGACAGACCTACCACCAGTAAAACTTACGCATAAGCTGGTAAATGTGTTTAGACATTAAATTTGGTACACGAATACTCTGGGCCATATTAAGTTAACATAATATGTAAGACAAAAAAACTAGTCTTAATTAGTAAGAAAAGTTTTTCGCGCAGACGTAGCCGCGACAAAAAGCCAGTTAAAGTTAGCGTATTTGTTCGCGAAGTAAGGCGCTTTGGCAATCGTCATCATTGCTACAAAATATAGATTACATGCCTAACCTGACCTTACTATCGTGCGAATTAATTTCCTCGTGTATATTATTGATTTCTAAGGGTTAACTAGATAAAGGGCTTAGGAGCCAGTTAATGACTAGAATATAATCACAGAAGGATGTAATGTACCAGAAACCTTAGATAAAAAGCTGCAAGCCCAATTACATAATACTTTTGATAGTAACTAATACTCAACCGGTATACCTACTTTACTACCATTACTTCGTACTTGATAAAAGATATTTCATCGAACAATTGATGTCCAAGTACAATATACTAATGGTAAGCTCTATTATTAATATAAATAGTATCAAGAAAATCGAAATTACATTCTATAGCACTACCATTCCTGCAAGCAGAAATAGACAACGCAATCCACGACTATCATTCAGGAAACCTATATTAAGTATCTTTAGTAAATATTTTTGAATGCAACTTTGTATAAACGATGTTTTTGTCCATGATAAAGCCTCGATATTTAGCGGTGAACGTCACGTGTGTGGTAAACGCTGTTGTCTTTGATCCATCATGCGGCAAATTGTAAAGCGGTACCCGTCGACACTAAGGTTAACAGTATGTTTACTAACCGCTCGTCAAAATAAGCCTGGTTGTATCAGGTCAATGCACTGATAAATAAATAATGGGTATTATGTGTTTATGATTTAATTGGTCAGAGTTTTTAGGCCCGTAAATGAGAAAGTAGGTCATCTGATGCGCGGTGATTTACACTCAATCGACCACAATTCCTCTTAAACAGGATACGAACTAGTAAGGTTATGTTTCTTGGCTACCCTAGATGTACCTATTTGAACCCTCTTTATTTGTAAATAACGATAATATTCGTAGCGACGCATTTATTTACAAAAATCAAATGAGAAAATCTATCTATTCATTACATTCTTCATGAAATTGCTTTTTAAATGTCCTCAATAGAGACGAGGAAGGAAAGTTTGAAGTTTTAATCACAGACTGTAAGGTAAATACAGACTGCCCACACTGGAAGTCAGGCTGTCTAGTATAGCCCGCCTCGAATACGTCACGAGCAAAGGGAAAATTCAATGGAAATTTAAGAGATTTTTTCAGACAGATATATTCTGGTTTTTCTGTATGAATATATTAAACCTTCAAAAGACATTGAATATTTTTGTAATATAAGAATAATATAGGTACTCTTTGGGTTAACTAAACAATATATATAAGTATGGAGGTTCTTTGAAAGGCGAAAATAGAAGTCCTACTAAGAACGGAATCGATGGGTAATCAGGTCTTCACTAATTCTGGGCAGTGGGCAAGAGGACCTACGATTAAGAGGAGTGCGGGCAACGTCCACTTCACTGCACGAAGGCGCGGCGGTTAAATAAACTTTACACACCTTATTGAAGGTTTCTACGATGACAATTAACACACAGCATCACACCATTTTCCCTTTTTAGGGGTAGGCAGAAGTTTAACACACATACACGTTTCGCTAGCTCTTATAAATCCTATGTAATAGGAGATAGGCTTAAGATTAACAATACTACACATATAAGATACCCTGAAACCAAATCCCAAGACGTTGATAGTCTGTTTCGGTTTAGTTTTTCAAATAGATATTATACATTTTCAACATATCCATGTAGTATTGAAATACCGTACAAGTTCTGTCATGCATGTTATCTTCGAATGGTGTGCCAGAAGCTAACAAGTCCGATTGTTTGAGAACAAGTCCGGGTCCAATCCGACCCATTGTGTTGAAACCTGGAGACCTGGTTAAGTTTAATTGGTTTCCGTTCGGCTGAATCTGGCAGGTACTTCTAATACTTCAAGTCTTACTTACGAAAGTTAGAAGATGATACGTTCAATTGGGACCTATAGTAAAGGTTATTATTTGTTTATGAATTCATCATATAGTTCCACTAACTTAGTTTTGTTTACATGAATTATTATGAATCGTTAAATTTGACAGGAGTAATCCCACAATCCAAGTGAAGGCAGCTATATTAGAATACCTACGACATTTGATTAATTATATACCTAGATAGACACTGAACGTTTTAAACGCGTCGAAAAAAATGGAGGCGAACTGTTCCCACTAAATGAGTTCGAGTGAATTATTTTTTGTTGTTTTTCATGGATATAATTTTCTCCCCGTTTTAATAGAAACCATGAAATAACTGGTATCATTATGCGCTCACACAAGGATACGCAGAATGATGCAGCGATAGCGTATGACACAGCTGTCACACATCTAGCTTGAGAAAAGTTGGCCTGTTTGTTTTAGTTTCATTGCAGCGCGTCACTCTGTCTAGGTATATAATTAATCAAAGCCTACGACTTGGGTTTTTTTTACATATCAATGTGCCTCTCATAAATATTTTATTCCATAATTGAGTATTATCACGGACGTTGCGTGCGTTACGTACTTACTGGCTCGTTTGTCGGTGTTTTGAAATTAAAAATCATCCCGGTATACCTTTTCCGAGGCACATAATTATCACATTTACATTTACGCGCGTCCAAGATCATTCCTCACCAATGACACTGGTGACTTTATTTCATAAAAACACATTACTAATTTAAACAGTGCCATCCTCTCATTTAGGGCGACATAATTCGTTCTCTTCCTCGTGTGAAATGAAGAGAAAGGGCAATACCGTACGCCGGAAAAAACGCCGTAACGAACCGCTTTCACGAAGGAAGCGAGAAAAAGTAAAAAGCGAGTCTACGTGATGCGACCAGTGTTAGTAAAACAGGCTCTATTGGGTATTATCTCTTGCCCATCTTTGAATATCACACTTTGTACTTTAGTTGTGCTTTGTCACAACTAAAGGGTTGTTTTGGTTTTGAATCGGGTAATTTTTGTGTCCTATCAGAAAATTACTAAATATTTCAAGTTTAACGACTACATTTATTAAGTTTACTAGCTTTTGAAAGCCTGTTTTGGATTGTTAATCTCACGGTAACTCACGCACGCGTATGTGTGCGCAAATTTTATGCGTGATTAGTTAAGAAAGATCCGAGCGTCCTCATCAACTTAAAAAAATTACAATTTAATTTGTATATTATATCAAAATATATTCAAATTAAATTAACCTTCAAATGCCTTAGAATTAAAATGATAATGTTTTGTTTGCGCTAAGATGCCGCAGCCTATTTATGTTCCAAAGCCTCGAATAGAATAATCCGATGTGATCGCTCTTCTGTATTGTCTTTCAATGTTTGATACTTGAATTTCAGGAAATATTAGCGCGATAAAAATATTCTGTCTTCATTTAGTTTGAAAACATCAAACTGAATGAATTAAGCTTTACTAATTATACAATGTAAATTTTACGTTAAACATGTTTTCCATTACGAATTCCTGAAGTAGATTTATTTCATATTAATTAGTAGATATAAACAGTAAATAGTAAGTTATGATTATTGGTTTAAATATATTGCGTTACTGACTCTATTACAAGCACATTACTCAGCAATACATCGACACTTCATTCGAAAATCGGCTCAAAATAAAAGAGGAGATGAGACTTTGCAATCAACTGGCGCGGATGTCGAACTAACGAACTGCTCACGCTGAAATTTCTTACCTCATCGAGTCGAGCTGCGGAAAAAATCACGCCCGTTTAAATGCAATGAAGCTTGCCGTGAACGTGGAAAGAGATTGTTTCACTGTCATTCTATTTGTGTGAACTGCAAGGACGGAATAGGGTACTTGACTACTTTTTTTAAATACATTTATCAAAAATGTATGCAATGCAATCAGCCCTGTATTATATACTGCCCACTGCTGAACACGGCCCTCCTCTACTACTGAGAGGGGTTAGGCCTTAGTCCACCATGCTGGCCTAGTAAAAAAATGCCAAAAATGTATACTATCTAAAATCTAACCGAACAAGAATTTTCGAAATTGGCGCAATAATAAGTAAGTTATAAAAGTTTGAAATTGGCCCCGTTTTTTCAACGATTGTCAAATCAATGTTAAATTTCTTCAATTTAACATTTGTTAGGTGTGGATTTGTCAAATACGTTTTTTCAACTAATGTTATCGCTATAGTCAAAGGTAAACATTTGTTAATTTATTGCCAGTATAATAAAGCGGGGGAAAAAATATTTTCTTTGGGGATGTTTCATATGTGTCCATGTTTGACTCAAAGGACTTGTATCCGAAGCCGTATAATGTGATTTAAGAAAATATCTTTGACAAATTTATGATTACATAAAATTATAATTATTATAAAATAACGAAATATGAAAAATATTGTATCGTTTGTGCGTAATATTCAAATATTATAATGCGTTCGTGTTACATGGCAGGATTCGGCGGCCTGAATAAACTCCGCCAAGTGGCCGCTGGACTTTTAAATCGCAACAGCAGCAGTAGCGGCATGCGCCAGCATTCACCCGGGCTCGTGCGCGTTATATTATGATTGTAATAATACTACAATCACAATTTAATTTGGATGTGCGCAGTATTAATATGAGTACTTTAAATAGTACATTTTCAGGTACATCATTGGCAAATTTGTTAAAACTCAGTACACAAGAATCGGAAGAAACAAGTGTGTAGACTGTTACGTGATTGTGAAACGAAAATCCAATGTATTATGTAGTAAATATTTACTACTGGGAACACGTGACATCAAACCGTATTCATTGACATGGATCATGAAGGAATGTTTACGCCACAAGCTTCAGGGCGGCATACTACGGGCTCTTGCGTGCTACCGTACATAATAAATGTAGTGCCGTGTATTATGTACGTTTTTTAAAAATTTTAAAGTGTAGATATGATGTATTTGATCTTTTAGTAAATAATTATCAAGAATGTTGTACTGTGTTTCTTTTCACCACATAATTCAGAAATTTTAGACTGTTATTAAATACAATTATATAGATATTAACAATGATGTGTTGAATACTTTCACTATAATTGAAAACAAAATAAGTGCGAGTTATTTTTATGAGAATATAAATAAGTACGTTATTACAAATACAGAGTAATTAAAATTATGGTATTCTTCAGACAAAAAATGTTAGTTCAATGACCTTGAAATCTAACCTAAAATAAAAATAATAAATGTATACATTTACTATATTTTGAGAAGTGTTTGCTTACTCCCACTTTTTGTAATATTATTATAAAAATAATATGTAGGCTATAATAATAATTATATTATTCCATCGCCCTGTTTAAAAAAAAGTCAACCGTGGCTCAAATGTACAGAGATAATTTACTTATGACTTGGCAGAATGGTCTTTCACCTTAGCCGGTTCCTTGTACAACAAATAAAAAAAATGTACAGAAATATAAAACTGTCATTACCGAAAACAGCTGTTCGCAAGGGAGTTAATCAGCGGCCATCTTGCTAATTGCTCATTCTTGGGTGATCAAATTGACAAGCTGTTATAACAATTGTAAGCTAACAAGGGCTGAAAATACGCGGAAATGTCAAAATCGATGATTACATTAGATTTAACAAATTGTTAGATTTGAAAAAACGTGACCTTAGTGGAAGGGTAGCCGTCAAATAACAGTAATATCAGAATATGACGTCACCAAGTGTCACCGGCCATAACGCTGCGTGCGCGCGAAAGAGATATCCCCGCCACGCTCCACTTTTGCTCAAAACAATATTTCAAATATGAATTACTGCTTTATTTTTCAACCGATTTTGATGCTGATTTCACAGAAGAATTTCTTTTTCGTATTTTTTTCTGTTACGTATAAAACAATGTACAAAATCAAACATAGGAAACTACCCTATTGTTTGAGCAGTGACTACTAATACCAAACACATTCATATTAATAGATAATAACGAATAAAGTCTGAAATAGCTATTTCGATTTATTAGCGTATTAGTTTGTAATTATTGTATTATTATTGAGCCTGTTAAAAATCTCTTATGA
Organism: Sphinx pinastri; assembly: GCA_947568825.1. Taxonomy (NCBI): domain Eukaryota; kingdom Metazoa; phylum Arthropoda; class Insecta; order Lepidoptera; family Sphingidae; genus Sphinx; species Sphinx pinastri. The sequence goes on along the minus strand of OX387621.1, from coordinate 6,823,156 downwards.
CGTACAACTTAGTCAATTTCAAGCATACTCTCGCCTATTTTCAATTGAAAATAACTAAAATGTAAAATTGCAATCCACATGCAAGTAAAAAAACATAAACGGAAAACGAAATAAGAATATCATCTCCGAAATCATGGCTCATATAAAGTTATTACCAAGTGGAATGACACTCATTTGCACCACGCATTGCCATATTGCAGTTGGCACCGCTCAGCAAAAAAATATCATTACCGCTGCCCCATAAATACACATACGGAGTTAAAAAGGAACATAGCTGCAATATGATAAACGACTACGTTTAATCATGATTAAATATTCTTGAAATATTTCAGAATAGCGCAGGGAAAAATATCTCGACAGACAAATTCATTTTTGACGCAATTTATTCTGACCACTTGCCGGCATGTATGTTCTGCACTTTGCAATGTTACAAATGTGTGTACGTTTGTCGTACAAATGATAAAGATTACCCTGTGCAGAAAACTCTTTTAGAAATTATTAGGTTACAACATATTACAAGTTTGTTCTTTTGTATTCATTTGGTAATAGATAAAATCGTTTCATCTTCTAGTGATTTTATATTGACATTGAAAATCAGTGTCGTTGTTTTTTTTTTGGTTTGTATAAAATAAATCATCGCAGTCGTACTCGTATGAAACGAACGTTTGTCATTTATAAGATTCGCATGAGCAGGACCTTGTTTCCCCTGCCCCCTACGATGCCAAGAAGCCACAGATTTGCGGGCAAGCGGCAGTCCAATTAAATTTTCGTAACAGAATTACAGCCAACGCCTGGACGTGTGACTCGCTGCAGAATAACGTGGAAACATCCTATGTAAATGAATATAGCTAACAATATTTGCACCCCGAAGGGAGTTAAGGAGACCGTATTTTGGTTTGAATTGGTGTCACTAGGTTACGTAGCTAGAGCGCCTTCTATTGATTGAGAACGAAAATATCATCTAATATTACTATATGATTACAATTAATTGATAGCAGTAAATAGTCCAACTCAACATTAAACTAAACCTTAAATTTGGACATAATTAATATCTTTTCCAATATTAATAATCTATCAATCACGCAAAAAATATAAAAATTATTATACAACACAGACAGCTGTTTATTATATATAACTTCTTAAATTGAAAGATTATAAACAAGTTTACCTTCCTTGGACAAATTTATAATGTTGATGATTTGAATAAAATTCCACATGCGTAGCTATAGCTTCGGGCAAAAATAGACGTGTCAAATCCTACACGGTACATAATCCGCGCCCCCTTACCATCCATTGCATTTGATAGAGTATTCCTCTGGAGGGTGATTTAGGGGTAGTGATTCCAACGGAATGAGGGTTCTGTTAATGTAATTTTAAGTGTCAACTCGGATTTAGGAGATTGTACTGACATCGCAACAAGTCACTTCCTCGTTAATATTAATCAGTCCTCTATGTTTGATAAATTTAATTAATATGCAAGTGTACAACTGTGTTTATTTATTTAGTTTGAGTAAATAGTTCCTAGAGCAATACCCAGAGCGATTTACGAAAAAAAATGTTGAGTTTAACTTAAATATAAATAATAAAAGCGCCTTTTAAAGCAAATGTATCTTCGTAAAATAAATAGCTTAGAATTTAATGCGAAGGCGTAACCCATATTAATCATTAACAGGTCGTAATAGATTTAGGATGTGAATTCAAAATATTTCAGGACTTTCTTGGTGTAAAAAAAAGAGTAAACAAAACATAAAATGTGGAACCGAGCAGAAATTTTAATTATCGGAACCACTTTGTGATTACTTCGGAGGGATAGTCAAAAGGTAAAATTATATTGAACATCAAAAGGTTACATTTTAAATTAAGAAAATTTGTATAAGCAAAAGTATGTATTTTTAAAACAGAAAAATTAGATCGAAAAAAAACGTTTTCCGAAATTACTTTTGTTGCGTAATTATAAAGATAAGATAAAGGACAAAAGTCAATTCTCAAACAACTGTTGCTTTTTCGTTTCGCTTGGAATAATCCAGATTATTTTCTTGTCCCGTTTTCGGTCTTATATCTTCAATGTAGTCTTACTACGCCATATTTGCTATTGTTTCATGCTTTTTGTATGAACGAACGTGAATAAAAGGTGTACGAGAGGAATAAGCATAATTATTGGCGGTGCCAATAAAACGCACGTGCTCATAAACCAAGCCGTTCCAACAAATTGGCTCGTGTACGGCCAATCACGGGAATCAACGCTCGCGCTTACGGCATAATGAACCCTACGATTATCCAAGATATATTAATGAAAATGAGGTGTATAATAAATACATTTACTGACTTAAATCCAGAATCGTGAACTGTATCAACACTCCACCTAGAATACTGAATTATTAATGCTGCTTAGTTAAGAATTCTAAATTCAAATATATTTTGAATATAGAAGTTAACGTATGCACCATAAGATTCCTTGTCCTAATAAAATGCATTCTAAGACGTATAGGCTTGTTTGGCGTTCTTCCAAAGCAGCTTTGCATCAGAATGGGACGTATTTGAAAGTCTCAACCAGAGTGTTTGCCGGACAAATTCCATCCACTCACTCAAATGTTGACTGTGCTCTTTAGTGAAAAATTAGACGCAATTTCAATTTTAAAATAAGATCGCTGTATGTCATTTGGATTAGGTTTATGTCTAGTATAGAAACCTGTTTGTGAATACCTGTTAGTAAAGATATATTTTAGACGCAAAATAAGATTGATAATGGAGACATACTTTTAACCGACTTCCAAAAGGAGGAGATTATCCTCACAATAATCACGTAATAACATTTAAATAAGGAAACAAATTTATGGCCTCAATACTCAGTAAATCTTCGAATTACAACATATTTGTATGTAGTACCTAAAGGGCTAGATAATCTCGGATCAGAAACGCAAAGCCCTGTAAAACGTGTTTGTTTAGGTCCATTCCCAAATGGAGTCAATCTCAGATCTTAGTTCTGTTGTATCTGTCTACTTAAACGTTTAAGTATTTGAAATATCGAGCCCCTTGCTTAAAATCGATATAGCCGTGAAGGAGCTAAATAAGGGAGTTATAATAATTTGATAATAATTAAATGTTGGATTAATAATGGTAAGTTATCATCAGAAATGTTTTTGAATGAATTAGAAAAGCTGTTGTACGTTTTTAATTGTTAGAATATAATTTAAAATATTGTGCATTTTGCCATAAAAAATTGTTAAGGAAATAGAAACATATTAAATATAAAAAAAACTACAAACACAAGAGCAAGCTACAAGATCTACTACAGATATATATTATTTCGCTGGCTTCATAAATGTTCTTTGAAAGTAATGGTTACGCTACCATAGAAAAATGGCACAAATTAATTTAAACTATGCAAGATGTGCAAAGATTATACACTTTACCTACTTTTATATCGTAATTAACTCCTAAAGAGACAAAAATTATACAATAAAACACCCGACATTGCTAAACAGATTGTTTTAATGTGAGACTTGTCATGCTTGTAGGTATATTTTTGTGTCAAGGTCGCAATAAACATGTACCTTTTTTGTCTAAAAAGTATTTCATTAATTACATGTAATAAGAATCACGCAACAATATGAGAAATGTAATGCTATCATGATATTATACGAAACACTATTCCTGTAGTAATATGTAGAGTGCTAAAGATTTTGGAACATTTGGAAATAGATTCGCTTATTGGTGGAACTATGCAGTCATACTACCTAAGTATTATTTGGTAAGTTAAGAAGATTAACGGCCGATTTCATGCTGATAAAGTCTGTGATAGCCTATTTGGAACTTATCCGCCATATATACTACAACATTTGGTTTCACAGGTCTCGAATAAAAAAATCTGGAAGAAATAGGCACTAGTAATGCGGCAAATTTATTTTATAGATAGCGTTATAAATGTCAAATAGTTATCTGAACCTTTATCAGGTATCGGTGAAAGTTGCTATGAGTAAGAAAGGTAAGACACACACACATACACACACTCACGCCTTTTATCCCCGAAGGGGTAGGCAGAGGCGCAACTAGTGCACCCATTTTTCGCCGTGCGTATTCCGTCCCATGATGTGATAGGGGGCGAGCCTATCGGCATATCGGGCCCAAATTTCAGACTCCGGGCTGATACTGAATTTAAAAAAACCCAACATCACTTTGCCCGACCTGGGAATCGAACCCAAGACCTCAGCATTGCAGTCATACCGTAATACAACTACGCCACCGAGGCAGGCGTCGAGTAAGAAAGGTAAGGGTTTGATGACTTTTGCAAAAATATCTGTCTAATAAATATGGGCCTCAGGTCAATGTGTAGATTTGTAAGATTGCGCTTCATGATATCATTATTGTGTGTTCAATTTTACTTACTTAGGGTTGGATGCGGTTAGTTGGTTAATCTGAAACAAACAAAATACTTGTTATTCTCAAGTAAGTACATATAATATGTTGTGAGTGTATATTTGTACTTTTTATATTATCTATATATGCGTGAAAAAAAATCTTAGCATAAATTTTTAATCACATGGTGCGAACCGAGGAGTGCGGGCGTGTGACATAATTAAAGTTCATAATATAATAATAGAAGTGCAGAAAAAAATATTAATCGCCATCGAAATTTGATCAGTGGGTGACCATTAGTAGTAATTAATTGCTCGGTAATTTAGTGTAGGCAAATTGTGACATTTAAATTATTTGTAACATTTAAAATAGTTTTACGTAACTAAAGACTAAATATCCAATGATTTCTTTAGTTTTCTGCTCTGTTCAATAATATGGAAAAAATATAACATAATCAACGAAAATAGTTTAACATAGCCAAACAGATTTACAAGGAAAAACGGACAAAATACTTTCGAGGCAAATCCAGTTTTATAAAGAGAAAACTATTATCATTTACATAAGCCGAAAATATGTGCTCAGATCCCAAACTAAGCGCATATTTGAGTTCGGCGTAAGCTGAGCGTTGAAATACGAGTTACTTCGGCAACACCTCATAACCTTAAACGTTATTCCGTAGTAAAGTTAAGACACAGGGGAACTAATTGAGGTCCTAATACGTTAACAATTTGCCTACATTGCACTAAAATCCTAAATAAATTTGTTTAGACGCCTATGGAAATGGTTTGTGTACGACCAAATACTTACAAATATTCAAATGTAAGGAAATCATTTCCAATCGACAGATAAAAGTCATTCATGGTATAAAATGCAACATAAATTAAAAATGTCAGTTTTATTAATAAAATAGTTCAAGTGTGATTTCAGTGAAATGAAATTTATTGTTGGGTGGTTTTTATAGCATGATTGAAATATCGGTCCAAACTAAAAATAGTAAATATTGAATAACTATTTTTAAATAAAATTCATTTCCCATCGCGGCAATTGGGTCATCCTAATAAATATTTAAGCTGTTGAACTCGAGTCTAAAAATATATTTGTACTGCCTATTACTGCTAATTAACGCCTATCCGCTTTCATCTCTTATTTATCTGTCTCTTTCGAATAAAGAAATACGAAATCGTACGAATTTACGCACTTAGCGTGACAATTCCTCGTTTCCTCGTTTGACAAATGACAACATTTAACTTTGTTTGGAGATGGAATTACGAATAATGTCATTTAACGAAATCTACGGATTGAGGTTAACAAAATCCTTGTCCTTTCCCATAAATCGAAACGTGAATTGAATATGCATAATCAGATTTGCTAATTTTGTACCGAAACGTTAATGTTAATTGGGAAGTTTGACACGAACGTCGAAAGTTAAACAGTGTTTATTACGGTTATAAAATTACATTATGAATATGCAAAAACCATAATAATCCCGTCGAAGGGTGCAGACATTCTGCCTTGAAATTCGGTGGCGTGTGATAACGTCCCTGAACGTCTATAGTCTGTACCCAACGTGTGTAAACGTTTGCGGATACTAATATTTATTTTATTGTAGATAACCAAACGTGGAAAGCAAACTAATAAACGTGCGATATTTAACCGAAATAAGATCAGCATTTGCTTGTGTAATGGAGCATATCTAAGATATTCAAGTCCTTAAAACTTTAGATAAACCTATTAAACAATAGATCCAAGTTAGTAGATTGTGAGATTAAATTTACACGTGATTTATTTCTTGTATTTCTAAAGTTGCTTCTTATGAAAAGACACCTGTATTCAGTTTTAGTGAATGTTATAATATACATACATACTCACGCCTTTTATCCCCTAAGGGGTAGGCCGAGGCGCAACTAGTGAAACCCACTTTTCGCCGTGCATATTCCGTCCCATGATGTGATAGGGGGCGAGCCTACAGTCATATCGGGCACAAATTCCAGACTCAGAGGTGATACTGAATAAGAAAACCCAATATCACTTTGCCCCACCCGGGGATCGAACCCGAGACCTCAGCTTTTCAATTGTACTATAATACAACTACGCCACCGAGGCGAGGGAATTCTTATAACATAAGAATTCACAAATCCAAGATTGCATGGGTGGTTTAGACAGATATCTGCGATAGCTTCGGTATTAACCTGGACATGTATGGATTGGCGATCGTATCATACGGATTTTAGCAGTATCTAACAACAGATATTCAGTTATTTCGAATTCAACTGCCACGAGGGCCCTCGATGGATCCGGTGCTCTCTACAATTGGACCCGTGACCGCATCCATCCGATCCATTCAATCCACGGTTATAGTCCAAGTTTAATCACAATTATTTCTCGCTCAGTTTATTGGTGAAATATGGCGCTGTTATCTCACGCAGACCTTAATGTGTACGAAGGTTTGAAAGGATTTGCTGGCATGTATACGGGACTTTGAATGAGTTTTGTGGAGTTATGGGACTATTGAAAATAAATTCAAAGGTTCCTGGGAAATTTGAATATTGTTATTTGATAAAATAGAGTAGAAGTTGCTATGATTATATTAATTTAAAACCAGCACAGCTACCGTTGGCAATTTAGCCCAAATATTGTCAAAGGTAAACAAATAACTTTGTTTTATTCACATTTCATTGGAAACCCAAACACGCAGACACAAGGACAGTGGACATTCGCGAACGTGGCGGCCTCCAAAAATGTTTTCCAATTCACAAACCTGCAACTTGAATATTCATAAGCATTAAGTGAATCGGAATCCGAAGGGTTAGCCGCTAATTTGGGTGAATCAAATGGGACTAATAGCAAATTTAATTTATAACCTATCGATTTGTTTAGTCAATTGTTTGGGTTCCGGTGTTCTTGCCATTTATAATAGGGGCGTAGGAATTTATTGATACCTAATACTGTTACGTGATTTATACATATTTTATGTTTATGGAATGTCTTAACTAAGTAGTTGAGTGTGTAAGCTAGGTAATTTCATGATTCTTGGTGTGTCAAATCTAGGTATACTCAAGCTCTTTGTGGTGATTTCTAGCATCCCAATGAACAATGGGTGATCAAATATCACATAATATAGTCTCGTATCAATTTAGTGTATGACAGGGCATGTATTACAGCGTAGCACAAAAGAGATGATAAAATAAAACAATTACATTTATAAATAAAAAAGGCGCGGTCAAATTTTTTTACGGAAATAATTATGAATCTTTCAGAAAAACCAAACCACGAAAAAAGCCAAAAAATCCGACCCCACAACTTCCCTAACTCGTTAATAAATAAACCTGGATAATTGACTGAAAATGTTGACGAAGTTTTAACGAAGTCGTTAATGTAGGTACTGTTGTCGACATTGAACTATTCAAAATATTTCAGTTTAAAGAGCAAGTTTCGTTTTCAAAAGCACTTAACTACACTTTGTTCTACAAATTAAATTTATATAAAGATACCGTATCTTCAATTTTTTTAACAATGGCGTTATGAAATAGACTGGAAAAATTCAAAGAAAACGTTTACGTTACCTTAAATACTCTGTAACACTCTTATCTATTGAAGATATATTTATGTCACCTGACTCCGAAAATAGCTTAAACCATTTAAAACCCAATAAATAAAACGAAAAAAATATCACAATAAAATATTTTATTGTAGACGCTACAAAGACCGATGTAATAGAAATTAAATTTCCTTTCAAAAAGGGCATTATTCATGAGAGGAAGCTCTCGGATGACGGACAGGAAGCGACTCGGTCCTCTGATCAACGCATATGGACGTTGCCTTTGTAACGTGTTATTTCATTCTTATCTGTTTTTGTTATTGACGTCAATATGGACGTAAGTGAGTTACATTGGATTTGTTCTTTACCTATGCGTACAAGACCTTACAATAACCTTTTCAGTTTTGTCTTTAACTCTCAAATTAACTGCCATAAGAATGAGAGTAACGAAACATGTATGTACAGCCAGCAGCATAAATATCTGTACAAAATCAAAATTTCAAATCTAGGCGATTTATAAGCATTAAGTTAAGCTGAAATATTTTTTTCTTCGTTTAAAGTAAAGTTTATACTTTATATTTTATTTTTGTGAAGAGAAAAATAAGATTAGTAAGAACACAAAAGTATGTAGGCAATTTTAAATATTGAATTTGTTCATCTACTTATGCTGCTGACTGTACATCAAAGTTTCAATCATTTTCTGAACAATATTTTTATGAATTACTAGCGTTGCGCGCGGCTCCGCCCGCGTGGAAAAGTTTTCCGGGATAAAAAGCCTATAGCACTCAGGAGTAATGTAGCTTCCTATTAGTGATAGAATTTTTAAAATCGGTCCAGTAGTTCCTGAGATTAGCGCGTTCAAACAAACTAACAAACTCTTCAGCTTTATAATATTAGTATAGATGTGTGAGGTCCGTGTTTTAAATCGAGTCTCAATTCATCCTGTGATACATTTATATAAAATGTTTACGTTTTTGCTATTGAGACAATCGATGTATTATTTCGAAAAGTGAAATCTCCTTAGGGATAACAGTGCAATGGCAGAAACGCCGCAGGCAACTACTATATTCTTATTGAATAAAATAGTTCTTGGAAAACGTTACATACGATTTAAGACATCAAATGTATAGTTTGTTATAGCGAAAGTAGAGTATGTTTTTTCTAGTACCGATTCTAACCTACTAAAAAGTACAATTTTGTTGTACAAAAATTATAACTCTCTGGTTATCATCCTCGTGCCTTTATCAGATTATTTAGATTTGGCATATTGTCGGTGTCATACCCCTCTCGACATTAAATTCTAAGGAAATTAAGAAAAATACTCATAGAAGAGCTTCCTCAGTTCACAAAATACGGCCATCCAAGAAGCATTTTTTTTTAAATCTTATATATATTTCAGTTAAATCGACATATATTTACGTTCCTGCTTGTCCTTTCAATAAAAAGGCCTAATCTGATTTATACAAATTATATTTTCAATTAATTTTATCTTATAATTTTGGGGACGTCATCTTGTAAATAAAAAAAGCTTAGGGAATTTCTTGTAATTTCAAACCGGTTACCGCAGTACTATTCCGTTTAAAGTGTAAAACCAAAGCAGATAAAGATACTACGTGAACGGTGTATGTACTGGAGATAAAAAGGGGTTTATTATTCATAAACGCTAATGAGCTGTCTCACTATGCTCCTAGATTTTTTATTCCCTCTTTTCTGTCTATTCTGTAAGCGAGTATACATTGCGTAACAAATTGTATGAATTGATTACTTTTGTTTTAAAATATGGCAAAGTGATTCACCATTCAAGGTTTTTATCAATTATAACATTATCAGTGTTTCGTTTGACTCTCAAATTATTTGAGGTGATTAATTAGTTAAAACGCTAACAAGAAGGTAACTTATTAGTTACATATTAAAATTCAAGTTTACACAATATGAGTCACAAATTCCTGGTCACACTAAGAGACTTGAAACGTCAAATCAATAAAGTGTGGGGATTAATTGTTAATAACTAGAATAAAACAATTTCGAATGTTGATTGGGGAACAACGTCGTCAGTAGGCCGTGAAATTTTCGCGTAGGCACGTCACAAGCTCATAATTAAACACGTTTTGCGATCAGCAAACAAATGCTGTTTTATTAGGACGACTTCGTTCTATAACAAGTCATGATTTGAGAATGTTTATGGTTTAAAATCATTTATGTATTAAATCAACATAATATAATTTCCTTATTAGTTAAATGCAAATACAATTTAATATTGTACGCTATAAGAACTTCTTGTTTTAATCAACTAATAAGCTGGTAGTGTACTGTGTACTTTACTGGTGGTAGGTCTCTCATTATGTAAGAGGTCATCCGGGTGGGTACCACCGCAATGTCTATTTCTACTGCTAAGCAACAGTGTGCATGCCCTGTTGTGTTTCGGTTTGAAGGACATTGTAGCCAGTATAACTACTGGACATAATGAGACTTAACATCATATGTCTCAGGATGACGTGCGCAGTGGAATGCCACTCAGTACTTTGTAAGTCAAGGTGCTACACGGTGTTGCTACTGTTTATGGGTGGTCGTATCGCTTACCATCAGGTGAACGGCATGTCCGTCTCGTCATTCAATGCAATAAAAAAAAAAGCTGTTTGCTTTGTGACCGATCACATAAACCTATTATTTGAACTATGTAATCCCAAAGTATCCCACACTTTTAACGTAATATAATACGTCGTATAATTATATTATACTAGATCTTATGGCAAAGCAACTCAATCTATAACTATAATGTGAGTAACAAAATATCTAAACTCCTTTTACGATTTTTCAAGAGAAAGAAACCTGTTAAAGCGTTTTTCGCTGCGAAATGCAATAAATTAGTGCTTACCTTACGTAGGGAACAAATACGATTCATAATTTTGGACTTAGTTCAGATAAATGTTATCAGTTTCAATGATCGAGGTGAATATATTACTAATAATTCCTAGAAGCAAATAAGTTACCTTTACTCTATGAAATGATTTTGGAATTTAGTACGCTGAAATTCGGTACCAATGTGTATTTAACGCCTTATATTTTAGAATTCTAGTGCTGTATTTTAGTGAAAAATATAGCTTGTAATTAATGAGGAGACGAAGCCATTAATTTATACGCGAAGTGTTTTTTATTTTACAAGCTCAACGTTTTAATTATCGATTTCTTAGTCAGCAGGCGGTATTCTTAAAACTCAGATCTGAACATAAAATTTTCGTCTCAATGATCATTATAAAGACTTCCCACATAATGTGATTGAAACGGAAATTCTTACAGTACAAAATACAATATAGTATAAGTTTTATAGCGACGCTTGCTGCCCTTCAATTTTAATTTATTTTAAACATACGAAACTATAAAATAATGTAATGTGTTTTTTATAAAATGGTAATTTTTATAGTCACCTTTTTAGGCCATATACGACAGTCATATATCTATTAAAACTTATAGAAACCTAGAAGGCTATTCCTCGTGGCACAATGAGAAAGGATGCAAACTGACCACAGTCAGGGACACGCAATATCATTGAGGCGCACCACAAATCGATCAGCCGCCTATCCTACCATAGGCATATATGTTATTACTAAACTAGAAGCGTCCTATTGCATTGAAAGGCGGTAGTTTAAACCACATAGGCGATTGAACAATGAACAGAGTATATTTCAGTTTGGCTAACCAACTTTATTTCAAATTGGAATTTATAACATAATTACCGGACCTTTTTTGGATTAAACTATTATGTAGTTCAAATTTCCATCACTTTTTCTCAATTCCTGTGCTATGGGTCATCTATAAAACTTAACTACTATACCAGTGTATTGAAAGTGGTTGCACAGAAGGTCACTGTTTGAACGCGGACTCGCCACCGTCACAATAGTTGAGTGTTGGGCCTCTTTTGTTGCCGTGCTCTATAGAACCTCTTAATGTCTGGATTGAAACTCTGAGTAATTATAATGTTACTCTCAAACAATAAAGATTTATTTAGTTATTTTATATGAGAAGATAAATTCGTTTTCGATGATGGAATTGCTAGTTCAGTAGACTAGGACTACAAATAATTGTAAATGATGATGGACTCTAATAAGTTATCAGAAAATATACAGTAAATTACGAAAATTTTGACCCATATCAGGTAAGTACCGTGGTAGCAATATAATATAATTTTTAATGTATTAAAACTATGGTTCAATCTTTGATTAATTATATACCTAGATAGAGTGACGCGCTACAATGCAGGTCAACTTTTCTTAAGCTAGTATGCGTGACAGCTGTGTCATACGCTATCGCTGCATCATTCTGCGTATCCTTGTGTGCGCGCATAATGATACCAATTATTACATGGTTTCTATTAAAACGGGGAGATAATTATATCCATGAAAAACAACAAAAAATAATTCACTCGAACTCATTTAGCGGGCAACAGTTGCCCTCAATTTTTTTGTCGTAGAAGTACTTTAGAGTCAAACGTAATCAATTTAAAGAATAATAAAAAGTAATAAAATTATAGAATACGTAACATTCAATAATATGAACGGTTGTGTATTTTAAATTGCAAATAGATACAATGGGCTTATAATGTTATCTTCTTTGGACACACCACAGTAACGAATTCATCCACATATTTGAAATTCAGGCTGAGAGTATTTTATTACAATATAGACTTTCAAGGCAATTCGTGCAATGCTCAGATACAGTTAAATCACTTTATCTGTACACATTCTACATAAACATTTAAATTAATTGTTTTATATCTCAAGCTAACGTTCATTAGCTCCAATAATGTGTAAAGTTTGAACATACTGCTTCACCATAATATTATAACACGACGATATAAATTAAGCAAAGTTTTGAGAAGACTGTAAAACAAAAGAAACTCTCAAGAAAAATGTAAACCAGTGTAATTTTGTTTGGAACTTTTTGGTCAATAATTTCCCAGCGATTTAGGGTTTAAAAGTACGAACAACATGAGTTTTAAGCTGTTTTGTCCACATTTTGTTGAGGACGGTACAAGTGCTGTTAAAATTGAGATGGGTGCAATAACAATAATAAGTGTTTTTAAGATATTCATAAATATAAGATTTCGATTTAACAATTTCTATGTGCTACAATTATTAATCCTCCAACGCCGGCGGTGGACACCGGTGTCCATTTAGAAAAAAAATTAGCTTATAACTATATATAAGCGGGCGTTGACGGGTTAAATAGCATAGAATGGATACAATATTGCCTGGAGTGTCTAAAACATTCCAAAATACAACTACAAATTATGACAAAATCTCCAAAACCAATTATGTCTAAAACTTTAATAAAAGAATAATCCTCTATTAGTATTTAAGTCTATAGATATAAAATAATGTTTCCGATGTGAAAATAAGTGCATATTCCGATATGCAACGGTACTTGTCGTTACGTCTGTCAATGAAACAGTAAAATGACTTTACAGCCGTCCGGTGTGGATGCAGACGCATAATTTGAGCATAAAACTCACTTTTATCACGTTTTATTATCAGCGAGACAAGTCTTTGTAGTCCAGTATAATGCACTCGTAATTCTACTAAAAGATTCAACCCTTTTTAACGTGATTAAAAGTCTTAATTTCGAATAATCAGTGATTTCTACATGGAAGGGAGTTAATACGATAAAAAATTGTATTTCCTTAAGGGATGTTCTATGAAACCTTTAGTTGAACAAATTTACTTGACATTCTACCCAGAGCTGTTTCCTTGAGTCTTAACTTTGAGTAGTCAGGTATAAAAGAAATTTTAAAAAATATATTCCAAAAAGCTTTTGTTATTTTAGATTGTTTAAACATTTTATCGATTTATTTACTTACAATAGCATTACAAAACTGTATTCACAAATATTTCCCAATTTCTGAAACACGATTAAGAATATAATCCCGTAATGATATTGATTATGAAATTGAAAATCAACCGATGTCAACTACCCACCAATTAGTTCATTGAAAGTGTCATAAACAATATAAATTGTAACAGTGATTCCGAAATCCGGAATTTCCGTCTTCGATTCCTCATTCGATTCACGTCAGTGGGGACGGTCAGGAGGTTACTTCGCGTTTACCCTTAAATTAAATTTCCTCCAAGAAATTTCATTTTCACCGGCAAACTCCCTAAAGTACTCAAATATTTCAACACATTTCGCGGCCTTGATGTCGTGGATTGATTTTTGTTTTATGGTAACTGTTGAGCTACTTCTGCTGCTAAAAAAATGATATAATTAACAAATTATGCTTACTTATTTGCTTTAATATAAGATATGAAATCATGACTAATGTAACTTGTGTAGCAGCATGGCATTTTTACGTAGAGGCTCTACGAAATTGCTACGGCTCGGCGTAGTACTCATTAGCGGTCAGAACTCAGAGCACAGTAGATTCAACAAACATATTATATTACAAATAACAATAAAAAATTATTATGTTGAGATTTTTTTCGACAGCCTATTCAAAGTATTTGTAAACGATCAGAAATGCTTGATCATCATGATAATTGGATACATTGTACATACAAGTGACAAGCATTAACTAAAAGTTTATAATTTTCTACTACTCCTTCCATAATGATTTTATTAACGTCTTCGTTATTATACGCTAAATAATAAACAATACTTGTTATTTTTTCGATTAACCTTCTAACAGAGCTTGACTTTAATTGCGTGGAGGTATAACAAACTGTAAATCAACTTCAAAGTGAAAGTTTAGCTAACTTTCTTGAGAATAGTTTGCAAAATGCTTACGAGTATTCGAGACGATAAATATGTTTAAAGTTTTTGTTATGAGTAACAATTTGTTGTTATGTTTATTCCTCCAAATCGTTCTTTAAGACTTCGCGTATGTACTGCTAGCTTTTGCTCGCGGCTCCGCTTGCGTGAATAAGTTTATCTGGGATAAAAGCCCCGCTTTATATTTACTTGGGATAAAATGATAATGTTGCTGAAAGACTTTATAAAATAGATCAAGTATTTTTTGAGTTTATATTATTATTCGTATTCCAAACAAACAAACAAAAAATCAAATCTTTCCTCTTTATAATATAGAAGATAAAATTAAGAAACCTACGGTCGTAGTTTAGGCAGCGGAGTACTAGCTCGCTATGACACCCATTTTATATAAATACCCTTACTTAAGAGTCGCAGCATATTGTTAAAAGTATACTTAACCAAACCTGTTGATTGTTAAGTAATGGTTGAAATAAATAGTAAATTTTCTGACTCTTTTAGGCTCTCTTCAATTTCCGCAAAATCCCTTCGTGCTTCATGCTCTCATTATGAGAAAACCTTGCCTTAATTCTACATTATCAAGGGCTTCCCTTTTGAGTTTAAATTCCATTAAATTAAATGTAAACCGAATATCATCAAAATAGCTCCAAGCTATCCCTTGCGCTGTTGAAAGGGATCCAAGCATTGTCATAGAAATTGTTGTATTAAACGGATAATGTCAAACTACTCTCAACGTGGCCCGTCGTGAAGAGCCTTTAAATATTGCTCATAGAGATTACAAACCTAGTTGTTTACTCATTCGAATGAGGCATCATTAATAATTTAATTAAGTGTGAAAGACAGTGAACCCTGTTTTGACATTGAAAGTATATACGGGGTAGAAAAGTATCTAAGTAACTAATTCTCATTATGATCAAAACAGCGTGAGCATTTTTTATGAACACGTAATTTGTTATTTATTGTTTAAGGACAATCAGTGGTAATTACATTAAATTAATTAAAAGTTACAAATCACTAAGAATATTTGAAATGCATTACCTTCAGCTGCGATATCATGCATTAAAATTAAGGAAAAAACAATTATAATGTGTAACAATATTAACAATGTTAAAATTATTATCAACTATAACCGTAAGATCTAATGGATTCTATGAAATTAATTAAACATGTTCAGTAATCTGTATGGCAATATTGTGGCACTTACCTGGGTCATCAGGTCACCATGCTAGAGAGGACGTAAGTGGGATAAAAGCAAAAAAATCAATGAGGATTTATGAGTACAGCCTACATTATAGGCTGTTGTGGTGATAGGTTTGGTTTTTAGCTACATTACCACGACACTCTTTGAATTAATTCATACGGTTACTGTCAGACAACTTTTATGAATGTAAAATAGACAGAAATAATTTCCACGAAAGAAATATTTTATAGATATCGCAGTACATATATCTATATTATAATATTACAAAGAGGAAAAATTTGTATTTTTGTAACGAATAAACTCAAAAACTACAGGACCGATTTTAAAAAGTGACCAGCATAGGCTATTTTTTATTCCGGGAAAATATAAAGCGGGTCTTTCATCCCGGAAAAACTCATTAACACGGGGCGAGCCGCGAGTAAAAGCTAAGTTTCAAATAAAATCTTCAACGGTCTTGCTTATGGCGAAGATTGGACAAATTGTCTTTGACCAAGGTCTAAGGAATTTTCAATTTCTATCCGCACGAGTACGTCGTGTACGGTGAAATTCATTTCTCCAGAGACAATGAATATGATAAATTTGAAAAGTGCAAGCACAGCTGTATTACATTGTCTCATATCTGTATAATTTAGTACATTATGTTTTATGTTATGCAATAAAAAAATATTTTTATAAATTCTTATTCATTCAATAGCAAAACAATTTTGTGGGTATGATATATTCGTGGATTACGCCGAAATTACGACGTTACTTTCAATGCTTCTGTCCAATACATACATACATATACTCACGCCATTTATCCCCGAAGGGGTAGGCCTCTGCCCAGTGTGCATTAGTTGTGCCTCTGCACAACTAATGCACCCACCTTTCGCCATGCATATTCCGTCCCATGATGTGATAGCCTATCGCCATATCGGGCACAAATTCCAGACTCCGGGCTGATACAGAGTAGAAAAACCCGATATCACTTTACCCGACCCGGGGATCGAACCCGATACCTTGGCATTGCAGTCGTTCCGTAATACAACTACGCCACCAAGGCAGTCTGCTTCTGTGTTCAATTTTAAAGGAGTTTGAGATATTATCTTTCAAGAAATTTTAAACACATTGCATAATAAAGTAAATTAAACTCAGGCCCATGGAATATCAGCGCCGTGGCTCGCCCGCGGCTTGTGCTCAATGGGACCCGTTTCGCACTCACATCATGACGTTCGTGACGATACACTAGTACTGCGTTTCTTTTTTTGTTATTAAATGCAATTTTTTTATGTGTACTGGTGTTTGCTTATATTTAATTTTTATTGTTTTTTTTATTTCTATTTCATTTTGTTTGCTTGTAATCTCGCACCTGCCTCCTTGTATCTCTGCACCCCTTTAGGTTGACTAGTAGAGAATGCCTATGGCATTAAATCCGCCTTTACTCCATGTATGAAGTGTAAATAAATAAATGATTTGTTTGTGTCATGGTGTTGTGCGAATAAATGTTTTGTATTTTTTTTTTTGTAAAGGGATTTCCTATCATTATGTTGATACATTCGAATATCCCATTCTATTTTCAAAAAAATCATCGAAATAAATGTAACTTCTAAACTTGGTATCGATCAAAGTATTTCGGTAATACGTTAGTTGTGTAAAAATCAGTCTGCCACGCATCTCGCCGCTCGCCACGGTTAATTAGGCACACGAGTGACACGCGGATTTACTCAATTATCACCTACACTGTCCACTACTCTGATAATACCCATATAATACTTATAGTTAAAAGTTATATACTGGCCACTGCTGAACATGGGTCTCCTCTACTACTGAGAGAGTATAGGCCTTAGTTCACCACGCTGGTCTAGTGCGGGTTGGTAGACTTCACATAACTCCGAAATTCTTATAGAGAACTTCTCAGCTTTTCAGGTTTCCTTACGATGTTTTTTCTTCACCGTAAAGCGAGCGATCATACGCAACGAGCACACACTACATTAAGCACAAATTAAAAACATAAATAAATATGTATTTCGAAAGATAAGCAGGTACACACATAAATTGGACGCAATTTGGACCTACTCCGATATTAATAAAATAGACTCGTACAAGTTCGGCGAACTGTGAATGCATTATTTGCTTCTACAGTATAAAAACCTTTGAAAAGGCAACATAATAACCCTAAACACATCATTTAGTAACTTACATCCTTGAATTTTGCATTGAATATTTTTTTTTTATATATTATACCATAACATTATAAGAACTAGGGGCCGTAGGGGGCGTAGGGCGTATCGTAAACACAAATAGAAAACATAAAAATATTACGGGAATGACATGTCCGATCGATAAATTATTATCGTTAGGTCATTCCCTATACATTTTATTTTATATTAGCACTAGCTTTTGCCCGCGGCTCCGCCCGCGTGAATGAGTTTTCCCGGTATAAAAGTCCCGCTTTATATTTTCCCGGTATAAAAAGTATACATAATCTACCCGTAGCTTATATGACACGTTCGTAGATTTACCATAGCAGCGCCATCTATTGATTACTTACTCAACCCAGTCGAAAGGTATCGACATCTGTTATCATTACCATAGCAGCGCCATCTATTGATTACTTACTCAACCCAGTCGAAAGGTATCGACATCTGTTAGAATCATTTGGAGTTAACAGATAATTGTGACTGTCAAATAATAACAGACAAATAATTAGCAATAAATTAAAATTGCGACTATAATTTGAGATTTAAACTATCCTATCTCTCAAGTTGGATCGAACTGCACATGGTGTGCGAATTTTATTATAATCGGTTAAGTGGTTTAGGAGTCCATTGAGGACAAACATTGTGACACGAGATTTATATATATTAAGATTAACGATTGTAGAAAAATGCTTTGGCTGTGGTCGTTGTTTTTTTTTGACAGTGCGTGCAAATTGTAATTACCTTATTTTTTAGATTTCCGCTAATCTAAACTGTAAAAACATTCCCTTGCAAGCTTGCCTGCCTACGGCTGATGATTAATAATTAACTAATATACGTAATCTAATACATCATCACGTCCACGTTTTTTGCCTCAAAAATGTCCTACGTTGCAAATATACGAGGCGTCGAGACGCTCGGCTGCACTGTTCAAAACGTGTAAGTAAACAAGTTAGGGCGGTGAGCTTGATGGAAATTTTAGTACTTATTATTTTGTTTACCACCAGTGGGCGGCTATTTTTATACATTCTCGGAACATTTGATTCCATTTACGGATATTTTCTGACTTTCAAGCAATAAATCTGCAAGTTGTTTAAGTTTTTCAATATAAAATGAAAGATAAACATACGTTCTTGCTACTTGAAGCTGGAAATAACGTTTGAAGATCTGCATTGCGTGGCGACCTTAATCCTTTGGAATGGGGAAAATAATCCTACAATTTCAAAGTTAAGGCGAGACGCAGTCTTTAAAGATTGGCAGAAATTGTATTCCTAGAAATAACTACTTATCTGTGTGTTATGTGATACGTAGATTATCCTCAGCTGTTCTAATACTGTTATTTATGAGCTCGTAATTATCGATATTAATAATAACAATATTATAATAACCCTCTCAGTTGTAGAGGATGCCCGTGCTCAGCAGTGGGCAGTATATAATACAGGGCTGGTATAGTATGGTATGGTAATTACTGATATTTACAGTTTCGTGACGTAATAAAGTTATCATGTTGATCATAGGATCTACCTACTTATTACTTATGCTATGATGTATAAGATTAAGAAAATTGCAAATAAAATAAGTTATTTTTGAAATACAACAACGTAATTCTAAAAGATTATTTCTATGTTCACCTCCTATCACATCATGGGTCGGATTACGCACGGCGAAAGGTGGGTGCACTAGTTGCGCCTTTGCCTATCGCTTCGGGGATAAAAGGCGTTAGTGTGTGTGTGTGTGTTATTTTATGTAAACAATTCCTAAAGAAAAATATCGAAGTCGTAATTCGGGGTTAAACGGTCTAGTGATTTCAATTTTGCGGCAACAAACTGAGTATGGATTACGAAAACCGGGGTTTGTGGTTCGTTTGTACGTCTTATATCAAAAGACCGCAGCATCTTGATATTAGTTTATTCGTGTCAATAAGACGGCAAAACTCTTGGTTATCATAACGTTAATTCCGTGATGCTTACTCAGCGAATATTAATTTACTAATACGCCTCTGTGTCTAACACCGTGAACTTTATCTAACAAACTACGTAATTCAAAAAAGGGAACACTGGTTTGGTTATGATGTTTTATTAATTTGTATTGAGTGAACCCTCGACATGTTATATGTATGAATACGACATAATTGATTTAAAAAAAATTGAGTTCTTTTAGATAAAAAATGAGTAAATCTCGTGCCATAAATTCATATTTTGGATGTGTGCTAAAAGTACCAGACCCTTTTAACTTAGTTGCAAACTTTCCCAAGGCTTACAATTTATAAATGTAACAAATCAACCTATATTCGCGCTAATTAATATGCTATCAACATCATTTCCAATACTTGATAACATGTTTTTGCTCTTATGAATTAATTGTAATCAATTGTTCTTTTATGTCCAGCGTTTTCTTTTAACATTCAACAGGCGGCCAACTTAATCTATTCAACACGCGATTGACGTACAAAAATATTTTGATCAAGATTTATCGTCTTACCCTCTTTATCAGATATTAACTGTTTAATTATGTAGAACGGTTTATTTAATTCATTTACGGGATCCGAAATCTGATTACCCAACAACTTTATTTATGAAAGTGCTAAAATTGTATCCCCTAAGTATGCTTTTAAGATTTATTAAATGCTTGTAAATAAAACTCCCGTGGGAAGTGGGGAGAAACTTAACAAACAATTTATCATAATATTTAAAATCATTTAATGATATATGTCTACTACGTATATTCGGTATTAAAGCTCATTAACACTTTAACTGAGATATTTATTTTATATATTTTTTTTTATTTCAATAAGAAGTCGAGATTGTTTTAAATATGTTATATTTCTAAAAAAAGCAGAAAGGTAATATTGTATGTACATTACTTCAACCTATACGATACACAGTATGAGTATAAATTCTTAACCCAACGCTTTCAATATCCATATTTATTAAATCTTGATTTATTTACTAAGGCCTGTCACCCATGATTGATCTATAACGGTACAAAATAAATACTCTATAGAAAAAAGATCGGCTTTCACTGTTCTATCAATAAGCATAAGAATACTTTGAAAAGAAAATGACGTAACGTCTAATGGGTGGAACCTGATAGGCAGCAGGTGAATAGCCATCACACCTTTATTTAACATTTGCTGGTCAAATGGCATATTTATAGAGCCACAATGGATCCACTTATGCTATTATATCAGGACATGTAACAGGCTATAACAGGCTCTCTATTTTGGTGTATTTTAAATATTTTACTATTAATCATGTAAAAAAATATTGCAATGCAATGCAATGCAATCAGTCCTGTATTATATACTGCCCACTGCTGAGCACGGGCCTCCTCTACTACTG
Source organism: Sphinx pinastri (assembly GCA_947568825.1). NCBI lineage: Eukaryota > Metazoa > Arthropoda > Insecta > Lepidoptera > Sphingidae > Sphinx > Sphinx pinastri. The sequence continues at coordinate 6,801,784 of OX387621.1, read as the reverse complement.
AGAGGGTTTTACGCCTTAGTCCACCACGCTGGCCTAGTGCGGGTTGGCGGACTTCACATACCTTCGAAATTCAGAGAACTTCTCAGGTATGCAGGTTTCCTCACGATATTTTCCTTCACCGTTAAAGCGAACGATAATTGATTAATTAGTGGACGATAGCCTAGTTGGGAATGGAACGGTCTGCCGAGACAATGTCCGGAGGTTCAAACCCAAGGCACACACCTCTGACTTTTCGTAGTTATGTGTGTACTGTTTAAAAAAATATTATTAAATTATAATGCGAAAATAATTGCAATTTTATTTGCTTTTACGAACCAGTGAACCAATTTTGATGTAATTTGACACGGAGTAAGTTTGACCCGCATAAAAGGACGTAATTGTTTTATATAATTGCAGGTGGTTAAAGCAGCGATTACAAGCTCTATAGGATAGTTGAGTGACGTGGTAAATGCAACATAGTTTTTATTATAATGTAAAAGGGCTTATTAGATATGATTAGTATCTACAACGATACAACAGAAAATTGGAGTAAAATTGGACTTTACAGCTTGGATTGCGCTGTGAACTCTGTGAAATTGCCAGAGCATAGTAAAAAGGTTTCAGGAAAATATGAGAGTCAGTCGTCCTTACATTTCCCCTAAAATCGAAAAAAATATTCTCAAATAATGGATGAATGTCTCGCTGCGGAATACAGAGCTCGAACGCGCGCCCATTTTGTTTCATAATTAGTTTTTCAACCGCTGCGCCAAAGAAGCTATCAAAGTAACAACTAATATATCAGTGGTATAATATGACTGATTGACTGCCTCGGTGGCTTAGTTGTATTGCGTACGTGCTACGAGTACGATTTGCGCGCTAAGGTCCTGGGTTCGAATCCCGGGTCAAACAAAAAAAAACATTGTGACTGGGTTTTCCATCTTAAAAATTACTCCGTCGCAGCTCGAAGTCAGGATGTTGGCGGTGTGATACCCCCGTGCCGCGGAAAGCACGTAAAACCGTTGGTCCTGCGCCTGATCTATCTCCGATCATGTCGGATTGCCGTCTCAGCGGACTATGAGAGTGAAGGAATAGCGAGTGCACTGTGTATTGCGCACACACTTGTGCACTATAATATCTCCTGCGTACCTGGCTGATCTCCGTTGAGTTTGGCCGCCGTGGCCGAAACTGGCTAGGACGATTACGTTTTTTTATAATATTATTTCATTATTCTTGTAATTTGTGCTTTATTTATGAACACAATAAAAACGAATCAAACTTAAATTTAGCAAACTAGTTTCTTTTGATCTTTTCCTTATCAAAAAATCTTTCAAATTGAACGAAGACAGATTTTGGTATCCATAAGTATTAAATAAAATTTATATATGTAACATGATATTGACAACGAATGTTTGTATTACATTTTAAAAGGCGGTCACATAAATCGTTTACAGCGTATCCCACTGACGATACTTGAATAACAATTCACTTGAGGGGTTTCATTTGATTGAATTCTTTCGCGAGCGAATGTACCGCGAAACAATTTTACATTATCATTTTTATAGCATCCGCATATCCGTTACAGTTTTCTAAATGACCTACCCCACAAATTATCTTATGAATTACACCGAACTAGTGGCAAGTGTGATAAATTGTATGTTCTATTAAACTTGATATACGTATATGGGCGTGAATGAATATTTTCAAATTCGGATATAACCTAAATATATTGAGTTAGATATTATGCAATGAATCGTGACATTAGTTGGTCAACTAAAACTTATTATAATTTACTTTGAATCTATAATTGCGGCCTGATGCATCAGTATTATGCGCATGAAAACTAATTATTTGAATAAGGTCACTCTCTAATTATTTATTAAAACAATTACGGTATTTGTAATTGAAGATTAATAAAATATGTATGGGTATAAGTTATATTTAAGTCAGGAAACACGCTTGGACTGTTGACATTTACACAAAATAATTTACAAGGAATAGAATAGACAATTAGAAAATATGTGTGTAATGTACAAGAAAACGGTATTAAAATCATATCAGACCTCAGACCCACAAATTTAAGACATAAGTTATTGTACAAATATAAAGTTTGGTAACAATGTATCAGAATTATGTCCTAAAACAATAGTAACTTCTTGAGTTAAGTTATTAGGATAACATGAACTGACTCACGAACAATAAGATAAATAAGTTAAATGTACGTTAGCACTGTTATACTTATTTTAATTATCTGTGGAAGTATTTAAAATTTTGTTATTGAAAGTAGTCATTGCTCGTCTGCTATAAAGGAATCGTAGAATGAATCAACCATTGTGATTTTGCTTACAAATATATTTTTGTTCAGCCTTATATCGCCGTACTGCAGTGTCATCTATTCAAACAACAAATCGATTCGAGCCTTCAGTTTGTTTGTTCGTCACTTGACAATGTTTTTCACTTCACTATACGTTTTTGAACTGACTGAATAACTTTTTTTTTAATGGAAAAAGTTACAGAAGTTAATTCAGTTTGCTTTTTCAGAAAAGGCTGTGTTGCACTTCTACGATTTAAACTGTGACAACAATTTGTAATAAAATTATGTATAAAATAAAAAACCAACAAAATAATTATTTAACTTAACTGAGGGATGTTTTTGTATGTAATGTGCAAAACTTACCAGATCGGGGATAAGACTGCGAGTGCAGATACTGGGAAGCTATCACGGTGCTGTTGTGGTGACTCGCTTTCAATGGCAAACTTTTCAGGCTGGCTAGCTTATATAGCTCTCTGCCCCGCCCACCGCCCGCCCCGGGGCGTGACACGCCGCGCCGCGTGAAAAACTTACACTTGACAACTTTTTAGAAACTTATAAGGTGACTTGACTGTCACGATTGAAATGTGGCTCATAAACTCCATTTAGGGAATTTAAAGTTTTTTCACTTTGACAAGTTTAATGGGTACCTTTATCTTTACAAAATATGAAATAAAACAATTTTTATGATAGTGTTTTATTAATATAATATGTAACAGTTAAAATATCCTTGAATTATTCGAATACAACGCTATGAAATTGAAAAGGGAAATGAGGTTTCCTTCTGAATTCATATTCCGCATACGTAGTGTATATTAACTTTATTTGTTTTCCAATGCAGGGGTTGTTTGACGGTTATTATTCTATAACATATGACAGATCTGTGAAAACAAATTTATGAAAAGAGGATGTAGATATTTCAGTTATACAAAACAATTGAAAAGGATTTTGAATTATTAGGCCGGTTTTCTACTTTTATGTCAAATAATGTAAATATTAATACGTAAAGCAATTACAGCACAAAAGTATTGGAAAAAAAAGTTCAATAAACAATAACTGATGACAAAAATGTAAGCCCGGAGTTTCTTTCTGCCTTTCTTCTTCGGGTTGTCATCGCTTAGGTAGCTAGTGAAAGGCTGATAGGTTAGCTAGGCTAGGGCCTATAGTGTCCTCACCGGTGAGGATCGCAACGCGTTCCTCCCATTATTTTTTAATAAAAATTATCTCTTTTTTTGACCCCATTTCCTGCCAGCCCGAGCTGGCTCTTTTTGTTTATTTTTCATCATTGATTTTACTCCCAATAAAAATGTCTGTAGTTATATAAGTGACCTTTTGTATTAATAATAATTATTATAATCAATTTAATGTATCTTGACCTATCATAAGTGCAACTATGTTCGCCTACGTGATGAATAAAGTATTTTATTTTATATTTATTTTAAGAAAAAACTTAGTACCCTTTTTGAAGCACATTGCGCGCACGGAGGTGTGTAAAATTTGGTATAATTAAAGTTCATATGGAGAAGGAGTGCAGTAAAATTAAATGTATGAATAATATGTGTTGCGAATATATTAAATTCGACCACAGAATGACCACTAATTTAAACTATTGCACGGGCAAACTTGTATAAGTTTAATGCGAATCATATACGTACGCGTGATATCAGATTGATCGTGTTATTTGGATTAATAATAATTATAAGCAGAGAAAAATTTAAAAATCTTAAGCAGAATGCTACTAAACATTCGTTATGATGTTTGTTGACTAAAATCTATGAATAATAACAATTAAAATATTCATTATGATAAGTAGAGAATATAACATTTTATTTTATTACTGTTAGGTATTCAATTTGACTCAATATGCCGAGTTAGATCCATCGGAACGTATTTCCATATTTACTAACATGTTTTCTAATAAAAATATCACATTTATCTTGTTATAGATATGGAATCGGTAAGGAATATATTTACCTATTCCAAAATCGATTTAGTAATAAAATAACTGGATAAGGTTGGAATCTGTAGTTAATACTTTCTATAATGTTTTCTGTAGAAACTGTAATCTAAGAATAGAGCAATTTTTATTGTGTATCTTACCATAGAGAAATGATGCTATTAAGCTTTTTTTCACTGTTCAATGATTACGCTATTTTGGTGTAATTTACAGGTCCGAAGAAATATCTTATAATAAGCCATTATTTGTTTTCATTTTTTTTTTTCTTTTTTTTTATTGCTGAATGAATGACGAGACGACCATGCCGCTCGCCTGATGGTAAGCGGTACGACCGCCCATAAACAGTATCAACACCATACATAACTTTTAAGTACAAAGCAATGCGTAGCACTCCACTGCGCTCGTCATCCTGAGACATTAGGTGTTAAGTCTCATAATGCCCGGTAATTACGCTGGATACAATGTCCTTCATACCGGAACACAACAGTGCATGCACACCGCTTCTTGGCGGTAGAAATATACATTGCGGTGGTAGCTACCCAGACAGCCCCTCGTATAGGAGAGACCTACCATCAGTGTGAATATGGTACAGCTTACTAAAGACTATAATACCATGGGAAGTTTATTTATCAAACTATGATTTAAACATATTTTGTAATGATTTTGTAGCGGAAAATAAACGTGAATTTTAGTTTCAAGGCAGAATATTTACCTAACTTGCCAAGATTTGGGTGATTCTCAAGATATAGGTAGTTGGCGCTCACTAGGGGAGGTCTACATTCCACAGATATATATTAAGGAGGGACAAAAAATAACCAAGCTCATAAGGAGTCTTATAGAAAAATAACCATTTAACAACAAATTATTTTCACTACTAACTAATCAATACTGGAAAGAGTTTATATCATGCTAATTGGTTATAATGTCAAAGATACGTTTCACTATAATCTACAGGCTCTACAAAATGCTAGCTATTGACCTATGATAGTCTTAAAACAATGAACAAAATAAGTGGGAAAAACCGTTTCCACAATGTATCATTCAAATATAGATACGATTCAAGCTCCTTGCCGAAATAAGATAATGGTCGTTCACAATTTTAGAATTGTGAAACGTCAAAAGCTCCCCCAATGTGCTTAATCCACATCCTCATTGTTTTCATTCTTCCAAATCGCCAAAGCACACACGGTTTTTATGGTATTGTTTTCAAAAACTTGATCAATACCCTCAAGAGATTTGTAACGTCAGTACCACCTACTCGTTTCTTTAATAAATAGAAAATACTCAACGCCTTAGGTAGGATCTTATGATCTAATGACGACACGAGCATTTGATAAACTATTATTTTTATATACACACACACACTCACGTCTTTTATCTCTGAATGTGTAGGCATAGGCGCAACTAGTGCACCCACTTTTCGCCGTACATATTCCATCCCGTGATGTAACAGGAGGCGAGCATATCGCTATATCGGTCATAAATTCTAGACTCCGGGCTGATACTGAATAGAAAAACCCAATATCACTTTGCCCGACCCGGGGATCGAACCAAAGACCTCAGCATTGCAGTCGTACCGTAATACAACTACGCCACCGAGGCAGTATTTTTATACGTGGTTTAATACAAAAATGTTAATTTCCAAGTTCGGTACTTTATCTCTATTTATAAGCATACAATTTCTTATCTAATATTTGTCGTGGACGTCAGGAGCTACTCGAAACTTTCAATCTAGAAAAACTCAAACCCTAGAAATATCTGCTAAACATTCAAAATAAATATCAAACAGCCTCCATAGAATCAAATTTGGACCTCACGATTAACAACTAGCTCGTTGGCTCATAGCAACCATAGTGAGGTATATCAAATACCAATTCGCGTCACAAATTTAGTAGCGCCGCGCCACGTCAATTAATGTCTCCCCATCAGAACGCTTGGGAAATTGATTTTTCTCCCGAATTTGATGACGATTGCAAACCAAGTTATTCGGATGTATTTTATAAAGTTTTAACTAAAAGGCAATTTGTTACTATTCAACAAAGCCACAAATGACTAATTATTAAAAATGAAATTTGCATATCGCTAAAGGTTTTAATAATAATCAATTTACTTAAGGAAAAAGTGGTGGATGCCTATTTGTGATATTAAACCCCCAACGATAAAATAATATTGGGTCTTTCCTTATGAAATTGGCTTTTAGTATACAGAAAGTTAAAGTCACCTTTTCATAAATATTTTTTATTTCCATCAATCAAAATATGCACCCATACTATCTATGCATCTCTGCCAGCGCAGAGGTAATTTTGAAATGCCCTTCTTGAAGAAGTCATTTGTACCGGAGCCAACAAACTCTTCAAAGGCATTTTGTACTGCGTCTCGGGTATTAAATTTTTTCCTGCCAAAAAGTTATCTAAATTTTGGAAAAATTAGAAGTCTGTCGGCGCAAGACCTGGTGAGTACGGTGGATGACGCAAAACATCCAACCCTAACTCTTGTAGCTTAGTGATTCCCTTAGGGAACTGTTTAAGGAGGCTAATATACTGACTTTGCCGGCCGAATACATTTTCCGGAATATTATGTATGTCCGCAAAAACCTTAGTACTTTTATTAAAAACAGTGACTTGCACTGTCTGAACACTAGAAATAAGAATAAACTAGTTGTTCCAAATTTTAGGCTCTGTAAAACGAGTAAATCATACTTAGCGAATAGCATTAAATTTTACAATAAACTTCCCTCCGAAGTAGCCGATTTGCCCGGACACCAGTTCAAGTGTTATGTTAGGCGTGAGTTAATGTCTAGAGCGTATTATAATGTAGCGGATTACCTCGATGATAAGACGGTTTGGAGAAGTGGTCCTGCACACCATGGCCAACCCTGTTAACACTTACTAGTGATTGACTGCATAAAGTGTCTCATCTGTATCTATCTTTAATATTGACATTACAATAATTTTAACTTTTAAATCTACTGTGACTATTAGGTATATAACCTAATTACTACAATTATAAATATTCCCTCATTCATATAATTTAAATTTAGGGAAGACGACCGACCGATCATTTTGTTGCGCTTGCCTTTATAAGTTTCATTTTATTAAGAAAGTAGGAAGAGCAATACAACAAAAATAATTTTGTAAATGTAGGCGAATGCACATTGTACACCGTTATTTTATTATTTTTTTGTGTTATGTCCAGTTTTACGTATTTGTACATGCCTGTCCAGGTATTCCCTAAATCCCTTCATTTGGATTTTATCTTATTTCAACGGTGATGTGCGTGCATTAGCTTATATAACTAATCTGACTTTGTACACAGCACAAAAGAATTGAAAAAAAAAAAGAGAAAGAAACAATGAACAATTGATGACAAAAAAAGTAAGCCCGGAGTTTCTTTCTGCCTTTCTTCTTCGGGTCGTCATCGCTTAGGTAGCTAGTGAAAGGCTGGTAGGTTAGCTAGGCTAGGGCCTGTAGTGTCCTCACCGGTGAGGATCGCGACGCGTTCCTCCCATTATTTTAATAAAATGATGTCCTTTTTATATCCCCTTTCCTGCCAGCCCGAGCTGTTTTTTTTTTTTTTGTTTTTGTTTATTTCTTATCATAGATTTACTCCCAATAAAAATGTCGGTAGTTATATAAGTGACCATTGGTATTTATAATAATTATTAATATAATCAATTTAATGTATCTTGACTTATCATAAGTGCAACTATGTTCGCCTACGTGATGAATAAAGTATTTTATTTTATTTATTTATTTTTTTAAAAAAAAAAAAGAGAACGTCTGTTTTAGGATTTCTGTCTAATATCCGAGAGACAGTACAAATTGCCTTTGAAGAGCTTGTAGGCTGCCGTACACATCACTTCTTCAAGAAAGGCATTGCAAAATTACCACTGCGCTGGGAGAGATGCATCGATAGCATGGGTGCATATTTTGATTGATAGAAATAAAAAATATTTATAAAAACATTACTAACTTTCTGTATACTAAACGGAAATTTCATAGCTAAATACCTAATATTAAATCGAATAAAGAAATTGACACACCCAATAACATAGCGAGATATTGATACTACTCTACACCGGCATATAAGAAACGTCAAATGCAAACTAATTAAAAAATCCCAGGTTTGAGAATAACATGCAGACGGAGATTAGCAAACTCATAACCCTCCTTTAGCTTTACCGTCGGGTAATAAAGACGGCACAATACACGACAGTAGCTTGTTCCTATTTTACAATGGATATTCAACTCGTTCCCAATCCATGCATCATGAATGCAACGAGTGTGTTCAAAGCTTTCGTTACAAATCTACAGGTGTGGGAACGGAGTGGGATTAAAGAGAGATCCTGACGCCTTTCATCGCGTATTACACCTGCAAATCCACTGTCTGCGCTAGCAAATTGTTTCACAGACTTAACTTACCACTGGTAAACCACATCGAATAAAACGGTTAGATCGGGAACGTTTTGTGGTAAACTATTTATCATTTAATCTCTGGCTGACATATTATAAACCAGTGGCTAAAACCATTCAATATTGTACATGGATTTCTCACGTACTTCAGGTAAACATTGACAATGGATTTTTAAACATTCAACTCCTGTGCAGTTCCGAAGATTGCTGATAGGAAATTCTATCAGGCACAAAGTTATTTTGTAACATTACCATATAACTTTAAAGTGTAAAATTAATACTGTGTAAGAACTAAGAAGATGTTAAAAACTATCATAGAATATAATTAAAATATGTACGTTATAGGTTCATTTTATTTTACAGCTTTACAACTCTAATGGCAGTAATTAATCATACGCACTTGTACTTAATTGTCATGACGAACAATAATGTTTGCACAAAAAGCAATTACGTGGTCATTACTGCTTCAAGTGTCACGCCTCATCGGAAAATCACGATTTGTTTTGTTAATGCTAAACATTGATATATATGTATAATGTGGATTCAGGATTCACATTATACACTAATTTTAATCGAGCGCTACTGCCTCGATGGCGTAGTTGTATTACGGTACGACGGCGATGCTGAGGTCTCGAGTTCGATCTCCGGATCGGTCAAAGTGATATTGGATTTTTCTAATCAGTATCAGCTCGGAGTCTGGAATTTGTGCCCGATATGGCGATAGGCTCGCCCCCTATCACATCACCGTCTGCCTACCCCTCCGGGGATAAAAGGCGTGAGTATGCGTAATACTACGGTGGCTCTGCGATGCAAAGTGTTAACAAATAGTAACACTTTCATAAGTTTAAATAGTCCACCGTTTTTCTAAATATTCTAGGTAATTCCACTTTTTTGGAGAGAGGTTTAGTATCCATTTTTATAGCATAAGACTACAAATGAGTAAGTGGGTCAGATAAACAGTAAGAAATGATAGCCAATTTTTTTTACTATCCCACGTTTGCAATGAAAACTAAAATTTTCTTGTACTCAGTTGTAGAGTCAGCGTTATACTTTTTCAAGCATCTTGCAGTGTTTTGGCCTATTTTTAGATTATCTGCCTGATATAAGCCATTTCCGAGCCATGTTAGAAAAATCCATACAAGTGTTTCCCAATCCAAAAAAGAACCTAGGAGCTCTCGATTTACAACTCATATGCAGTCTAACTAACCCAAGAAGGTAATATTCTAAAACTTCTGTACATAGGAAAATTGTGTTTTGCTATAGCTTTGATTTTTATTACTGCAATAATCAATTACTTTTAAGGCTGAGACTAAGACCGGGTTTTTTCAGCTGTAGTTAGGATAATCCTTGGTGTTATTAAGCTGGACGCGCTCGCAGAGCTTCGAGTGCTCTGACGCGGCGCGACGCGTGAAGTGCTGCGAGCGCGTCTAGCTTAATAAGACCCTGATAAAAAGATAACTACAGTTGAAAAAACGGGGCCTAACAGTATTTTGTTCCCAAGGGTCTGAAAGTAAAAGCCTTAGTTAAAATATTATAAAATAGATATAATAAATATAAAGAGCTCTAAAGACTATTTTCTAACTTACTACAAATGTTATTATGAAAGTTAAGGGTTCGAATACTTAGAATACCCTTGTATTTGATTAAGTCTTGCCTCTAAATACGCACTCTTGTTGTGAAGACCGCAAAAGGACATTTTCACGAGTACCCTCTACCTCTGAGCTTAGTTACAATCCAAAGGGATAAAGTATTTCATACAGACTTCCAACTTTGTATTTCAAATGTTTTCATACTATATTTGAATTTAAAATCAAGTGTGTAGACAACGAAAATACATAGTATTTGAATTTATTTACTTGTAATAAAATATTTATTGGTTAATATAATTTATATTTCATATTTAATACGAAGCCAAGATTATGTAATCACTTAAACGTAAATTATTAATTAGCACTCAAGAAAATTTATTCTGGTCTTATTTACAATCTATTATTTGTAGAGGCAAGTATCAGCAGCAGCGAAATAAAATTATACCGTGTTTTGATATTTTTAAACAAAACTAACATGGGATACGTATTGTAATACTAACGCCGGTACAAGGAGTGAGGCCGGAAAAGATTGACAAGTAGCATTACCCAAAGGATGAAGGTAATAGGAATCGAGATCACTCACAAGTCACAACATCTTGACGACTTTTATACTCCACGATTTTTTTAAAGATAATAAGTAGTTTTACATTGCTACTAGAGCATGCTACTAACCGTATGCTCGTTTGGCCCCTATATCATAAAAAAGAGCCAATAAAGACTATCTAACAATAATTCTAATATACTTTTTTTATATTTTTTATGAAATATCGAACAATATCTTTGATACTAAAGGCCGATTTCACCACTTGCTGATAAATGCTACCTGTCATATAAATGTAAGCCGACCAAATACAAAACTCACACTGTAATCTATACTTCCCAATAAATGGTAGTAAAAAGAGTACTATCTACATTAGCTGTTTAATACGATAGCTGTTAAATAAAATTTACTTGAAACCGGTGAAACCGGCCTTTAGTATCTTTTTGAAGTTATACTTCTTTTGGCGCGTTAGGGAAAAATGATGAGAGTAAATTTTTACGATGCGCGCGCACACCGTCACGAAAAACCGACACCCTGAAGTTAGCTATAGTCAACATTTTAGTTTTGAATTTTGAACGTAGAATAAGGCGAAAGATGTTGAAGTTATACATCTTTTGGCGCGTTATTTAAAAAGATTTTTATCTTGTTATGCCAAAGAAGTATAACCTCTAAAGCGTGTACATAAGTACACACACACACAAGTTTTTTATTTGTTTGTTTTTTGTTTCTATCTTTGCTTTGTGGATGTTAACGTAGATAATTTGCAAAGAAAACTCATTGCTGTATCTACATATAAATATTTAGATTTACATTCATTTATCCCTAGATATTTTTTTTGGTTTTAATTTCTCCTTCTTATAAAGAGAAGGCAAAGGCGCTTATGCCATGCCTAAGCCATGCAGCTTAGTCTTTGTTTTATTTTCACATATTCTAAGGACTTCTTTAAAATACAAAGGCTGGAGCCATGGCTGCAGTTGTGTCAATAATAAGGTCGAAGCCATGACTGCAATTTGCAGTGGAATGGAAGTATGAAGGAGTTTTGGCGGCAACAAAAAAAACAGTTATTTCAATTCACTTCATTTGAGTTCTTCAATAGAACTACATTGGATAATATACTACCATAATTATGCAAAATAACACTAAGTATCACCAAAATAATGAATTAAAACAAGAGCACCTAATGACTCTTCCAGGTTCCCGCCAAAACTCTTATCCCTAGATATTCGTAGCGCCAATCGTCTTAAATAAATCATGTAAGTAGGCAAGAAATATGCAACCCAAACTTTTTCGCGTTTCAATTGCTTCAAGGTAAGGGCGTCATTATTTAATCTTAAACAATATCGTATCGAATGATGTAAAGAATCGTTTCGAAAAGAAAATAATAAGAGCTTCACGAAAAGGTAGTCCCAATAAATCGGGCGTCGATAACCGTATTCGTCACGACGTTTCCTCTGATGTTAATGGTATTTATTTAATCTCTTTTGCCCATTATCTGAATGGTGTTAACGGTAATTTGGTATAGCTTTATAGCTTATGAAACCTACGGTAATAATTCCAAAAACATAAGGCTTGTTATACAAATGTTCGATAGTATTCAGTTGGATACAGAAAAATATGTACGTTAAAATATGAATAGTCTTAAAAATGATTTTTTTTTTATACCACAAAGGGCTTGTATGGGTTGACCGTCACTACTGAACCTTGTCTCTATTAAAAATGGTAACAGACCTCCTAATTACTGTAACTAAGTACTAGCTCTGTTACAAAAACCACGAACTCTATCACACCTATAGGGAACGTGCACGTCGTAAGCTCTGCCATCTGGTGGCGCAATCTGATACTTTCAGCCTATCGGTACTTGGCATTGACGTAAAATATTCATATTAAAAGGATGAAAAATAACGTTTCATTGATTGATAATGTATTGCTGTGTATCTGGATGCTCCAAAACATAAAAACAAATACATCAAATTGTGTAAAATTCTATTACCTACGTTCCCAAGAATAGTACCTATTTAAGTACTTATATTTTATGATTATGTTAAAATCGTCAAAAATAATAAAAGCTGTATAAAACATACATAAGTATGAGTTCCAAAAGCATATAGAAATGTCTCATTACGTAATTTATAAAAATAAAGAAGTTTTGAAGATAATATTCAATACAAACAAATCTGTAATTAAGATAACATAACCTCCTAATTTTGCTTCAATAAAATCAAAATAACTAACTCCCATAAAAAAAACATATTCTGGTCACGCTGGGTATCAATAATATTCGGCCGGAACCCATGCAATGCAATGCAATCAGCCCTGTATTATATACTGCCCACTGCTGAGCACGGGCCTCCTCTACTACTGAGAGGGGTTAGGCCTTAGTCCACCACGCTGGCCTAGTGCGGGTTGGCAAACTTCACATACCCTCGAAATTCTTATGAAGAATTCTCAGGTATGTAGATTTTCTCACGATGTTTTCCTTCACCGTTAAAGCGAACGATAATTGATAAACAATACACACATAACTTCGAAAAGTCAGAGGTGTGTGCCTTGGGTTTTGAACCTGCGAACTTTGTCTCGGCAGACCGTTCCATTCCCAACTAGGCTATCGTCCACTTATCCGGAACCATATTTTATCATTTTTGTCATATTAAAAGAATATAAATAAAATATTGTTCTAAAAAGCTTCTTTTTTCCACATGTGGCTCTTGTGTCGATTTTGTGCTGCCATCCATAGTTCCTGCACGTTCCCTATTCGCCTTGCACATCAAAATACAGTTTCCAACAACGTTTTTTCCAATATGGAGATTGACGGCGGTACTTGGATATGCAGGTCGTTTAAGGGTGATTTAATCGAGTCACCGAGCGCCCGTGGCTATTTAATAGAGAACGTGATAGGTGGTGGATCCGACGGCAAATTGTACATATTTACATTAGAAAACCTCTTTAGGTAACATTGCACATTGATTTGACTATAATGATTGATGGTTTATATTTAAATCACATTATGTGCCGTTTTATTTATTAAAAAAAAAATCACTTATTCCATGATTTTTTAGACAAATTATAAAATATACACACACTCAAGCCTTTTATCCCCGAAGAGGTTGGCAGAGGCGCAACTAATTCACCCACTTCTCGCCGTGCGTATTCCATCCCATTATATGATAGGGGGTAAGCCTATCCCCATATCGGGCACAAATTCCAGACTCCAGCCTGATACTGAATAGAAAATCCAATATCACTTTGCCCGAACCGGGGATCGAACCCGAGACCTCAGCATTGCAGTCGTACCGTAATACAACTACGCCACCGAGGCAGAGGTATTATAAAATCTATTGTATGCATTTGATATCTACTAGGTTTTATATAATATGCCTACTAAATAAATTGTCATGCTATCTTATAAAAAATATAATATAAGACTTTTCAGTTTGTGAATTCTTCCTTTCAAGTTACTGTATGAAGTTCTATGAGGCTCTACTTATTTATATCTCGGGGCCGTGCCGCTCCGTTTTTTCACCAATACTAAAATAGGTTATATCTCATACAGCTAGATAAGTTTTGGTGTGACACAAATTAATATAAATTATATTTTAGAAAGATTACCTAATCGACCCCTTTTGCAATACCAATAAAATCCCTTAAAATAATCGTGGCTTAAAAATTTCATTTAAATTTAAATCCGTTTAGAATTTTAGACCAAAAATTTGTCAAACCACCCACTCGCAGACTCAATCTTGAAATACAAATATACGCAATCTTTATCGCTACCTTATTCCCATTAGATAGGGCTCATTTTCCTCTCAATTCTGTATCGTGCACGTCAAGTTTATCTTTCTTAACAGATGATTGCACACTCACGCATTGTAGGAATATGTAAAATCTCGCTGTATTCTATCGGCGCTTCAAGAAAAGATATTGTGTATTATCTTCTGGGATATTGTTTTCCCATCGTTGTTTTCTACATTATAAAGTGGGGCGGGTGTTTTCTTTTTCGACTAGTTTGCATGTAAGTAAACATATGGTCGACTTACACGGCGCAACAAAAATGAAACTGTTTTATTTTACATCGCTATAGAGAGTTTGTAACGCTTTTATTCATGTATGTAATGTTACATATTTTTGAAGAGATGTAATAATAATTAGTCTTAATTATACTAATACAAACATTCTACAATATTCATAATTAAACTCATATAATAAAATACCCATATCAGCTTAAATCAATTTCTTGTGGCATAAAATTATTACTTAAATAACCTTAATTTTCAGTTCAGCATTTCTATTTCATCAAAATTATCTTATCTATGGTTTTTAACTCGCATGTTATACGTGCCTGGTTACAAATCGTTTTCAATCATAAAACACTCCTTTTAATAGCCTCTTTCGTTAAACCATAAAATCCCCAAATCCTTTCTCGTTCCCTGCTCACCGGATGACCGAAATTTTTGATCTTTATTCCATTGCTGTTACAGTCCGCCGTAGTCGAATTAGCTTGCATATTTAGCCAGTAATGGATACAGATCAGCTTAATTAAATGACACAATTTAGGTAAGAGAAAGTATTGAAATGTTCACTTTTTGGCGTCAAAACACAACAAATGCGTCATTAGCGTTATGCTATAGACGCTTAATGTCTCTGTGGGTGGGCTGTAATGTAACGTTAAATTGAAATATTATAGCACGTACAGATTATATGGATGAGAGCTCCTAACTTGTTTTTATATTTCAATGTGACTTCGTGAAGTCTATTTTTAATTATATGTATAATCTTTTTTTATTCTCCTCAATCCCCGAGCAAGTAGCTTGTTTGAGTAGATTACAGAAAATTCGCCGCATTCCCATAAACAGTCCAAAATCCGTTCAGCTGTTCCCGAGTTTCCTTCTTACAAACATTCAAACAATTCCAAAACTTACGCATTTATAATATTATAAAATTAGTAAGTAAGAAGTAAGATAGCGTTTTTCAAGTTGGAACATCTCAGTGCTCACACGTTGCTTGCAGGCAGAATTAGACAAAATATAGTACTCAATATAATACCTAGTCTTCTACGGGAATCCGTTTCCATAGTAACTAGAGTTATCTGTCACTGGATTTTCTTGGAGTTTCCTAGAGTCATGGGTATAGTCTTGTTATACTTCTGTGGGTATATATAAATAATAAACTCTATGACATTTAAAATTAAATATTCAATAATGTGAAACGTGATTTATTTTCTACTCTCAAGGCCATCAAACTAGACTTGGATAGTTCTGATGCCAGCTCGATATCGGTTCACGGATGTTATTAAAAGATTTTATTCAGTTTTTTGGACACGAATTAATCTAATTAAATTCACATCGTTCTTGAAAAGCGAAAAATAATCTCAAAAACAAAAATAGAAATATTATAGACTTTTAATTGTGAGCTAAATAATTAAATTTATAAATGGACAACTCAAAAATTCAAACTGGCTTTTAATTGAAATGACCACTTAAATTCAAGCTTATCACATAGCTATCAAGACCTTCTTTATTTTTTCCTATATGGTTCTGTCGTTTAGGACAATTTTGCCAATGACATGTGAGGCGGAAGACCTTCCTTATTGTTTACCAGATTCCAATAGAGTATCAATTTCTAAAATGTCATGCAGAATCGATAGAAGCGTTTAAGAGAACCGCTATTTATTAATAGACGATGTGCATTGAAGCGAACCCTCCTGCATCGATCTGGAGGCGACGCAGCCACCTGCAGCCAGTAGTGATAATCTAATAGAAACTGTTATCGTCATACTGTTATTGGGTAATCAACTTGCACCTACTTGAGACTCGCCTACACTTTATATAAACCGGGTTTCATTTACACGCTACGTTTCTCCGCGCAGTTGTGGATATTGTTTGTTAAATGGAAGGGAATTGTTACATGATATGTATGGCTTGTCTTATCTACAAAAATTAATACTGTTTATATTGTTGAAGAGATTAAGCTGGGATTGAAATGAAATGAAATGAAATGAAATGAAATGAAATGAAATAATTTATTCGAACCCATAAAATGTTATACATTATTTAGATTCCGTCAATATTAACTCTACCACCAGTTCGGAAAGCAGTTCTCACTAGAGAAGAACGGGCAAGAAACTCTAGTGTTGCTCTTTTCAAAATCAGTTCAAGGTATAAAATACAATGCATTATGTAGAGAAAAAAAAATACAATTCAGTATTTGTTAAGTTTTGTTAAGAGCAGTTCATTTATATACTCGCAAAATAGGTAATAAATTTTTAAATTCCAACACTAGTGCATAACTATCTCAGGAATCATGTAATAATTTGATCTGAAATGTTCAAGATGTCGCTATTAATCTAAGTTCAAGATATACCCCTAATACTTAGATATAGTAAGCGAAAAGGGCAGACCAGTCCACACAAGCAGCACCCGTTCACGAGTATGACGCATGTGCCAGCCATCGGCCTCCTCAACCATATTACAGGGAAGTGGCCGACCCGGCACACGACGCCGCCGCAGGCACAGACAGTTAAGGAGTATGTCATACCCAAGCCGCTCACAGATGGAAACAAAGAAACTTTATTGAAACGAAAAACATGATTCCAAAGAAAATCATATGAAAAAAATTTAATCCCAGGCTTTTTTATCCTCTATGTATTCTGAAATCTTGTAATAAGCTTTATTACATAACTTTCGCTTAATAGTTGTTTGGAATTTACCAATGTTTAAACACTTAATTTCAGTGGGAACTTTGTTATAAAAATGTATACAGTAACCCTTAAAAGATTTGCTGATTTTTTGGAGCCTTGTTTTATGATTAACTAGATTATTTTTACTTCTAGTATTTAAGCCATGGATATCGCAAACTTTTGGAAAGTTTTCTATATTCTTATGTACGTACATTAAATTAGCGAATATAAATTGTGATGCTACTGTCATTATATTTGTTTCTTTGAATTTTTCTCTTAGAGAACATCTAGAGCTTAGGGAGTAGATAGATCTTATAGCTCGTTTTTGAAGAACAAATATAGTATTAATGTCAGCAGCACCACCCCACAGCAAAATTCCATAACTCATCAAACTATGAAAGTAAGCAAAATAGACCAATTTTGCTGTTTCAATGTCAGTTAATTGGCGTATCCTGCTCACTGCAAAAACTGCGGCGCTCAGCTTTTTAGCTAGTACAGATATATGAGGACCCCACTGAAGTTTAGAGTCCAATGTGATACCCAAGAATTTGGTTGTATCCACAAGGCTCAACTCGTCACTATTTATGAAAATGTTAGCGTTAACTTTTTTGACATTAGGTGTGACGAATTTTATACATTTAGTTTTTTCACTATTTAATAATAAATTGTTAACGCTGAACCAATGCACTATTTTTGAGAGAGTATTGCTTACATCGTCAAGAATTGCTTGATGTCGACTTATTTTAAATAATAAGGAAGTATCATCTGCAAACAACACTACTTCACAATTGTCCCTTATGAAATAAGGTAAGTCATTTATATAAATTAGAAAAAGAAAAGGTCCAAGAATTGAGCCTTGTGGTACTCCCAAGGTAACAATAGAGCCAGGAGATCGTTTTCCATTGACATCAACACTTTGTACCCTATTGCTTAAGTATGATTTAAATAAATCAAGGGCAATGCCATTAACCCCATAGTGGCTCAATTTCCTGATAAGAATATCATGGTGAACACAATCAAAAGCTTTCGATAGATCACAGAACACTCCTAAAGCATCATGTGAATCCTCCCAAGCAGCAAATATATTATGTATAAGCTCAACACCAGCATCTGTGGTGGAGCGACCCCTAGTGAATCCAAATTGTTTACCATGAAGTAGATTATGTTTAGCAAAAAAAAATTGAATTTGTTTAAGTATAAGTTTTTCAAAAATTTTACTTATAGAAGGTAGGACAGAGATCGGTCTATAATTAGTGGGGTCGTCCGTACTACCAGATTTAAAAAGAGGTATAATTTTACTTAATTTCATTTTATCAGGAAATATCCCACTCATAATACATGTATTAAAAATTATAGCTAACTGGGGAGCTAGTACAGATATTACCGGTTTTAATATTTTTGTAGAGATTCCCCATAAGTCACATGTATTTTTAATGTTAATTAATTTAAATGTTTTTATTATATCTAAACTACTAACACAGTGGAACAAGAATGAATCTCCACATCCAGATACATTTTCTTTTAATAATTTGTTGGCAATAGTGGGAGAGGAGTTTAATTTTTTGGTTATAGAAACTGGTATATCAGTAAAGAAATTTTCAAAAGCCCTAGCTATGTCTAAGTCGGAATTAATAATTTGGTTTTTAATATTGAGGCTGAACTCCCTTTCACGAGGTTTAGCCCTACCAGTTTCTTTGCTAATTACACTCCAAGTCATTTTTATTTTATTTTTGGAGTTTTTTATCTTATTACTTAAGTATAAGGCTTTAGCTTTGTGACAAACTTGTCTAAATATTTTTGAGTAACTTTTAACATATTTGACAAAACTTTCATTGTGATTATAGGTTTTTTCATAATATAGATTATATAATTTCTGCCTACTTCTGTGGATACCTATAGTGGCCCAGCTATTGAAAGTACTTTTGTTGCCTGTTAAAGCCGATCTAGGTGTGAAGACTGATCTAAATTCCTTACAAAATGTGTTAAAAACAGTATTATATAACAAGTTTGGGTCAGTTCCCTGTAGAGGTACATAAATTTTTTCTGTTAATTTTTGTCTTAATTTCTCTAACCTGGCCTTTGTTACTGGGACAACTGTAGTTTTCTTATTGGCTATATTCTGAACCATATTGCTAAAGCTGACTAATTGACCACAGTGGTCTGAGCCAAGTTTATTGATAATGCACTTCTTAATTGGCAGTATATCAGTAAAAATATTGTCTATACATGTAGCACTTGTATTGGTTATTCTAGTGGGCTCTGAAAATTGGTTTACTAAGTCAAATGATGAAAAAAGACTTTTTAATTTTACTGCCAATGTGGAGTTTTCTAATAAATTAATATTAAAGTCTCCGCAAACCAGCAATCTCTTATTAGACTTACTTGATTTCCTCAATGCATCTTCAAGTATTATATCGAAACTATCATAAAGTGCAGAGGGTGGCCTGTATACACTGACAACAATGAACTGCTCCAACTCAATACAGGAAATTTCAGCAGTTTGCTCAACAGAGAGACTCACTATGTCCTTACGTTCTTTAAATTTCATTTTTTTATTTACTAGTATAAGTGAGCCACCATGTATAGCATTTTGTCTACAAAAATGACTACCAATAACATGATTGTTGAAATTAAACATGAGCTGCTCATTTCTTAGCCAGTGTTCCGTGATACAAAGTATATCAATGTTCTCACAACTCATGAACAATTCTATTTGCAATTCTTTACCTAACATACCTTGGCTATTTTGGTGAACTAGATTTAAAATATAATTATCTTGCACCTTATAAGTCTTATCCTGACTAGCAGGTAGAGTGGAATTTAAGTTTATCAATTGATTTGTATATTGTTCATTTAACACAGAAATGTCATTAATTGAATTTGAATTGATATAGATTTCATTTATGCAAGAGGTCTGGTCCTCTATTGTCTGAATTTCTAATTTAAATCATTAATTTCATTAGGAGTAGGTACCCAAGTATCATTCCTAGTGTCAGAATAAATCTGCTCAATAGAAGCAGAGTGGTCAGCCAAATTCTTGGCTTTGTTGTCATATAAAATATATAAATATAGCAAATTTGCTATTTGTCTTTTTATAAAGTTAGAATTTAATTTTCTTTTATTCAGTTTATATTTACTGAAGTAATTATGTATATCTAAATATTGCACCTTGCTATTTTTATCTGCAAGGGCATTCAACATTTTATTAAAAGTATATATAATATTTTTTTCCACTTGTGGCACATTCTGTTCACAGGGGAATGAAAACATTACAATTTGTTTTACTTCAAGTGATGCCAGTTGGTTAATGCATTCAGTAAATTGTTGTTTGTTTACATTACCCCTTTCTCCAATTAAAATGATTAATGTAGTAGTTTTATTGAATTTAAAATCTAAAATTTTCTTAATTATTTCTTTATATGAAAGACCTGGCATACAATAATTCACAACTGTTTTATCCATTTTTTTATTTAATAAGTGTCCCAGTCCCCTCCCAATGTCATCACTAAACATAACAACTTCATGATGTACATTATTTGTTAAGGTACTCAGAGTTCTCAGAGATACAGTTGGTTTGTACATTTTTGACACACCTTTTTTTTTGGTAGGTGAGTTAGACTGCTTAGCTGAACAGTTGCAGTCATAATGATTATTTATTAGTGAATTAAAGCGTTCAGAGTTATAGTTTATTGTCTCGACTAATTCACCTAATGCTAGGATATGTTCATTAATTTCTTTTTTCGATAAGTC
This sequence comes from Sphinx pinastri, assembly GCA_947568825.1. Taxonomy (NCBI): domain Eukaryota; kingdom Metazoa; phylum Arthropoda; class Insecta; order Lepidoptera; family Sphingidae; genus Sphinx; species Sphinx pinastri. The sequence goes on along the minus strand of OX387621.1, from coordinate 6,780,575 downwards.
ATATTTATTAGTCATTGATTGTAATGATTCCTCCAAGCCCACTATTTCAAGTTCTAGTTTAGTAATTTCACAGTCATATTGCTGCTTATTACTTTTTATTTGTGTATAACATGACTGCAGCTGTTCCTTCAAGTCAAGTCTTTGCTTTGTGTGTCTCAAACTTTTAATACTAAATTTATTTTTATTAATAATTTTTGGGTTTTCCTAATATATTTGTTTATGTTGATGTATTTTTTCAGTTTCTTCCTGCTGCAATTACCAATCCCCATAGAAGGATAATTGCCACTGTCAATGACAGTTAAGTCAGTTGTCATAGATGGGATGTGGTTATTTCCAGCAGGAACCAACTGTAACTGATTCAGATGTAAGAATATGTTGGTATGTAATTTAAAGCTGTTTAGTGGTTTAGTGGGCAACTCATGAAGAAGCATTAGACCAAGTCCGCATACATGTATTTTAATATTTAAAATTACACTGCGCTTACCATCATGCAATCATGCACTGCAGTCAAAAGCCAAGAACAAATAACTACAGATTTTTTAAAATTTTAGTAAAACAGAACATATTTCATTTTTAAAATTTTACAGTACATCTACAATTCTTAATGTTGACATCTCTTAAATGAGTGCGTAAACTTAAGCTGCTCCATAACTTATCAAACGTTATCACAATTGCAGTGCATTCATAATTTCACTTACCTATGAGCGATAGTTATGCAAAACGTAAATAAAACATGGTACGTATAAAGGCGCGACAATGTCGGTCGACGCCAACTGTTGCCACTCATATTATATCGTGCTCGTCGCAAACGGCAATTTGTGACGCTACCGTGGAAATACGATCAACTTCGTAATTCTTTTTCGTGAATTTCGTATGACGGTCCTATCTTTGGTATAGGTGAGTTGTATCTTTAGACTAGCAAGGAGCTTTGACGCCACTTAATGTAAATTAACTTGTTGCTAGTTTTTAACCGACTTCCAAAAAAGGAGGAGGTTCTCAATACGTCTGTTTGTATTTTTTTTTCTAAGCGTGTCTTCATTTATGTCTCCAATGGTTAAAATCTATACAGGGTCATTTTGACATTGCGTTAATAAATGAAATCACATACTTATCTCGTCGAAAATAACGCTTTCCATTAAGTTATTTTAACCATAGACGTAAAATAAAAAAGTGTAAGTTTCGAACAAAATAAATATCAATAAAAAGTAACTTTAAGTTTACACGCCCTAATGCCACTACTACTGCTCTAAGTTACTATTCGTCGACAACATTATACTTTCATTCAGAAATACACTTTCACACACACCATATTCGCACTAAACTACGAAATGATCAAAAAATTTGAAAACTACAACCGGGATTTTTGGCAATAATATTCGTTATCCATGGATGATTTTTGGCAAGATGTTAGAAGAGGTAAAGACGAATATGTGGTTTCATTTAGTAATGCAATGTAAAAATGACCCGGTATATACTCATACGTGAAGAAAAACTTTGTACTCCGTTTTAAGCACATTACGTGGACGGAGGAGTGTGTGATTTGGTAAAATTAAAGTTTATATAGAGGAGTGCAGATATATTATTTGTCTGTATCAGCTGTCTGTTTGAACGCGATGAACTCAAAAACTACGCAACGGATTTCAATGAAATTTGGTATGGAGATAATATGAGACTCTGAGAAGGACATGGGCTACTTATAATCTCGGGAAAATATATTGCCGGACTTTTATTTCGGAAAAACTAGCACGCGGGCGAAGCCGCGAACAAAAGCTATTACAAAGTACAAAAGCTGTAAGTGTTCTACATTTCTATACTCATCTTCATTGCTATTAAACTAAGAATCGAGTCTGAGTCCAGTAGTAGCATCTTCCAATGATAATAGGAATGAATTGGACACACGTGTCTGCTAGTTTTTATTTTATTGTTGTACCCACGCCTCTTTCGTACTACCAATTTTAGGCCGTTTATTTTCACCATCATCAGTCATCGTCGACTATAGGTATTATCAATTATCATTAAAAAATAAAATTATTTAATAATTAACCCCAAGCCAATGAATATAATTTTAACTAATGTTTAAACACTTTCGACTACTGTTCATCTGAGTTTCAGTCCCATTCAACACATTGCTGTATCATAGTTCTATTAAAAAAAAAGAACGGGTTGCACCCCGGGAGTGCCGGCAGAAGTGAAAACTTGAACATTAACGTTGTGGATTTTTGAATATTTTGGAATGGTTAGGGAATAATTTCGCACGAATTGCTTTATTTATCAGTATAAAAGTACTACAAGACTTACGGTACGACTGCAAGGCTGAGGTCTCGGGTTCGATTCCCGGGTCGGGCAAAGTGATATTGGATTTTTCTATTCAGTATCAGCCCGGAGTCTGGAATTTGTGCCCGATATGGCGATAGGCTCGCCCCCTATCACATCATGGGACGGAATACGCTTGGCGAAAAGTGGGTGCACTAGTTGCGCCTCTGCCTACCCCTTCGGGGATAAAAGGCGTGAGCATGCATGCGTAAAAGTACTAGTATTTATGTGGTTAAATACAATATTTATTTATTGCGCTATCGTCATTGATGTATTAAAAAACCCAAGATGCACAGTTTCTTGCAAATAACACATCAATAAGTGTCGTCGATAAGTCAAACTAAAATAACCTCCTCCTTTTGGAAGTCGGTTAAAAAGAAACAAACAATTACAAATTTTTATTGACTAAACACAAATTCGATGTTACGCCTACCACATAAAGTAGATTTTTAAACGCGAGCGACGCACGTTTAGTCTGGTTTTTGATAAATGTCAATGGTCATCACAACCAAAGTAGAATAAATCAAAATTTGAAAAAAGAATGTTACGTTCTTTTGAACTCGTGCCGTGCCAACGCTGGGGAAATAGCTTCTACGCAATGTATGTAAGGTTCATATTAGTAAGGGATGGTTTTAATGACGTTAATAAATAAAAATGCACTCGTTTCAAGAATTATAGCTTCTACGCATTGTACTCAAGGTTCATATTAGTAAGAGATGGTAAAACCTCCGCATGCATTTTCGTCAGAATTCGGTCACGTGATCCTGACGCGGGTACGCGAGTTTAACATTTTATACCCATTCCAAAAAAGTGTTCAACGCCGCTAAAGAAGTTTTAACTTCAAAAATAAAATTATTGTGCAGAATACTAATACATGATGTGACAAGTTTACTTGATAGCTTGAACGACTATTATATTGTAGTTTCAATCCAGTACCGACAGACGTGTATTTTCACTTGACGATTGAAATTACTTTTCGAGTACTTATTCGCATTGACAAGACACAATCGCTTCCCCTGGCTGCCTGCCATAAAAAGTTTTCAATGCACAAGGCCGATACCGATGGCCGATACATGTCAGTTTCATCAGTTTCTTGCGCGCAATGTCAAAGTCAATGCTTTTATTCTCAGCTTTTATTAGTGTAGTCGTTTAAGTGGTCCTTTAATTTCAAAGATTCAACCTATGTTATGACTAGTTATATCCATAAACTTACGGCACACTTTTAATTATATAATATGTTTCCATGACTTTTTTGCCAAATATTTTATATTTTAGGTGTAAACATATAGGTACCATAAGCTAACACTTTAAAACCTATATTATTTTGTGCAACTAAAACCTAAAAAAAAAATAAGAGAGTATTTTAAACCAAGGTAAAATCTAAAACAGTACAAGAAATATGAAAGTATTCTTTTCCGTATTTTTAATTATTAAGAGGCCTAAAATGATAAAAATTAACTTGTCTTGTTCTACTTTGTTTTTAATCCATAAATCTTCAGCTTTTATGTCTGATCTCGTGCCTATGTAGCCTGCCTAGGTAGGAGTGCAAATAAAAACAAACCTTAAATATTGTTTCAGTTTAAGTAACTAATTTATTTTTTATTGTTTACTAATACACTGTGTTCATATTAGTCGCCTTGAACTGTATTTTATGTCCCTGACAGTACACAACTCTGCCGAATACATCTTAAAAGAAAATTGTTTCCATTGTTTTTTTGTTTCGGTAAATATAATATTATTATCACGAGAGGCAATCTCCCAACTTGCCTCTTCCTTCCTCAAAGTCGGTAACGCACTCGCTATTCTTTTTCTATTGTGGGTGAACATGAGCGGTAGCCGGTAAGCACTTTTCACTCATCACGTGACAAAATTTCTCATTTATTGCCTCTTATAAAAAATTGAGTACTATAAGCAAGGCACGTCATTTATTTGGTAAGTCATCAGATCAACACGAAGTATATTATGAGTATGAAAATTGCGTGGACTGTGTCGGTGGCGTAGTTGTATTACGGTATGACTGCAATGCGGTCTTGGGTTCAAATCCCGGGTCGGGCAAAGTGATATTGGGTTAAAAATTCAGTATCAGCCCGGAGTCTGGAATTTGTGCCCGATATGGCGATAGGCTCGCCCCCTATCACATGATGGGATGGAATACGCACGGCGAAAAGTGGGTGCACTAGTTGCGCCTCTGCCTACCCCTTCGGGGATAAAAGGCGTGAGGGTGTGTGTGTGTGTGTGTATGAAAATTGCCCTTAATTACACGCTTTATATTTTTTTATAGCCTTACTTTAATTACCTTATTTTAATAGTTTATAAGTAACAAACCACTAGAAGATAAATATAAATTCAAGATTAAAGACATTTTATTAATACAAAACATTAAATATACGAATTTAATTGCATTACTTAATTAAGTAACTCACAGAAGACGGATTTTTTAATTAAAACCATGACTTTAATTAGATAAAGTAAATTTTATTGCAATCCTGCTCCACAAGAGAGGATTTATTTAGCACGAAAAGAAATTAACAGTGAGTATAGTTCTGCTAGTAGTAGTGAGCGACAAGGGGATATAAAATGGGATGAGTTAAGAGTAGAAATATATATATATATATATAATATAGTGTAGTGTAGACTTCTTTTATCATGATGCTTAAAGATAGCATGCAAGAAATATTTAAAGTAAAATAGAAACTGAGAAGAAAAGAATTTGCGCAAAATTTAACATTGTTTCATTCTTGATCTTACATTTGGGCTAAACTGGACAAGCGGTTGTCCAATAACAGATGTTATTTTTAAACAACAAATCTATACGGGAAATAAAAAATAAATACTGCTTTTACGAAAAATCCCACGCGTGAATTTTGTTTTCAATAAACTAACGATTTTTTGACAAATGGACAATGATAAAGACTTCACTAACATAATCTGATAGCGCCAAATTTATATCAAGGTCCCTTTTATCTCATAATTTTTCTTAGTTTACTGAGTAATAGAAACGTCTACGGAAAGGTTTGCACAAAAGAATCGAGCGGGAGTGACTCGGGCACCCTCTTCAGACGTCCTCTTGTGAGTCAGTAAGTACTTATAAACGATTCCGATGTAAAAATTATAATGGCATATCAGATTGACTTTGAAAACCCTATTTCGGTTTTCTTAAGAATGAATGGACTAAAATATATCTGATACTGTACCAAAAGTTTTTAATGTTGGTGTATCAAAAAATTCAGTTTTGAGATTTGACGTGATGCAAACGAGTCCCTAACTAAATCGCTACAACTGCATAACCATAACCAAAGAGCATAATATGAACATAATTAATAGACTACACCACACACCAATCTCCTTGAATATCATTGTCATACTCATACTTTGAATTATACAAGAAATTACAACTCCTTCGTACAATACGATTTCATATCAAGATGATAACTAACGTATGCCTAGTTACAATTCACAGTTCTGGCTAGAATTGCTACAGTTTATGGCCAGTGCTGGTCTTTAAGTGAGCGATAAGCTCGTCTCTTCAAACGATCAACCCTCATATTATTGCAATGCCTGATTTTATAATACCAGCCCTGTATTATATGTACCTACACTGCCCACTACTGAGCACGTTGCTCCTCTACTACTGAAAAAAAATTAAACCTTAGTCCACCACGCTGGCTTAGGAAGGATTGACAGACTTCACATAAATTCGAAGTCCTTATGAATGTATTGTCAGGTATATAGGTTGCCTCGCGGTATTTATCTCCACGGTTACACGAAACGATAATTTTAAAAGCAATAAATTAATCTTTAATTTTATAGCCAGTACCTAACTATTAAAAAATGAATCCCGATCGTGATCCCGACGACTAATAACGGTTAGCTTAGTAAGCAGAGCGTAATTTAGACCCTTGTACACGCTCGGCTCTTATCCATCCTTTCAATACATGCTGCTCCACGGCATCCTCCCTTAAGGATACATGCAAGAGACAATTACACGCTTAAGATGCGGAGAATGACCGAAAAAACACAATGTTATGTGTTGTTATAGTGTAGAGCGTAAATTTTGACGCGGTGTGTTTATTGTTTAATTATAACATCTTATTTCAACATAATATCAAAAACTATGAAATTCAACAAATCATTTGTCCAATCAAATGTAAGTGGCGATAGCCTGAGGAGTGTAACGGACTGCCGAGACGAAGGTCCGCAAAACCCGAGGGCACGCAACTCTGACTTTTCTAACAAGTTATGTATACTTTGCGAATTATCGCTCGCTTTAACGGTGAAGGAAAAACATCATGAGGAAACCTGAATACCTGAGAATTTCGAAGGTATGTGAAATCTACCAACCCGCACTAGGCCAGCTTGGTGGACCTTAGTCCTCTTTAGGCATTAGCCTAAACCCTCTCAGTTTTAAAGGAGGCCCGTGCTCAGCATAGGGCAGTATATAATACAGGGCTGTTATGGTTTGGTATTTATCAAAGAAGTATGAAAAAATGTATTGCTCTGATCGCACATTAACGTGGCAAGAGTAAGTCAGAAGATAGATTAAAAAAAAGACCTACTATTACAACCACAATAAACAAACAGCAATTAAAAGCAACTTTGCTTTCCACAGTCGACAGTAAAAGTTTATGGTATCAACAATAGTTAGCAATACAAACTTTAGATTTAAATAAGGATTAGATACTCCTTTGCATGCAAAAACGTAGGAAAGCATCTCGGTTATTGTGGTTATTAATGGAAACTTCAGGTCGGTTCTGAGTTTGCATTCCGATTCCGATGCATACGTATGTTAATGGAAATAGCCGATTTGTGCTTTCGAGTTCCAACCAAAACTATACTTTATTATAAACGGTTAAAGTTTAAAATTTATGCAAATGGATTCGTGCGGAATACCACTTGCTGTCTACTTTATTGTTAAATATACTTGGAAGGAAGGTGTTCGCTTAGTAAGTAGAGATTTTTTTATTTTGTGCGTATTTTACGAAAATAAAATTCTATTTTGTTATTGACCCGAATGGTCTAAAGAAACTGCCAAAAATAGATGCTTTAATTAAGTACCTAATGACTAGCGACTGCCTCGGTGGCATAGTTGTATTACGGTACGACTGCAATGCTGAGGTCTCGGGTTCGATCCCCGGGTCGAGCAAAGTGATATTGGATTTTTCTAATCAGTATCAGCTCGGAGTCTGGAATTTGTGCCCGACATGGCGATAGGCTCGCCCCCTATCACATCATGGGACGGAATATGAACGGCGAAAAGTGGGTGCACTAGTTGCGCCTCTGCCTACCCCTCCGGGGATATAAGGCGTGAGTATGCGTATGCGACTAGCGAGTAGCGAAACACTGATTTTGCCCCGGTCTCAAAACATGCAGAGATATGTCATTGATCTTCACTTTAAATCATTACATCTGTAAAACAAACATCCACCATAGCATAATGCGTATAGCGTTCACCCACCGTGTAAAAACACCGCCATAAAGTATTGTTTGTAAGTTTCGTGACTGATGAGACTTTCTCATTTCGCCGCTTTCAGACTTACTTCAATGAACGTACTTTAGGTGTCATGTCATCTTGTGGGGAATCTCTGTAATGAAAAGAAACGCGCTGTTGCTTTTAATAACGATGTTTTTAGTTTGTTTCACCAGGTTTTAGATATCTTACTTTAGATTACCTACTAATCTATTTGCAAGGACCTTTGCTTTCATAGTTAAACATATTTATTTTCATGAATAATAATTATTGATTAAGCATTACGGATTATGTAATTACAACTCATAAATTTAAAACTGATATTGCTCTCTAAAGCCAACATTTGTAATATTAGTGCGAAGATTATTTTCATAACCATGGGACTAGCTTTAACTTTTATACTCTCATACACGACAAGTATAAAAGACAGAATTTCAGACCAATTCGTATTTAATGTTTAGGTGAAAATGAGAATGATAGACCGCACTGTAGTTTTAATAAATGTCATTTTAGTTTTACCTTTATATTACTTATTCTGCAGGCGAATGTAGGTATGTGCATTTTAGAGCAGTAATAATTTTGGAGTAAAATTTAGCTGTACCTATCAGCTCGTATCTGATAAATTATAATTATTTGTAAGTATGATGGCATTCTATATTTCTTATAACTTTAAAAAAATAGATTAAAAACATCGACTTACCAGACGCATATAATGCAACAGTCGCAATAATAAATTATGCCGATCTGGTTAACTGGTTCTTCACGCTTCGTTTAAAGAGCCATAAGTTTTAAGTAAAGATCGATTAGCACTCGCCATTCACAGTGTTACCCCTAATACCTCAAGTAACTTTAATATGTATTATTATTTTTTAAGTTTTTCTTATTTTCTTTCTTGAGGATACCATCATCATCATGTTGACTGTAGATTTACTTACGTACACTGAAACTCTAAAGTTATATATATACAGAATTGCCACATGGTCACGTCTTAGATAAATTATTAATTCTATGTAGGTATCGTCTCGACAACATCATGCAGCATAAGTAATTCCATTCCAATTAAGTGATGTGATTTTAAATTAAATTATTCTTTTTTCCTAATATAACTGTATAAGTGTACTAGCTTTTGCCCGCGGCTCCGCCCGCGTGAATGAGTTTTCCCGGGATAAAAGACCCGCTCTATATTTTCCCGGGATAAAAAGTAGCCTATGTGTTAATCCAGGACATGATTTCTCTGTGTACCAAATTTCATCGAAATCCGTTCAGTAGTTTTTGCGTGAAAGAGTAACAAACATCCATACATCCATACTAACAAACTTTCGCGTTTATAATATAAGTAGGATTACTAGCATAACCTTATATTTTAGTTTTATTTTACTGACATTTAGTAGAATAGGTAGGACAACGTTCAAAAGGTACATTTTTTTCTTTTCATTCCTCAAACAAGTCTCCTGCAATTATTTTGCGTTGCACAGGGTGCTAGTTGATACGGAACTAAACAATCTTTGCTACGTCACCTTAAACCCCTTACGCAATAGCCTTCGTCGTGATATTGGTCCTGTACAAACGAATATTAACTTAAACGAGACTCTTAAATTTTAATGTTCGTAAAGTGAAGATGTCATTACGTCGTAGACGTAAGCCATCATTTAGAATATCCGTTTTATTGTTTGAATATAAACCCTTTATTATTACTCCGTTTGATTGTAACACGTTGGGATTGGGTTTATGGGCCGAATTTTACATATTAATCATCGGCATAAATTCACAGAGATACCACTTGGTTAGTCGTCAGTTGTCACACAATCTTGTCAGGTTTAGTTTTATGACCTTATACACAAATAATCAGATCCACCTTAGGTTATTTGTCTACGACACCCACGCACGCTTGAAATGGTAACAATTTTCTGCATAGTTAAATTCTACATCTACCTAATTACTGACTGAAAGACAATAGCTTATGATGGTGGGGCTAAAAGCAAAGTAGGCGAGTACCAACAATTACATAAATAGCAGTACGCCTTTTTCTGTTTTCAGGGGTGAATACCCTAGTTTTGCCAGATATCTTGCGTTCCATGTAATAAAGGGCGGACTTATGCCAATGCCATTTACCGAGTATATTTCTAGGCTCCGGGCTGATACTGAACAGAAAAACTCAAAGTTACTTTGTCCGACCTGGGATTTGAACCCCCGACCTCAGCACGATAGTCGTACCGCACACGCAATACGACTACGCCACCGAGGCAGTCTAACAAATAATTTGAATAATTCATATTTAAAGGATTTCAAAGAGAATGGGAAATTGCAGAGGCTATCTATAATATGGTCCGTGTATCTCTAACCTAAAATGACATTGCTTACTAAAAAAAACACAAACTGTTGTGTGCCGGGTCGAAGGACATTAAAACCAATGTAATTATGAGACTAGATTTTCTGATCGCAAGACAAGTGCTGCGCCGCGCAGTGCTTTATAACTTAAAGCTTTTGGTTCCATCAATACTGTTTTTAAGCATTGGGCGGGGATCAAGTATCATTATCCAGAAGTAAACAATACCTATTTTAACCATTTTCAAAACAAACATTTGTCAAAAGGGAATATTACTCGTAAAAGGCAAAGTTAAGCTCATCTCACTTTTCAGTTTGCATTAATTCCAATGGGTGGGAAGTACTAATTTAATTCAACTAGCAATAGTGTTCGGTGTTCCAAGTTTTTAACTTTATCATCAGCTTACTAGCAATATCGCAAAAACCATTACAGATAATGACTTTCTAATTGATAAATATTTTTAATTGATAAATCTGGAAACTATAAAAGTTATGACCAGACTTTCCTTGATCCACATGAAGTATACAGCTATCCTATGCGATATTGTACTATCACCTTCAGTGGATTAGTGGAAAATGCATGGTAAGTAATTTGAAAAATAAGTAGGTATGTAAAAAACGTAGACACACGACTACAGCATTTTCTGTGTACAGCCAAAATAAAAACAAAACTGCACAGAAATCTTTTTTACGAGCTACAGCTTCACGATGACGATAAATCTAGATATCTAAATAAAAGTAATAATGACAATATCCCGAAAATTTTATATCAAGTGCATTCTCCTGATATTATTGTAAAATCCTACTTTTACTAGTGGTTTGTCATTTAATAACACCCTCAGTCATTAAAGGTCGTATCAGCTAAAGTACACTCCTTAAAATTATCCATCTTAGATCAATCATTGGCATTAGGTACAGCAAAAGGTTAGACTGTGGCTCTAAAAAATTATATAAACATAAAATTGGCGTACAATTTGAATGGTGCAATACATTCTCGTGATTGCGATATCATTTGATTGATTGCGTTCAAAATATTGTCCGGCGGTCGTGATTCACGTTTGATGGATTTAGTAGCGATTTTTCAATGTAATTCTATATGATTGTGGGGCCAAAATTGTATTTGTAGGTATGAGATTTATGGTAAAAATATTTTTCTGCTGCTTATTTGTCTGAGCTCACTAGACTTCTGGTATTAAAGTCCCGCTTTCTATTTTCCTAGGATCTCATTCTATCTCCATACCAAATTTCATCGACATCGGTTCATTAGCTCCAGATATAACTTCCTACAAACAAATATAATACCTCTCTATAATTTTAGTATAGATAAAACCTTAATAGAATATTGTTTTGTTTTCAAACTGGATACAATATCAGTTAAATTCAACACAAGACTGAGCTAAGACCATCCTATCCCAGTAGCGATTTCGAGACTACCCAATATTGTGCAGAATTAACAGTACGCTAAGACTGTACCTCACAATGGCGATGAGGGCTTTATACAACTGTCACTCCAACCAGCTTTTCTTTCTACTTATATCAGGGTTATATGATTTCAAAGTACCCGTCGTTACTTACTCAAATCAATTCTTTTAATCACAATGGTTGATATAATTTATTATAATTTATTTTTCGTTGTAATGCGTACGTCAGACCTCATTGAGGGGTTGAATACAATGATGCAAGAGTGGGGACACGAACCCAGGACCGCCTGAAGTCTGAACCATAGTTCATATTATAAGCTGCTCAAGGACTAAGGACACCATCAAACAAAATGTTATTTAGGCGAGAAAAAAATGCAAACCTTTTTTGGTCGAGAGCAGCTATACTAACCTACGGCCCCCTGAGGTTTTGCAAATGGCCCAACTGATTTCAAAAATTTCACTAAATCTAAAAAAATAACCCCAGATCACTTAATCCGTGTATACCTACCCTAAAAGAATTAAATCATATGTTTGATTTTCTACATTATGTTAAAATAAAATAATAAGCATGATAAATACTTCTGTGAAATCAGCATCAAAATCTGTTGATAAATAAATTGATATTTTAAATATAGTTGTGAGCAAGAGTGGGGGTCTTTCTGACGCCCACAGTGGTGGTGGCGTTGTAGTTTGTTATTACCGTTAATTGACAAGTAACCCTATCTAATTTCAAAGCTTTACAACTTTATTATTGCGTGGATTTTGAAAACTGTTTTGATTTTGGATGACATACCGTTTTAAATAGATCAAATTGTTTTGGGGCCCAAACCTGCAAAACCCAGACGTTTTTGCGGCGCGTATAAAAAAAAGATGAGTATGGCTGGTCTAGACAAATCTGGTGGATCAGTTATTGCCAAATGCTTCCTAGACAAATTGCAGTGGATTTGTTTTATCATGAGTAAACTATTTACCCAGTCACAGCTTTAAATACTTCTAGCTATTCTCCACGATTTAAACGTAAGCCATGTAAAACGTACAAACGAAGCTGCTCAGACTGCTAAGCCGTGGGCGGCGTCCCACGTCACCGTTTGAATGTGGCATTATACAGTGTAGCAATGAATAACTTATAATTATGATTTTTTTCATGTCGTGTTCCAAGTTTCAATAATTCATGTAACTACTGGACATAATGAGACTTAACATCTTATGTCTCAGGATGACGACCGCAGTGGAATGCCACACAGGACTTTGTAACTCAAGATACTGGACGGTGTCGCTGTTTATCGTATCGCTTACCATCAGGCGAACGGCAATCTCGTCTCGTCATTCAATTCAATAAAAAATATAAAAACATTCTTCTTGTTATTCAGGTTATTCTTCTTGGTTCAGTATCGTAAACTGGTTTAAACGTGTAAATATTTATTAAGAGTATTCATATTTTAAATCCAATCAATTTATTGGGTACCTATTTCATGTTGGTACCTTAGAGCACGTTGGTACAGATAATAAAACTATGACAAAGTATTGGGTTTGTAAATGAAAAACACGTATTTACATAATATTATATTAAAAAGATTCGTACACAAGCTTGAAGAATAAACAAAGTCTAAACAAGTAAATTGTGCAACAAGCAAAAATCAGAAAGATTACACGTTCCTCTAAACGCAAGTAAATGTTCTAACAGATATATTGATATAAAGTGGAGAACATACATCCCAAGTTTTGAATAACGGATGAGGCGAGCGCACAGACACGAAGAGAACCATTGTGCACTCAACTTAACATTACTTAAATAATACGCTACAAATTATGAACATGTGACTGTTTTACAGAAAATAAAATTTACTCATTTGTAATATTATTAAGGCACTGGTCATCAGATCGCCTCAGCAATTAAACTCTCCCACACTAAGTGTTAAACAAGTTCACCAAACGAAAACATGTTTGGTTCAGTAGAAAGGTCGAAAGCAACATATTTTTGTAAACATAATTTGTACTTTAAGCACAAATTGTAGGACAAATACTCGAAACACTGTTTTACGTAACAGATGTTGACTCCAAATGGCTAATAAATACAAACACAGTTAAATAGACAATACGACAAACAAAACATAAAAATCCTATATGAAGCTACATGTATAACTGTGAGTATTTGAAAATTTTCATAAACATCAAAAAATTTCCCAAAACATGTATAATATTAAAAAAAAAATTAACAATAGACGTTATAAACTTAACTATATCCGGTACTAATAGAATGTAAAGTACCAAACGGAAGACTGGAATATTACAAATGTGAATCACTTAAATAATTATACTTTTATTTAAATGCGTAGCCATTTTTTCGTACAGATTGTTGCTTTTAAGGCGACATTGGCTTATTCGAGTTACAGAAAAAGCGACTCGTAGCTCTACGCGGGAGCGCAATTCGCAAACATTCAAGCCCATGAAGTCATTTTGTTTTCTTATCTTTTTCATAGAATAAAGACGTATCTAACGTCTACATTCGCATGAAAATAAACTATCACATTCAACACTCTCGTATCGTCGATATGGTAAGGGACATCACTTACACCAGGGATCAGGGACTTTGGTGCTCATATCGAGGGAGATATTCACATATTCACTGCTGTATACCGTAAAACGTTTCAAACGTACTTATAGACACTAAATCGCGTTCACTTCCAAGCACATAGAAGTTCAGCGAAAGCCTTTTGGGCTAAAATGGTGCAGGTTAAAGTGATAGGCGAAAGTAAGCAACGCGGTGCGATAATCGAATATAAGTAGAAAGAAGTCTCCCAACCAATCAGTGGGCGACATCCTTTCTACATCTTCATGTCAACGCGCTAAGCTCATCAGCCTCTCGCATTGGGCGAGCAAATACTTTTTCTGTTGCTCGTCGTACAAGAATATGACTTTGCCCGAGCCCGAACTCGAGAACATTCCTAGCACTTTCTTCTTCGCCGTCGGTATGTATACGCCTTTGTTCACCGCTGTTGGTACTTCGGGTAGCTCGCTCCAGAGATAAGACCAGACGATCTGTTGACAATTAATAATTACTATAAATTTTGCCCAGTCTAAAATTCGAATCTAGGACCATTTGATCTAGCCACTAAATCAAGAAGGCGAAATTGCGTGGGATTTTTTCATCGACTACTAATTGCTATTTTCAATTACAGAAACCACATTCCACAGCTTTCCTAATGTACAGTAAATATTTATATTTTGTCACCAAAAATTTACACCACAAACCACATAAACGAAATTTCATTCCGATCGTATGAAATCCAATTCAAAGACTAGTCTGCTGCTATAATTTGTTTTCACAAAGTATCGCTGTGCAATAATTTCATGAAATATTTAGTAGTCGCAGGACACGGCCAAACACCTCAGCCGATATTCTTATCAATAATACATGATCTCATACACTGGACGAAGAATTTTAAAATGTTATACACTATATAATATCCATAATTAATGCATAGCTCACCTTATATTTTTGGGAGTATGTATTTTATACTGGATTTTTTAACATAAAAAGTCACCTGACTGGATCATCAACATCCACAATACCAACGATATATGTCTATAAAGGAATAATTTCAGATTTTTTTTATTTAATTTATTTTTGTGTTAATGAGACTATCCCGCCCTCACACCCGCCACTACAACTCCTGTAAGCCAGGATCAATAATGGCACGCATTTTATGACACCAAGCGGTGAAGCTCGGCGAGTCTCAGGGAACACTAGTCTGTCTTTATCCCGCAACGAAATTAATCAAATAGAAAGATAGGGAGGAGTTGGAAATATTAATTGTCCACTTCCCTCCATAACAAAGCGGGAGACAAAATAATGAACTAAGGAGGCATTTTAACCTCAAGTATAGGGACGTTTACAACTAGAGAAGCCAGTTGTAAAGCACCACGGATAAAAATTAAATTAAAGGGTTCTATCATTTGAGCTGTCAATTTTGATTCCAATAAAAGGCATGGCAAAAACGCCGGAAAGCACGGAAATTTCGTCTAGTCTCTACAAGGTCCATTTTTGTGTGGTTATTTTTGTGTTAGCAAAATTTTACCGATAAGCGGCGATAGCCTAGTTGGGAGTGGAACGGACTGCAGAGACGAATTTCCGCAAGTTCAAAACCTACGGCCACGCATCACTCACTTTTCTAAAGTTACGTGTGTATTCTTTGTGAATTATCGCTTACTTTAACGGTGAAGGAAAACATCGTCAGGAAACCTGCATACCTGAGAAGTTCTTTATAAGAATTTCGAAGGTATGTGCAGGCTACCAACCTGCACTAGGCCAGCGTGGTGGTCTAAAGCCTGAAGTCTCTCAGTGATAAAGGAGGCCCGTGCCAAACAGTGGGACAGTATATAATCCAGGGCTGGTATTATTATTATTATAAAATTTTACCGAAAGAAGGTCGTAAAAACCTGTAACATAGTTTTTACTAAAAATACTTTTATCGTTCACTTTTGTTTCTGTTGTTTTACAAAAAGTTAAAAACCTGTTCCACAACTTTTAAGTAAATGCTGCTCGTCACATAAATGTATAAGCCGAACAAATAATAGGTAGGGGAAAAGTTTTTTCGCATATATAATGTGTATAAACTTGTAATAAAATCTCTTTGGCTGTACTGTTTGTATCTGGATGGTTTTGATGACATTAAAAGGGTTACATTTAAAAAAAAAAAGAAATAAATTAGTAAAATGCTGTTTTCAGATATTTTTAATTTATTTTCCTTTTTGTCAAAATGAGAACCTAATGAAGAAATTCTATACATTTTGAAATTTTATTATAAAAAGTAAAAAATGCACCTCAAACCGCGAAAAAAAATTGTGACGTTTACGGACCTAATATAGTGTCAGTAAGAGTAGCACAAAGTTGGTTTAAGCGTTTTCAATCCGGGAATTTTGATGTCAAAGATGCACCTCGCTCTGGTCGCCCTGATACGGATAAAGTGGACGCCATTTTCGAAAAAGTGTAGAAAGATCGACATACCAGTAATAAGGACATAGCTGAAGAACTGAGAATTGACCACAAAATAGTTTTGACCCATTTGAAAAAAGCTGGGTACACAAAAATGCTCGATATTTGGGTGCCACACGAGCTCACTGAAAGAAACCTAATAAACCGTGTACTCATTTGCGATTCTTTATTAAGACGTAATGAAACCGGACCGTTTTTCACAGATTGATAACTGGTAATGAAAAGTGGATCACGTGCGACAAGAACGTACGAAAAAGGTCGTGGTCAAAGGTCGGTCAGACTTCACAGACTGTGGCAAATCCTGGGTTAACTCTCAATAAGGCGATACTGTGTGTATGGTGGGATTGGAAGGGCATTGTTCGTTATGAGCATTTACAGTCGTGCAGAACCATCGATTCGGGTCTCTACTGCCAACAATTAATGAGATTAAAACAAAAAGTTGAGAGAAAGCGGCCGGAATTGATCAATAGAAAGGGTCTTTTATCACGATAACGCTAAACCACAGACATCTTTATCCACTTTGCAAAAATTAAGAGAGTTTGGTTGCGAGGTGTTAAGGCATCCACCATATAGCCCTGACCTTGCACCTTTAGATTTCCACCTGTTACGGTCTCTTCAGAGTTAATGACTTCTTATATTTACGCGAATGTTAGACATTGAAATAAAACTATTTTGCGGATTTTATCGCGGTTTTTTAATTAATATTTTCTCCCGACGTTTCGAAGGCTTTGCAGCACTTCGTGGTCACGGGGCGGACTGAGATGTTGGTGGTCCGAAAAGTTAATGTTACAATTTCTACCTTCATTTTTTAATTATACATTTTTAAAAAATTAAAATATAAAAAAAACTAATAAATAACTCTTCAGAGTTATTTAGGCAGTGTCAGGTTAACATCAAGAAAGGACTGCCAAAACTATTTGTCGCGTTTTTGTGATCAGAAGTCCCAAAATTTCTACAGCAACGGAATCATGGCACTACCTACAAGATGGCAGATAAGTATATACTGTAATTAAATGGAAATAAGCTTTGATAAAACAAGTCTTGAGTTTTCATATGAAATGCTAAGAAACTTTTTCCCCAACCTAATACTTAAATCAAAAGTTTGTGAAGTATTATAACTGATGCAATAACTGTACCTAGAGTTTTAAATATTGGTATTAATACTTTCCTTTGTTAAAATAAACGTTTACATTGCGAAACACAGCGTAAACAAAAAAAAAACAATTAACAGTGAAACTTTGGCACCAAATAGCGTTCAACTACTCATTGTTATGAATTTGAATACCCTTTTATGCAATACCATGTTATTCGATTTTATTTCATTTATTCACTACGTATGAACTTGTTTATAAAGCTTTTTGGCTTTTTTGCTTGATTAGACTTGACTTATCAACTTATGACATATGGCTCTTATATAGTTTAAGCAAAATGTGATGGAATTAAAAGTACTAAAGGTGGCCTAAATCTAATCAAATTTGATATTGTAAGCCCGAAGTCCCAAAATTTCTAGAGCAACGGGATCATGGAACTACTTACAAAATAGCAAAAAGTCATCGAACAAAATGGCACATATATACTGTAATTAAATGTATATACGGAAAGTGCACGTCTTAAGCTCTGCCATCTGGTGGCGCAATCTGACTCTTTTTCAGCGCATCGATACTTGGCATTGACGTAAAATATTCATATTAAAAGGATGAAAAATAACATTTAATTTATTGATAATGTATTGCTATGTATTTGGATGCTCCAAATAATCAATTATATAGTACATTACAGGGATCATACCTGCCATCCTCCGAAAACATTGTTCCTCTCCAAGTAGAGCAGCCTCTTGTCGGTGCACAGGACCACCTCTTTGGCCTGGATCACCCACACGTGCGCCTCATACGTGTCCGTGCTCACGAACTTACCCTGGCATGTGCGAAGCAAAATGCATCTTAAACATGTTGTTGATAAAAACAAAATTTCATTGATGATTTGTTAGATTACTTGTACTCATAAATTAATATTTAATTAAGATGCAATTCATATTCGATGTTACGATATCAGAATAACGCTATCTATTTTTGTTTTTCTCGTACACAATCATAATGGAAGTTCTAGGGATTTTTAATTTTCAATTTTAATCCATTCAAAGTACTAAACATCAAACAATAACATTGACGAAGGATTGCTTTAAAGATTAATATAAATCGACGCATTACCATACCTTTTCAAGTTCGGATAACATTTTGTATCCTTCCGCTTGTAGCCGCGAATAAGGTCGTACTCCCGAGTCAGGCGGCAGGTAGCGCGCCGCACGACGTTTTGTCACCTCTTCCGATAAATCTGCCGCCCTGCACATTGTCATCATACGATCGTTTATATGTACAAGTTAATAGTAAAATATATTAAATTATTGATTACAAGCAATATGTTAGGCAAAGCAATTGGTATATAAAATGTTAGTGAAATGTGGCTACAATATTAATGATAATCTACAAAGTACTGACACAACTACCAACTATGCTTACATGTCAGTTTAATATTGCTACCTACTTGTTACTAATCAAGAACTACTATCAGATGATAGTTTAGATAACCTAACCAACGAACTACATACTCGTATCAACGGTAAGTATGGAACATGTGCACGGTACGACGTCGCGTGTCACTTACGACACGATATTCTGTCATATCGTGTCGTGTCAAAGTCGACGACATATCGTCGGGGATATTATAACACCCCGTAACTAGCATTGGTAAATATCGAGTAGGTATTATTTTTTTCCAGGATACAGTTAGTATTTTACGTATAGATCTAAATGAGTATATTTGAGTGAGTTGTTTGTTGGACATGTGACTGTGACCTTCTGACGGTGGCGAGGAGCGCGGAGGTGAAGTCGACGAGCCCGCCGACGGGCCGCACCAGCAGCCCCACGGCGCCGCGGCCCAGCCCGCGCACCAGCCCCCCCGCGCCCCCCTCCGCCGCGCCCCGCACCGGACGCACCACCGCGCCGCGCACGCCCTCCACCACGCCCTGTCACACCACACCATGCACCGTACACCGTGCTCACCTACCGTATACACGAAATCACGCGAAACCTACCCTACCCCTTCATGTAGTATACGCTCATCACCACACTCAAAGCACACGCGCCACGCGCCATACCGTTTACACAAACATCACACGATGTCGAATACTTATCATAACAACCTACCCATTAAACTGCAGTATAGGGTGGTCTAACTGCATATCGATAAAGCGTTAGCAAATAAACAAGTAGTTAACAATCAAAACGTGCATAACATAGAAATAATATATTTAACAGTGCGTTCCAAGCAGCAAGCAAACACAAGCCCACATCCCAATTCATCACCTCTTGACCGCATCGAGGGATCCCGAGGCGAAGTCAACGACCCCAGCAGTGGGCCTGGCGACGAGCCCCACGGCGCCTCGTCCAAGCCCTTTGAAGAACCCTCCTACGCCCTCCTCCCGAGCGCCCTCTATCGGCTTCATGAACACCCCCGACACGCCATCCACCACTCCCTGTTTGGTTTCGTATGTCGATTTTTTTTATTTTTTGCATTTTTCAATACCATCATTGGTAAGATTTAAAAGTAAAAAACTGAATTGAATGAAAGGAAAAAATCTATTCAGTATTTATTAGGGATAAAACTTTACAAAATTAACATCCTGTATACGTCATTATAAAATTTAACTTCTTCAAATTTTTTTTTATTATAACGTACCATGACAAGGCCTTTTCCACTTCGCGCGAGACCTTCTTGTAAGTTAGCAGGCGGTTTGTTGATATTGTCTCGACGGCGTCGTTGGTAATCCTATATATTAATTGAAAATAAATTTAACATTTAAAATTCCAAATTAATAATTTATATAGCTTGTTGACCAAACCATAAAACACTTCAAACCAGACTAGCATTTTATCGTTTTTTTTTTATTTGGTGTTTGATTAGCTTACATAAAATGAAACATATTTTAAGGAGTTTGTATAAATGAAGCCACAGACACGCGACCTCCACCGAGGCGCTATACCTTGTCGAGCGACAGCGCGGCGAGCCCGTGGCCCATGGCGCCGGTGATGCGGCTCACGGCCCCCGCCGCGCCGCCCACCGTGTGGCCCACCAGGGACCGCACGCCCAGCAGCAGCCCCTCCGCGAACTCGCCCGGACCTTGGATCGCGCCCTACGGACACACCACTACACTGGGACCATCCATCTATAATCATATATCATTATCGATGACCGATAACAGACATTTTTAATAAACAATCCCAATCGCTTTTTTCAATTCCTTCACAAAAGTGAAGCAACCGAAATATTGTTTTTTTTACATGCTTACAAATGACGTATTTCTATCGGTTTATTCGCGGGATAAGATTAAAGATTAAGATTGGAATCGTTTATTCAAAACGACTGTAAAGTTATATTGCTGAACTTGATCCGGTATCGATATCGTTTATATCGATATTAAACTCATATGTCAATATCGATACAAAAAAATAAATACCGGTAATAATAATATCGACAACCGTACTCCGCTTGTTAGCAAAAAAAGGAATAGAAATCTACTACATAAATATAGCTAATACTTTTAGACTAAAACATTGTACTCGATATCTATTCAATAGGGTAGTTTTGTATGTTTGATTTTGTAAATTATTTTATATCTAACAGAAAATAATAAAAAAAGAAATTCTTCTATATAATCAGCATCAAAATTGGTTGAAAAATAAAGCAGTTACTCATATTTGTAATATTTTTGTGAGCGAATGTGGGGACGTGGAGGGGATATCGCGCTATCTCTTTCGCACGCACGCACGCAGCGTTATGGCCGGCGACTCTTGGGGACGTCACAGTGTAATATTACTGTTATTTGACAACTACTCCTTCCACTAAATTTCAAAGTTTTATAACTTGCTAATTATTGTCCCAATTTTGAAAATTATTTTTCATTACATTTTGGATGGCATATATTTTTGATAAATCTATTACAAAAAAAGTAGTCAACTACCCTATTAATATCAAATATTTGTTACCTGGAACGGCTCATAGAACAGATCTTCCACTCCTTTCTTCAGCCCGACGACGAGTCCGTAAGGGTTGCCGATCACATCCAACCCGAGTACCAATACATACAACTGTTTCAGAGCTTGTCCCGTGTAGTGGCTCTGTACTTGACTTATGAGCTCTTTTTGAGATAAGAACTCGTAATTCCTTTCGTAGTATGACAACCTGAGATAATATAAATTGGATTACAACTCAATTACTTGTCTTAATGTATTTTCTCTACCATTATTTAAGACTAGCTTTTGCCCGCGGCTCCACCCACGTTAAAGTTTTTCCGGTATAAAAGTCCCGCTTTATATTTTTCCGGGATAAAAAGTAGCCTATGTGCTAATCCAGGACATGATCTACCCGTGTGCCAAATTTCATCAAAATCCGTTCAGTAGTTTTTGCGTGAAAGAGTAACAAACATCCATACATTCTTACAAACTTTCGCGTTTATAATATGAGTAGGATTAGGACAATATATTGCGTAGTTAGGAAAATATCGAAACCGATATCTGCCGACTTTCTGACACAAAAGACACTGCACTGTTAAATATGAATACGATACTATAATATAAATAAATCCATATTCATTCCTAACATACTGACTGATTAATTTAAAATTCGATTGTGTAAATCAATTAAAGGTCTCTTTAGGGGAGGCCTATGTTCAGCAGTGGACATCATGTGGCTTATGATGATGAACGTCGAATGTAAAATATCATAATTATGTACAGATTACACTTACTTGAACACAACATCATTCATGTCCGTCAAAGTTACACCAATACTTTGTAGCACCGTACCGATGAACGTCGGCAATTGAGTAGCACCGCCGAGAGAGAATGAGACGTGGACCTATAACAAAATAGTAATAAAAAAAGAACAAAAAACAAACTTTTTCTCTATCCCCGAAGGAGCAGGCAGAGGCGCAACTAGTGCACCCACTTTTCACCGTGCGTATTCCATCCCATGATATGATAGGTGTCGAGCCTATCGCCTTGTCGGGCACAAATTCCAGACTCCGGGCTAATACTGAGTAGAAAAACCCAATATCACTTTGTCCGAGCCGGGGATCGAGCCCGAGATCTCAGCACTGCAGTTGTACCGTTATACAATTACGCCACCGAGGCAGTTAGAAAAGAAACCCTTTTTTACCAGACTACGGCGAAGCTAGGAAGGGTAATGTGTTTAACACCCTATGTATGTATGTATGTATGTATCCATTTTATGTTCCACTCTAGTGTCGCTCCTATTGAACCGATATTGACAACGGAGGTGTCTATCGATTCGCATTTATTTCTTTTACGTAGGTATACAATATAAGTGGTACAGTATAAGTGGACGATAGCCTAGTTGGGAATGGAACGGTCTGCCGAGACAATGTCCGGCGGTTCAAAACCCAAGGCACACACCTCTGATTTTTCGAAGTTATGTGTGTATTGTTTATCAATTATCGTTCGCTTTAACGGTGAAGGAAAACATCGTGAGGAAACCTACATACCTGAGAATTATCGATAAGAATTTCGAGGGTATGTGAAGTCTGCCAATCCGCACTAGGCCAGCGTGGTGGACTAAGGCCTAAACCCTCTCAGTAGTAGAGGAGGCCCGTGCTCAGCAGTGGGCAGTATTTAATACAGGGCTGGTATTATTATGGTATTATTAGGTATACAATTTACCTTCAAAGGTGATAAGTGCAAATTGTCGTAGAAATTTTTCAAGTCTGACGCGGCGCCCATCGCAGCCAAAGCTTCGAGTGGCTGTCCAGCCTTTTCGAGATCCAGTCGGAACGCCTCCAGCTAAAATATATCGATATTAATTCATATAAATTAACATGCATATATTTTTAACACGAGTTTATAGCACGGGAAAAGCATTTAATTAGTATTTTTTGACGTTTATCATGTTCTAGAATCTAGACAGTACATACATTTTACCGATGATTTTTATTAACACAGTCCGGACAATCAATTCAAAAGTATTATGTCAATAATAATAATAATATATTATGTTGGGACATACCGCTTCTTCTTCGGTGGGCAACTGTGTTGGGAACATTCCCATGAGAGCGTTGATGAGTCCCATGTCGACTTTTACGTGGAACTCTTGTATTAGCACCTTGTAATATTTGTACTGACGCACTTTGCTGTGTTCCATCATACGCTCGACAATAGATACTTCTATGAAAGGTTTCATGCCTGTGGACAGATATTTAATGAAATGTGGAATTAAAAGTTAGAAGTTAAACAGAACTTCCATTTTTTAAGTCGGTTAAAAAGTAATTTAATAATTCAGATTGATATAAAACTGTTACTTTTTCAAATTATGGGTGACAATTTAGAGGTTGTTTTTGTGACACACAAAAATGACCGAGGCAGCCTTTAACAAAATGTTGCTCCATAGGTGTCAACCATAATCGTTTTGGAACTGCTATGAAATGGGATTTGTGAAAAATACCTTTATTGTCATTTGTATGAAGTGGAAATAAGTGAGTACAAATAACCATTTTGATTTGAATTATGACTGTTATTGGCAATTCTTTTGGTTTTTACTTGAGCTGTTACACAAGTTTTGAAAATATGTCAATGTTTAGGTTTCTCTTCTACAGCCATTTCCAATAAATTTTTGTTTCATTCATTACGAAAATTGACCAATTACGAGGTATTTTTACATGCTTACAAATAACTAATTTATATTGGTTTAATCGCGAGATTGTGATTGTTTATTGAAGGCAGGCTAACAGTAGTGTGCATGGTGTATGGTGTATGGTGTATGCCCTGACCGTTGGGGTCGTCGTTGGCGACGGACTTGGGCGGCGGCACCGGCGCCAGCGCCACGGGGAAGGTCGGCAGCGGCAGCTGCTGGTCCACCTGCAGGCGGTGCAGGCGCGCGTGCACGCGCCGCGAGTGCGCCGTCACGCCCAGCGACGCCCACAGCCCCGCCTGCAGCGTGCGCCGCACCAGCCGCACAGGGCTCGACAACGTGCGCATCTCCTCGAAGTCCACCTGCACACACATCACCATACCATACCAGCAACTGAGAGGAGTTAGGCCTTAGTCCACCACGCTGGCCTAATGCGGGTTGGCAGACTTCACATACTTCTTATACTAGAGAACTTCTCAGGTATACAGGTTTCCTCACGATGTTTTCCTTCGCCGTTAGCGAGCGATAATTCACAAAGAATACACACGTAATTTATTTTTTGAAAAGTCAGAGGTGCTTGCCATTGGGTTTTGAACCTCCCCACATTCGTCTCCGCAGTCAGTTACACTCCCAACTAGGCTATCACCGCTTTTTTTATCACATCACATCTAGGGATACATACCATTCATGTGTGTACACATAAATATATAACAAATAAACACACAGTATACTAATTAATTATGTATGATTATTGACAAATTTTTCCTAAGTTTGATATGGACAAGATATTCAAATATTCTTCTCAAATAAACTAAATTATAAATGTTTGCAGTCCAAAAAATTAAGTATTTAGAATCGATAAAAAAATGTCTGCTAAGATGTTACGTCACATTATAATTAATTAAAAAGGCCGCTCGAGCTGTATTAAAAAAAATAATAACCTAAAATCTTAATATCATAATGGCTGACAAATGCTCATAGTTTATCCATAAAAAAGATTAGTTACTGTTACGCTTATACTAAAAAAATATAAAAATACTAGCTGACCCCGCAAACGTTGTTTTGCCATCAGTTACCGACCGGGGTTAATAGTTATTAAAAAAATAGGGGTTGATCGTAGAAAGGTAAAAATTTAGGGATGTATGTATTTTTGAATGCTGTATCATAAAAAAATAAAAACAAAAAAAAATCATGAAAATCGATCGAGCCATTTCGGAGGAGTTTGGCAACAAACACCGCGACACGAGAATATCATAAATTAGATACAGCTAAAACAACTTCAGTTTAATTTCTGTATACATACTTGAGTCTTTTCATCGATTTGCACTATCGGCGATACTGGCTCGTCACTGACCATCTTTTCCGATAAATATCTTTGGTATGCCTCCTCGTATTGAGTCAGTTTTGGTTCGTCGATCTTCTTGTACCGACGTGCTCCCATTTTGCATTGCTCCCATATTATTCCAGAGCTATAAACAAATTATTACACATAGCCTCCAAGCTTTAAATAATT
Organism: Sphinx pinastri; assembly: GCA_947568825.1. Classification (NCBI taxonomy): domain Eukaryota; kingdom Metazoa; phylum Arthropoda; class Insecta; order Lepidoptera; family Sphingidae; genus Sphinx; species Sphinx pinastri. Next base: position 6,754,842 of record OX387621.1, on the reverse strand, counting down.
AACAACGACAAGCGATCTATCTATTATGACCGGATTAGTTTTAAAGAAGGTATAAACCCAAACTTACTTAGATATACTGATATAGACAATCTCAAGCAGCTCGTGGTCGTTGACCAGAGACAAGCCCATGCCCTGCATGGAGAGTATAAACTCCGTGTCTATGAGTTCCGCCTCGCCTATGGTATGAGCGCCACTGGCCAGTATCGGATCATCCGTAAATAATATGACACGTTGAAGACCGTCCAAGAACGACACCCATGACATGCGGGTAGTTTCGTTAATCCTAAAAAAATAAAGAAATTTAGACGCAGGATAAAATATAGTAACATAAATAATATGCAATACATTGTAAAAAGCAGTTAGTAAAAATCGGAGCACAATAATTAAAAATATGGTGGTGACAATTAATATTACGAGTTTAATTGATTTAACATAAAATCATCGATATTCGTAGAAGAATAATGATATTATTCGAATTTCGATATACCGGTCAATATACTTACATGAAATCACCAATGCCGTCTTTTCTTAAATCGTTTTCAATCTCCTTCCTTTTGTGTCCTTCAAATATGATGGTACGTGGCCCCGCTGGGTTTTCCCAAGTGTAAAGCATTTTGTTCATCGATGGCAATTGCCTACATAAAACCGTATAAAGTAAATATTTCGAGATTATAGCAACAAAACATCAACAACATAAATGAAAACTCAATTTAGTAATCAGATAATATCCTGCTCGAAGGATCAAAAATTCCATTAAAATTATAATTGCGTATTGTGACCTTAGGAGTTGTGAGCAAGTAACGCATACAGCTTAAGGGATGTATCGAATATGGATACTCATTTCTCAATTAACATATAATAAAATTTATTTTTTATTTCTAGCGTACGTTAGAATTTTTATTCCGGGGCAGTACTTTTAAGTGGAGCGGCGAGCAACAGTGTAAAACTCCACGAAACGAACCTGACATTGAGGCTCTCCTTCTCATATACCGCAAAAGCGTATAATGTTTTTTTTATTCCTAGAAAAGGACTTTTAAACGAGCGTACTAGACATAAAAAAACTATAGCTTTGGCATACGGACCTGACATTAACATTCTCCTTCTCGTATAGCGTGATGGTGTGCGGCGAGTAGTTGACGAGGAGCGCGGGCGCGTGTCCGTCGCGGTACTGCCGCACCGTCACGTACGTGCCGCCCTCACTCACTTGCACCTCTACATGCAAACCGCCGTACTGCACAAACAATGAGTCATTATATTACTAAAGCCTGTGTTTCTTTGCTTATTATATATGGAAATTCATATAGATTTAAATAAACCTGTGTTCAAGTAAAGAGGAATAAGATACGTAAGTAAGCTCGAGGATTAAATGTAACCGTAGCTATAGAGCAAGGTTGGTCAACCCCAGGCCCGCGGGCCACAATTTTATTAGTCCGTGCAAGCAAGTTAAAAAATCCCTGATAAGTTGAAAAAGTGTGCGTGCCGCGGAAAGAAAATGTCGCGCGGACACCAAGTCGCAACTCCCTTTTTTTAATATTTGATTTTTATTGGACAAGACTTAAAAGTAATTAATATAGGAACTGCCAGTTCAGTGGCCCGTGAAAAATTGCTGATTGACCGTTTGGCCCGTGTGTTAAAAACGTTGAGCAACGTTGCTATAGAGTGACCCAGAATTAGTTGCATTTTTTTTTTAATATTCATTTCATTTATTTATTCTCATAGGAAAACATACAGCATACAATACAACATTGTGTCTTAGATGTATAATATGTATAATATGTATTATGTTTATAGAATTTATAGTGATTTGATGAAAAACCTTAAATCAAGTTTTTTATTGTTAAGTGAATCTCTTTAAAATCATTTAGTTTAAAAAAGTGATGGCTAGTATTCTTGTCTCGAATAAAAATAATTGTAGAACGCAATACTTGGAGACATAGATTTCTACATTTTTAAACTTAACGGAAACTTACCTCGTTGCTCAGCTTCAAACAAACAGTATGCTGTTCTGTGTAAAGGAACGGCGCGGCGTGTTCCGTAGAGCCGGCGACTCGAACTAACAACAATTTGTCTTCTTTCTCTACTACCGGCCATAATGGTGCACTCGAGTTTTGTTCCACCTATAAATATAAAAATACTATCAGTATATTAGATTTCTTTTAAATTATTGTAGAGAAGATATTGTTGTAAATTATAGTGCGAAATATTTACTAAGCGAAAGTCGCAAATCTAATAAGTTATCTCAACGAAAACATGTTAAACACCAATAATATTTTACACTATAATTAAACACACCAACGAAAAAAATAATTAATTACCTCTCTCCATGGGTCACCAGATCTGTGCAATTCTTGATATTGGATAGCAAATGGAGCTTCGTTGATAATCAGGAAGTATGGTGTAAATATCACCATTTTTGTGAGACTGTTGTACGTCAATTGATTCGTTACGGCCACCTAAAGTATATCTCATTTTATTTGAAATAATATCATAGGTAAATATTTTTGTTAGCATTTAATTTTAATTACACATTATCGTTGACAGTACAGCCACAAATGTCGATAAACGAAAACTTCAGAAAAAAATATTTTAATTTTTGTAAAAAATACTACAATTTAATGAACACAATTACAAAATCAGCTATTTTGTAACAGAATTTCTTGATTTACTCTATTGATTAATCTTTTTATCATATATTGTTATTATGACATACCTGATAAGTCCTTCCTTCGTATTTACAGATAACAACACCAGAGCTTCCGGGCACGTCCAGTGAGAACTTGTCAGACCATTCACCGAACTCCACACGTATCGCCGCCTTCTTTTTACCGAAGAAATTCTTCGCACGGAACGAAAACAGGATCGGATCCTTGTAATCTTTAGGATGGAAGATGACATTGCCAGTTTCATCGACATTCTAGAATAAAAAAAAAATAGATATACATTTGTCGAAACTGCGGTATTCTGTAACGTGGATTTGGGTGCAAATGTGGTTGTTAAACCGTAGCCCCATTTTTATTATTAGCGTAACAGTGTTATAAAGTCTTCAGTATTTTATTCTTTTTAAAAGGCATTTTCTCATATCCGAAATGCAAAGGGTGAGATCAAGAAACAGCTTTAATGAGGTAAGGGGATAAACAGAACAAATAAAAATGGGTTTACAATGTAAATTACATCATTTTAACTTATATGAATAATGAGATGGATTTTGAGGTAGTGAAAATATTATTTTAAATTTCTTTGTATATTTCAAATGCTATTTTTAGCCTCATCAACATATTTATAAATTATTGGTAATGTAAATGCCTCCTTGGAATATCGACACAAGAGATACATATAGAACGTTTTTTAATTTACTGGACAGAATATTTTACAGTCATCTGACAGACCTTATCGCACTGCAGTAAAGTAAATGTTAATATTAAGTTATCGACACTGGGCAGATTACATACTGCGTTAAAAAAAACTCTTTGCCCACTGAATGTATATCGTGGGTACATAAGCAGCAAGAAAATTAAAGAGAACATAAACCATGCAATCTAGAGACATGCTATTAAAGTGTCGATAAAATCATGCTTAATTAAAAAATAATAGGGAACTAGTAGAGTAGGGTCATCGTAATCCATACTTTAAACACTACATACAAATCAATGTTACTGGTGATTTGCAGTGTCGCTCTGCTTATGTACTTGTAAACCAACGAAACAACTGTACATTAAAGGAAATCCCACTACCGATACTTTTATATTTGTGCTGACATATCTGTCAAAACAATAGTGCTAGAAAATACGTTTGCACTTACCGGCAAACAAGAAGTATGACGTCTAATAAATTTACTGCAACGTGAATGTTTTATCTGTAATTTATATATTAATATCAAAACAAAATAACCACATACCCAAAATTCAAACTGTATCCATACTAAACACATACATTTATTACCGGTACAATCTACGGGTTGCTAAACACGTATCTAAATATAAAAAAAACTATCATTATAATCTATCTGGATTATTCTATGACCCCACTGAGCGACTCATGCGAAATACACGTAAACGAAAATACATTATCGAAACCAAAATTCCTAAAGCTATATCACTTTGAGATGAAGCTTGTTAGGTAAGGAAGCGCATCAACCGATTAGGGAGTTGTAGCGAAAATAAGGTGAACAAAAAAACTATATCAAAAAATATTGTTGATATACGATCATCTCAAGGATACCTTGTTGGGAGTGCCGGAGTCTTTTTCAGGTTTCTTTGATTTCTGTAATCACGGAATGTTTTATGGCCAATCGATTATTTGGACACAAACGAAGTCAACACATGGAAATGCTTTATCGATAGATTCGATAAATTCTTCAGTTAGTACTTTTGCAACTACAATTTGTTAAAATAATGTACCAGGAAATGAATTAGAAGATATTATAAGGATAGATTTCACTATCTACTTTCAAGATCAAATAATGCATGTTGCATACATAATTGTAATGATTCAAGATGACCTTTACTTACATACTTACTTGATCGATATGACTTCTATTATTAATTTAAAGCTGTAAACAGTTTTCAACACACTCCAACCTCAAATTTTGTTATTATTTTGAGTAAAATCAATACACTTTTCATAAAATCCATCTAGCAAGTTCAATAAAAAATCGCAAACAGAATGTGTTGAAACTTCACACGATATCTAGTTGAAATGCAATACGTACCCTGTAGCACAGTGTGAACCCGGTCTTATTCAGCATCCAGAAGGGACAGTAGAGGGATAACATCTGCGTCCCTTCCATATCGGCGCTGTACATGCCGAGGTCTAAGGTCATTACTGAAGGACTATCGTGGGACTCGAAGGACCACACCGATGGTTCATTTTCCTCGTCCGGTAAATTCTTTGTGCACACCCAGCATTTCTCTAGGTAACTTTGAATCTGCAATAATCATGATTTGTAGTTTGTATGAGCTGTAATTTGGCAAAGTTAATGTTGGAATAGAAACACAATAATACATGTGTCATGAACTTGTTTCGAAATGAAAAACTGTATAACTTCCAAACTGCGATAGAAATAAAGATTAGGCATACTTCAACTATCGATAAAATACAACATTGTTAATGAAAATTATTATCGATATAACTAATCAGATTACCATAATAACAATCGAAGCTTTATTCGGCGCCAGATGCGACAAATGGAACATCTCTCCTGGCTTGAAGACTTGCGTACGTTTGAGACCGAGCTGCGACACTACGATATCAACTGGCAAACAGTTCTGTAACTTCACTGCTGGTTTGAGAACTATGTCGTAACAAGACGACGCGAATGTGTGACGATTTGAGTGTTCATAAAACACTTGCTCCATAGTACCGATTGCCTGCAGAAAATATCGGAAGTTAGGACATTGCTTTGATTGAAAATATTTTCAATGTACTAAAAATACCCGTACCTTGAGGTAGAATTTCTCTCCGCTATTCTTATCTTTGGAATCGCACTGCAAAAGTTTTGTTATCCTAACTTCCTGTTGAAGTTCACGCCAAATGAACGGCGATACCGAAACTGTAAAACCTGTAAAAAAAATTAGCTTATTTTTGGTTTGTAAAAAAAAAAAAATTTATCGATTTTTAATGGAATCTACCGATAATCGAATTTATCGATACTAATTTAACTTTACATAAAAAATACCTTCAACAGAGAAAAATATTTCCGCAGTGGGTGTGTGCACAGCTTGCAATGGCAGTCGTAGTATATCGCCTGGTTTGACATCGCCAAGCAAGCGGACCTCGTTGCCGCTCAGAGTCATGTAGTATACTGATACATTGACTGATAGCGTGTTTGTTATCTAAAAAGAACATGATATTTTAGTATCCGAAAACTTCTATTTAGTCTTCTTGTTAAATTATAATTCAATTCTTAACTATGGATACAAATATGCTAAAAATCTTCAATAGAAATACTTGCTAACTCTTATAGGCGATATCTATACTAATATATAAAGCTGAAGAGTTTGTTTGTTTGTTTGTTTGAACGCGCTAATCTCAGGAACTACTGGACCGATTTTGAAAATTCTTTCACTAAAAGGAAGCTATATTACTCCTGAGTGCTATAGGCTACTTTTTTCCACGCGGGCGGAGCCGCGCGAAATGCTAGTGTATATATACCCGGACAGTACACATTGCTGAAGTAAACACAAGGATGACCTATAGTGAACTTTTTTTTTCTTTTGCACCGTAAAATCTTAATTCCTGCTATTTGATTCTTAATTATATTTATAACCATCACAACGAGCACTGAATGTAATACTGACTTGCACCACACTCCGCAAGTATATGTGTAACGCAGCGTCCTGCATGACGACGTCGGAGATGAGGCCGCGCGGCTCGACGGCGGCGACGTGCGGGACGTTCTTCTCCAGCGAGCCCGGCCGGCGGCCCAGCGCGAAGTACCGCTTGTCCGCTCGCTCTACTGGGATCTGGACCTCGTCTTCTATCTCTACGAACTAGATGGATGGAGTTATAAGTTAGCTTTTGCATTTTTTTATGACATTGAATGACGAGACGAGCACGCTGTTCGCCTGATGGTAATAGATACGACCACCCATAAACAGTAGTAACACCATCCAGCACCTTGAGTTACAAAGTACTGTGTGGCATTCCACTGCGCTCGTCATCGTGAGACATAAGATGTTAAGTCTCATTATGTCCATTAGTTACACTGGCTACAATGTCCTTCAAACCGAAACACAACAGTGCATGCACACTGCTGCTTGGCAGTAGAAATAGACATTGCGGTGGTACCCACCCAGACGGACTCTTACATATGAGAGACCTACCACCAGTGAATGCCTACCTGAATAGCAGCGAGTGACGTAATGCCAACTATTGTCATTGATTAAGGAATGAAACGAGGTCTAGAAGTCGAGTACGATTACAAATGACTGCTCAGAAAGAAAGCTTTATATTGAAAATGCATTTTTCTTAAGAACTACTCGAGTGATAGAGTAGAGATAAGAATTTTTCTAAACACATATTTTGAATTAAACATACGCTATCGTGTAGCTCTATTATAAGATAATAAATATGTCATTAATATTGTATAATGAATCCCAGACCTTAACATTCAATTTGAGCGGCGGGGGCGGTTCGTTGAGTTTCATCAGATTCAAACCGCCATGTTTTAACTGTAGGGGCACGCATGCACCCGGTTCCAATACCACTTCTCTGTAAACAAATTATCCGTTAATTTATGAGTAATACCTGATTGTTGTCTGTACTGATATAAAGGAACATGAGTTTCTATTTTGCGTGAATTAAAACTTTAATATCTACTAGTGTGACCGGGAATTATAATGCAGTCACTGTAGCGTGAGATATTACAATAAATCTTTTAGAAGCAAGTATAGTCGGAAAAATAATTTCTTAATATCGATAGTAATAAGCTTAACCAATCATATCGTACTAAAGCAAAGCAAATACCTGTAATCACTGGAAACATACTCTGCGGTAATGCACACAGAGAAGTCGTGGTTGTCTTGTAATATTAGTTTTATCGTGAGACCGGTGCAGTTGTGAAGCACGTACGGGGCTCCGTAGTATTTCTTTTGTGACATCTAAAATTACAAGACACAGACAAATAATTTATGTACGTTAAATTAATGAACACATTCTCAACATATATACTAGTACTTTTTCTATCTGTCTGGCGATCTTCATGGATGAATACTTTGTACATGTTTGCCTTCCAAATTAGTCTAATAAATGTTGATCAGTCGGCCGGCTGAATGCGGATAAAGTGCTACGAAGTTAGCTTGAAATTGGATTCCAATGTTAATCTTCAATCCAATCCCGAGAATAAACCAATCAGAATAAGTCATTCGTAAGCATGTCAAAAAATGCTTTGTTCTAATTGGTAAATTTTCGCAATGGGTCGAAAAAAGCGATTAGGATCGTTTAATGAAAACGGTGGTTAATCAGATAATAGAATGGCATGTATAAACTCACATCATCTATCTTTGACTTCGATACCACCGTCGTGTCTGTCTCTGCCACGGCGGTCGAGAAAGAATTGGCCAGTTGAGTCAGAACCTGTAACAAAAGTAAGTCTTCTTTCATTTAATGTGAAATTACATTCTCATAACTAACAATTTAGGTAGATTTTCTGCTTGACGGTCGTCCCTTATATTATCTTTTATTAATTATACTATTTATTCAAATATCCAGAAGGAACTTGACAGGCAGCGGGCTATTAAATCTAAGTCAAATAGTTGCAACACATACCAAGTGTGTTTCGAAAACACCACATTGAACTAATATAAGAGCAAGAGAACGCTCAGTCCATTGATAAAAAAAAGCATTAATCTGACCTCTATTCCAGTCCTGGTGATGGTGATTTCAAGCGGTTCGCTGCTCGATATCGTGATGGTTTTGTTCGCTTGCCTCTGTGCCACGGCTTTGATGTTCGTCGCTTCGTCTGACGTGTCGATGACGGTATTCTCAGGGGGTCGCATTACCACCTGATTTAAGTAATTAAATCTTATAAATTGACGATATTTCAAAGTTTTTGAAATTTAATTAATGTTACATTTTGCACATAAAATAGCCGCACCTTAAGCTCTTAAAGTGTAATTTATTAGGGTTTCCAAATAATACTACAATATTGTAGTAAACGTTTTTCAATTCGATATCACAAAAAGACAACAGATATCGAGTTTTCAAACATAAGTTATCGATTAATTAAAAGTAACATGTAATGTTTACCTCCATTTTGAGTTCCCACGGCACATGCTTGTACTGGTAGTCCTTGAGCACCTCCACAGGCTCAATAAGCGGTTCCCAAACCGCACGACCGATGTTATAATACGACATTTGCATGGCCCATGTCGACTCCATATAAAACTGCAGGGGAAAATATCGATAGATTATACTTTTTTCTATCTTTTAAAAGTCAAATGAACATTTATTACTTTGTTTTCAGACAAATCGATTTGAACACATCTTATCTAAGTCGATGAATTATTTCTGCTTAACAAAACATACATTTAACATACATATAAACAATATATACACCAAAATACTAACGTCAGAGCTCCAGTCTTTAATCTGCCCTGTGAGTGACGCCTGCATCACCAACACAGGAATAGTTTCGTTACCGATCTCCATTTCCAGCGACAATATAATCGAAGGACTCGATAGTAGACATATTTCACCGACTGGTGTTTTCGGGGCTACTTCCGCTGAGAGATCCTCCACGTTGATCGCTTCTTCGGCCTCTTCTGTAATTTTATCGATAAATGATTGAAAATTAATTACGGTATCAAAAGAAATACAAATATCGATATTTTTGTCGACTGAATAATTTTTGTATCGGCAACACTTTTTAGATCTTTTTATTATATTTTTAATATTATTGAAAAAATTAATATTTATAATAACAATTGGAAAAAATACAAAATGAAAAGCTCACCAGTCTTCAAGAACCAATATGCATTTGGTCTAAACGGCTGAATCTCCCAGAGTTTGTCATAGAAAATAGCTTTCTTTTCTTCCTCCGTGTTATCTTCCTCCCGACTGGTCATTGTAGCCAACACACGATTTAGCAGCGCTATTATATCTGTTGGTAAGGATCAATATAATAAAATGAAAAAAAAGTCAAGGTTCAGAACCATAGTAATTAACATTCTAAACGTTTTGACAACTATCGGCTTTCCCCTATTTTAACATTGTTAGTAACGTCTAGAATAGTATGGTATGTTACCTGGCGACACAGTGAGCTTGATATCGGTAAGCGATATATCGACGTGCATGCCGCTGTCGGGCGGGCGCGACACGGCGAGCGAGAGGTGCGCAGGCGCGAGCAGGTAGCGTGGCGGCGGCGGTGGTGATGGTGGTGGTGGGGACGAGGGGGAGGAGGGGGACGCCTGCGCCAGCGTGCGCACCACCATCTGCAGCCCCGACACGCCGCCCTCCGCCACCATGCGCTCTGAACTCTGCCGCAGCTTCAGCCGACACTCCATCTGCACAAACACATCATGATAACATAACACTATTTACTCCAATAGATGCAATCGTTACACTCAGCTCAAGTACTTTAAATATGTCGCACCTTTAAAACGAAAACGACACAATTCAAAATGATCGAAATTTGGATTGTCGTCATAAAATGACTTAAAACGAAGTTCTCAATAAAAGAATAGTTCAAACACAGCCATATTCGAGCGGGAACAGGACAAAACTGTTACATCGGTCCCTTGTTATTATATTTTAATAAAAAATATACCAGTTTTAAGTCATTTTATGACGAGAACTCAATTTTTGATTGTTTTGAATTGTGTCGTTTTCGTTCTAAAGGTGCGATGTATTGAAACTGTTTCGCGCTACAGTCAAAAAAGAGTACAAATCAATGACCCCACAAGTCTAGACTGATCACTATAAATAAACACGTCGCTGAATTGAACTAAGAGATTCAAATAAACAACTCGAGGACATAATTAAATATACATATATTATAAAACACTCACATTTAGTACCAGAGCGTCACATTTCTTCTGCTCTAACGATTCCACAAGGATAATATCTGGCTGCTCAATCTTTATATTGACGGTCATCATGGCCAATTTCGGTGGCTCCGTCGTAACGGGCGTTGTTGCAATAGACGTTTTCTTGCGCTAAAATGAAAATTTGTGTTACAAAAAATCATGTCAACTACTATATTATCAAAGAACAAAAGAAGTTAAAATGTCAAAAATACATTTGCTATCGAAACATTTTATACCAAGTTGTTATATTACCGTAAAACTATCCATAGATCTTTCAGCTGATTTAACTTGTTTCACTTCTTCTTTCGGTTTCGCAGGCGTATCGTCCGCCAAACCAGTTGTCATAAACTCCGCAATTTTGTTCAAGAAATCCATCGCCAATATCAAGTTGAAACTGAATATTCTCATGTCGACTGCAAGAGACGTTGTAAAGTTAAATATAACATCGAGATAAAAAAAATATACATTAAACGTTAGATTAACAACTTATAAAATGAATGGGGATGAAATGTTTAACTTACTGAATGTGTCTGAGTTTTTCATGGTGTATGTAATGTCGATCATACTGCGAATTTTCTCGTGACTCTCCATGATCGTTTCCGATCCGTCGTCTGCATCTTTAATCTCATGTCTTTCCCTACGTCTCTCCAAGTACCTGAATACGATATACAATTATATAAATATTTTAACGTATTCCTATGTATATCCATCGCCATAATTTCTTTGTATTCATAAAAAACTACTATTGAAATTGAATATGCGATAATATATTTCTCGACACCGAACAGTGAAACACTATCTAACCTGCAACCTAATTAAAGTATTATATATTACAAAAAAAATATCACCTGGTGATCTTAGCTCCCCTGCCGGGTCGCGTGTCGTCGAGCGTACAATCGACAAGCAGCACGGAGGTGTGCATAGAGTTGTCTGAGTACATTTTTCCCCTGACGGAGAGAAGTGCCAGACAGAAACGCGCTAGCTCCACGTCTTTTACGAACATAGTTTCCTCTGACTGCAAAATAATCGATACATTGATATTATCAAAATCGATAATTTATTTTTACGATATAGATAATTTTAACGCATATTTTATAAAGACGTCAAGTTGTGTCGTCTCTTAAAACTACAGTAACGATTTTGATAACTTGTATTCCAAGAATACACAAACAAACAAAAACAACAAAAACTATTATTTATATTTTTAAAACTATCTTATTGCAATATAGAATAATTAATCAGACATGTTTAAAAATCAGTATGGTGCACCTACTTACACTGATCGTGTTCATGAGGTCTATAACGAAACTGTCCATGGTAAACGAGAATTTTATGGTGGTCCTTGGTTTGGTGCACTCTTTAGGGGTGACAACGGCTGTCGTAGATTTAGTTGGCGCCTTGCTAACTTGGCTCTTGACCGTTGTTTTTGACGTCGATTTGGGAACATTATGCTGAGATTTCGGCTCTTCGACGCTCTTTTGACCCTCTTGAAGGTTTTGATTGAGGATTTTCATAATACTTTTATAGTCGCTGTGTCCGACTGTGATCTGCGTGAAAATATATCACATACATTTCTGAGAAAATTGGGTAGTAAATATAACACTTAATTAACAATTAAAAAATGGATGGAATAGTCATCAAAATACTTTGTGAGATTAACTTTGGACGCCATGCCCCCCTCAAGGCTAATAAATAAATAAATAACACCAACAAAATGTATTCATAGACATTCTCGAAATCAGGGCGTCTAACACAAGATTTGCGTTCAAAGTGAGAGTTCGGCAATTACTTTTAAATGAAGTGGAAGAGTCACCACTTTAATTATAATATATTATATAGTATGTATTTATTTTTAAACTTATTTGTTTTTATTTCTTATATATGTACCTATATTAATTTTACTTATGTATTATTGATTGCGTATTCGTCGTGTATTTATGTTTATGTATGTTATCTATGTAGTTGAACACTTTTTTTATTTTTTTTATTTTTACCTTACATACACCTACCATGTTTATCTCTGCACCACCTTAAGGTTTACTGGTAGAGAATGCCTACGGCATTAAGTCCGCCTGTACATTAGTGTATAAAGTGCAAAATAATAATAATAATTTCGCCAAAATTTCATTGGACAAAACAAACAACAACACCTTACCAACAAAAAAACCTTATAACTTACCGCAATAGTCTTCATCCTTCCAGATATATCCAAATCAGGTAGCTTCTCGTACCAGGAAGAGAGACTGCGCTTCACAAACAGCTTGAAACTGGTCGGTCGCAACAACTTCCTCTCTTGGTGGAAGTCCTGAGTGTCTTGGTCGTGCTCTTTCAGATGCACGCACGACACCCTCATGTCTTCTAGATCTAGGGTGAGCTCGTCCGCTGTCACTTTGTTACTTACATCCTATAAGGGTGGATGGGAAATTAATTTATTTTATATTATTACTAATATATTAATTAACATCAGAAAAGTATTGTGTGGGTTAATTTTTTGTAAAATAGTCTGAAAAATATTCTAAAACATATGCATCGCTGGATTAGACTTTAAAAAACTGGATATAAGATAGTTTTTAACCTACCTATTTAAGCAAAGTTAAAACAATAAATAGTCTTGTTGGACTCAATTGAATAAATGATAAAATATTCTCTATTTGCTTTTGTTACTAACATATAATTAACAAGACGAAGGTACTTAAACAATAAAAAACATTATCTACTTACAAGCGCAGGCATATCAACGAATCTATTGCTAAGATTCATTCTACCCAAGTCGACGAGCATAGCGTTATAGCTCTTTGAGTTCTCCGGTATGATGATGATGGGGGCCGCTAGTCGCACTTTCAATAGCAATTTTGTGGAGTTTTCATACGCGCTCTGAACGTTAGCCTTGGCAGCGTCCGCCGCTTGAGATGACGCGTCTATTATAGCTTGTTGGGCTGTTTGGAAGTTGTTCAGGAATTCCTGCGAAAAATATAGGCTTTTGCATAAACAATTAAATGGTTTTGTGAATTGTAAAAAGAAAACATTATAAAATGATATGGTATCAAGTTCTTCTAAGGCTGTTTCACAATGTACAACCTCATCATAAAATACTATAATCAGGCCAAGTTGCAGCATCAACACTCACCAACATAGAAGTGACGAACCAGTTGAGGAACACGATGCGCAGACAGTTGATCTGCGCGTCGACGGACATGTTGACGTCGCTGACGGTCGGGTACGCGTCCAGGTTGTACAACACTATATGCAGCTTCATCACGTCACCGCCGAGCACTTTCAGAATCTGTGCAAATATAACTGTACAAATATACTGGTAGGTCTCTCATTATGTAAGAGGCCGTCTGGGTGGGTACCACCACAATGTCTATTTCTACCGCCAAGCAACAGTGTGCATGCACTGTTGTGTTTCGGTTTGAAGGACATTGTAGCCAGTATAACTACTGGACATAATGAGACTTAACATCTTATGTCTCAGGATGACGAGCGCAGTGGAATGCCACTCAGTACTTTGTAAGTCAAAGTGCTGGATGGTGTTGCTACTGTTTACGGGTGGTCGTATCGCTTACCATCAGGCGAACGGCATGCTCGTCTCGTCATTCTATGCAATAAAAAAAAATATAAGGCTCGTCTGTCTTAGTACTACAAATAATTGTTTTAAGTTAAATACAGTTTTACGTTCGTTTTCACACGTACAGTCAGAAGCATAAATATCTGTACAACATCAACATTTCAAATCGCCTATATACGCGTTAAGTTAAACCTGAACCTTTTGTTCTTTGTTTAAAGTAAAGTAAATCTCTTTTATTTTATTTTTGTGAAGAGAAAAAAAATATTAGGAAGAACAAAAAAGTATGCAGGCGATTTGAAATTTTGAATTTGTTCAGCTACTTATGCTGGTGACTGTACACGGAAACGTTACACACGTACACACACGTTACACACGTACGTAATCTATAGACATATTATTTTATGCAAAATATATTTTTTAGCTAAAACGTAACACACCTCTTTATGTATAGTTACAGGGTTAAGGTCCTCCACTCTGATATTAGCGACTGTGCAATCCACTTCAGTATAAGAACTCTTCAGTATCAGTCCAGCCGCCGCTCCTTGCAACTGTACCACGGACAGCGGTCGCCTATCAGTCGCGAATTCGATCTCTATGGCTCCTATCTTAACGTTCACTTTGAGTTGGATACTCTCGATTTGCTTACGGCGTGCTGGCTTTGTAACGCTCACTGTAAAATTAACCATAACACAGTGAAAATAAATCTCAAATACGATAAATATAAAACATATGGTTTAAAAATATTACCTTTAGATTTAGCGGCTGAAAACTCTTCATCTTCAAGAATAGTTTCCAAAGGTCCGGCATTAGCTGTTCTGTCAACCGTACTCTGTATGGCTTGCAAGCGAGTCTAAAATGAAACATCAAAACATCGATTCGTTAATTAATAGATATAGTTAGATTCATCATAAATAAATATAACGTACCTGGTATTCATTAACAATGATCAAGATCTCGTTTAAGCCTTCGAGGTGTAGCAGAACACGCAAATTTGCGAAATCAAGTTCGATCATTTGTTCGACAGATCCGTAGTGACTTCTGAATTCGGGACATTTTTTGTCGACCTGCAAATCAAAAATACTTAAAATCCTAGCTCTCTAGACAACTATTCCACGAAGATTAAATCGATGTTTGAAAATACATACTATATCGAATACAAGATCCCTCAAAAAATAGTAAATAAAAAGAATACTACTTACGTTTCTATACGTCACAGTGAACAAATATTGATTCCTGTCCAACGAAGGCGTGTCAGTAATCTCGTCCACAGGCGTTGCCATTATTTCAGGCGTCTCGACCATCGGTATAACTTTATGTCCCACCCTATGATGTTGCATGTCGACTGCGCCGAGACGAACTGTCGCCTCTAGTGTGAAGGTTTTTTGAGTAGCCGTTAGTTCTAAAAGGCTAAGAGAAAATATTAGGAATTTGTCGTAGGCTTTCGACGCGTCTGTCGTTTTTCGATTTATGCTGAGTACTAGTTCTGTGGACAATAGGTAAATTGGTTAATTTTCCATTCAAATGCTATATTACACTACCAAAAGTCTATCGTTTATTCATGGCTTAAAATAATTAAAATTTTCAGACGTATATTAATTTTGTTTTGGCAACACCAGCGTGTACTACTCATTTATTTTATTTTATTTTAGTTTATTTGGGTGGCTCACAGCTAACTATAATAATCGAAAATAAGAAATAAATAGGTACAATAAGCCAATCACGAGCCACCACAGATAGATTTTAACAGTTAAATTACAATTTCTTTAGTCTAATTACCTTAAAAGTACTTAAGTAACTTAGTACTTAAGTACTAAGTATTGTTGTATTTATGTAAAAAGCAATTTTAAAATTACAATTAGGTTTCTGCAAAATTCATGTCATTATTAGTGCAAAATATATTGAAGTAAACTATACCTTTCATGATAAAGAATGCTTCGACCTCAGTTAGCTGTACAGTTTGTTCTTCGCTCTTCCTCTCTTTGGAGCGAGCAGAATCCCTTTTTTGCTTTTCGACAGGGTCCAAATATTTAAGTAGTGACAAACTAGATCCTTTTGATTCACTGGGCTGAGGACATTAATAATTCAACATTCCAAACTATACAAACATAACATGTGACTCAAACATAATGCATACAATATTTCTAATCCATTAAACACCGAAATTCATACACAAATTTTCTAATACAAAAAAGTACATCGATATATCTAATTCAATTTCTACACAATATATAGGTTTAGCTAAATAAGTAACAACATCCAAAGAGGAAAATAATCTAATTAATCTACAATAGAGATTGACCACATGTAATTATATTAAAATTTACCGCGTCATTCGTCTCTTGAATGAGAGCTTGGGTAACAACACGGCCAGTCATAACGTAAGCGAATTTGTAGAGAAAGATCTTTGAATGAAAGAATAATGAACTTCTGAATATCTTTATATTATGTTTACCACCTAAACCTACGAAACATTTGAGTCGTGTAAACTATCGATAAGTATTACCAACCTTCAGCTGAGTTGTTTCTTCAGACTGTGGTAGCGGCATGCTGACCAGTATTTCGCATAGCGTAAGTAGTCTGTGGACAATACAATTTATTATCATTATACTTATATTTATAATATTATTTTAGTCCCTTTAAGCGACTGCGCCTTAAAAAATAATTGCGCAATAATCAATCTTACTTAGATAATAATTTATATCAATTTGGAGGATAGGCCCTAAAGAAGTTTTCTACCTAAAAATGGCAGTCTTACCTGTCCTCAGAAGCACTGATAGCGATTTTCTGCAATTCTCCCCTAACTTTAACCTTCGGCATGCGAGGATCGTCAGTGATCAAACACTTGTGTATTTGTATGTCCAAGTTCGTGGGCTGCAGTAAATGCAGTGGTGTCGCTTCGTTCGAAGCTATAGCCGTTTGCCAGTCTTCTGTAGCCGTTGCTATAACAATCTACGACATAACGAGCAATTAGATCCAAATAAAAAACAAAATCAACACTAACTAACACCTTCCCTTTATCGATAGATACGTAATCGATTTATCGATATTGTAAATTCATATATTGAAGTCAATTACAAGGTGATTTATGAAAGGGCAATAGCCAAGGTAAAGTTAATTATAAACTGTGTGCAAAAATTGTATTAATGTGGTCCACGTTTAAATCAACATTTGGTATATAATATTGACCTGCATCTCAGTAAGTTTGAGCGCCATTTTGTCGTAGCTGTGGTGAGTGATTTCCCTGAGTATATCTTCGTCGGCGAGCCCCTCTTTGTACATCTTGTGTACATCGAGCGCCTGTGAGCGCGGCTCCGATTTCACAATTATGGCACCAAGTTTTACCACCACACATGGCTCATGACTGTAACAACATAGACAGGTAATTTTTAGAGGATCATTGAAATTAGCCGCATGCGCATGCATATCCGTGAATAAAACACTCACGGCTAGTATCGTCATCGGCAATTACAATCAAAGTTACTGATACTTTTTCTTAAATTCCGAAATTTGTAGCTACTGTTATGACTTATGAACTTACTAAAGCTTTTACTTTCAAAATTCATTAAGAAATTGACTTTTATAAAATCAAAATTGGATTTATAATTTACCCTCTGTAAATTCCAGTCTGGGGCACAATAATGTACGAGGCGGCGATATCGACGTCCAGGTCGATGAATGTGTGATGATGGACAGCATACTGCATGCCCAACGCTGATTTTTCCTTTAGTTCCGACATTTTATTCTCAGCTGCTGCTTGCAATCTATAATATTAAATAATTCAGTTTATCGATTATGATAACTTTGTAAAACGATTGAAAATTATAATCGATACAAGTAACTTCTCGATATAATACTAACATAGGCTAATTGTATAAGATGTATACGTACGTAGTTAACGCTGTAGATTCGGTGGGAGGTTTGAATACATTGACAATTTCGATGACAGTTTGTGCGTCATAGACAATTTGTAATGGTCTAGCGGATACCTTCACTCTTTGATCGCATGTGCCATCTGTAAATTAGAGAAAATAATGAATAGTTTACTATTTCTAACGGTCAATTTCTACATTGAAAGCTATAGTCAAAGTATATATTATACTGGCTGTGAATCAACACTAACTTTAATAACTTACCTAACGGATTGGTCTCGAATATAACGTTGAGAAGATTGACATCTTGGGTCACTTCCTTGGACATTACTAGTTGTGGTTCGAAATCGCCTTGGCGGACTCCAGTCACGCTGAAGGCTTGCATTTGAACGTCCACTCTAATAATAACATATATGATCGAGTAAACTAAGATATACACAAACTAAGACGATTTTAAATCGGCAAAGACAAAAAACCATGGAAGAGGTGCTTGCAACAATTTTTAATACGAAAGGCTGAGGAAGTATCGATACTTATTGTTGTTATTAAACTTATTGTTAAACTCGACAAAGATTCAAAATCAATACCTATCATCCCTATTAGTAACATGTTATTTCCCAAACACTATAGTTCCGAAGTAATAAGTCCTCACCTCAAAGCATTAGCACTGGGCCGTTGTTTCATATCGACCTCGACATTATCGACACACGCCTTAAGCACTTCGGTATCATCGTTAACAGCCACTTGCATCCTGTCTAGGCGGAAGTGGCTCTCTATGGCAACGTATTCGGCGGGCAGATGCAACGGCGCCGTGTTCTCTTGGTAGTCTATGGCACGGAATAGTTTCTCTTTCTCGTCCGACGTCATCGCCTTTTCGAATTGTTTCACTGAAATAAAATATCGACATATATATATATTTTTGTATTAATTAGTTAATACATTTATTTTACTACATTTAAATACAAAAAATCAAATATAACAGCTCATCTAAATAGAACCAAATATCAAATAAAAGTCTGGAGTTAGACATATTCAATATCTAAATATTATCTTACTTATAGCAGTTCCTTCAGCCAGCTCCTCGTCTTTGGAGCCACCTCCGTACCACCATCCACTGAACCATCCCTTAGATTTTTTCGCCTCTTGCTCCAGTTTACCTAATCTCTCCACCTAGAAATCGATTAAGAAATTTTATCGATTTAAGAAAAATATACCCTCAAATAAAATATGTATAGCCCCATACAGTTTTTTAATTAAAAAACGTAACAGGCAACTGCTTGAAAACTAATTACGATGTCTATTGATCTGAAACCTGTATCTAAATTATTTTATATAATGAAACAGCCTGTATATCCAAAATTTTACATGGTTCCCCAAAACCGAATTTATCCTTTCCTAAAACCGTTGAACAACTAACCTCCAACTCTATCCTCTGCCTAATAACGACCAAATTGAACAAATCGAGGGATTTCTCTGCTTTCTCCAACACCGACGCCTGATCGGAAGGCACTTTTCCCTTACTAGTCAGCTTGCATTGGTAGGCGTTCGCGTAGTCTTTGCACAACTGCCTGTGGGATAGCATGTGCGTCCAGTCCCAGTTCCTGCGACGTCTCTTCACTTCCTCCTCCAAAATACATTTGTACGCGAAGCTCCACCATTCTTTATAGTGTCCTCTGTAGGTCTTTAGGTCGGGCCGGTATTTCCTATTGAAAAAAAAACATACGTCATTTAAAAGATAGTTTTTTTTTATGCAGAGACGGCAGTGACTCCACTGCGCCTGATGGTTAGCGGAGTCGGCTCGAGATACGAGTGCCAAATAACGAGAGATGATTCTCCTTAAACATACAAAAAATCTTTATTAGGATCAATTCATATTCGCGATCAATCGAACGAAAACAATTGGGATCGATTTACAATATAATTGGCAAGATTATCAAATATTTAATAATACGCATTGTGATTATGAATTTGAGATTAATTGCATAAAGACCTTCAAAGTAAAACAATAAAAAATACAAGAATGAAGAAATCTATAACGCCATATTTTCTCTTGGAGTTGAATCATTGCGTAGGAGCTTGCATTTTATCGAATCCGGCCCTGCATACCCTCATTTGCTTAACAATGACGTCAACTCAATAAAAGTTAAGTGCCCTGTCCATTAGTTAAGTAAACCACTCACAGGCATTACCTTTGACCTACAATGTTCTAAACACATTTTGCTGATCGCCCAGCTCGTTACAGCCCTACAACCGATGCTGACTCTTGAGTATTGACCTACTTATTAGCATACGTCGCGTAAACTTAGCGATTTGTTATTTGAATAATACTTTCGAAGTGTGTACGACTTTTGATATTCCCATGGTTATTCTCACAATTTACCTTATTAGTGTAGTGGTATTTTGAATGTCATCCGTGAGATATTGACTTCGATTTCCAGGTTGAATAAACAGGTTTTGTATGAGGTTTTTGAATGAAAATATGTTAGGGACACGTGAGTCAGAGATGATCAGGATTGGTATTTATGTCCCATATTTTGATAGTTCGCCCCCTATCACCACAAGGCAAATTTACGCCCAGCGAATACGGATGCACTAGATATTCCAGAGCCAAATTTTCCCGAGAAACACACGTAACCTTATATTGTTCCCCTAATATAGTTCGTAGATGTTAAGGCACTAAATTAATAAGGATCTTTGAGCAGGCAAACAGGCAGACCCATAAATAAAACCAATCATATTATTATTGATAGAATCCGTGTGCAACCACCTCCAAAGTCCTCCGTGTGCTCCAAAGGGAGCGGATTCCACTATGCACTGAGACGAAAGTGTCTTGATTAATTCTATCAACAAATTTTGTTTCGAGAAAGTTCCACTGCTTTTAATACTGACGATGCGTAACTCAAATCAAAGTATGAGATCGGACGACCCATAATGTATCTATAAGTATTCCTCCCGCTGCTGTAGCCAACATAAAATTCCTAATTCCTTGGGCAACAACCCACCAGCTAATTGATTGCGGTACGGATTTAGTCCTGTTATTTGCAAAAAACGTACACAATGTAATAAACTGCAATGCAGGTTTTGTAAAATGCAGCAGAATTTTATTAGGTCGCGTCGTATGCGTAACCTACTTTTGTTCGATATAGAGTATTCTGCAATGAGGTTTAGTAGGCAAAAGTCTTTGTTATCGACGCCTTTCACTTCCACCAATTATAGGCAAAATTCGTTTTTATTGCGCACTGCTAGTAATTTTAATAAACTTCCGCCAAGCTTAGATGTAGATTTGTTCTGTACCAAATCAGAGGCGGTGAGAGGTAAGCTCAGTAAACAATTCTTTGGTAATGAGGGGGGCTAACAAATACTATTATTGTAAACACAATGCAGCTTGTGGTTTCTTCTTTTAATTCTTAATTTTGTTAACTTCACATCTCAATTCTTTAAAACTATGTACATGCCTAATTTTTAGTAAGGTGCATTATATTGTTACATATATGCGGAGACTATTCATATGCAATATGTCCATTTAAGTATGTATATAATATAAAGTTGTATTAGTCTGTAAGTCTTCCTAAAAATAAAAATAAAAAAAATAAAAAATAGTATAAACCTGATATTTAGAGCAATTCATTAATCGTTATCCCGAAATTACTACAAAACTACACTGGACTTTATAATAAGTACAAAATAGTCCCAATATTTGTAATGTGAGATTCATTTTTGGACACATGAGAATATTGTTAGCCTGTTCTATTGGAAATATAGCTGAACCAGAACTTAACTGTTTACAGTTGTCGATATCCAGTAGAATATAGTAAGGTATTTTTATCACGGAAATGTAAGCGACTATAACCAATACATAGCTACATTATCAGCGAGTAACATAGGTTAGTTTGTATACCGCGAAAATATAAATCGGGACTTTTATCCCGGAAAAACTTTTTCACGCGGGCGGAGACGCGGGCAAAAGCTATAATAAATAAAGAACAAACCTGTAAGGTGCGCCTTTGCTCATCCGATCCATGGAGTCGGCTAACAGCATCATGTCTTGGTACTGCGCCTTATTGAGACTCACAGACAGCTGTTCCATGTGTAACGTCAGAATCACTTTGGGTATACTGAATTTCGGCGTGTCACCTTCGGGTTTCGGGTTCAATTTCAACTTCGCCGTCGCATTAATCGGCCCGAGAGCTGTTTAATTGACATAAATACTTAAATATGATTGACAAGCAGATATCTATACTAATATTATGAAGCTAAAGAGTTTGTTTAGTTGAACGCGCTAATCTCAGGAACTACTGAACCGATTTTATAAATTCTTCCACTAATAGGAAGCTACATTACTCCTGAGTGCTATAGGTTACTTTAATCCCGGAAAAACTTTTTCACGCGGGCGGAGCCGCGAGCAATACTAGTCCATAATAAAATAATTTTCGAGTAGTTAGTTTTAAAGGGCATTTTATTTTGCCAAGTAGTCGATTGAGACAGATGCCATTTTATTAATTAGAAACCAGTGTCACGGCAGATATTTTATGAGAAAAATCAGGTTCAACAAGCAATTAGACTTTTTTACAAGATACCTTCGTTGTCAATATAAATATAAGTCTTTCTCTGTCAAGGAAAATAATCTCACCATATTTATAGATGGAAGGTTGTGAAGACTTTGTAGCGATCTCCGTTTGCAATCTAGTTTTGATGTCATCTCCGCCGGATTTCGAATAAAGCTCCGTCGTTGGGTTCCAGTAAATTGCTAGACCTTCCAAATCTAGAATCTAGGAAATGAGACGCGTCGTCATTTTAATTTGTCTTTTGTAAATAAAATGAGCAATTGCAAACAACGTTGTTTCCATGAGGTTTAAAAACAAAAAAGGATATGTGTCCAGAACTCAAAATCTGCAAGACCACGTAGATTTCTTCAAACACATGGACGGGGGTTTTAGGCGAGATCTTCCATACACTACCAGGAACAATAATTACCTAAAATATTATTTTTATTAAATTAATACGCTTCATCAATTGAATTTTATTTTACCTTAAAGATCTTCGTAACAGCTTCTTGTATGACCGCCTTTTTCCAATTCTCATCGGTGGTGTGGACAGAGAGGTTGTGTAGTGTGATGCCGCAGGAGAATGGCGCTTTCGGATTCGTTATACTATCTTCGTATCGAACGTGTATATCAGTTATCTTCAACTGCACGTTCTTAATAATCTGCGTCACTAACTTCTCTACGAATGTCTCGTCCAGTTTGTTCTGGTCTATTGAAGAATGTAAATTTATGGAATTGAATCTTTAGTCCGTGTAAAAAAAGTTGCTTTTTCTAATAAATATGTCAGTCTAATAGATATTCGGTTCTTGTCTTGCTTTAGTGAATGATATTTCCCTTCAGGTGAAGTGAGATAAAAAGCCGTATAAACTTTGGTAGACGTATAACAGCGTCTATGAGTAAGAACCGTAGATTCCAAGAATTGGTTGCCTAAGTACAAATTTATGGACTATAGACATTGCCTCCTAGGTGACGAGGAAACATACATAAGCAAAGTGTGACGAGAACATAAGACATCATAAGAGAACAAGTAACAAAACGTTCAATAATAAAACCTTAAAACGCTGTATGCAAGGTTCATTATTGAAACCATATTCACTGCCAGTCTATCAACTTGGATTACTTATAGCTTTATGGCAATGTTACTCCATTCTACGTAATAACAATATAACTGCCGGTGTGTAAACTAGGTCGTGATTTATTACTCATTCGCAAAGCTATTTACACGATTAGGATGTTTTGCTTTTTATCTATCCAAAAAATAATATTAGCCATAGGATAAAACGTTGTATCTGCGATGAAGTGTGCACAGAAAAGATAACAAAATTGTAAGAATTTTAGACAGTTTTCAACGAGAACTAGTATTCCTTCTTCGGGACATATTGCAGCAAATCGTTTACCCATATCGCAAATTACGTAATTTTTACCCGACTCGCCCAGAGACGGCAAATATTTTGTGCTTCCTACATGTGTATATAATAAATTGGATTTATATTTGTTAATGGTACAAAATATTGTGTTTATTATCAGTATTATCGAGTCTTCTCAGCTACTTTGACACATCAACGTCCGTCCCACGTAAAAATTCAAAACTGTGGTGATAAGTGCTGTTACACAAATATAGTTCATTCCTTGGCGTCTGTTTAAGTTTTTGCCATCTGGTGATTAATAAAAGAAAGTAAAATTTGGGCTCTCGGGCTCGTTGTGACCGTGTTTATTCTACAAAACTTGTCACTTGTGAAGAACAGAACGGTAGTTGTGATTTTATAAAATAAAACAAGTCAACCAATTCTACCTACAATTCGAAGACATTCTCAAAGTTACTCACTACTGTACGATAATTATAACACCAGCTCCAGTACCATACTTAGCACATTGAATTACACACGGCGATTGAAGCAAGTGGACGCCAGTTCAAAACACGTCGATACACCTTATATTTTTTATTTTTATTTCTTTTTTGCCAACTATTTTGCGTAACTATAATGAGCACCAAGTTTAGTTGGGGATGTTGTACTAAAGGTAGGGATGGTGAGGATTGTTTGCGCTGCATATCATGCAACCACCTATTCCACTATGAATGTATGAACATCACTAAAGATAAAAAGATAACTAAACTTGATTGGCTTTGTTCATTGTGTAATAAGAAGGCCTCTCGTAAAGGGGATGAAACTCCAGTTCATGGCATTAAAGACCTTAAAGTTTCCAAAAGGTCTACCAAACGGGTAGCGCTATCGTCACCACCCGCCCAGCCATTACACACAACATTGTCGAAAGAGGATCTTCGTGAACTTATGGATGTCTTACTACAAGAAAAAATGCAACTCGTCATTGAGCAGGTCAACAAAACAATTAATAATTCCATCAGTCAGCTTAAAAATGAAATCAAGGAGCTACGAGAGTCCATGGATTTCATAAGCGAGAAATACGATGAACTTCTTAATCAACACAAAATAAGCACAGATGAAGTCAAGAGCTTGCGGATTGAAAATACTAATTTGCAGTCGACGGTAAATAATATGAAGTATCAAATTAACCAACTTGAGCAACAGGACCGCGCTACTAACATAGAATTTCAATGTATACCGGAGCAGAAAAATGAGAACCTCGTTAATATTATACAAAAAATCGGTGAAGTTATAGGTTGCAAAATTCAGGAGGATATGATATCTCAATGTTCAAGAATTGCTAAAATGAACCCCTCTACTACACGGCCTCGATCAATTGTGGTTCAATTTTCATCTATAAAAGTTCGAGATTGTATGTTGGCAGCATCCATTAAATTCAACAAGGGAAATAAAGAAAAACTCAACACTAAACTCATAGGATTAACTGAAGAGAGAATGCCGGTTTATGTGATGGAACATCTGTCATCCTTCAACAAGACACTATATGCTGCAGCAAGAAGCAAAGCTAGGGAAATTAAATATAAATTTGTATGGGTGCGAAAGGGTCGCATATTTATGCGTAAATCCGAGGATTCCGAATACAAGCTAATTAAGGATTTGGATTCTCTCAATAAATTAAGTTAGGTTAAATTTATAAGTTAAAATTGGTATAAATATATATGTTAAAATTCGATAGTTATATTATATCAGAAGTAGAAGATTACGGACGACAAATACAATGTACACTACTCAGTGATACAAAATCATGTTCACAAATAATTAACCGTTGTAAAAATAATAGCAATCTTCCTTTGACAATCCTGTCAATGAACATTCGCAGTATACACTGTAACTTTGACCAGTTCTTGGCATTTATTTCAGTACTAGACTTCCAAGTAGATGTATTAGTTCTTTCGGAGTGTTGGACAAATGATTCCAACCCACCCCCTCTTATTAACAATTATGATACATTTTGGACAAAAAACAACCTGAACCAAAATGATGGTATTGTAGCATATGTTCGAACGGAACTTAAAGCTAATACACATGAACCCGAATTTGAGGAAGGCAACTGCTTAGTCATTACAATTCACCCAGATTTTTCAGTTATATGTTCGTATCGACCCCCATGTTACCGAAACACTGCAAATTACTTGAATTCTCTTGATAGGATTTTATGCCATGTAAGGACAAGTAATGTGATATTTACTGGGGATATTAATATAAACACACTTGACGAAACTGCAGCATCTGATTATCTTAATCTGTTGGCCATGTATAATCTCAGAATAGGCATTACTAGGCCTACTAGAAACTACACATGTTTGGATCATTTCATGGTCAAAAGTAATTATATCTGGAATACAATTGTATTTGAACAACAGCTGACTGATCACTTACCAATATTGCTTTATATAAATAATACTAACACAAAAAAAGCAAATCTGAATTATAAAAAAGTTTATATTAATCACAATGATATTATGATAGCATTGGCTAAAGAATCTTGGGATAGCCTTTTTAATATTAACGATGTAAATTCTGTTGCTGACTTATTTATGAGGAAACTGGTGGCGATCATCAGCGGTAATACCAATATTTATTTCATCCCCAAGCGCTATCGCCCTCTTAAACCCTGGATTTCGTCAGGAGTAGTTAAATGTATATTGAAAAGAGACAAGCTACACATAGCCTTAAAAAAGTCACCTAATGACGAACAATTACAGAAAATATATGTAAAATATCGAAATTCATGCAACAAATTAATTAAAAACCTTAAGAAACAATATCACAAAGACGAATTACTTAAAAATAAAAAAGATCTAAAGAGAACCTGGAATCTTGTAAATGAGATATGTGGTATCGATAAAACTAGAACGATGTCCAACGAACTTCTCAAAATTGATAGCACACCAGTGAATTCGTTAAATATTGTAAATAATTATTTTACATCAGTTGGCATCAGTCTGGCTAATAAGATATTGAACAAAATCCATAATACTGAAGATGAGTTAGCAACCTCAGCTAAAGCAGTGCAGTCTCCAGTTCAGTCCTTTTTGTTCAGTCCTACGGATCCACGTGAGATCAAAGGCATCATACTAGGGTTAAAGTCAAGTACACCTGGTTGGGATAAAATTACATCTGATATTTTAAAAAAGAATTTTTACTACCTCGTTGGTCCAATTACTTATCTATGTAACCTTAGTCTCAGTTCCGGAACATTTCCATGTGTATTTAAGAAAGCAATAGTATGTCCGATCTACAAAGCTGGTAAGAAAAATGCACCAAATAATTACAGACCTATTTCTCTGCTGTCTACGTTATCAAAAATATTAGAAAAGTTAGTAAACAAAAGAGTAAAATCTTATCTAGAAAAAAACAAATTCATTAACTCAAATCAATTTGGCTTTAGGGACGGTATTTCGACAGAAGATGCGGTACTTAAATTAACTACAAACATTGTTAAGTGTATGGATAAAGGCGAAAGATGCCTAGGAGTTTTTTTGGATCTTCAAAAAGCATTTGATACGGTATCTACAAAAATTTTAATTACTAGACTTGAAAATATAGGTATTCGTGGTATGGCACTTAACTGGTTTAAAGATTATCTATCTGGCAGATCTCAAAAAGTTAGAGTTGATGGACATGAAAGTGAAGATTCGGCATGTGCATTTGGAGTTCCTCAAGGAAGTACACTTGGACCAACATTATTCCTCATTTATGTAAATGATTTATTTCATGCCATGCCACCTGACATGGATGTCTATATGTTTGCAGATGATACTGTAGTACTGTTTCAGGGTAACAATTGGATTGATGTACAAAGATCAGCGGAGAATGGTCTGGCAAAAATAACATTATGGTTAGAGAACAGTCTTCTCTCTCTTAACACTGAAAAATCGAATTTTATATGTTTCCACAAATCTCAAGTTTCAAACCCAGTTAACCTGCTCCACATAAAACTTCACACCTATCCATGCAACTTGCAACCCATTCGCACTAATTGTAACTGCCCCACTATATCGCGCGTATCTACAACTAAGTATCTCGGAGTACTTATTGATGAAAAACTTACTTGGAATGCCCATATATTAAAAACAGCTGGGAGGATTAGACAAATAGTCTACATATTCAGACGTTTGCGAGATGTGGCAGATAGGAAGCTGTTAATTTCCACATATCAAGCATTATGTGAATGTTTCCTCAGGTATTGCATTTGTGTATGGGGAAATTCTGGAAAAACACTTCTTATTGTACTTGAGAGAGCACAACGATCTTTACTTAAAGTCTTACTTCACTTACCCTATAGACATCCAACATCTGATGTATACTCAAAAGCAGGTGTATTATCAATAAGAAAATTGTACATTTTTGAGACGCTAAAAAGGTATCATAAAAAAACTGTGCCTACCTTACCGGAATCAATCGGACGCCTAGATCGATGTCCCATAATTAGGGTTAATACAACGTTTGCACAAAGACATACTATAGATGTAGTAGCTCCCACTATATACAACAAAATGATTAAAGAATCCAAAACAAATGCATTAAAAAAATTGAATAATCATAATTTCAAAAAAGAATTGCTTATTTGGCTAGAAAAATTTGATTACTTGGATATCGAAAACATGCTTAAGTAACCGATACATGTGCATATTAATAATAGTCTAAACCTTTGAGAGTTATTTATATATACACACACACACACACACACACACACACACACACACACACACACACGCACATACCCACTACTAATGTATTTGTAGTCACTTCCTACCTGGTTTCTATAACATTAGTTTCTGTAATAATAGTAGTTGTTTAATAGTGAATATGTAGTTACTTCTTTTTTTTTTTTGTTTATCTTTTTTTGTGGCAATTAACTATGAATAACAGCTCTATCAAGATAGCAGTAGCACCTTAGCAGAATTAAAACGAATACATTTTATAATTTGTAGCTAATTTGTTGCTAATTAGTTACCACAATAA
This sequence comes from Sphinx pinastri, assembly GCA_947568825.1. Classification (NCBI taxonomy): domain Eukaryota; kingdom Metazoa; phylum Arthropoda; class Insecta; order Lepidoptera; family Sphingidae; genus Sphinx; species Sphinx pinastri. The sequence goes on along the minus strand of OX387621.1, from coordinate 6,725,964 downwards.
CGATTTTGTTGCTCAAGCCGTTTTAAAAAAAAAAGCTGTTACTGCTATCTTGATATCAAGATAGCAGGAAACTAGCGAAACTTATTTATATGTGATCAAATGTAGTATAGGAATTTGTAGCTAATTTGTTGCTAATAAGTTACCACAATACCGAATTTGTAGCTCAAGCTGTTTCCTAAAAAAAGCTGTTACTGCTATCTTGATATCAAGATAGCAAGAAACTAACGAAACTTATTTATATGTGATCAAATGTAGTATAGGAATTTGTAGCTAATTTGTTGCTAATAAGTTACCACAATACTGAATTTGTAGCTCAAGCTGTTTCCTAAAAAAAGCTGTTACTGCTATCTTGATATCAAGATAGCAAGAAACTAACGAAACTTATTTATATGTGATCAAATGTAGTATAGGAATTTGTAGCTAATTTGTTGCTAATAAGTTACCACAATAACGAATTTGTAGCTCAAGCTGTTTCCTAAAAATAGCTGTTACTGCTATCTTGATATCAAGATAGCAAGAAACTAACGAAACTTATTTATATGTGATCAAATGTAGTATAGGAATTTGTAGCTAATTTGTTGCTAATAAGTTACCACAATACCGAATTTGTAGCTCAAGCTGTTTCCGAAACAAAGCTGTTACTGCTATCTTGATATCAAGATAGCAGGAAACTAACGAAACTTATTTATATGTGATCAAATGTAGTATAGGAATTTGTAGCTAATTTGTTGCTAATAAGTTACCACAATAACGAATTTGTAGCTCAAGCTGTTTCCGAAAAAAGCTGTTACTGCTATCTTGATATCAAGATAGCAGGAAACTAACGAAACTTATTTATGTGTGATCCAATGTAGTATAGGAATTTGTAGCTAATTTGTTGCTAATAAGTTACCACAATACCGAATTTGTAGCTCAAGCTGTTTCCTAAAAAAAGCTGTTACTGCTATCTTGATATCAAGATAGCAAGAAACTAACGAAACTTATTTATATGTGATCAAATGTAGTATAGGAATTTGTAGCTAATTTGTTGCTAATAAGTTACCACAATAACGAATTTGTAGCTCAAGCTGTTTCCGAAACAAAGCTGTTACTGCTATCTTGATATCAAGATAGCAGGAAACTAACGAAACTTATTTATATGTGATCAAATGTAGTATAGGAATTTGTAGCTAATTTGTTGCTAATAAGTTACCACAATACCGAATTTGTAGCTCAAGCTGTTTCCGAAACAAAGCTGTTACTGCTATCTTGATATCAAGATAGCAGGAAACTAACGAAACTTATTTATATGTGATCAAATGTAGTATAGGAATTTGTAGCTAATTTGTTGCTAATAAGTTACCACAATAACGAATTTGTAGCTCAAGCTGTTTCCGAAAAAAGCTGTTACTGCTATCTTGATATCAAGATAGCAGGAAACTAACGAAACTTATTTATGTGTGATCCAATGTAGTATAGGAATTTGTAGCTAATTTGTTGCTAATAAGTTACCACAATACCGATTTTGTAGCTCAAGCTGTTTCCTAAAAAAAGCTGTTACTGCTATCTTGATATCAAGATAGCAAGAAACTAACGAAACTTATTTATATGTGATCAAATGTAGTATAGGAATTTCTAGCTAATTTGTTCCTAATAAGTTACCACAATAACGAATTTGTAGCTCAAGCTGTTTCCGAAACAAAGCTGTTACTGCTATCTTGATATCAAGATAGCAGGAAACTAACGAAACTTATTTATATGTGATCAAATGTAGTATAGGAATTTGTAGCTAATTCGTTGCTAATAAGTTACCACAATACCGAATTTGTAGCTCAAGCTGTTGTCGAAACAAAGCTGTTACTGCTATCTTGATATCAAGATAGCAGGAAACTAACGAAACTTATTTATATGTGATCAAATGTAGTATAGGAATTTGTAGCTAATTTGTTGCTAATAAGTTACCACAATAACGAATTTGTAGCTCAAGCTGTTTCCGAAAAAAGCTGTTACTGCTATCTTGATATCAAGATAGCAGGAAACTAACGAAACTTATTTATGTGTGATCCAATGTAGTATAGGAATTTGTAGCTAATTTGTTGCTAATAAGTTACCACAATACCGAATTTGTAGCTCAAGCTGTTTCCTAAAAAAAGCTGTTACTGCTATCTTGATATCAAGATAGCAAGAAACTAACGAAACTTATTTATATGTGATCAAATGTAGTATAGGAATTTGTAGCTAATTTGTTGCTAATAAGTTACCACAATAACGAATTTGTAGCTCAAGCTGTTTCCGAAACAAAGCTGTTACTGCTATCTTGATATCAAGATAGCAGGAAACTAACGAAACTTATTTATATGTGATCAAATGTAGTATAGGAATTTGTAGCTAATTTGTTGCTAATAAGTTACCACAATACCGAATTTGTAGCTCAAGCTGTTTCCTAAAAAAAGCTGTTACTGCTATCTTGATATCAAGATAGCAAGAAACTAACGAAACTTATTTATATGTAATCCAATGTAGTATAGGAATTTGTAGCTAATTTGTTGCTAATAAGTATCTGGAGATTCTACCGCGTTAGTACCTACGGACCTTACGGCAATTATAGCGATGCTACAGGAACAGGCTCGTCGTCAGGAGGAGCAGTTGGCTCGACACTTAGAAGAGCAGGCTCGTCTGTTAAAAGAGCAGGCTGCTCGGCAAGAAGAGCAGGCTGCTCGTCGCCAAGAAGAACAGACGGTTCTGATGAAAGACCTGAGGGCTGCGATCGGCCAGGAACTCAAAGCAGTAAAGGATCATGTCGATCGACATGAAAAGCGTATCTCAGAGGCTGAAGCTCAGATTGCCGATGTCAAGAAACTGATATAGGAATTTTGAAGGTATGTGAAATCTGCCAACCCACACTAGGCCAGCGCGGTGGACTTAGGCCTAAACCCTCTCGGTTGTAGACGAGGCCCGTGCTCAGCTGTGGGCAAGATATAATACAGGGCTGGTATAGTATGGTTATTGTAAATGAGTATCGTTAGTTTCCTGCTACCTTGGTCCTTGATATCAAGATAGCAGTAACAGCTTTTTTTTGGAAACGGCTTAAGCTACAAATTCGGTATTGTGGTAACTTATTAGCAACAAATTAGCTACAAATTCCTATACTACATTTGATCACATATAAATAAATTTCGTTAGTTTCCTGCTATCTTGATATCAAGATAGCAGTAACAGCTTTGTTTCGGAAACCGCTTGAGCTACAAATTAATTATTGTGGTAACTTATTAGCAACAAATTAGCTACAAATTCCTATACTACATTGGATCACACATAAATAAGTTTCGTTAGTTTCCTGCTATCTTGATATCAAGATAGCAGTAACAGCTTTTTTCGGAAACAGCTTGAGCTACAAATTCGAAATTGTGGTAACTTATTAGCAACAAATTAGCTACAAATTCCTATACTACATTTGATCACATTTAAATAAGTTTCGTTAGTTTCTTGCTATCTTGATATGAAGATAGCAGTAACAGCTTTTTTTAGGAAACAGCTTGAGTTACAAATTCGGTATTGTGGTAACTTATTAGCAACAAATTAGCTACAAATTCCTATACTACATTTGATCACATATAAATAAGTTTCGTTAGTTTCTTGCTATCTTGATATCAAGATAGCAGTAACAGCTTTTTTTAGGAAACAGCTTGAGCTACAAATTCGGTATTGTGGTAACTTATTAGCAACAAATTAGCTACAAATTCCTATACTACATTGGATTACATATAAATAAGTTTCGTTAGTTTCTTGCTATCTTGATATCAAGATAGCAGTAACAGCTTTTTTTAGGAAACAGCTTGAGCTACAAATTCGGTATTGTGGTAACTTATTAGCAACAAATTAGCTACAAATTCCTATACTACATTTGATCACATATAAATAAGTTTCGTTAGTTTCTTGCTATCTTGATAGCAGTAACAGCTTTTTTTAGGAAACAGCTTGAGCTACAAATTCGGTATTGTGGTAACTTATTAGCAACAAATTAGCTACAAATTCCTATACTACATTTGATCACATTTAAATAAGTTTTGTTAGTTTCTTGCTATCTTGATATGAAGATAGCAGTAACAGTTTTTTTTAGGAAACAGCTTGAGCTACAAATTCGAAATTGTGGTACCTTATTAGCAACAAATTAGCTACAAATTCCTATACTACATTTGATCACATATAAATAAGTTTCGTTAGTTTCTTGCTATCTTGATAGCAGTAACAGCTTTTTTTAGGAAACAGCTTGAGCTACAAATTCGTTATTGTGGTAATTTATTAGCAACAAATTAGCTACAAATTCCTATACTACATTTGATCACATATAAATAAGTTTCGTTAGTTTCTTGCTATCTTGATATCAAGATAGCAGTAACAGCTTTTTTCGGAAACAGCTTGAGCTACAAATTCGTTATTGTGGTAACTTATTAGCAACAAATTAGCTACAAATTCCTATACTACATTTGATCACATTTAAATAAGTTTCGTTAGTTTCTTGCTATCTTGATATGAAGATAGCAGTAACAGCTTTTTTTAGGAAACAGCTTGAGTTACAAATTCGGTATTGTGGTAACTTATTAGCAACAAATTAGTTACAAATTCCTATACTACATTTGATCACATATAAATAAGTTTCGTTAGTTTCCTGCTATCTTGATATCAAGATAGCAGTAACAGCTTTGTTTCGGAAACCGCTTGAGCTACAAATTAATTATTGTGGTAACTTATTAGCAACAAATTAGCTACAAATTCCTATACTACATTGGATCACACATAAATAAGTTTCGTTAGTTTCCTGCTATCTTGATATCAAGATAGCAGTAACAGCTTTTTTCGGAAACAGCTTGAGCTACAAATTCGAAATTGTGGTAACTTATTAGCAACAAATTAGCTACAATTTCCTATACTACATTTGATCACATATAAATAAGTTTCGTTAGTTTCTTGCTATCTTGATAGCAGTAACAGCTTTTTTTAGGAAACAGCTTGAGCTACAAATTCGGTATTGTGGTAACTTATTAGCAACAAATTAGCTACAAATTCCTATACTACATTTGATCACATTTAAATAAGTTTTGTTAGTTTCTTGCTATCTTGATATGAAGATAGCAGTAACAGTTTTTTTTAGGAAACAGCTTGAGTTACAAATTCGGTATTGTGGTAACTTATTAGCAACAAATTAGCTACAAATTCCTATACTACATTTGATCACATATAAATAAGTTTCGTTAGTTTCTTGCTATCTTGATAGCAGTAACAGCTTTTTTTAGGAAACAGCTTGAGCTACAAATTCGGTATTGTGGTAATTTATTAGCAACAAATTAGCTACAAATTCCTATACTACATTTGATCACATATAAATAAGTTTCGTTAGTTTCTTGCTATCTTGATATCAAGATAGCAGTAACAGCTTTTTTTCGGAAACAGCTTGAGCTACAAATTCGGTATTGTGGTAACTTATTAGCAACAAATTAGCTACAAATTCCTATACTGCATTTGATCACATATAAATAAGTTTCGCTAGTTTCCTGCTATCTTGATATCAAGATAGCAGTAACAGCTTTTTTTTTAAAACGGCTTGAGCAACAAAATCGTTATTGTGGTAACTAATTAGCAACAAATTAGCTACAAATTATAAAATGTATTCGTTTTAATTCTGCTAAGGTGCTACTGCTATCTTGATAGAGCTATGAATAACGTTTGTGAGAAGACTCTGACTCCCGAGATACAGTTAATACTAGTTCGGGGGTCATGGGATTCAAAATAAAAAGCACATTTATGTAATTGTGGCAATAAAGATTTATTATTTATTTATTATTATTTATTATACTACGCATACACGCATGCTCACACCTTTTATCCCCGAAGGGGTAGGCAGAGGCGCAACTAGTGCACCCACATTTCGCCAAGCGTATTCCGTCCCATGATGTGATAGGGGGCGAGCCTATCGCCATATCGGGCACAAATTCCAGACTCCGGGCTAATACTGAATAGAAAATCCAATATCACTTTGCCCGACCCGGGGATCGAACCCGAGACCTCAGCCTTGCAGTCGTACCGTAATACAACTACGCCACCGAGGCAGTCATTTATTATACTAAACAAAGTGATATTGGGTTTTGCTACTCAGTGTCAACCCGGAGTCTGGAATGTGTGCCCGATATGGCGATAGGCTCGCCCGGTTCGGCGAAAAGTGGGTGCACTGATTGCGTCTCTGCCTACCCCCTCGGGGATAATAGGCGTGAGTGTGTGTGTGTGTGTGTGTGTGTTTGTGTGCGCGCGCGCGTGTGTGTGAGTGTGTGTATACTTAACAATCTGGTTAACTTTACCTTTTTCCGCTTCCTTTTTCTTGGCTTCCTCAACCCGTGCGAGTTCAGCCTGTTTGGAGGCCAGAGCCATCTTCTCCTCCTTTTCGGGGTCATATTTAACTTCAGCTGTAGGATTGACGATCAGAAAAAGCCGTTCTATCGTCGCTTCAACGGATGCCCCGTATAAATTCTTCCATGGTATTTTGAGAACAAGTTTTCCTGGTAATAAAGTATTGATTACTTGACTTGGGGCGTTACTGATAAGTCATACTAAATTAATGGTTCTTAAAGAACTATTAAATAAGTGCTAACTTTTAATGTCATTTCATACTCGGTATTATTGAAAATATTAGATCAGAAGTAATAAAAATTATGGACTGGGGTATTATTGAAAATATCAGATCAGAAGTAATAAAAATTATGGACTGGTAAGTCCAGACACTTGAAGTAAAATTACGTATCCAAAATCGTGAAACTAAAAGTGAAAATGAATGAACAAAACATCTAGGCCGAAAACAATTAGCAATGCCGACATAAAGATACTAATTGAATTACACAGACATGACTAACAGGCGCACTCCATACAGTTCATTAAATCAATGTAATTCCGTATGAGATTACACATGAGTTATTTGAGCTAATAATAGCTGTTCTGTTAGGAGTTGCTGTTCTGATTCTATTGTTGTTTATCAGACATGTTAGTCAACGTGGATTCAAAATAAAACAAAACTACAAAGATTGGTAATAAACGAAAGACGCCACTTCAAAATTCAGTCAGAAGTCCAATAAATAATCTAGAACCTGGACTAGGATTTTCGTCGAGAATATGTGGCTACGTCTTGTTCTGGTTTCCAACACTACAATTCGAAAAAAGATTAGATCATATAAATTTGTATGAAATAGGTCAACCATATTATGAAGAAGCTTTATTAATTTAATCCATAATTAGCAAATTATCGCAATTGAGGTTTCCGTGTTGTAGTAAAGTTTGGAATATTGGTTCAACGAACTGTCGCATGCGGAGTACAATCATACGGTCGATAGAAGACACGGTGGCGCCCAAAGTATTAAAATACCCTACATTCAGAATTCTGCCAACTAGCACAATAGAAATAAAAGGTTTCAGAACTCTTGCACAAACAAATTTTATGAATGTGCGAATTTTAAAAATGATTCTTATAGTAAAGTTATATGGACATTTTAACCGAGCATTAAATACTGTATGGTGATCATTGGACCAATTTCAAATTCAAATTCAAATTCAAATCATTTATTCAGTAATTAGGACCCTAAGGGCACTTTTACACGTCATTTTTTACAATATTTTTATCATCTAAAAGATTCTACCAGTGCTTCGGAAAAGCCCACTGACCTGAGAAGAAGCACCAAGAAACTCAGCGTAGGTCTTTTATTGTTATATTTTTTTTATATATATATTTATTTTACAAATTGCAAGTAACAATATAAATTCAATTATTACTTATGTCAAAAAAAAAACAAAACAATATATAACATATAAACAATCAAATTATAAAACATGAGTGAATCCGAGCAACTTAATCCCAAGCATTTGTATCCTCCAGATAATCGCAAATACGATAGTAAGTGTTCAGGGCGTCTCCTCTTTCGAGGGTAGCCACGCTGGGTGTGGAATAAAAAACGCCTTGCTGGTCAGTGGACTGTAGTTTATTTTCTCTTCGTAACATATAGGTACACCTTATAATATACATAAGAAACAGGAGTTGGTTGGCGACTGCCAGAATTCCGGTGCTCTTGATGTTACAATTTTGACGGTAACACGTGGCAGTATGAAGTCGAGCGAAATCTTGAGAGCTTTTTCTGAGCGTAATTATCGGGCTAATAGGCCCTTCTTATATCATAATTATAGGAGTCGGACCTCCCACAGAGCGCGGGCGCCTTACATTTTGGCTAGCCCAATCAGCGCTTAGTACATTTTATTATTATTAGCACCCCTGCCGCGCTTTCACATCGAAAGCTCACAAAGGGTGGCGGGTGTGCTACGAACGAAATTGCTTATTTTCGATATTTACACACATTACTTAATACTTAATAATCATTAAATATAATTCAAAAAACATCAAACTATGGCTAGTGGGGGCTAGGTAGGAAATATAAAATAATATTTACAAAGGTGCAGCCGGGACAAGCCTCGCCGGCTCATTGTCCGTAACAGCCTCCCCCCGGCGTCGATCCTCGTCGCCCTTATTTATCGGCAGGACGATGAGCCTTCGTACCGGCCTTCTGAATACTCGCCCTCGAGTTCGAACGTCTGCGCTACGTACTACGTTATCCGGGCCTGTATAGGTTTTCTCTATTTGGCCCCGTGGCCATACGTTTCGAGGTAGAAGGCCGTCTGCTATTACGACGATGTCACCTATTTCTACGTTCCTAGCCCTTTTCCTATTATCTCCGCGCGGTGTTAGCGTTGGTAAGTATTCACTCACCCATCTCGCCCAGAACACATTTGCGAGCGCCTGTGCGGCTCTCCACGCACGTTTATCCGATACACTGCAATCCCCGACGAACGGTAAGCCTACTGCGGAGCCTAACAAGAAGTGGTTAGGTGTCAATGCCTCCGCATCGTCGGGATTTACTGATACGTGCGTGAGCGGGCGCGAGTTAACGGTGTGTTCGACTTCGGCGAGTGTCGTTGCTAACACTTCCTCTCTAGGCGCTTGTTCATTTAATGTAACTGATAGTGCGGACTTAACGCTTCTAATCATGCGCTCCCAGGCTCCCCCCTGGTTTGGCGCGCCAGGGTCTATGAAGCGCCACTCGACGCGGTTCGAGACCGCGACGTCCCGTAGAGCCGGGAGCCACTCTTTAAATGCGTTTATCAATTCCGTTTCCGCACCGTGAAAATTTGTTCCGTTGTCGGATAAGAATACTTGAGGCCATCCGCGTCGCGCGGCCATTCGCCTAATTGCCATGATGGCTGAATCGGTGCTAAGACTGGGTACTGTTTCTACGTGTATTGCCCGTGTCACTAAGCAGGTAAACAGCATTCCCCATCGTTTTTCGCGGCGCCTGCCAATCGTCACCCACATCGGGCCGAAGCAGTCGACGCCACACTTTGCAAATGGCCTAACGTAGGCGCTTAAACGAGTGTTCGGTAAATCTCCCTTTGTTGGGATAACGGGTGCTGCTCGACGCACTTGGCACGTTACACACCTACGTACGACCCTTTTAACTGCTGGACGTACTCCTATCACCCAATACTTCTGTCGTATATTATTTACGATCTGTTCCTGTCCTATGTGAACTTTACCGTGTTCCGCGCGGATGATGAGTCGGGAAAGCGGGTGCGCGCCGTCTAATATCGGCGGTTCTTTCATCGCCTCGGGGACTCTAGCGGCATTTATACGGCCGTGGAGGCGGATTACTCCGTCCTCGCCGAGCTTGGGGTCTAACTTAAACAATCGGCTCGCGCGCCCTACAGCCTTACCATCGGTCACTCGAGTTACGTCTTCAGGGAAACTATCGAGCTGAGCTTGCCGGATCAGTCGGCGCTCAGCCTCCTTTACGTACTCTAAGTGCGTGCGCAGGGCGCGCCGTCGCAGTTTATCGACTGCTTCCAGTACACGCGCGAATGTTCGTGTTAGCCGCTCATATGACGAAAACCGCTCGATATCTATGAGGCGCGCTTCCTCCGTTACGCGAGTCGTCAATACCTCCTCGCACGTGTCTGCTTCGTTGGACGGCTCTGTCGGCCAGTGCCTTTCCTCACGATAGAGGAATGACGGCCCAACGAACCAGCGATCACTATCGGTCAATTTTGTATTACCTAACCGCGTGGCGTCGTCCGCGACGTTGTGCGCGGTCGGAACCCACCGCCACTGATCGACTCGCGTAGTCTCTGCTATCTCGCCTAGCCTGTGTGCTACGTACGGAGTGTATCGCGCGGAATCTTTTCTAATCCATTGTAACACTGTTCTTGAGTCGCTCCAAAACACGACCTCCGGCTTAACGCGATGTTCCTTTATGATGTCGGCGGCTAAACGCGTTCCTATTAGACACGCCTGCAATTCCAGACGTGGAATTGTTTGCAATTTCATCGGTGTGACTTTCGCTTTGCCGGCGACTAATATCACCGTGACGGAACCGTCCCGTCTCTCTACACGCCAATATGCGGCCGTGGCGTAAGCTTGTTCACTCGCGTCACAGAATACGTGCAACTGTGTCCTAACCGCGTCCCCATCTAGCCCGTAACAGCGTGGTAAGCGGAGGTTGCCGATGCATTCGAGGTCCGTTTTCCACTCGTGGAAAACAGACGCCTCCTCGCTGGGTAAATCTTCATCCCACCCCAGCTTTAGCTTCCACAGACCTTGTAACATTATTTTCGCGGTAATCGTGTACGGACTAATCAGGCCTAACGGGTCGAACACTGACATGACGGCACTGAGCGCTTCGCGTTTCGTGGGGGTTCGCAGGTCCCGTTTGACCTCTTCCGGCACTCGGTGCATGGCGATATTAAATGACAACTGGTCCGCTTCCGGGATCCACAGTAATCCCAGCGTTTTTCCGCACGCGCCCGCGTTCGCGCCCAATTCCTTGGGTGCGATCGCCCGATTTTCATCGGGTATCCCATCTAATAGCCGTGGGCGATTGCAGCTCCACCCCGCTAGTTCGAATCCTGCCTTACTGTGGACCTCGGTTACGTCCGATATCGTGCGCGCGGCCGTTTCCTCCGAATCGAAACTGTCCACCCAATCGTCCATGTAATGGTTGTTCGTGATTGCGTCGAATGCGAGCGGATGAGAGACCTTGTGGTCCGACGCGTTTCTATTACGCACGCTGTGGGCGATAAAAGGTGAACTGCGCGCTCCGAATATCATGGAATTCATGACGTACTTTTGCGGCGGACGAGTTCGTTCGTCTCCGCGCCACAAAAATCGTTGGGCGACGCGATCTTCTTGTCGGATGTTAATACGGAGAAACATCTCTCTAATATCCGCGGTCACGGCCACCGGCTTTTCCCTGAACCTAAACAATACGCCGTGTAACGCCTGTAGGAGATCGGGCCCATCTAAAAGTACGTCGTTGAGACATACGCCGTTCGTGCGCGCTGCCGCGTCAAACACCATTCGCACTTTCCCGGGTTTATTCGGGTTTGTAACTGCGAAGTGCGGCAAGTACCATTCCCGCGCGTCCTGCGTGTGACCGTCGTCACAGCGAGTGGCGTATCCCTTTTCTAATAACGTATCTACTTGCAACGTATATGCTTGCCTAAACTGCGGTGATCTATCCATTTTCCTTTCTATCCCGCGCAAACGTTGCATGGCCATGTTGTAGCTAGGCGGTAACGTGACGTCGTCGGAGCCCCATGGCAGGCCCACCTCGAAACGACCGTCAACGCGCCTCATCGTGTTCCGTACGATCTCCTTGGCGCGTTCCTCCCTAGCTACGGGTTTCCTAATTTTACTCACGCCTAAGGCGTCGATATCAAAATGCGACTTCACGAGTTCATGGAGTTCATCGTTATCACTGAGGCGACGCGCCTCCTGCCATGTGTGCACGTGAAGTACGGACGCATTATCTGCGCTAATGACGCTCCTCGGTGTCGCACTGGTCCCGTGAAGGATCCAGCCGAGTTGCGTTAATGAGGCCGCCGGTTGGCCCCTATCGCCGGTTAACAATTTTCGTGTTACGATCAGGTGCCAGTTATCCGCTCCGATTAGGACGCGAGGCTTCGCGTTCTCATAACATACGTCCGTCGGAGATATCTTGCTTAAATGTTTCGCGTTTAAGAGGTCGGACTTTACTGACTGGCAACCTAACGAAAGGTTCTTAACCGTGCGTGCCCTAACGGTGTGATATTCGCGCCTACCGTTGCCTTTAATAGACATGTCGACGACCTGACTCCCGGGTTCTTGTTGACTCGATGTGACTCCGTGGATATTCAATGCTCGCGTCGGGCCCTGTGCCCCGATTTCCCCGGCTATCGCTTCATCGAGCAACGTGATCGTAGAACCCTCGTCGAATAGGGCGTACGTTCTCACCGTTTTCTTAGGACCCCTAATGGTGACCGGACATATCTTAAGTAATACGCGCTTATCGGTATGTGGTGACGTCAGCGTCGCGGCCACGCGCTCCTCTTGAGCCGGTTCTGTATCGCTCTTTGCCTTGTCGGTGTGTAGAAGTGCGTGGTGCGGTCGTTTGCATTCGCCTACGCCGCATCTTTTCTCCCGGCAGTGGAAACGTCGGTGTTTGCTGTCTAGGCACGTGAAGCATACACGGCTCTCCTTAGCCCATTCCCACCGCTGGGTTACCGACATGCCCTTAAGTTTGGCGCACTGTGACGTCCTATGTGTGGCCCCGCAACAAAAACACGCGTTCTCTTTTGCCGGCGCATCTGTCGTTGTATAGACATTCGCCCCGCGATTTCGCTCGAAAGTCCGACGCGGTCGGTTCTCGGGCTTAGTGCCCGTCGCGGTTCGAGTGCTCGTTGCCGGTTGTGTCGTTGGCGAGTACGCGTACTTTACGGCGCGGTCCGCTTCGCGCATCAGGAAGTGCGTCAATCCCACGATCTCCGGTTCCCTATTCCCTAGGAATTCCTCCGCATGATCGCACCATTTTGATCTAACGTGCGGACTAAGTTTTTCGGTAACTTGTCGCGCTAGCATGGGGTTCATCAGGTAGCCCCGATCGTCCAGACTCGTAATCACTGTGACGATATTTTGCAGCTTAACGGCAAAGCTGTTAAGTTCCGCCGCGGAGGTCCCTACGCGCGGTAATTTTCGTATATCCTCAAGAGCTTGGTCTATGATCACCTCCGGCCGCCCGTAACACTGTTCGAGTGTTTGCATCACTTTGGACGGCTCGGCGGCGGTGTACAATAGTGCGGACACCGTTTGTCGCGCTTCCCCTTTCAAGCACGTTCTGAGGCGTGCCATGTTCTCGGCCGGCGAGAACCCGTGCAGACTCGTAGACTCCCTCATGGCCGCTTTGAATGGCAACCATTCCCCTGCGGCTCCGCTAAAATGAGGTAAGTCTTGAGTCTGCCTCGGCGGCGCTCGTCGCCTCATCATTCGCTCTAAAGTATCCGCTAAACGTTCGATGCCGCGTTCCTTTGACCTATGAGGCGTAGGGTCCCTAATTTCCCGCGCGGTATGCTCCGGCGATGGTACGCGACGCGATACATTCAAATTCGGGGCGGTTCGTCGCGGCGAGTGTTCCCTATTCATCCTATGCTCGCCCTCCCCCCGTATTCGAGAATGTTGCAACCAATCGCTCACTCGATGGTTCGCGTCCATAATATCGTCGCCGCCTACGCTTTCCCTATCCGTTTCCTCGCGGATCGTAGCGACGTTCGCTGCTAACTTTTTCCTAATGAGCGTAGCCTGTAATTGTAATTCTTGCCGACGGACTTCGGCAAGTTCCTCTTCCGCGTCTAACTCGGCCCGCCTTATCCTAGCTATCGCGCTCGCGGTTGATTGATGTGAGTGTACCGACGGCGGTCGCGACCTACGTCCCGGTATAACCGTAGCAGGCTCGCCCGGCGGCGCGAGTTCCGATGAAACCGGTTCGCGGAATATGGTACGCGGTACTCCCGGCGCGAGTACGGACGCGGATGCTTGCCCGGATGGCGAAGCAGGGTAATCTTCGTAGACCCGCAACGACTTGTCCTCGACTGCCTGACTACGTTTCGTTGGCATTTCGACACGACTACCTAGCCCCTAAGAAAAAGTTAAACAATATCAAAAATTTAAAAAAAAATTCAAAAATTCAAAAAAATTATTAACTACACAAAATCCTAATCCTAATATCCCTAACACCCTAATATCCCTAACACCCTAACGTCCCTAACAGCCCTAACAGCCCTATCAGTCCGTCAGGAGGGCCCGGTATCCACCGGGATACGCTCCTTCAGGGATGGAAGGTAGGGATGGGTAAGGTGGGTACTACCCGGCAGAGGGGTATCAGTGAGTACGGGGCGCTCGGTAGTCGGCTGGAATGTCCGACCCCTTTGGCAGCGCCTGCAGTCTGGCCCCCGTATCACTGACACTCTTACCGGCGTAGTCGTGCAGGGATGCGGCCAACGCACGGGAGGGCGTTATGGTACGGCCGTGTGATGTCGCACAAAACACCACTTCTGCTGTGAAAACAGCGTTTGTTGAGTTCTCAACCTTTGACACCGTTAGGTGGCTGAGGACTCCTAACCGTACGTTTTTCTTTATTCACAATCACACGTCGTACCTTGTTTGCTCGTCCCGGCGTACCCGATGGCTTGCACGTCGCACAATTCGTGTTCTTCACTAAACCCGTTGATTGCACGCCGCACCGTTGGGTGATTTTCGTACCGGAACAAAGGAGGGGCGACCACGCACACAGATAGCGGCTGTGTGGCGGTCTATTTTCACGTTGTGCGCGCAGATTGCACAACGATCTTCACGACTATTCTTAATTTTTCACGTTGTGCGCGCAAATGGCACAACGATCTTCACGATAATTCTTGGCTTTTCACGTTGTGCGCGCAGATTGCACAACGATCTTCACGACTATTCTTAATTTTTCACGTTGTGCGCGCAAATGGCACAACGATCTTCACGATGACGCTTGGTTTTTTCACGTTGTGCGCGCAGATGGCACAACGATCTTCACGGTGACGCTTGATGACGCTTCTTCTGGATTTTCTTCTGGCAGTCTTATCCGGCTCACGAAGGACCAGCAATTGTTCAGGGCGTCTCCTCTTTCGAGGGTAGCCACGCTGGGTGTGGAATAAAAAACGCCTTGCTGGTCAGTGGACTGTAGTTTATTTTCTCTTCGTAACATATAGGTACACCTTATAATATACATAAGAAACAGGAGTTGGTTGGCGACTGCCAGAATTCCGGTGCTCTTGATGTTACAATTTTGACGGTAACACGTGGCAGTATGAAGTCGAGCGAAATCTTGAGAGCTTTTTCTGAGCGTAATTATCGGGCTAATAGGCCCTTCTTATATCATAATTATAGGAGTCGGACCTCCCACAGAGCGCGGGCGCCTTACATTTTGGCTAGCCCAATCAGCGCTTAGTACATTTTATTATTATTAGCACCCCTGCCGCGCTTTCACATCGAAAGCTCACAAAGGGTGGCGGGTGTGCTACGAACGAAATTGCTTATTTTCGATATTTACACACATTACTTAATACTTAATAATCATTAAATATAATTCAAAAAACATCAAACTATGGCTAGTGGGGGCTAGGTAGGAAATATAAAATAATATTTACAAAGGTGCAGCCGGGACAAGCCTCGCCGGCTCATTGTCCGTAACAGTAAGCTTTTTTACAGAGGCGGTCTTATATAGTGATTTTAATTTTTTTTATTGGTAGTTTTACAATAAAAAAAATTCAATCAGTAATTAGACCAAAAGTGGATAGATGGATCGATAGCTGAAATTCGAGGATCAATCTTATTTGAACCCTTAGAACCCGCGCTGAGAAAACTAATTATAGCAAAACAACAAACATGAAAAATGCCTTTGCTGGATATTACTAGATTTAACAATAAATAAAAGAGTTAGATCAAATACCACCAACGCAACGTAGACAAACCATGAAGAAAATCCTGAATCTGGCCACCTGGAATGTAAGAGGTCTTCTAAAAGCCGGGAAAATAGAAATCATAGAGAGTGAGATGGAGAGATATGGAATTGACATTCTGGGAATCAGTGAGTCGCATCTAACGGAAAGTGGTCATTTCTCATCCCCGACTGGAAACCTCCAAATCAATGCGGGTACACCGGACAACGTTTTCAGTGGAGTTGGCTTTCTAATATCTAAGTCAGTGGCAGGAAAAGTGATGGGATATGACACGATAAGCGACAGAATAGTAAAACTCAGGATTTCAGCACATCCATGCCCAATCAACATCATTCAGGTGTATGCGCCAACGCTAGACTCATCCGTTGAAGATATCACAGCTTTCTATGATTCCCTTAGAGACGTTTATCAGAAGATACCGAGCAAAGAGGTCACGGTAGTGTTTGGAGACTTCAATGCAAAGGTTGGAGATACTACTCTGGATGATGATCTCAGGAGCGTCGTAGGAAGATTTGGTCTGGGATTGAGGAACGAGCGCGGACAAATGTTGTTAGACTTCTGTGCGGAACAAGGGACCACCATAATGAACACCTGGTTCCAACAGCACCCGCGGAGGCTGTGGACTTGGCGCTCTCCAAACGGGAAGCATAAGAACCAGATAGACTTCGTTCTTATAGGGAAACGATGGCGGTCCTCTATCTTAAATACAAAGACGAGGCCAGGGGCAGACTGTGGAAGTGACCACCAATTGCTGGCAGCCACACTTAAAGTTCGTCTTAAAGCCCCTAGAAATAAGACCATTAAGACTACGGTATCTTTGTCTGGGCCTCAATTAACAATATTTAGAGAGGAAGTAAAGCGGCCACTCGAAAATATCGAAGTTGACCACTTCGAGTCAGCCAATGCAACTTGGGAAAAACTCAAAACAACTCTATCTTCAACAGTTCGACAAATACGAAACGGCCAAAGAGAAGAACTTCCGAGAGCCGAGTGGATGAGTGAGGAAGCCTGGTCGGCTGTTTTGGAGAGAAGAGCCCTTAAGGAGAGTGGGGTAACTGCAGACGAGGAGCGCCAACGTTACTCAATGTTGCATAATAAGGTGCAGAACCTTTGTAGGAGAGACAGAAGTACCTACTTAGACGCAGTATGCAGGGAGATTCAGGAAAACGCCGAAAAAGCTCACACTCGAGATATGTTCCAGAAAGTAAAAGTTCTAGCTAGGGAATGTAAACCAAGAAGTTGGACAGTGGAAGATGAAGAAGGGATTCCTATTGTAGATAAGACACTAGTACTAGAGCGATGGAGATTGTACTGCGAAAGCCTGTATAACAGTGACACTTCCGAAGAAGAAAACGAGCGCATGGACTACAAGAGCAGAGAACCGGATATCCTCCTTCGTGAAGTGGAGCATGCGATCAAAAAACTGAAACAAAAGGCATCTGGCAACGACGGGATAACAGCGCAGGTATTAAAACAAATAGGAACCTACGGTACCAAACTGATCCATACCATATGCCTCAAGGTCTGGCGCACTGGCCAATGGCCAGAAAATTGGACAGAGTCTAGTGTGGTACCACTGCACAAAAAGGGGTCGACTCGTAAATGCGAGAACTACAGAACCATCTCGATGATATCACATGCGAGCAAAATCCTCCTGTATATTATTAAGGACAGACTAACCTACTTCAGCGACAGACTCATAGCCAGAGAACAAGCCGGTTTCGTTAGAAATCGGGGTACACGCGAGCAGATATTCAACATGAGACAGTTAATTGAAAAAAGCCGAGAATACAACACACCCTTAGCATTATGCTTCATTGATTACGCGAAAGCTTTCGACTGCATTAACTGGTCTCAAATGCTACGTGTTATGGACGAGATGGGTATACCCGAGCACCTAACATTTCTGGTTCAGAGCTTATACTTTGATGGGCAGTCAAAAGTAAGGTTAGAGAACACCGTCTCTGAGCCTTTTAAACCAAGACGAGGAGTCCGCCAGGGTTGTGTACTCTCCCCAGTACTTTTTAATCTTGTTGGGGAACATATTATGCGTAGAGTACTTGAGAACTGGAAAGGCGGAGTAAAGATAGGAGGTAATCGCATAAGTAACCTACGCTTCGCCGACGATACTACTCTAGTGGGGTCGAACGAGGAGGAGTTAGCGGAGATGTTGAAAGCCTTGGAGAAAATCAGCTTAGAGTACGGCCTGAAGATTAACAGAGGCAAGACTAAATTGATGTTCGTAGATAGGTACAACACCAATCCTCGCACGTTTGAACTCCGAGATTTGGATACAGTCGAGGATTTCAATTACTTGGGCTCTTTGATACGCTCCAACGGCGACTGCGAGAAAGAAGTGGTGCGACGAGGTCAGATGGCAAAAGCGGCGGTCAAGAGGTTGGAGAAGATATGGAACAACCGCGGGATTAGTTTGAAGACCAAAGTTAACTTGATGCGGACTCTAATCTTTTCCATCTTTTTATATGCCTCTGAAACGTGGACACTGAAGGCAAGAACAAGGGAAAGGATTGACGCGTTCGAAATGTGGTGCTGGCGGAAAATGCTGGGTATCAAGTGGACAGCTCGCCGCTCAAACGAATCAATCCTGAACCAGCTAAAGATTAAGACACGTCTCTCCACCATTACTACTCAACGCGTACTTCGTTTCTTTGGCCATGTGGCTAGGCAGGAGGACAGCCTGGAAAAACTTATAATGGTTGGCCACGTGGAGGGGAAGAGAGGTAGAGGAAGAGCGCCGTCCCGGTGGATAGACACAGTAAAGGCGTCTACAGGATCCAGTGCCCAGGCTTGCCTACGAATGGCACAGAATAGGAATGCCTGGAGGGAGGTGGTGCGAAGTGTACAGGAGAGCCACACGCATGGTGGTCACGACCCTCAGGAATGAGGAAACGACTAGGAAGAAGAAAAGAGTTAGTAAGGATCTGGTTTTTTTTTGTTTATTTGGTTGGATTTTAAATTGTAGTGTTATACCTAATATAACATATTTTTAAAATTATACGTATGCACACAAGAATCATGTTGCATTCCTTATGGATTCAATTTATCAGTACTTTATTGAGTATGGCAAAATGATGTAAACTGATAACAAAATTCACTTTGTGTGATAAGCATACGAAAATAATTTCATACTTATCAGTTTATCAAATAAAGTACGAATATCAATGCAAATAAATAATATTATGTCTGTTTATTATTATTGATTACAATTCCTGGAAACAATGCAATTTTTAATACTTACCTACAATTTTTAACTAGATTTTAAAGTAAAATGTCATTTATTTACGAAACCCATTCAACGAAAAAACTAGTCTATGATTAATGAACTAATTACAATTGATTTGACACCGACACTGGTCTGAGATAAACGGTTTTTAATAGGGATTAAATCATACGCGCATGCTTACGCCTGTTATCCCCGAAGGGGTAGGCAGAGGCGCAACTAGTGCACCCACTTTTCGCCAAGCGTATTCCGTCCCATGATGTGATAGGGGGCGAGCCTATCGCCATATCGGGCACAAATTCCAGACTCCGGGCTGATACTGAATAGAAAAATCCAATATCACTTTGCCCGACCCGGGGATCGAACCCGAGATCTCAGCCTTGCAGTCGTACGTACCGTAATACAACTACGCCACCGAGGCATTAAATCATTATAGTATTAATTAATCTTTGTTTGCGGTATTGAAAATATCTTAGATAATAAATAAATTACGGCCAAGCGAGAATATTGATACAGCTTTCGAAACCCATAGAAGTTGCTAAATGAGGAAAAAACTTAGCTACAAATGGTGAACCCAAGTAACTCTGAACATTATTTTAGTCTGGGATGAGACATTTGGAAATAGGTAAAGGATAGGCGCTTACGTAAGCCTTCTCGGAAAAGAAGAAACACAGAATAATACTTTCTATAGTAACTATTAATACACGGTTATGAAGCTACATACCATAGAGGCAGAATAGTAAGTAGAAAATAAATTTAAAAATAGGCCCCATTACTTATTATAACAAGCGCTAAGCACGACAGCCGTAGGAAACATTTTCCTATGAAAATCTGTGTCGCCTGAAAAGCACGGCGTTACGTAACTTATAGCTAGCATTTTTTTTACCCCCAACGGAAAAAGGGGCGTGTTATAAAAAGTATCTGTGGATCTGTATGTCTGACTATGGCAGCATAGCTCCGAAATGTATGGACTGATTTCGATACGGTTTTTTTTGTTTGAAAGTTGATGTAATCGAGAATGTTTTTATCTATAATTTGGAAAAATCTATTCGGGCGTTTTAAGATAATCAGCTCATTTCCTACTTTCACCAGTCGGAATATTTTGAAAATTGGTATACTGTTACTTCGGTTGTATTTTCAAGACATGACAACCTTAAGCCGATGCTGTAGCATCAAGTAGTCTGCGGAATACTCAACTCTTCATTAAATTATAGCAGATATAGTGTGTTTGGGCTCATAAGAATGGTCTCAATGAGTAGGTGTTAGATAGATGATCGCGACCTCATGCTGTAGTAAATTGTAATTTAAAAAGTTTGAAATAAAAAGAAAAAAACATAAAAAGTTAAAAAATAAAGTACCCCTAGTAATAATGTAACCTAAGCGTTCTCAAGTGGTGGGGCCGAACCCCGGAGCGTCGAGATGAGAATACTTCTTTAATGGTCCCCCGACGCGAGGACGCTTGGGTCAAATTATTTTTAGGTACTTTATTTAATTTTTTTTAGGAAACTTTTTTCTAAAACCTTGTAGGGCAAGGATCCAATCTAAAGAAAAAAAATAAATCAATTTATAAATTTGGATCCAAACTTTCAGAGCTACGTGTTGAAGTCAGGATAAATAATATAGGTTTTTCCTGCATCAACATGGTTTGTTTGAAGTTAAATAATATTGTAACACCTAATTCGGACAAATCAAACAATACTATTATTACCTAAACAATACAAAATGATAAAGCAAAAACGTCGAAGGCCATTCTCACTACGAACCATTGCATATTCAACATTAGGTCGTTACAAAACTTGTTTACATAATAAAAACAATATTGACTGTTACGACGGAAAATGACAAACAATTTTATTTGTATTAATCCGAATTACGTAATATTAGCAGGATGAAGTCGTCCACCTAAGGTCATGGGCTTATAAACTGAACTTGATTACCTTTTAGTACATACTACTATAATATTTCGGAGATAACCTCCGTGGCGCCGGTGAATGGTCGAATTTGAAATGTCGCGAGTTCAATACCATAATAACATCGCGTCGAACGCTGATTTTTTTTAATAATCTTTAATTTTAAACTTCGAAGTTTCTGACTTCAATCAGACAGTTACTTTACCGATTATCGTAATGTCACGCTTTATTATGTTTTCCATAAAAGTTCCACAACATGATATTATGGCTTAGTCTAATATAAAATGTTTTTGCAGTTCCTCGAATGACCGATGGGGACATATTATCGTAAAGTAACATGAAACCAGTGTATAAACATGATAACACGATAAAGGAGCACACACATTAACATACTCGATGCGCTGTTAAAATAGAACTAACTCGAGAGGAAGTGTTATTCAAAATAATTACAATTCGAATTCAATGCTTACATGATGCAGATTGCAGACGTGGGAATCATGTCTAAAGTCTACATTATTATTGTTCAAAAAATGCCTTTAGAATGTTTGAGGTTATAGGAATCGATAAAATGGAAAGGAAACATGTAAGAAATCGTGCGGAATTGGTTACAAATTAAATTGAATCATCCGGGGGTTTCGTGGCAGCGTAATTAGGCTATGCAACATTTTAGGTCCTAGGTTTCATAGCTACCTATGACAACTTCTGTTTATCGACTGGGAAATATACACGCTAGTTGCGAGGGTTCGGTTTTTTTACCGATTAGTATAGCAATAGGGTAAAACTATTGTTAAGGGGCGGAATTAAGCCTATAAAGTGAATTTATTTGCAACTCAAGGATATGAACTATCACTTATCAAAAAAATCTTTCTTCTTATGCAATGCAATGCAATCAGCCCTGTATTATATACTGCCCACTGCTGAGCACGGGCCTCCTCTACTACTGAGAGGGGTTAAGGCCTTAGTCCACCACGCTGGCCTAGTGCGGGTTGGCTTCTTCTTATAAATTAGGTTAAATTTATTTCTTTGTTTCGAAGGAATCTGTTATTGTAGGATTGACCTAAATATTCAACATGATTTGAGATTATTTTATTAGTGCTACAGTATTACAATTTACGAAAAAGAAATGGTAATACAGCATCGCAATAACAAAATGTATTACCGTGACCTAAATGAAAAGATTAGAACGAAAACATGTCCTGTTAGGGTAAATTGGGAACATTTTATCGGAACATTTTTATTGGAGGCCGAAACAATGACCTTCGAACCGTGTTTATGAGTCAGACAATCGGACTACTGGCTCATTTGAGGGCATGATGTCACTACACTTTGTTAGTGTGTAACAATTATAGATATACACTAGACAGTAACAGCACGGCATGTTAAGTGTGATGATAACCTTGCCAAATAACATAGCAGGTGGGATGTATATGGAATGTTTTAACTATTTTATTTCACAATATTATGCCGCAGCGCATCATAATTTAGTAGGTTGTTATTTATGGCAAGTTTATAACCGTTATCGTTGTTTTGAAATCACTTTTATATTTAGAAGAAAATAATACGCTATTTATTGCATTAATAATAATATCGTTTCCAAAAACCGGTGCTATGTGAATAATAAACGTACGACGAAGTTTGCGTTCAAAAGAGAGTTAAGTAATAATATTATCAATTATTGGTTGAGAGAAATTTCCTTTTGTTTAAACTGTTCTATCATACTTAGGTACAGTCAGCCACATAAATAGCTGAACAAATTCAAAATTTCAAATCGCCTATACGCATTGAATTTAATTGAAAAATCAATTACTCTAATCCATGTCCTTTCACTAAATGGCAGAATTTAAAAAACGATAAATCGATCTATAATAACAATACTCGTTCTGTGTGGCGTTGAACCCTCATGGACAAAATTGCCAAAGTTTTACGGATTTGGTTCTTGAACATTGAAGAGTAATAAAAATATTTAGCTAAGATCCTAGAGATTTCATTTATATAATTTAATTGATTTTAACTTGCTCACTGGTCTTCAAAATTGGCTTTACTAGTGAGGACTATAAATCTAACCGACTAAATGTGAAGCATGTTTGGAAATTACATAGTGCAATCTAGGAATATTACAGCATGGGGAGGATACATTTCATCATTGAAGATGTATTGTGAATCCATCATTTACTGGTGATAGGTCGCTCATATGTAAGAGTCCGTCTGGGTGGGTACCACCGCAATGTCTATCGCCAAGCAGCAGTGTGCATGCACTGTTGTGTTTTGGTTTGAAGGACATTGTAGCCAGTGTAACTACTGGACATAATGAGACTTAACATCTTATGTCTCAGGATGACGAGCGCAGTGGAATGCCACACAGTACTTTGTAATTTAAGTTGCTGAATGGTGTTGCTACTGTTTATGGGTGGTCGTATCGCTTACCATCAGGCGAACGGCAAGCTCGTCTCGTCATTCAATGCCATAAAAAAAAACCTTGAGGCTAAGAGACACAGCATAACATAGAAAAAACCTTTTCCCAACAATCAAGAAATTTCAAATGAATGCTACCACCACCAAAGTCACATCCTTAGGGTTTTAGGATAATGCAGGAGATCATTTAATTTACATATTGAAAAGAGAGAAAGATTATGCATCTCTGTCATGTAGATTGAAGCCCAAAATTCTGTAAATTATTAGAGAAAATGAATTCAACCTTTTGCACTGCTTGACAATATAATTTAAATCTATTTGCAGGGATTAAGAACTGATACATGTCTTTGAAATGCATCTTTCAAATGTTTTCTTTTCAGGTTTTATAAATTAATAGTATTAACATAATTAAAATAATATAGCAATAATATGTATCCATGAAAAGAAATCTATATTTCAAGCCTTTTCAGGAAGAATAATATATTGCAGTGTTGCATTTAGTTATAATAATGACTAATCTATAAAAATACTGTAAATATACCACAAAACTTTATAATTTAAAAGAAAAGGCTGTGTTGAAATATAGTGTGAAATGATGCTTACAATGTTCTTCCTGAAAAGGCATGATTTGATCATCATCATCATCTCAGCCTTTGGAAGAACACTGCTGAAGCCATCCACATCTTAAGATTTGATCACAATGTAAAAATGCTATTGATCAGTATTATAATTATTTACAGTATGACTCTTATAAGAATATTATGAATATGAACTAGATTTATTAATAAAAAATATTATAATTGTAATATAAGAACAATATTTCATACAGATTTCATTGTGTAACATTACATTATTTATGAAATAAAATAAGCTTTGCAATAAATTTAATGAGGAATAAATTTATTTGTGACCACTTACCTAAATGTCCATAGACTGTCTGGACCGGAATGTTAAGTTCTTCTAAAGCATTTTGTTTTAAAATTAAATTTTCAAGTACGACGTCCCCTAAAAACAAGGATATCAAGACATAAATAACCGCATTGAAGGTACTTATGACATCACTGATGCTAAAAACTTACCGCCCCAAATCCCGAGTTTTAATTGAGATCTGTTCAAGTTCTCCACATAATCTCCGAGGAATCTGTTCAGGACGTCCACCACAATCGACTCGAACACCATCGTGAATAATTAATCACTTACTTTTAAAGAAAATACAACTTTTTCACGATCATGTCAGTGTCCAGCGGTAATTGTGGCTTATTTTTATAAACAAATTAAAACCAACACACCCCACTATAAATAAAATTCTATATAGAAATGAAGTCTCTTTTTTTCATTACGAACTAAAAAATGATTTCAGAATAAAAAAACCTATTTTAAGTTTATCGCAGTCCGTCTGCAGCGCAAAATAACGGTGTTACGTGACTAAAAATCTATTTACCACATGACTCACGATATTGCCTTTCGCCACAAAAACTTGAATATTTTATACATATTTTTTTTTATAAAATAATATTTAAGGTGGGTAGTTCTTATTTATAAAGTGAATAAAATATAGAAAGAATAGAAAGAAAAGAAAGAAAGATAGATAGAAAGAAAGAAAGAAAGCTGTAGATTTTGAAGGAATAAATTTTTAATAAAAAATTATATTATGTAGTTGAGTATAAAATTGTAACTGACAGGTGTTGCTACTGTTTATGGGTGGTCGTATCGCTTACCATCAGGCGATGCTCGTCTCGTCATTCAGTGCCATAAAAAAAAGCTTTTTCGTGTGCGATTAGATGAAAAAAAGCCTCACTTAATAGTACGAAGCTCGCCAAATAGAAGCATCCTATAATCATTACCTAAGTAGACGAAAAATACAACTACATCCCAAATAAGATTGGTTTTTATAAGTTCAAAAAGATAATTCCACTGGAAATACGTTTCTAAAACAAAATAGAAATGTCCAATAATTCAATTTAATTCAAACATTCTAATTATGTAATATAATTATGAACCAGGACATCTAATTGAAAAGGTTTTTCTTTATTGCAGTTAAACGACGAGATGAGCATGTTGTTAGCCTGATGGTAAGCGATACGCCACTCATAAACAGAAGCAACGCTGCATATAACTTGGAATTACAAAGTACTGCGGGGTACTGCGCTCGTCACCCTGAGACATAAGATGTTAAGATTTATGATGCCCAATAATTACACTGGCTAGTGACTAGACTATAATGTCCTTCAAACCGTAACACAACAGTGCTTGCACATTGTTGCTTGGTGGTAGAAATATAAATTGCGGTGGTACCTACCCAGACGGGCCCTCGCATGCAAGAGACCTACTACCAGTCAAGGTCAGTAGGGACGACAAAATTTGATTAGCCTACCTACAGGCAGCAAATGTTTAAACCCGCTACTGAACAAACTGAAATTACGGCATTCTGCATTTTAACATTACCACAAATTTTGGGAATTATTATTTAATTGGCAATAGCTTGACATTGTCTGTCAAATTATCTGCAATGCAAATTTCGGATACACATCCGCAAGGACTTCATGCTTAGGCATGAAATGAATTATTCTTAGGAATATTAAAACTCATCTCACTTCTTTCAAAGCAATCAGATTAAAATGAAACGAAAAAGAACGTAATATTTTATTAGAATATAGAATGCATACGCATACTCACGCCTTTTATCCCCGGAGGGGTAAGCAGAGGCGCAACTAGTGCACACACTTTTCGCTATGCGTATTACGTCCCATGATGTGATAGGGGGCGAGCCTATCGCCATATCGGGCACAAATTCCAGACTCCGGGCTGATACTGAATAGAAAAATTCAATATAACTGTGCCCGACCCGGGGATCGAACCCGACACCACAGCATGGCCGTCGTGCCGTAATACAACTAAGTACGCCTCCGAGGCAGTCGAATATAGAAATAATATAATATGATGTAATTTTAATACATCTAAAATATCACTCCTGTAACCCATCGGTAGATAAAACCTATGGATTACCATTTACCACTTCGCGTGATTCTGGCACACTTCTTTCGTTTCTTCTACTTTTATCAATCTCCTCATACATAGACCCACCGCCTCAGGGTACTTTTGACCTGCTTTTTGTTAAGGATGTCCTACATTCAAAGGTTCGGTGTGGTTGACCCTTACCGACAGCGGCAGCCTTACCTTCTCCTGGATTGGTGAAAGAGGGTAATATTTTTTCTTTATGTCCCTTGTATGTGCAAGGCCCTCCGTGATTGCCGTGTTCGCCACTGTCTGTACTCTGTATCTTCATCGATAATCTCCCCATTATTCCTCCTCTCAAAATCGCAGAATATAATATTATACCTACAACTGTTCTTCAGTGGTGGAAATACGACCGTCTAGTCTATATTATACTAATATTATAAAGCTGAAGAGTTTGTTTGTTTGGTTTTACCGCGGAAAAACTTTTCACGCAGGCGAAGCCGCGAGCAATAGGTATGTAGGTACTACTTAGTTATACATAATTCTTTTTTGTTATTATGAACTTTAATTATGGAAAATCTCACTGCTCCGAGAACACAATGTGTTTTAAATGAGTACAGTATCGTATTAAAATATAGATAACTTCAAATGACCAAGGGTGCTTAGGATGCCTTGATAGTGCCGCGCGTAGCAGCGGAGGCCTTAGCCGGTGTGAGGCCCCGTGCAGAAGCAAAAAAAAGGTCACGATTTCAATTTTCCGATTCCCAATTTAATAAGTAAGATGTTTGAGATGTGTTGGTTAACAGGAAAGTGAGCTAAAAAGGGCCGTTCAATTAATACGTAAGCACCAAAATGGGGTGGTGGGTCCATGCTTTGCTTATTTTCGATGGCATGGGGGACGGGGGTCTCAACAGTGATTACGTAAGCAATATATATTAAAAAAAATATATTAATAAATAACAAGATATTTGAACAGATTTTCTAAATATTATACCTATGCTTACGCATAGGAAGGGGGATAAGAACTTTCCTTACTTTTGCTGACAAGGGAGTGGGGGCTTTAAAAAATACCAAAATTCTGCTTACGTAATATCTGAACGGCCCCTAAGTTGACCGACATCGCGTGAGATCCCTCGTCTAAGCGCTAGGCCCTGGACGGTCGCGTAGTTCATGTAAATTTGATGTATAACTACATTATTGGATTATAGGATCAAAAGGAGTAAAATTAAACATTGAATAGCAGAGCAACACTTTATTATGTAAATTAACATAACTACAAACTGCGTAAATTGTTAACAACTGCCTGTTTAATACACAATGGAATGCTTGTATCAGTACATATTTGATAATTATTGATTGTTTACGCCACTGGGGAAAAATCTATGTACGTTAATAATAATCTATGTAACTGAGCAGAATACATTTCATATTTTTAAGTAATAAGTACTATTAAAGGCATGATGGAGATTTGCAAGCCAGTTTTACCTTTTCTTAGATAATTTTATTCCAATATGGTGTACACAAGTAAGCGTAAATGCTTTCATTTTTTTTATTACTCTGACTCTACTAACACTCAGCCCTCTCAATATACTTAAGTAGTACATTTTTGTCCATAAAATATAATATATATATAGTATACATTTCAACAGCCCTATCATCACCTTTAATAATTATTTTAACATCACAATAAAATTTATACTACTCATTCATCCTGGGGCAACATATAAATTTCAGTCCTTTAGTATGCAACTTAGAAGTGTATTTTCAATTAGATAATTCTATAAAAGTTAATACGAATAACAAGAACATACAATCATTACGATGTCACTATTACGCCTGTTTATGACGAATCAATCATTGCTAGAAATAATTGTACGCAATGATTGCTAGCAATCTTTGTTTTTATAATATTTGTCAAGACTCGTATGTACAGTCAGCCACATAAGTAGCTGAACAAATTCAAAACTTCAAATCGCCTATACACTTTTGAGTTCTTATGAAAAATGTTTTTCTCTTCACAAAAATAAAATAATAGGGATTTACTTTACAGCACACAAAGAAAAAATAATTAAGCGAGATGCGTAATGGTGACTCGAAGTTTTGAATTTGTTCAGCTACTTATGTGGCTGACAGTACAGATCATCGCAGGCGAAAATTGCTTCGCCATAGAGCATGTTCAGACGGCGTACAATAATTGCTAGCAATTATTGATCCGTCTAAATGAGACTTTAACACAACAAATCTAATATTCGAGATGGATTTTTTACTCTCAACATACAAATTGCTACCATAATATATCAAAATCTGATACATTTTAACTTAATCTACATTTCGATACAATATACTTAAACAACAAAATCTTAAGTTCTTACTCAAAACACAAAAAATAAAAAAAACATGTTAGAGTTGTATTAACTTTATCCACATTAATTCAGAATTAAACAGCCTTATGAAAATATTACTTTTTTCTATTATTTTTCGAGGTTATGTATGAATATTGCCATTATAAAAATGGAACATAGAGAATCGTCAAAATGATGAGCGATTATGTGTAATTTTATAAACTTATGAATACATTTGTCGGCACTGTTTAATGATTCACATAGCATTAAATGCCATACTAATTTCTTAGATCATTTAAAAAGGACGCGCCACGTGCTTATTGCCGCGAAAATAAATCTGCAACTTTCAATGTAATTATTACTTATGTAAAAAGTGCAAAGCGCATACTATACCGTTTTGTGTCGGTATGAACGCACACATAAACAAATCTTAAACACGTGTCTGTTTTACGCACACTACAACAGTTTTATAAATGTGTGCATGAGCATTTGCTCTTATACTTTGCCAGAGAAGAAAGATCATACATGCTGCGTCCTTTATGTATATTGTCTAAGACTAATTTATACTTAAATCTATATTATGCGGTACGCCTAAATGACTAGGGGAACAAGAATTTATGTATTGTTAATTTTATCAAATGTTCACTAAGCAGTGGGCACTGGGAGATACTTACGTTACATTTTTTAAAGTCAAAGCAGAATAGTTGAAATACACAAATTGAGTATTTAGTAATAAGATATAAGTGAATGATTTAAATATCAATCGTCGAAACACCCTGTTTCTATAAAATACATAAACTATCATCTTCTGTATTAATAAGAATAGTATCGAGCACTATACAACAAAAACAGTTGCTTATGAATAGCACATATTAAAATAAAAAAAATATGCTACTATAAAACAGTAATAATATTTTATTTACTCTGTTCATTAGCGGAATCGATTCCATTTACTTGACCGTTTTGTTTACCATTTTCTACGACTGTTTTTTCATCTGCTAAGCTGAGGGAAGACACTGACAAATCTTCTTCATCTGAAATTATCAAAATGTCATGTAGATCAAAAAGCATTACGATATTATTCTTGTCGCAGTCGCGGTAAAAGATGTCCTGTGGTTGCAAAGCTGTAAGGTATATATTATTAAAATAGAAGATAGCTAATAAGAACTCTACTGTTATTTACTATATGTGTATTAATATCCGACACAAATAACCGCGTCTCTCTTGTATACGTAATTTTAACGTATTATTCTCAACGTAGATATTATTTTTGGCACTGTCATCGAGTCCTATTTACTCCTACAAAGCTACGAAGTAACAGACGCCAGCATTTAATATCAATCCATTATATTTTAAGACATCACAAGTCTTACGGCGTATTTATTTTATACTGCCATTATCCTGCGACAATAACTAGATAATATTAGTGTACCTTTGTATGATTAAAATCAAATACATACCTGAACTAACATCTGATTGATTTCTAGGACTAAGTCTACAACCTTTGCTCATGTAGCTTTTTAATTTTCCTAAAGATGCCAGAATGAGTCTGAAAAGAGATAAAAAGAAATTAACAAAAACGTATTTAACGTAGATGTCATAATCATATGATAGACATTGAAATAAAACTATTTTACGGATTTTATCGCGGTTTTTTAATTTATATTTTCTTAATATAATAAAGAGTTTTATTTCAATGTCTAACATTCGCGTAAATATAAGAAATCATATGATAGACCAAGTTATTATAATTTAAAAAAGACATCTGGAATATATCAAGCATTCCATCAAGCTCGCGCCATGTGAACCATAAAGTTTAAAATAAAATTTGTAAAGATTCGAAAAGAAACAATTTGTGGAATGTTCCACCAGCACACATATTACAAAAAACAGACTGTATTTAATTTTGGGCATCTCAATTCATTTTAATCTCAAATCATCCTGACAATCAGTTTTTAAATATCTTACCCTAAGAACGGTGGACTAGGCGACAAAGGCCGCGACAGATACTCCGGGTGGAACTGCACGGCCACGTAATATGGGTGGTTGTCCACCACGGCGACTTCCATGCGAGTCTTGGTCTCATCCTTGCCCACGAAGCGGAGTCCCGCCGCCTCGAGTCGGTCGATGTACTCCGGGTTCACCTCGTATCTGTGCCGGTGACGCTCTTCGATCACGTCCTTTTTGTATAGTTGCACTGTGATGATAAATGAAATATGGTATTTTTCTTTATGGTTTTGAATGACGACACGAGCATGCCGTTCGCCTGATGGTAAGCGATACGACCACCCATAAACATTAGTAGCACCATACAGCACCTTGAGTTACAAAGTACTGTGTGGCATTCCACTGCGCTCGTCATCCTGAGACATAAGATGTTAAGTCTCATTATGTCCAGTAGTTACACTGGCTACAATGTCCTTCAAACCGAAACACAACAGTGCATGCACACTGCTGCTTGGCGGTAGAAATAGACATTGCGGTGGTACCCACCCAGACGGACTCTTACATACGAGAGGTCTACCACCAGTAATAAACTAACACAATTGTTTTAAAAATACATTTTAGAAAAATTTCATCTAAAAAATTAAATCTAGTTTCTATGTTTTCATCTTTTTACTTCCTTACATATATAAACTAAAAAACTACTGAACGCATTTCGATGAAATTCGGTATACGGATAGTTTGAGATCATGGGAAACACATGGGCTATTTTTTATTTCGGGAAAACTAGTGTATTTATTTTTTTACAGCATGTAAAACTTACAGTTAATAATTATACTAGGAATAGCCACAATTTAGGTGTCATAAAGCGAATAAAAAAGTTCTCACTTATAAATAAACTTACTTAAAATACTGGGTGCCAAATAAGTTTTCCTCGTTCCCAGCCTCATCGTGCCGCCGAGATTTCCTGGGTGGTGTTCTGGCATGTCAATCACTAACTTGTCGTCGCATTTTGGATTCACTTCTGTACTATTAGCGCCTTTCAACCCCAGCACATTTCTGGCAAATTCTATGACAGCCGCTTGTAATCCAAGACATATCCCGAGCATGGGTTTTTGTGTTTCACGGCACCATTGGCATGCTTCTATTTTACCTTCCATTCCTCTTTGACCAAAACCCCCGGGAACTATCACACCGCTGCAATAAAATGTACAAATAATTATTCAGCCTTATGAGACTTAACTTCTAATGTTTGTGGTGTCAAATATGGTTGATGTTGTAACTGTTTATGTGCAGTTATGACGTGTACTATCAGGTAAGCAGCCTGATTATCTCGATATTAACAAATATATATATAGAAAAAATACTGTGTTTATTACGTTAATGGCAAGGAAAGTTTATCCCATATAAAAAAGTATAAAATTATTCGAAATATTCAAATTCCGAATAAAGGTGACATATATGCGTACTTCTTCCAACACTTACTCGCTTTTACACAAGTTCTGCCACGCTTTATGATAGTTGACGGGGTCGTCTATTTTCATCTGCTTCTCCAGGTTGACCGCCTCTATGTAAGTCAAGTTCAGTTTGCAGCCAGCGGCAATGCACGCATGTTGCAACGCTTTCGTAACACTAGCGTAACTGTCCTCCAACTTGGTGTACTTGCCCACAAGCGCTATGTTCACCTCTTTGCGTAGATTCTCTACTCGCTTAGCCAAGTTACGCCATTTTCGCATGAATCTGAAATTATAAAGCAATTTCAATATCTACTGAAGTTAAGTACGTAATCTACTGAAGTAAGGTACAGCTACAATCATAGAAATTTAACCATATAGATAACTTTTAATCCTTCAATGCCTGCGGTGGACACCGGTGTTCATTAATATAAGGAAATTAGCTTATAGCTACTTGTTTTGGTAAACAATTATTAAATTATAATTATACTCTTTAACAAAATTAAATACATAATCTGTTTGAATGTAAGTTTAATTATAAGTTATTTTTGATGTAACAGCCAAAATCAATTAAAGATTTCCACCCATTTATATCGGGACAGGTATTTTTTGTTGGCCTCTTTTCTAGATCTTCTACAGACATCGACCAATCGATTAAGATAGTTTATTAATTTCGGTCATAGTTCAAGACGTTAGACCTTATTTTTTCTCTTTTAACACTATTGTATTTTTGTATGAGTAAATAAATACAATAACAGCATTGTACATGTAAATTGTAAACAGACATAATATTGCGTTTAGGGAACAATAGAATACGTTTTTCAGATACACATGTCTAAAATTCATTAAAACAAGCCAATAATACATTATTGTTTGTTAGTTAATTATCTTTTTGATAAATAATACAATGTTATTGTGTGCGTGAACTAGGTTAATAAACCAAGATAATGATAACATTTGCTATTATTAGTTAATTTGATAACAACAAGGTTTAAACGCTTGAAAAGTAGACATACTTATTTCTTGATAAAATTAAGGTAAAGAACTATGAAATTCAGTAATACAATATTGGTTTATTGAGATTTTTGTTTGTAACATTTTGTTTATGTTTTTTTATCCAAGAAAATGCGAAATGTTATCACAAGATAGTCACAACAGCTTTATCATTATCACATTGCAGTTTATTTGGCTTTATCAGATTTTAAAGCTACAATATTTTTAAATTTTAATCATTAGTTAGTGGTTTTAAAATACTCTGAATTATAATTAAAAATAACGGATTTGTGTAAATACTGTTATATGAACTCATTCCATTATTCAAAGCAAATATTTTTAATGTTGAAATAACACTCATTTTATAAAAGAATGAAAATATACGCACTTTCCAGGTCTCGGCATAGATATATTCAGTTGGAGTCTCTCATTTAAATATTGGACAACGCCTTGAGCCTCCATCAATAACGGGACATGATACACTGAGCTCAAATCATGAATACATATCACCTGCAAATTTAAACTCATGTTTATTTATTATCACATAAATCTCATTTATTTTATCCAGTACAAACAGGCTGGCATAAGTGTGTCGACTGGGGAGGGATAATCCACCATACCATACCATACCAGTCCTGTATTATATACTGCCCACTGCTGAGCACGGGCCTCCTCTACTACTGAGAGGGTTTAGGCCTTAATCCACCACGCTGGCTTAGTGCGGGTTGATAGACTTCACATACCTTCGAAATTCAGAGGACTTCTCAGGTATGCAGGTTTCCTTACGATGTTTTCCTTCACCGTTAAAGCGAGCAAAGAATACACACAAACTTTTTATAAAAGTCAGAGGTGTATGCCCTTGGATTATGAACCTGCGGACATTCGTCTCGGCAGTCCATTCCACTCCCAACTAGGCTAGCGCCGCTTCTTGGATATCATCTCGCGTTAATCAATATTCCATCTGGACTCCACTCCGCTGACCATCAAGTGCAGCGAGTCAATATGGCACAGCAAAAAAAAATTTTTTTTTTCTAACATAGACCCATACCTTTTTAAATGACATACAGGTATCCCACAATTTAAATGTCTTATTATTGTAAGAAGTATTTAAAAAAATGCTAGCTTGAATAAAATATAGTCAGTCCAAATATAACTTAACACACCTTTTTCATTGAAGCAATATGTGTGTTTTTTTTTTTTTTTTTTTTTTTTTTATTGCATTTAATGACGAGACGAGCATGCCGTTCGCCTGATGGTAAGCGATACGACCACCCATAAACAGTAGCAACACCATCCAGCACCTTGACTAACAAAGTACTGTGTGGCATTCCACTGCGCTCGTCACCCTGAGACATAAGATGTTAAGTCTCATTATGTCCAGTAGTTATACTGGCTACAATGTCCTTCAAACCGAAACACAACAGTGCATGCACACTGTTGCTTGGCGGTAGAAATAGACATTGCGGTGGTACCCACCCAGACGGCCTCTTACATAATGAGAGACCTACCACCAGTGTAAAAACACTTGGAATTTATAATTCCTCCATGAAACATATTTTTATCAATGTTGTTTAAAGCAGGAAGTATTTTTTGTTGAATAAATAGTATATCATTAATTGATTCACATAACAGGTATTATATCCAGCTATGGTTACATATTACTGTGATTGATATAAGGTATTCCAAGAAAATGTATAGTTGGTAAATATATTGAATTTCCTTACGCATTATCCTTAACCATAACAACTAATTTTGTTTTCCGTGTGCAATATTGCACCAATAATAAACTTCTTTCTTTCTTTCTAATTTGTAACTTGTGTTATTTTATGGAATTGATAAATCTTACCTCAAATTATAAGAGAACCAAAACCAATATTCAATAGACTACAGTTATTTAAATTGTGCAACTTATGTCATAAAAATATTAAGGACATACCTGTTCAGGTCCAACATGACAGAAGTTGGATACTTTCTCTTTAACAGTGTGATTGATTGGTTTCTCTGAACGGCACAATATCAAATCAGGTGACAGTCCAAGACCACGTAATTCACGCACTGACGATTGTGTGGGCTTTGTTTTGGGCTCCCCGGTTGATTTTGGCTAAAAATATAAAATAAAAATCATCTCGATTCTATATTTTCATTTGATTTTAAACATGCTATTAAAAAAAAGGTTTATTGTATTACCAACAATTTGTTTCAATGAGAGATTAATTCAGTGTATGATTCAATAAAACTTAAAGATACATGGTGTAAAATTGCTCTAAACAAAACATTACATACAATGTTTTAGTACAAAGTTTTATATTTGTCATAAAGCAGCCCAAAAATTAGTTGGAACTTAAAATAACAGTAATTGCAAGTTATAGAAAAAGAGCAGCTATAAGTTTTTAAAACTATAAAATATAATATCCACTCACCACAGGCACCAGGGAAACATGAGCACAACAAAAATTCTCTCTCTTAACCCTGAATTGGAATTGTCTAAAGGCCTCAACAAATGACATGCCTTCTATATCCCCTATAGTTCCACCGAGCTCCACTATACATACTCTTGGTGGGGCATTGTCTGGTGTAACTGGGATGTGAGCCACTCTTTGTACCCATTCTTGTATAGCGTCAGTAATGTGTGGTATTACTGAAAAGAAAATTAACTGTTATAGTGACAGTTATAAGGTTCAAAATTATAAAAATTATATATTATGCACTTTAATGTGATGGTTATAAAAGAAATGTTAATGTACCAGTGAGTATGTAATCAGTATGTACCAATAAAAACTCATGTTACAAATAAATAACTTAGTGCAATAATAATTATAGTAAACTGTTATTTATTATTGGTTCATCATTTTGAGATTAAAATTTAACAAACATAGAAAAATGTAAACAAGGTACAGTTAGCCACACTTTTGTATTTTACCAAATTCTATTTTCTCTTCAAAATCATAAATTAAAGGGATTTACTTTACTTCCCACAAAGAAAAAAATATTTTTCAATTAAACTTAATGTATATAAGTGACTTGAAATTTTGAAGCTGGTCAGCTACTTATGTGGCTGACTGTACATATTGTATTCATGAATTAAATTTATGAACACAGTAGCATATCCATCTTCATAAACTGCATTTTGATAATGCTCAATGTAACAAATAAGAGCAGCAAACTCAATATTAAAATTATATAAATTAGGTCATTGTTGAAACATTCATAACGCCATATTACTTTTTGTGCATTCTTATGAAAATATGATAATTCAGGACTTTCCTTTTTAAATCTATCAGCTTGTTTAGTTGTATATGCACTACAAAAAATAATCCATTGCTAGATAATATTATTGCAGTTTAGAACACAATTTACTTTCTCTGCATTAATGTTAAAAGTTCTAAAGGTGAAAGGATTTAGTTGCAGTAGGCACACAAGTAAAAGCACTTTCTCTTTGATAAAACTTGATTATTTAGGTCAAACTTTTTGCAAACTGATATAATGAATTGATTATATGACCAATACTTTACTGTTTAGTAATGATGACAAGAAATATCCTCAATATTTTGTTACATCTTTGTCATATAGTACACCAATATTAAACCTAATCATAACAAGTATTTCTTAAAAAAAAAACTTTCATTACATAATTTGTAATTAGAGTTTTGTTTTGAAAATGTTCTTTGCAGGAATAATAATATTCTTTAAATTTCAAACATTATTCAAGTGTTATCTATAAAAATGGCACAGGTAAAGAAATAATTCTTCCATATAGATTAAAAGGGTTGGGTTTTTATATAATTACCTTGTACAGTTTTTCCGAGATAGTCTCCACGTCGCTCCCTCTCAATTACTTGCTGGTATATCTTACCGGTGGTAATATTGTTGTCTCTATGCAATGTTATGTCCAAGAAACGCTCATAATTCCCAAGATCAAGGTCGACTTCGCCACCGTCATCCAATACGTACACTTCACCTAGAAAAATAAAAATAGACCAGTGCATTCCCTAAGTGACAACACGCGGACGAAATCATGCGTTAGGTTAACGAAATACCTTATTTGTTGCTTTACTTACCATGCTCGTACGGCGAAAATGTTCCTGCGTCGATATTTATGTATGGGTCAATTTTTATAGAAGTAACGTCGATGCCGCAGCTTTTCAAAATAGTACCAAAAGAACTAGCAATCACACCTTTACCGACACCACTAATTACTCCACCAGTTACTAATATGTATTTCATGTCCGGCATTTTGAAATAATATCTCAAATATTTCTTTCTAATGTGGAGTTAACAGCGAGGGAATATTTCTTAAAAAATTATGAAAAATAATTTTATATTTTAAACGTCATTAACACGTGCTACAAACACAAAAGCTGCGCGCCATTTGCATTTCTGTACAATTTTTTTGTTGCCATCAACGATAACTATATTCTCGAGGGAGATCCAATTCGAGTTGGTACAATTTTGTATCTTTCGTTTTTACCCGACTAAAAGTACGATTTTGCAGGACGCGGCAGATGGCAGCAACAGATGGCAATGGCAATTGGCATGTAGGGCCGGATTAGCTTAAAGGCAAATTAGGCAACTATATAGTATAGGGGCCCGGCCGGCATCGGCCAGGGACCCTCCAACCCGAGAAAAAAAATATGAAAATTATATTTCGAACATTACGATTCGTATTTAATAAGTCCGTTACCCGATGACAGTATTATTGATTTGATTATCTTTTACATTATATTTCAATACATTATGAAACATAAATTATTTTATATTAAAAAAACATACTTAATTTTTATGCAGTCGGTTAGTGAGTTTATGGTAGAAAAACATTTGAAGTCAGAAAAAGGAAAATGTTGAGGTAGAACCTCTTTGATCTTTTACGACGTAAATATAGTTTTTATATTAGCTGTCTTGTTTACTTGGTTCTTTTTATGATTGTTGACTTTTGTTTTTTACTGTAACTGTTGTTGTCAAATTGAATACAATATAATTCTACTATGTGCAAATTATAGTTTTACTTCTACACTGCTATTGCATTGCACTATAAAAATAGATACGTTACAAAATTACATTATATTTTTCAATACATTATGGAACATTAATTATTACATATTAAAAAAACATACTTCATTTTTTTGCAGTCAGTTAGTGAGTTTATGGTAGAAAAAAAATTTGAAGTAAGAAAAGGGAAAAGAGGCCCAAGGGGGCAAGAGGGCAAAGCATTAGCTTAGGGACCCCGACATTTTTAATCCAGCTCTGCTCTTGACGCACCGAACTCATCACCGAGACCCAACTGCAGGCGTGCGAATCTAACCATTAATTACTATTTAACCGACTCCAATGGAGGTTTATATATTAGGCGTAAAAAAATGATAGTTCAGAGATAAATTTGTACCTCGTGGTCCGATTTCAATGATTATTTTTGCATTCAATTTTACATAGCTTCGGAATGATTCTATTTTAATTTTATTGGAAGACCTTGGACTTCGAGGATGCAGAGATTAAATGGCCTTATTCAAGTTCTATCTTGACGTACAGCATGCTGTACGTCACGGCGCTGGACGTAGCATATACACTATCGCGCACGCATCCAGCGTGCTAGACAGTACTGCCACGTATACAGATTCATCTATATTTATACAGTTGTTAACACATGATACAGATATGAAATGGATACAGGTATTTATACAGATATTTACAATTCGTGAATAATTTATACATTTTTTTGCCAATTTAGATGTATTTTTCGGCTACGGTCTCATCATTGGCAATTCGCATCTACGTGAGATGATTAAGTAGCGTTCATTGAAGATGCGAGGTACGATGTGCACCTACGCTGGTGACTTATAAGTCCGATTCTAGCCCGAAAGATACGACTGCAACTTCGGCAGCGGATTTCTGTATTCGTATGTAGTGGGGGTAAAACGGTGCGGTCACGTCGAATTTCGCACTTGCGGGCCAGCTGCTCAAACCAGGCGTTATCGTGAGCCGAAACACCGTCAGCTACGGACTTACGCCATCTGACACGGTCGGCCGCCTCTTCCTCCCATTTGGTTGGCTCTATGTTAAAAGACAACATGTCCCGCTTTACACAGTCCTTAAACCTAAGCAACGGACGACCGACCGGGCGTTTAGCATGTGCTACTTCGGCTAAAAGTATTTGCCTGGGCAAACGATTGGGGGCCATGCGATGCACATGCCCTAGCCACCGCAGTCGTCTCTGACGTAGTAGCGCGATTATGCTAGGCAGCTGTGCGGTGCTTAACACCCTCTCGTTTGTGACTCTGTCTTGCCAAGTGAGATCCAAGATGCTCCGAAGACAGCGCATGTGGAAGCTGTTTAATTTTCGCTCTTGTTTGTGATATGATGCCCAGGTTTCAGATCCATACAAGAGAATGCTCAAGATGCACGTCTGGTATACCGCCATCTTGGTTCGTACAGTGAGATGTTTATTTTTCCAGACTCTTGCATGAAGTTTCCCAAACATCGTTGATGCTTTGCCAATGCGACTGTTAATTTCTGCATCAAGCGAGAGGTTGCTGCATACTGTCGAGCCTAGATAGCAAAAAGAGTCGACTACTTCCAGGCCCTTATCACCTAGCGTAATGACCGGATTTTCAGTATAACCTTGAGACATTATTACTGTCTTCTTCACATTAATCGACATTGAGAAGTAAGCGCATGCATCAGCAAACTTTGAGACAATAGTTTGCAGTTCTTGTGGTGTTTTGGCGACAAAAGCTGCATCATCAGCAAACAAGAGACTATCCACGAAAAGATCTTTACGATAGCGACGAGATTTCAGCAAAGCTATGTTAAATAGCTTACCGTTATCTCTCGTATGCAGATGAATGCCTTGCTGAGAGTCGCCGAAAGCATTTCTTATAAGCAGAGAGAAAAATATCCCAAATAAGGTTGGGGCCAAGACGCAGCCCTGTCGTACGCCCCTGCGCATACAAAACGGTGTAGATGTTTTCCCATTGTAAACGATTATACCGTTCATGTCCTTATGGAAAGACTTAATTAGCAGTAGCAACTTTGGAGGACAACCCACCTTCTCTAACGCTATGTATAACCCCTCTCTGCTAACAGTGTCAAAAGCTTTGTTAAGGTCAACAAAAGCAATAAATAGGGGGGTTCTTTGTTCCCTACATTTTTCTTGGAGTTGGCGTAGTGTAAATATCATGTCCGTAGTGGATCGCTGAGCACGGAAACCAGATTGCGCCTCAGGATAAATACGGTCCGCAAGTTTTTGTAGTTTACCCAGGATGACACGAGCAAACAACTTGCCCACGATACTAAGCAGAGATATACCGCGGTAGGAGTTACAGTTACCGCGATCTCCTTTACCTTTATACAAAGTGATGATGTTGGCATCACGCATATCCTGAGGCACCCACCCCTCGCGCCAGCATTTCACTAACAGATTGTAACAAAGAGGCATTACACACTGCATCTTCAACAGCTCCGGTAGGATTCCATCGTTTCCTGGACTTTTTCCGCATTTTAAGTTATTGACGGCAAGGTGGAAATCCGCAACCGTGGGTAGAGCGTCGAGGTCATCCATCATGGGTAGGTTTGGGAAGTTTTGTACAGCCAAGGCGTCAATGTTCACAGGTCGAGAATACAGCTCGGTGTAATGTTCAACCCAACGGTCGAGTTGAAGTTTTCCATCAGTTATGACAGATCCATCAATCTCCTTAAGAGGTGCTATTTTCTTGGGGATAGGACCTAATGCTTTCTTGATGCGCGCGTATAAACCACTTATGTTGCCAGTGTAAGCGCATTCTTGGATGCTTCGGCACAGCTCAGACCAGTAAGCATTAGCGCAGTAGCGAGTATTACGCTGTAATAAAGCTTTCGATGCTCTGAGCCTTTCTTTTGAAGAGCTTGACGGGTTAAGACGGTAGTTTAATGCAGCTGAGTTCTTAGAGTCCATAAGTGGCTTAAGTTGTTCAATATTAGCTTGGAACCAATCGTTTTTGCAGCGTTGTGCGTGACCGAATACTTCCCCGGCAGTAAGTGTAAGTATGTTCTGAATATTAGACCAATCTTCTGACGCTGATGAATCAGGGTTCCATGTAGTTATAATTTGTTCTATTTCTTTACTAAATTGTGTTACTAATTGCTTGTTGGCTAATTTAGTTATATCTAACCTTTTTCTGGCTGGGGTACGAGATTTATAAATTTTCTTTGGTACAAAGGAAATTTTTGAAACTACCAAGGAATGATCTGTATCGCAATCTGCGCTATGGAACGAACGTGTATGCTTTATGTCGCGTAAGTCATTTCTTTTAGTTAGGATAAGGTCCAGCTGATGCCAATGGCCCGACCTTGGATGTTTCCACGAGACTTTATGTAGTGATTTGCCTTTGAAGAAGGTGTTAGTCACACATAAAAGGTTTAGAGCACAGAACTCTAGAAGACGTTGGCCGTTTTCATTTATTTTGCCAATACCATGGTTCCCTAGGCATTCGGGCCAGGATATATTATCCTGTCCTACCCGAGCATTGAAGTCCCCTAAAAGTATGAGACGATCACTAGATAAAATTTGTGGGACCGTTGATGTTAAGTCTTCGTAGAATAGATCTTTCGTTTCTGAAGGTGATGTTAAAGTGGGAGCATAGACTGATAAAATGGTCACAAAGCCTGAGAAAGTAAGCATACGCAATAACATGATACGTTCCGAAATACCTCTAGGGCATTCAGTCGATTTTAGAATATCATTGCGTATTGCAAAACCCACGCCGTGTTCACGAACCTCGGTAGTATCTTTACCCTTCCAAAAGAAAGTATAGTGTTCCTCACGTATGGAGCCCTCGTCAGGAAGCCTACATTCCTGAAGAGCAGCTACTGCTATATTCAATTTATGTAATTCGAAGTCAATGACTGCAGTCTTGCGAAGATGATCGTCGCAGATAGAGCTTCCACCGTTGTCCGGGAAGCCTGTCCTCATTGTACGGACATTCCATGTCGCGAAACGCATGGAAGAAGTATTTTGGCTAATTTTTATTTCTCTCAGTGACGCAGGTGAAGCGGTTAACGGCACCGCCTGTCCAACTGTTACGCTAGTACTCTTTTCACCCAGAAAGAGTAAGGCAGCACCGAGACGGACTAGTACCTTATTGGCTGAGGGCTGCCCAGCTAAAGCGGGCGGTAACTAGTCAATGGGCCTACAATGGACCCTCCCACTGTCGGGAGTGACCCCTGGCGCCCGTGCTGACGCCTATTTGCACGGACTTATAACCGGTCACTGCCACTCCCCGTGTTGTTTCCCACTCAGCAAGCTGCAGTGGGTGAAGTGACCTCTTCACGGACGCTACTATGCCTGGGACGACAGACTTTATGGCAACGCAGAAATGCCCAGATTCTACGCCACCCTCTCGACCTCGCTGACTTAATCCGCAGGAACGACGGATCGATACGTGCGGAGCCAGTTTGGTTGCAGGCGCTTTACGGATGCACCAATCCGGGTTTTTAATTAGTTTTCCTTCTTTCGAATGAAACTGTCTGGTCTTGGAAAGATTCATAAAATAAATAACGTAAAGCCCTCACGTCAGGTTTAGCCCACGGGCCGGCGTGGTTTACCGGGGTGTGGCCGCGGCAGGAGGTATATGCACTCTACCGCTACTTGGAGCCACTGACGAGGACTGTGGTAGACAACGAATTTAACTTATTTCTGCCTCTTTTTCAAAGAGCGGCCACAGAAACAGACGCTACGGTCTAGAAAATTATTTATTGTCTATCAGTTTGATGCTCGGAGTCACGGGGTCACTCGGTGGATATATGTATCATTGAATCTAAAACGTATTTTTAAAACAATTGTGTTAGTTTATTACCGGTGGTAGACCTCTCATATGTAAGAGTCCGTCTGGGTGGGTACCACCGCAATGTCTATTTCTACCGCCAAGCAGCAGTGTGCATGCATTGTTGTGTTTCGGTTTGAAGGACATTGTAGCCAGTGTAACTACTGGACATAATGAGACGTAACATCTTATGTCTCAGGATGACGAGCGCAGTGGAATGCCACACAGTACTTTGTAACTCAAGGTGCCTTATGGTGTTACTACTGTTTATGGGCCGTCGTATCGCTTAACATCAGGCGAACGGCATGCTCGTCTCGTCATTCAATGC
Organism: Sphinx pinastri; assembly: GCA_947568825.1. Lineage (NCBI taxonomy): Eukaryota > Metazoa > Arthropoda > Insecta > Lepidoptera > Sphingidae > Sphinx > Sphinx pinastri. The sequence continues at coordinate 6,682,733 of OX387621.1, read as the reverse complement.
CATAAATAAAAAACAAAAAACACTTCACGCAAGCCTAATGCCAAATCTAGCCTAAAATTGGCCTAACAAAGCTTTTGATTATTATTATTATTTTTGTACTTTTCTTAACGCCTCTAAATCTAATAGAATTCTGATGATTCTTTTTGTGTTTGGTTCAGTATAGCTTCAAAATACTACCATATTAAAAATATTGTTTTTTGACATTGAATATCGAAGCTGCAGCCGGTCTGGAGACTGAGACTACAGCTGGGGACTCCTCAAAATAAAATGGGATGAGAAAGATTTATTTTTTATTGGGATTAATCAGCTCTTTGTGAATTATCGCTCGCTTTAACGGCGAAGGAAAACATTGTGAGGAAACCTACATACCTGAGAAGTTCTCTGAATTTCAAGGGTATGTGAAGTCTGCCAACCCGCACTAGGCCAGCGTGGTGGACTATGGCCTAACTCCTCTCAGTAGTAGAGGAGGCCCGTGCTCAGCAGTGGGCAGTATATAATACAGGGCTGGTATGGTATTAATCAGCTGTTTTATAATTAACGAAATAACAAGCACAAGCAATGAAATATTCTTTCCATTCTTTTTTTTTTATGTTTATAAGCACATTATTTTCTTGGAGACTATGCCTAATTTAAGCTACCAGCTAAGCTAAATAGGAAAACAATATAAAAAATCAATTTTCCATATAAATTATCGACTGCAAAAACAGGCAGCCCATTTTTATTTAACTGTCTTTTATTCTCGAAACCTATGAAAAAGTGCAAATTATTACCTATCCGAAAAGAATCAACTGCAGCAGAGTCCCCAAAAACGGCTTTTTGACTGACATATTTTTTTACAAATCATGACAATACGTAGATTAAATGGAAATAATAATGATCATTTAATACATTTCATACGTTTTTGAACAAAAATAATCCATAGACCAGCAGCTGTACTAAAAAAAATAGGGATATGAATGTATAATTTCGAAAATTTCACTGGCAACCCTCCCATAACGAACCATTTCAATAGGTCAAAAGACCCCTATTCACATACGTAAGTAAAATTAAAACAATGCACATGTCAATTTTGTCTATGGTATAGTTTATACTTTTGTAGTTTATTTGTCTCTGGACTACGGTTTGTCATTGATTCGTTTTATTCGTTTACGTATGTACGAATTGTGTATTTCGAGTTTTCTATCAACATGCCTAAGTATTATTGTGATTACTGTGATACTTACTTGACACATGATTCACCAAGCGTGAGGAAAACACACTGCACTGGAAGAAAACATAAAGATAATGTTAAATTCTATTATCAGAAGTGGATGGAGGAACAAGCTCAACATCTTATCGACGCTACAACGGCAGCGTTTAAAGCTGGCAAGATTGCTCAGAATCCATTTGGTACGAAAGGAGCAGCAATACCTCCGCCGTGGGATCCTTCTGTAATGGGACCCGGCGGACCTAGACCTCCAGTGCAAGCACCGGGTGGGCCTCCTGGCATGATACCGCCGCCATCCATGGGACCCGGCGGGCCAATGGCACCTCCTATGATGATGGGACCACATGGTCCCATGCCACCTATGATGGGAATGAGGCCTCCAATGATGGGGCCTATTATGGGACCTATGGGCCCAATGGGACCGATGGGCCAGATGCGCCCACCGTTGATGAACGGACCGCCTATGAATAAATAGCGAAAAATAGACCAGCGTCAATAAAATATGTAATTTTTATTGTGTACGTGAAAAGAACTGACATTGTAATTATAACCTATAAGGAGTTAACTAAGGAGGGTGTAAGTTAGAATGTTTCTTTTATAATAATAAATGATGCAATTATTTGCTCGTAGCATTTGGTAGTTTTTACACTGATAAATTTGATAATAAGATCTGTTTACAAACTAAGGCAGAGATGAGTGTGCCACAGAGTATTATCTGTATATTCTATACCTAACTTGCAATTATTGGGTCATATAGCTAATGCCATCCATGAAGACACCCCACCACTGTTGAAGGGCCCTATTGCAGAGTAATGCTGAGTTTAGACTAGCAAGTTCTCTCGGCAATATGTTGCGCAATAACTTTCAGAAGCGTTTACACTACCGGCAATATTTCTTTAGCAAAACGCTTTTCCAAGTCATCCACCAAGTTAACTTGCGGAAATTCTTGCAAAACTGTTTACATTACTCGAGGAATATTTATTGCTTGCCATATTTTTTTTACATAAAATTGAATGACAAGGCACGCAATCCTTTCGCCTAAATTTTATGAATCTAATATAATGTTGTCTGGATGATGATTGTAAATAAAATAATCGTCTTAAAAGTACCAACATGAAACAGAATTATGAATTATAAAGCACTGCGTGGCATTCCACTGTGCTTATCATCCTGAGTCATAAGATGTTAAGTCTTATGATGCCCATTAATTACGTTGGCTACAGTGTCCTTCAAACAGGAAGACAATAGTGCATGTATACTACTGCTGGGCGGCAAAAATAGACATATCGGTCAAACTACAAACTTATAACTTGGCAGTATAGTCTTTGAGACCTTAGCTGCTTCAGAATGGAACAATTAAAAAAAACGTTAGCTACTAACTCAGCAAGTTGAAACTTTTATCTGCACGCAGAATAAACTGCAAGTTCTCGCGCAAGTTGCACAAATGGTGTTTACACATGCGACTTGACAGAAGTCCTGCAAACTTCAAAATGTTGCAGAAGTCAGCTTGCCGTGACTGTTTACACGGTAAAAATAGCTTGCGCAACATAACTTCTGCGAGTTTTCTTGCTAATGTAAACCCCGCTTAACAGGACTGATCCAAGTATCAGTTGCAACTCACAAGCCATATTCATCACAGTAAATGATTAGGGATAGAAGTGGGGTGTGTCATTATAGATGGCATTATTTATACCCATAGTATAAAAAGTTATGGATATTAGTTATAATACTGATTGCAATTTTTATTAAACTCAATTTGTTTTTAATGGTAGTAAACAAAATTTAAAATGCAGTTTCATATCAGATCAGTTACATTCATATAGCAAATATCAATGTTATTATTTCATTTGTTTTCAAATTAACTCTATATGGACTATAGGTATATTTTTTACAATATGTAGTTAAATTAAATATTTGTAAATAAATTAAGATTGTAATATGAATTAGTTTTATTATTCACTAGGTGTTGCCATGGCTCTGTGTGACACATTTCTCAGAATAAAATACCCGAGCTGTAATCTAATACTTGGTCTATGTATCAAATTTCATGTAAAACTTTTCAGTAGTTCTCATGTTTACTTCTAACATCCAAATATCTTTGCAATCTTTTGCATTTATCTCATTAGTTGGGCCTGTTTCATGATGGAGTAAACGCTATTCATTAAATCCTTACCAATATTATAAATGCGAAAGTAACTCTGTTGTACTTTCACACCAAAACTACTGAACTGATTTAAATGAAATTTGGTACACAGGTAGTCTGAGCCTGAGAAAGGACATAGGCTACTTTTTATCCCAGGGAAATATAAAGCGGGACTTTTATCCCGGAAAAAACTTTTTCATGCAGGTGGAGCCGCAAGCAAAAGCTAGTAAAATATATAGGTGACAAAAAAGTCAAGCTCCCAATTAATGGTAAAAAAACAGTGCATTCAGAATTAACTGTCCCATAAGTTAACAAGTGAATGACATTTACTTGCACATTGTGTAACAGGCCCTAAGAAGCAGATGGAAGGTGGCTATTCACATGCAGCCCACTCCTTTATTTTTAAATGGTTAAATATAGTGTATTACATATATGAAAAAAGTACCGAGACTGAAGTTTCTAAAGTAATCTAGTTGTTTGAGACTGTAATCATTTTTTTTTTTTCTCTTTGGCAAGGCGCGGTTTGCGCATCTGCCAGTGTCAAAGTTTTTAGAAGTTACATACTATATAATATTGTTTCTTAGTTATCCTCAGTAGTAGTAGTACTATGTCGAAGTAAAGCAGTGGCTACCTTACCAAGACTTTATCGAGGAGTTTTGGCGGCAACAAAACAAACACTTGACTAGCACAGTTATTTCAATTCACTTCATTTGAGCCCTTTAATAGAACTATATTGGATAATATACCACCATAATTATGCAATATAACACTAAGTATCACCAAAATAATGAATTAAAACAAGAGCACCTCATGACACTACCAAGTTCCCGCCAAAACCCCTGTAATCATTTGCAAATGATTTAACACCTTTGCATTTGTACCAGGCTGACATTGACAGCCAAGGTTATAATCACCAACTTATGTCCTTTTGTATCTATGCATATTGATGGTGGAATTTTCAAATGTCGTAACTGTGTGTGTGTCTTTATACCATTAAAATGGAAATGGTATTCTCTATTTATCTGTATTTATATTTAAAAAAAATATATCTTGAAAAGAGACAGTTGAATTTGTAGTCAATAACAAAGTTTGACTTCTTTAAGTTGTATAGGTCAAGAATTGCATTTGCATTCAAGCTGTACTAAAATAAAGTGGTCTTATTTTACTTTACATACATTAATTATAAAGTATCTGTCTAAAAAGCATCTTAAAAAGAAAAGAAAAAACAAAAGTTGTGATATGTAAAATGTTTTTTGGCACGGCTGTAAAGGAGATGTTTGTCCTTACGACTTCAAAATTTCCGCCGTCAATATTGTCATTATAGAGAAGCTAATCTTAAAATGATGATCCATTAGACAAGAGTTCCTTGCTTAGGCATTGTAGGTTTCTGCAGATACTATTCCCATCTGATTGTACAGATAGAACATGGGCTATGATGAAGAGTTTTTTTAAATGATCGAGGTACCAGTTAGGTACCAAGCATTATTATTTTTAAAAATTTAAATGGAATATTAGACTCTTAAGATATATGAGACTAATTCACCTACAATTGCAATTGATATGATTATACATTAGAAGTCTATCAAGAGTTTTAATTAACTAAGGTATCAACCTAAATTAAATGGTTTTGTATGAAAGTGTTGTATTAGAATGTAGCAGACAGAAATCGAAACATTATTTCCAGGCTTACATGGATTAAACGCACCAAAATATTTTTATAAGCATTTATATTTCTTTACAAAGATATGATATAAAAATAAATGTAATCAAAACAGTTTTATATTAAAGCAATAACAAATAATAAACTCAGATAAGTTCATCGTAGTTCCAAAGGAGATACTGGGCGTGAATCTGAAGATAATGATGGTGGTAATATTTCTTCACGAGACGAAAACATTATAACTACTAGATCAGCTAATATTGATAATATTGCAAGCATGGGTAAAACGCCGTTCAGTATCATAGCTGCATGTTTACCTGTTATAATTGGAGTTCTGAGATCTTTAAACACAATGATGGATAGACAAGCCTGTACTGATGAACAAGCTACAAGACTATAGACTTGTAAAAACTGCGATGTGTATCGTTTTCGTGCGGATCCTATTACGAAGATGCCAAGGAGAATGGCCGTAGAGAATATAGCTGTAGGCGCCACTATAGCGTGAGATATTGTCAAACATGGAGTAGTTCTCTCATTGATCAAATCCGCAATTTCAATGACTAATGTTAGAAAACGAAGTTTATTAGAACAGTGTTCAACGCTCATCGAAGTACTCGCACTTCTGCTATAGTTTGTCTTCATGAATCAACTATGTAATTTTATTCATTTTCAATCTAAATAGCAGTTTATGTAGCTCAAATTTGTGTTGTTTTTATTAAGTTCTTCAACGGTCTTGACAGAACAATATGTGAAAGATGTAATTTATTGACAGAAATTCGTTTAGGAACACAAAGAAAACAACTCCGATATTATTCAACACGTTTTAATTAAATTGTATTTCGAATAACTTAAAAACTTTGAAAAAGTTTCAAAACACTACTTACACTACCTACAATGTAGTCAATAAATAACTTACATGCTAAGTTTTATAACCGAATAGTTGTAGAATAATACAATACAGAAAACAAAATTGGCCCCATAGAGCAATAAAAAAAGAATTTTGAGCTCGAATGCATTTACATGAAGTGCAACACTGTTTTTAAAATACAAATGCCTGCAAAAGTGGCATTGCCAGCAAGAAAAGACTAGATTAAAGCTTCTATCAATTCCATTGCCTCATTTGCAAAATGTGTATTTTTCAGGAATTTGAAAGCACCGCTTTTATATCTTGATTTACCATGTGTTATAACGCAGTTTCTAAGGTGGAGGGTGAGACCTTTCCTTTCTCTGGTGAGATTTTACTTCTAACGTTTGACGGACCTGGGGATAGACTTTTGAAAGAAGTTAATTTTGGGGGTGACTGATCGGGAGGGCTGTTGAAGAATTCCGCTCGCTTTGCTTGCATAATTTCAGTCCTCGATAGCACATGCGATTTGCCAAAATCAGTGTTTAATGGGAATACTCCGTGGTCTACAGATTCGGAAAACTCATTTAACACTCCTAAGTTATTTTCATTGATTGGTATCAAGTTCCTTCGCGCTCCAAAATGTTGATTAGTCACAATGGGAACTGTTTTTGGCGGTGGGTTGGTAACAGAAATGTCATTTCTCTCACCGGAACTATTGGAGGTTTCATCTTCATTGTAAGCTTCAGGTATAGGAGTGGATAAAACATCAGATCTAGGACTGGAAAACCTCCATTGTGATTTGGGTGATAATAATATTTTCGGTGCATTTTTATGATCCTTTATTAGCGCACCTGATCTTCCTGGTGAAGCTGGCTGTACATTGGATTTGATAACTTTTCGAGACGTATATATTTTTGGAGACCCACTGAGATCTAGAATGTTAATTTGTGACCTATTTGCTATTTGTATTGGCTGGTTCTGAGGCTTCTCCTTAGACAGTTTAAGTTGTTCTACCGCTGTAAGCTTTGTAGATTTGTTTTGAGGCTGTAATGTGTTTAGTTTAACACTATGTTGCAACAAAAGCTTTTTGAAATCTAATCGAGAAGTTTGTGCTATCGGCCCATATCTGTCAGCGCACGTAGTTTCTTGCTTCTGCGTTCCAAAACCATACCCTGGTGTGATTGGGTACGATAGCTTGTCTGCAGGTGACCAGCTCATTCTTGTCCTCGGATCGCCAAGATAGCCTGTTTCAGGATGCCTTTGTGTACCTTTAATGTATAAAGATGATTCGGAATTTACTGGGGATAAACTTATAGTAGACAAAGCAGGAGACTCTGCTCTTCCTGGAGTATCTTTGATATTAAGTTTCTTTTTGCTTTTATGTATAACTGCATAAAGTTCATCATTGGTCATCGATGATTTCACCGGCGATAACATTTTACAACTTAGATCTGCTATATTTTCTTTATTGGACGGAGTTGATGATTTAAAAGTTCCGGTTGTTCTTATATCTATTGGTGACGTTTTAATTGAATCATCCTTTGGTTTTTGTGACCTTTCCGGTATTATATGTATTTCTGTAGTGTTTGTCCGATCACTGCTCGCCTTTTCAGACCGCGGTCGAGAGGAAATAGATTCTGCAGATCGCTTTGGGAGTGTCCAGAATTTCTGTTCGTTTTGCACATTGCCATTTGAATTATCATAATTAATAACACCATGTCTGCCGCGTAGGTGAGCAGTGTGGTATCGATGCAGCGTTGGGTTAATCGCATTCAAGTCGACAATTGGTCCCTTATCTTGAACTAGACTTTGCGGTGCATTCAAATAGGGTTTGTCAGCACTGGAATGTCGATAGTCTGAAAATGAAAAATTATTATTCATAAGACGTCAGTATTAAAAATGATCACAGTACACAACATACATAGCTCTTCCCCGACACAGATAAACTATGTTTAATCCCATAAATATCATAGCTGAGTATATTTGAATACAAAAGCTTGTAAATTAATCAATACTTCAACAAGCAACTTATAATTTCCTTATAAATATAATTATAACTATATATATTTCTCCATCTATATTTATTTCTCCACCTTACTAACATCTTTTTAAATTACCATATTTATATTTCAGACAAGCATTACCTGTTGAGACATTTTTATATTTCTATTCAGATATTGTTAATTGTCTTCAATGCGCATTATATTATTGTTCAACTACATACTACTAAACCTCTAATATTAAGCCCATATAATACATAGTTTACAAATAATATTGGTATTGATTACAGAACTCTTAACGTTTCACAGAATGCATTATTAAAATAGTAATTTATGTAGCAAACTACATTAGTGAATACCGTGACTAATACATAGTAAGTGCATGGGTATTTATTCTGTTTATAACGTGTGTATTATTTCTATTAATAATCCATATATTTATACGCATCTACTTGCAGTGTATGTGGTTGTTAGTAACCCCTAACCTCATGCAGTTTTACAGACATGCCAAAAAAGCAACACAAAACTTTACCTTTGAAGAACGTGACGCAAAGACGTAACGTTTGAAGCAATCTCCTTCTGTGCAAAGCGTTGTAATATGTGCAAATAGGGTCATGTGTGGAGACTCGAAACAATATTAATTGTTATTCAACCATCTTGACAATTAATAATTAGTGTTGTTATATCATTAACATTGTGAAATCTGCTGATGGATGCATTAGTAACAGTGGACCTCTCAGTAGGTTATTGTCTCCCTTTGGTAATGTGGTATGTACAAAAATACATGTAATTATTTTCTTTTATTCACGAAACCAGGTTCTGACACAATGAAAGCTTACCCTAGAGTAATTAACCTGATTTTAAAATTACCTTAGCAAAGTGCGGATGATTGAAAGTGAGGGTGAAAGTTGAAGGTGTGAAAATGAAATAAGTGCGTTAATTCACAATAATTCTATAATAATATTATTTACAAACACAAAGACACATAGAATAACACACCATGCACTTACATATGTAGAATATGATTTGCTCGAAAGCTTTGCACTCTGCGGTGTAATAAGCCACCATGCATTTTATTCTTACAAAATAAAAAAATCGCAAATTAAACAAAACATAGTTACATAAACTTTTTAAAAGAATACTATCGATTTTTAATCATTTTATCTAAATAAAAACGTTATTTATCACAGGTTACAAATTGTGAAGTTCACGGAAGACGTTTTTGGTACTTATTGTACGCAGGACGGAATTAGTTCCATTTCATAGAGAAATAATATAAATTACATTATTAAACTAATTAATTTTCATTTACTATTGGATTATACAAATTATTGACAATAAATATTTAATCTAAAAGCGTATTAAGCATTAAAATTATTATATACGGTAACGGTAAAATAGCATAAAATAGTGACATTAAATTTTATCTTAAACTACCATATTTCGGTACCGTAGTCTGATTCGGAGATAGACAAAATTCTTGCTCTATGTTTGGAGCGATCTAAAGGTACAGTCACTTTACTAGGAGTCATACAAATAGGCGCTGAATTAAGAATACAGATCTCATTTGGATCGGAGTCTAATATCGCTGATAGTACATCTAGAGATGTGTCCCTAGTGTCCGGAATGAAAGCAACCGAATGTCTTTTTGGTAACGGTGTTGTGAACGGACTTAGTGCTAAAGTCGATAACTTAGTGTTAAAATTATCGTTAATGTAACTGTTCTCAACGGTACATTCACAATTTTTCAAATTATCTAGAGCGCTTTTGTGACTAAGTTTGGGTGAGACGGTAGGCGGGTAATTAATTTGATCTCGTAATAAATCAGCCGTAATTTCAGCTTGAATCATCTCTAAAGAGTCAACTTTTTTCGCGTGCGTTCCAAAACTTTCTAACTTTAATAGTTTTTTTATGGGCATTAAAGGAGAATTAGCCAGCTTATAACTATCACTACGCTTAATTTTAGAGTTAATCGATTTTTCCTCGATTTCATTTTGAGCGCGTGTTTTTGTCAATTCTTCGCTACAACTACTGTTATTTCTGTTATTGAACATTCGTAAAACTTCAGCAACTTTACTACCGGACTTAAGGAAATTATTCTGGATTTTGTTTTGAATCATTATAGGTGTTTGGAAATTAGGAATAAACGGGGTTACGTTTTCACCCAATTCAAACATAGGATCGTCATTATTCAATTTAGGTTCGTAAACATTTAAAGTGGCAGTTTTTGTGCCAACGTTCTTACCTGCTGAATCGTCTTTCGTCGGAGATAGGCTGACACCCTCTGCATCATGTATATGGACATACGCCCCAGTTCTTGTAATTGCGTCTACTATTCGCGGTAAATCGTGTTCTGGTTTAGTGGTTTTAGGTGGTTGCTGAATGTTGGTGACTGGTGTTTCGGTGACTGGTGTAGCAGTTATAATTGTACTGGGTTTAGGTGCCGGGAGAGTAACGAATTCTGTAGTAATAGGACCGTCGGGTTCAATTGGTGCTTTAATAATCATTTTCCCTAATTGCGGTGATGTAGGTTTACTTGAAGGCGGCGGTGGTTCATAAGGGAAATCGGTTTCATCTGTAACTTTAACAAAATCTGCTGTTTCCCTCTGTATAACAGTTGTAGTTGGACTAATTTCCTGTACAAAAGGACCAGGTTCGAATGTTGTGTGTGCACCTTTTCTGCGCTTCAATGTATCTGAAGAGTATATTACTTGCCCTTGCGAGTCCAGAGTGACTTTTGCACCTTTCCTTTGAATTTCTTCCAATGCTGGCGATGGTTTATCTTCAAAAGCATGCTCTAAGTAGTCCTTGCCCTCATTTAAATAATTGGGCAATTCATTAAGTGATACATATTCTGTTTCCGGTAGTTTCCCTGAGAGCACCGTTTGTAAATTCTTTTTGACAATATCATTATTGCCATAAATACCACTATTAAGACTTAATTTTTGATTATTATTTTTAACATCAGCTATTGTCACGTAGTCACCAGTGTCATAAAAATCGTCATTAAAATCAGGTTCTTTCGTAACTGGCGATTTTTTATTGGACAACTTGTTGGGAAGAACGCCTTTTAATTTACACATAAAATTATTAAATGGTTGTCTAGTTTTCGTGTTAATTTGATTGTTTAATTTACTAGTCGTCTTAGCACCTTCACTTGGTACTTTTGTTTCTTTATATTTTGCTTCAAGAGGTAGTTCTAATTTAGGTCGACTGGCTGACTTTGGGATTTGAATTGTGTGAGATTTTTCTATTTTTAGTTTTTCTATAGTTTCTGTTTCTTTATTACTAATTTCGCTTTCATCATCTGAATTAGTTGGCGTTATAACGCACATGGACGGGATTCTCGAACTGTTTATTGTAGTTTTGTACCTTATTCTTTCTATTCTTTCAGTGCCTTCTAGATCTGATGATTCAGAATAATCCTGTTCCGAAAGGCTATTCTTTCCGTGCGCACTAGACACGGAATCTTCAATAGGTGAACTGGAAGTATTATGTCCAGAATCAGGAGAATTGGTTCCTGTACTTTTCTTTGCACTTTCAAGTTCAGTCTCAGTATGGACGTCAGCAACAGCTGTTATTTCGCTACCAACGTTTTTCGTTATGGTAATTGTTGGAACTATTTCGTTTATTTCAGATGTCGCATGATTTGTAGCTTTTTTATCTGAATATGGTCGAAGAGAGTTATACCTTACTTTACTAAACGGAGAACTTGAAAAAGAGGAATTCATATTTCTATCTATACTAGCATTCGCGCTATGTACATTATTATTTCGACTTCTATTCATTTTTGTCAAAGAACTCTTTCTTTCAGGAACAGTAGGTCCTATTACTAAAGACCTATCACTACCGGCTGCCATTAACGTCGTGCAAACAGTTCCGGCAGAACTAGTAGTTGTACTAGTTGAACCTTTGCCAAATAGTTCGTATTCATTCTCCGCAGTTAAAGTTTGGCTATTTGACGAATTAGATAGAGCATTACTCGTATGCATTGGAGTACAAGGAATAACGTCCTCTTCCTTCAAAGTCTTTAAACCGGAATCCATATGGAATGATGTGTAATATCCTTCTGTATCACAAGAAAATTCAGAGCTTGTTTCTAAATCTTCGTGCATGTCGTTTATTATATCGGGCGTGAGGGTACCTTCACTAGTTACGCTGCCAGAACCAGACGTATTGAGGAATCTTCTTCGACTAATGATGGAGCTAGGTGGCCCGTGGTGCGCATTAAGCGAATTGTTAGACGTTGCTGCAGATGTGGTACTTTTAGGTGGTACAGTAGTGGTAGTTATTTCAGAGCCTATACTGGTTCGTCCGGATTCTGAACTTGCTGACCAATTACCGCTCGATGAGTGCGGTTCATCCTTACCTATGCCGGACCTTCTTAATCTCCGTTGGACAGATGTCCCACGAAGTTTTACTCCAGTATTTATGGTTGCTGTGGCCGGTACGCTGGTAGGAACTCCTATACTCTTTTCTGAAGATGAGTAAGAAGCGCATCTTTGATGTGACCTTCGGTCTTCACTACCTTCTCGTTTTTTGCGTATCATGACGGTTTCCTGAACCTGGTTTTCATCTTGTTTAATAGGTGAACTAGAATCTTTCGATTTTTCCGCTTTAGAGTCTTTAAAGCTATCCCTACTGGCACTGGGTGATCTAGCGATAATTTTAAATCTATTTTTTCCCCATTGTTTCAATGAATTGAAGTGTCCCTTCTTGGTCACAGGGTCGATTGGACTTTTCTTAAGTAAATCGCTAGAGCGCGATCTCATAACAGTGTTGCTATCTTCAATTTCTTCAGAAGCCACAGCATTTGATGTATCGCTACGATAGAACAAACCAAGCAAAGCATTAGTCACACGCTAAAGGCATAACTATATTTAAAATCGTTGAAGAATGCCGCTTGGTCTTGTAACAGCGGATATCTTCAAAGACGTAATTAATCATGAAGCTAAATGAACAAATGGAACTATTAGTGTATCAAGTGCACAAATGATTGGTTGTCTTTGTTTCGGTTAATTGTCAATTTAAAAATAGTTAACAAACAACGACATCCAATTACGAACATAATGTATTCACAGAAGCACGAGATAGTATTATCAACAAAATGTTAAAATGTGTGCTGAAGATTTTAATTGAATCTTAAAGCCGTCCACACATACTGTGCTGATGGACTATAGTTAATTGAGTCGCTCAGATTACATTATCTTCGGAACAAGTAGTGACGTTCTGATAATGTAACCTGTAGCGTGTGGAGGTGCAAACTAGAAGCTTACCCAGCTATAGCCTCTCTAAGCTCTTTCTGATCAGTGCCCGAAATGGTGTTTCGTCTTTTACCCCGAGGTTTTCTAGTGCGCGTCCGTCGCTTCACGGTGTCCGTCTCACCAGGTGCGTTCTCTATGTGGAGCGACTTGCGTGAACTGCACATTCTGTCGAAGAACTTGCCAGATGTGTCGATCGCAACGACTTCCGGAGGAAATCTGGAAACATAATATTACTTGGTTTTTGGCAAGCACTAATAAGTATGTAGGTATTACTTGTTTTTTGTCAAACTCTAATTATAGTTTAAGTTTTAGAAAAAAATAAAATTAGCCGATTATACCGGTCACTGGCATTAAAAGATAAAATAGCTATAATCATCATCATTTATTATTATTAGTTATAGTTTTTATAAATAGTGTATTTTGGACTCTAAAGGATTATTTTTGGTCACTTTATTCATTTAGACTGCCTCGGTGGCGTAGTTGTATTACGGTACGACTGCAATGCTGAGGTCTCGGGTTCAGTCCTCCGGGTCGGGCAGTGATATCGGATTTTTATATTCAGTATCAGCCCGGAGTCGGGAATTTGTGCCCGATATGGCGATAGGCTCGCCCCCTATCACATCATGGGACGGAATACGCTCGGCGAAAAGTGGGTGCACTAGTTGCGCCTCTGCCTACCCCTTCGGGGATGAAAGGCGTGAGTATGTGTGTATGTGTGTGTTTATCCATTTACTTGGAAGCGATGACTCGGAGCTGTTCTTCGGGGCTGGGCAGTTTGTGATCGATCGGCTCTTCATCTCCCGAGCCGCATTCTGATAGCTCGTCTGGCGTTAGAGTAACGCTGCTAGCTATCCTCATAGATGCGTCGGGTAGCGCCGTCACCTCTCCCACTGCCTCTTTCGACGTCCATTTTCGGAGCTGTTCTACTACCGATGGCTGAAAATTGTGGTTTTGAGTAAGTAGGGGTGGGTAGGTGCCGAAGAGCGGGCTCATTGGTGTTATTTAAGAGGTGGAGAATGAGAGAAGTATGAGAAGTTTGTGTATTGTATGTAATATTGTTATTAATTTCCCTTACATGTAACAGATACGTTTAAAAATAATTGATTGTTTAATTAGATATTGTGTAGGTATAAATGGCCGATGACCGTTCGCGTGGTGTTTTTTTATGTTTAATATACAATATCTACAGTATAAAAAAAGTTAAACTACATCCTCAATGTTCTAAGAATTGTGTACAGGAAACATAAAAAAGTGGGTCTATTAGTGTGAAATGCTTATCGATAATAAGAAGTAACAGCATATCGACACGAGGCATGCATGATATAATACACAATCATAAAGAAGCGAATTTAAAATGTGTAAAAATAATCTGACACCAAACCAAACCACAAGAAACTAGCGAAATAACTAAGGTTTTCGTAAACAGATGAGTGCAAATTTTATTTAAATCGTTCACAGTCTTTCTTGGTTCTGTACTTATAAATGTTGTGTTGGTACCCTAACCGGAACTGGAATAACTACACAGAGTAATCAACGACATATGTACACAGTATGAGTTACTCACAATATGAGTCTCGATTTCGACGTCGATCTTATGATATACCCTTCGCCGTCTGGTGCTCAGCACAGGTGTGCATAACAGGTACGGTAAATGTTGGGAGTCCCTACGAAGTTGTTCCAGTATGGACGCGGAGAGTCGGTCGGTCGTCGCCTTCTCGTAAAGCTTGCGTAAACTTGGTGGTCTGGAATAAATTGTTTATCAACATTGTTGCGAAAGTAAATCGCTCTTTGAAAATTATCGCATTTTTTACGACTGTGCCTAATAAGCACATGAAAACGAAGAAGACAGTTAAGTTAAATTCAGTCACACAATTTGCGTAATACGATTTTTATTCTTGCCAAATAAAATTAAAGTTTTTATATAAATCAACACCCTGATTATTGGTATAAATCTCGCCAACCATAAAAGTATGTTTTTGGGACATAAGCTAGATCAAATATCATAAAAACTCTTCTCATAACAAACCGGTTTTACTATTACGTCTCGTCAGCCTCATTCAAATTACACAACTGCCAATTATACAAGTTATAATTGGATTTAAAGATTGTATTTTGAGATGATCCGGGTATTTGCAAAGAATACATAATAAGAGACTGACGAAATATACCCAAACCGCATAACGGCATCTTTAATACAAGGGAAGTGACCAGAATATGTGAAGAGATTAATGAAAACTTGAATTCTCAAAAAGCTAAATAACAAAATTACATAAATCAATATATTGAGTAGCGGACGTAAATAATTCATCTTTATCAACGAATTCAATTTAATTATTTGGTCCAGACATAACATATAAAGTTTTATAAGTCTACATTATCGTAAATTCTTTGTTATTGAGCGTTAAATTAATAAGGATGTACGTACCTCGTGTCAGGTGTGAACAGGCCCTTTTTTACTGGATTGCTTGCCGTGTATTGGACTTTGCGGAGAGCAAAGTCTGACAGGCTTCCTTCCGCTGAAAAAAAAGAAATTAGTCTTTAGCAATTTGACACCAACCGCGGTCACAGGAAATGTAGGTACCAAAAACAGACAAGAATAATATGCTTCAACGCATTAACGGTTAGACACTTTACACTTGAATACAATTATATAAGCAAATGCACATGTATTGACCGCTATCATGTTTTATTTGACATTTATAGTTAAAGATGAAGTTGGTATTGGACACTTAACATTTTGATGATTCAATCTTGTGATAGAATCGGTATCCATTTCATGGAACTTTCAGGGTTTTATATCTTAAAACTTAAATGTTAAATTGATTTCACATCGAAGAACATAAAATATTATTGTGAAATATAAATGAACACTATGAAAATCGATGATAGATTATCTCATTAAATTAGAAAGGCAACATAGAAATAAAACAGTGCATTACAGGGTATTATGCATGGTAATCAAAAGACTTTCACTCAGGTCGTGAGTGAGGTAGGAAGCAAAGGGCGTGTGGATGCTCCCTGCTGCGGCACTATGAATACATTGCGGTTCATTGTTAGACTGAAAGTAAATCTAGGACGAGTTGAAATACGAAGGAAAGGAAAATATGTAGATAACAATATAATTTTCTATGTAAATATATCCTGTGTCTAATATGACGTAACTTGTAATGCAGTTAAATTATTGTAGTCTAAAACAATTACTATGAAAATGTTGTAATTTTTTCTATTTTTACCGTATGAATCATATCAACCTAGTGGAATATAAAGCTTAGATTTCAAGACTTAGGTAACAAATAGCTGATATGGATTGACGTCTGATTTTGCGACCTATGTAAATATACATACAGAATATTGATTAATCAGTTCCTTCCATTCTTTTTGAGTCTGTCCAGGAATTGAACGTTCTAAGTCCATTTCCGTATGGAAAGAGATAAATACGCCTCCATTATTCAGTTCCGCTTCCCAGAGTATTGGTATTGCTCGCAGTGCACAAGATTGCTCATCTCACCTCTTACTCGTTTGATTACGGCACTGAGCGGATACCTTTCGTAATCTTACACCCTTCTTGACATATTAGAAATGTCAAGAGTTGGTAATAAACTCGCTTGCGAAATGTTTAATCTTCGGCTAAAGATCGATATTAATGTTAGCGTTTGTTTGTTTTAGATTAAGGATTTGCTAGTAATATAAGTTTTGTGCCTATTGAAAATATTTTTTGTGTAGTTTGTAATAAATTAAAAGCAGAGAACTCTAATTCATCGATAAAACAAAGAAGGAAGGACAACGTAGATATAACATGCACACTTGTAAGCGAAGAAATTCCTTTTATTGAATTCATACCAATATGAAATTTAAAATGAAAGTACTATTTCTATTTCCATGATTTGAGCTCACGCTCAATATAGATAGGTACTATTAAACTTCTTTCCATCCGATACCTTCGCAACAAGCAGTTAATTGACAAGCATCGCTCCAAAGCTTTCTGTCAGCAATAAAAAAACCACGCAGATACGATTGTATTAGTTCCGTATAACAGAATCGTGATCAGCAATCGTGACATGACCAAACGTATTTTCATTTCTAATTATCGATTAGAGAAAATAATGGGAACTATTTATCCTACATTAAGACGGATTGTAACAACAAAGCGCGCCGCACAATGCGAACAAATGAAGTAATCAATAAACCGTATGCAATCAATGAAGAAATGCGTGCGTGAGAGGCATTTGTAATAGTTAGATAGCTTGCACTGAATACATTAATATGAAATTAATGCGACGATCATACGATAGCCGCTCTTATCATATATTATCTATTGATTTATATCAGTTTGTCGGGGCAGTTACGCATAAATGAAACGCTTATAAACAACAACGTATATTATTGACATTTGCAATTAATTGTTTGAACTCTAATGCTAGTCATAAAAACCCCATCTAAATAGGATAAGTAATTTTGGAGAAAATTGCGGTCCTACAAATATACATATATAGGTACGGGTCGAATACAGAAACAATTTTTTTGAAGTTGATTAAAACAACGTATAAGTCGCAAATCTACACGATAACGGACGAAATTGAAATAAAACATCACAAATCTTTATATGCAGTATATAAACGGACTTCATGCAACAGAGCAAATTGAAATAAAATGCAATTAACTTACAATTGGCTGGTTTTTTCCCGGTTCACGCTTGGGCGTCGAGTATAATTTCAAGACAAAAAGAATATAAATGCACCTAGCGGAGTTGGTTTTAAACAAGTAGTTTTATTTGGGTATGCTTTGTTTCTAAAACGGTTGATACCGCTATAACTAATTACTTTAATTCCAGGAATTCGGTTAAAATACGTAAGTATCCAAATCAATCGGATGTTCACGTTTCCGTTACAACGTGGTACACATTTATTCTGAGTGAATTCTCTATAGAAATATTACTTGATACCATCCATTCATCAATGCTATATCAACTTTTATGACTAACTAGAAGGAATAGAGGGGACGCATTTTGAAATTTCGAAAAGTAACACTTTAGATTTACATTTGTACGTATAACATATAGGTCATGTACAGATAGAGGCTGCATTTACATGAACAGTACCATAGTAAATTTCTCAGTACGAGTGGAATTGAAGGCATAAATTTCCGAGCGTAGTGGATCAGACGCATGGCGCGTTTGCATGTTGGTATAAAGCGCTGGTCATTGTGGTCAACGCAAATGCTTGCATACGAATCGAAAGAAACCCATAATTTTGCATTAAATTTGCTTTGGCAGACATGAAATAATAATCGTTCATCGTTACATCGAACGATTGGTTTGTTTTTATATGAAATGTTTGTTATGAGTCAAAACAGTAATAATATTTTAGATTAGACGAAGCTTATAAAGTATCAGTCATTAAAATAGCTTAAGGAATTCATTCTACAATACAACAAAAGCAATCAGAGTGATCGTGAAACAATATAAACTGATGAGCCTGCAAGACAAGTGAAAGTTGTATTATTGTTCAACATAATGGCAAATTCAATAGGGCAGTGAATGGAGTAGGTATAGGTCGGGGAAATGCCCTCAGGAAACTAGTTTCATATAAAGATATTCAGATTGAATAGGATCGCAATAAGAAGTACGTCAAGTCCATTGTGAATCAAGTCGGCCTTGGATTGGATCCCTGCGGGACTGCCGTTCGTGCGGGAGTTACGTGAAGCTACGTGGGTGGGTTGTACCTGTGCCCATACTAACTTGCAATACGGTTTGAATGTTGATAATAATAGTTAAATAGCTTAGGTCTCGAAAAAAAAACGAAAAAGGGTTGTCAACACATTAATTTTGCGTATACGGAAGACGTTACTTTCGAACTTCTGTTTGCGATATGCTAATGATGAAGCATGTTTATTATGAGCCTAGAACTAACATGTAGCATAACAATTAAATTACGTTTGGCTAGTATAGACTAGTTATAGAAGAACCACTTTTATTTGAGTAAATCTGAAAGCGGATTTAAAATATATAAGTTTGGAGTAATATATTCTGGCTTATAAATACAGAAATAAATTAACAAGTCTTCGTAATTCACCAAGCGTAGGAGCACAATATTTGTATGCCAACATTAAAAGTTTTATGCAACAAGCAAAAGTTAAGAAAGGTGAACAAGTGGTAACAAGATCATACGTTCCGCGTACCTATAGGAGCAAAGCTCAAGGCAAGGTCGGATGAGGTCACGAGTTTAAGAAGGTCTTACAAGGGCGCACACGTAAACTGTACGCAAAACTTACCTGTTGCTGTATAAACGGGTTCTCTTTACATTATGCAGATAATTAAGAATGTGGAATATTCAGCCGAGTGTGGGAAATCAAATCTGTCTTGCATAATAGTAACGGAATACTGAATTCATTAAAATTCCGTCAGCGGTATGGACGTTTTCTTTTACGTAGCTTAGTTGAGAGAAATGAACACGTGAATTTTATTCGAAATCCAAATCTCAACAAGGAATGATAAACTTGAACTATTAGTTCTGTCCAACTCTAAAATACATAGTATTATTCTTGCATTCGTTTGCATGAATAGTTCAGTTGGAGCGTCCGGTTCTTTTTTCATATTTGCGTTGTTTTGCGAGTAACTTTTATGTCAGATGGTACATATTAAGCCAGCTGTACGACGCATCGCGTGCTAGTTACATGTCTATCACAAATTATACGCCATTGATGTACGGCCCTTCACCCTAAGTGCGCATACAGTGGTATTGCATATTGTAATTTATGCACGTTACGTGTAACCGCCAGTAACCGTCCAAGTTCGTTTTATTTGAAAAGAAATCAACGCAAAAAGTTAATATGTGTTTATGGGTTTCTTAAAAACAGGAGTCAATAGCTAGGCCACGAGGGAATTGGCAAGAAAATGTAAGTCTGAATGATCTGATACGAGTAAATCACATCAAGACGATCGTAATAATTCATCGTTTAAAAACTTTTGAGGGAGGGATTCGGAAATGAGGTCACTTCGTCCATAAATTTGTTTGTAATTGAAGGCGGTTTCTTAACAAAGACCTGCCTTAGATCGGTTACTTCCTGCTATTCACCACGGTTTTGATTGATGTGTTCTCTTGTTAGAGTCGATTTTTTCACAGTTTATTACTACATAGTCACTAACCCTTCCATATGCACAATATTCATTCATTGACTGCCTCGGTGGCGTAGTTGTATTGCGTACGTGTTACGAGTACGATTTGCGCGCTGAGGTCCTGGGTTCAAGTCCTGGGTCGAGCCAAAAACATTGTGATTAGGTTTTTTCATCTTAAATATTACTCAATCGCAGCTCGGGGTCAGGAAGTTGGCGGTGTGATACCCCCGTGCCTCGGAAAGCACGTAAAGCTGTTGGTCCTGCGCCTGATCTTTCTCCGGTCATGTCGGATTGCCGTCTCACCGGACTATGAGAGTGATGGAATAGCGAGTGCACCTGTGTATTGCGCACACACTTGTGCACTATAATATCTCCTGCGTACCTGGCTGATCTCCGTTGAGATTGGCCGCCGTGGCCGAAACTGGCTAGGAGGATTACGCTACGTTTTTTTTTAATTCATTCATTGTTAGAATAGCAAATATGTCTTGTACTTATATCTTTTTCATTTATCTTATTGTAGGCCCAATCTCCTAATAGGTATTTGGTATATACCTAATGACACTAGATTTATGCAGGTATGCGGCAGAATAAATGACTTCTTTTCTAATACGAAAACGTTCTACGGCTTTTTACCGAAGGCATGGTTCATTTATGACACGTCGGATTAATATTGCTATAAGTTGACAAGGTTTCATAAGAAGCATTAAATTTTCATCGTGTAAAGATAGTCGCTTTTAAAATTACCTGCTTTGAAGCCAAGTTGATTCTGCACGTGATATCCAATTACAAGCCTTGGGGAGGTCAGGGTTAATACAATATGTTCATAAATCACTGTGTACATTCAATTTATTTTATAGATATGCTTCTTTTTTACACATTTCTTACTATTTCTGACATGTTCCAACATTTTTACTTACTGTACGTTTCACTGAGTAAATAGTTAACAATTGTAGCCTCTTCTAAATATACCGGTTTAGAAACAGAAACATTGAGGCGATTCTGATTAATGATCCTAGATTAAAATTATCTCAATTGGAAACTTAGCATACCACATGCAACCATACAAAGCGTGACTCATCAGTGACTGATGTAGGTATACCTATTTCGGGATCGTCTGGGAATCCCTACAAGTGCAACTGTCCCAAGTAATAGCCAGTTTATACTTAACTTTACTCCTTTAGTTAACCTCGTTGTTTAAAATACAGGCAATAAGTCAAACTAACCAGCAAAAAAATGAAATATTGATGCTATCAATCTTAAATAAAACCAATTTAAAAACAATCGAAAGATTCATTGTGGCCGTACCGTATGATTATATGGTAATGTTGTTGTCGATACACAATCAGCCGACCATAAATAATATGTTCCAAATAAACAAATATCAACTTCTTCATAGGAGGGCGAGGTTCATGAATTGCTGATATCAGCTGTATTCTATGATGCTGCCTATGCAAATAAGGGTATTGCATAAATTTATGCCGATACTAGAAAGCAAGTTTCCTCAAAAATGTGTGCAAATAACAACCGTCGGATACGCAGTCAGGGGCAGGACAAGTGATTTACCCTTGAGTGAAAGATCTTCATTGAATTTGTTAGCATGAAAGTTTATCGATAACGCCACTATTTTAATTCTTCGTGGATGGCATGCATGATTAATTACATATGCATAACGTAACGGTGTCAATAAATTCTCACGCAATGCAATAAAATCTTCGTAAACTCTACGAGCTAGGGAATTATTTACTAATTGGCATATTTGAAAATGAAAATTCACCATTAGGTGCCGGATTAACCGTTACCGCAAACAGGTGGTTTAGCACATATAGTTTTATTACTTCACCGCGTATACTACCTATCCAGTAAATAGTTTGTCGCATCTTTAATACTGACCTCGGATTATAATTTTATACAAGTGCGCTCAGTAAACAGAGAGCTATTTGAGTGCTCACATAAACTTCATGTTTATCATGCGATGTTATTTTGAAAGGGTTTCGGAGGGTAATAATTTCTTGAAAAGTTAGCGGACATAAGAGTTGACCGCATATTGCCACACAATATTATGAGGAAGGGTCGACTTTTATGCGAGTATGACTGGCATCATCAGAGTTATCGTCGCCATATGGGCGTGGATTTACGATACAAACTAAGTTTCCAAATATCAAGACTATTCTGTGATTTAAAGTACTTATTTCGCGTTGTCTTCATATCTCTTTAGTTGCTCTGAAATAACCATTCGTTCATCGTCAATATAGCTACAAAACTATTATAGATAACAATTGAACTATTAGAATTTTTCAAAATCGTTGCACATTACAGAAGAGCAATAAAGGCAACAGTTTTATTGGCTTCAGGATTTAGTACGACAGCTGGGGTAGTATCGGCACGTCCGACGACATTAAATCTGGGCCCAACTGTTCTTCGGATGGCAAGATTGGGCGCTCTTTTGGTACGGAATCTCAATCGCAGATACTAAAATGTAAAAGGACTGTGAGGGCCATTTGCAATAAATTCCCTTTGAGACGGAAACATTTCTTTGCCGCTAGATTTTGTCAGTGGCCCATCTTAACAGGCCCTAGAGGAGTTTTGAGAGGTTGAATGTTTTACCTAAATCTTTCTAGTGCGATTTTAACGTAGATATAAATTGAAACGAACGCACAAGACATATTTGTTGTGTCTCTACAATTCCTCAATCATAACTTATTCAAATGTTTCCATTAAATAAAATAAGCAAGTATAAGCAACTATGGGAATTTCAAGAAAAGATTTGCGTTTGATAATATTTATAAAATACCACAAACTTCATTCTTTATTCAACATTTCATTTGAGGAACACCGTAGTTTGTGTTTTTTACGCAACTTTTTTAAATTAGCTTCTTAGTATACGCATACTGACGCCTTTTTTTATCCCCGAAGGGGTAGGCAGAGGCGCAACTAGTGCACCCACTTTTCGCCAAGCGTATTCCGTCCCATGATGTGATAGAGGGCGAGCCTATCGCCATACCGGGCACAAATTCCAGACTCCGGGCTGAGACTGAATAGAAAAGTCCAATATCGCTTTGCCCGACCCGGGGATCGAACCCGAGACCTCAGCCTTGCAGTCGTACCGTAATACAACTACGCCACCGAGACAGCTTCTTAGTATAAATAAAATTAATATTGTTTGCTTATGAGTACAGAGGGCCACGTGTTGCTTAAAGTAGGATGAATGTGTACGAATGTTAACGAAATATTTACACCCAAAGCACGTACAATCAGGCTCACCCCAACGGAGTAGAAGCAGCGTGGCTTCGGATATTTCTCCGTGATGCTATGGTTGTGTAATGGCTTTGAAAATTCAAAGACGAACTTTTATTCACTTCATCGAGCCGTGGTATCACGGAATTTAGGTTTACCGTTGATGCACACGCGTTTACTCACTTGCCGGTGTTGTTTTTTGGAAACGCATTCAAATGATATTACATAATATTCATATTTCCATATCAGCCTGGTATTCTATCAGTTTCTCCTATGATTCATAATACCGTTTTACGTGCAAATGAAATGAAATATGTATTTTAGATTTGGTTTATAATAGAACATAACTTAAAACTCTAATTCCATTTGTGCCTTAACAGGGAACTGGAAATCTACAAACAATAAATTATTACGGTAGCAAAACAATAGATACACTATAGCTTCAATCGTATTAATTCAATTGGCATTTGAGCCAGTAAATGTCAGCGTGAAGTAAACCAAAGTTCGCAACCCGTAAAATCCTTTTTACTACACATTAAACATTGAATCGGCGAACGTGATTTCGTTGGTTTGCAAGATATGTTATACTGGATTTGTTGTGCAGTGGTACAAGTGCTGGGGCGGCCTTCGACCGGCACATAACCCCGGCCGTGGTTAATTTCACTATTACGTATTTACGACTATTTTTACTGTTACGACTATAGAAACGGTATTAAAAATTGATATTTAAACTATAGACGTGTTTCAGTACTATTGGACAGTGTGCCGCGTGTTATATTTCACTGATTAAACAGGAATATTGTAATACATACAAAATTAAAGAGATAAATATAAAAAAGAGTTTAATGCCTGTTGCTAGCTGCTAGGTAGTGTTTTCTAAGAAAAGTCTAAGCACAAATTCTAACACATGATAATATGCAACCTTATCCATGGACGATATACATATCTAATTCGGTGTCTTATTATGCTGAATTTTTATTTATGGAAATCGACACACAATTCTCATATGTGCAGTCTACTGGTTTTGACGAATATGCTCTTTAATATGATCTTACTAAGTAGTAATTTGCTGGGAAATGTTGAAATTCATAACATTATTTTTATTCCCTGCAAATTATATTACTGTACTGTAGTGATATTAAAAAACCGGTTGTCAGTATATTTCACTCGATTTGCATTTAAACCCAAGTCAAATGGTTCAAATCGTTATCTCTTTACGCACGACGCTTGGTTAACATTGAAATACGTACTAAACGGATACTATAATATCTCTTAATACTGTCTAATCGGGTTTCATTGAGGTGAATAACTTTATATTAGTTTATACAAATAGAGGTTTAAGTTACGTTAGATATTCCAACAATATTGTTGAAATAATTTTGTGAGTATAATTTTTGAATTCTATATTGAGTACGGATTGTTTTTGTACCTTTCTGTCATATTTAGCTGTTTAACGAGAAACTAGTCCAGTATTGTTAAATGTTTTCAGACCCTTAATTTTTTGTCGTACTATTAAATAGATATTAAATTTAACATTATTGAACGAGAAGCTTCATTTTTCTTTACCAAAAGCCATAACTCACCAGTGAATGACAACTTTACAAAGTATTTTATTTAACTTTAATAGTTTTCTCAAACTTTAAACCCGTCATCAAAAGATTGTAAACGTGCTTCGAATTGTGTGCCACGTGGCGCTTGCGTTAAATTCCTGAAAGTTTTCATAATAAATCGCCAACTCAGTTTGGAATTCGTACTTCCATTGAAAATTCTCTTACATTGAAGTTAAATGTGTATAAGGTTATACAAAAAATGCAATTCCGTCGTTGATATAGAACGACGCAACCCTTACACTGAAAGTACTTCATAAACTTGAATAAGTGCCAGAATGTAATAGCTACCCTGTTCTTATAAAGTAAACTCAAAGGGAGGCGGACGTCGAAAATTCACTATAAAATGCATGTGCTGCTGTAAATGATAATCGAAAACCGGAAAACAGTATAATTTTGGGTAGCAAGAGGTTCCATAGCCCGGAGTGCTATTTTGACATAACACTTGAAGGGGAAGATATAAATATGGGACGAAACGGGAATACCGATTCGGATTGATAAAGTGCGTCAAGTGTACCACTTAAGGAGTATTTCTTAGCCCTCGTAGATAATAGTGGTTTCTAGAACAGTAACCATCTATAGCAGGGTTGAAGAAGTATTATATTTTGGATACCGTGATTCAATTTATCTCCCCATAAAAGAATCTTTGAAATCGGGCCGGTCGTTTACGCGCAGAAAGATCCAGGCTGTTTAGTTTCAGTTTTTCAATAATACAATCCACGACTATATCGGACAAAAAAAAAATACTTCAAGCAGTGCAAAAATATATGAAACGTCACACATATATCACGTTTAAGCAAACTTAATGATAGACTGCGAAAGGCAAAGATATAATTAAATTTAAACCAAATTGCGTTCGCCAGTAGGTGCCTCTCTTCAGAGGTAAAATTAAAGAGCCAGGCGCCGATGATTAAGAGTAATTGTGAATAAATTAAAAGAGTTATCTCAATCATAGGTATTTGAAACTTTGCGCTGGAAAACCAATTATGTCGTGCCGTAACAATTCGTTTTTTTTTTCAATACAGTTCAAAGTATCCGTATAAAGTTACTGCCATTTAAGGATCATAGTAGGAAGCCATGCGACCGTTTCCAGGGGATATTGCGGGAATCAGATGACGCAGAAAAAACTAATCGCCGCGTGTAACTGGACTTTCTAAGATTGACATCGCCTCAAAGACAAATAAGGCATGAGTTTTTTTGATTTACCGGTAATTATTTGTCATTATTTCATACAATGACGATTCATAGCTATGTGTGGTAAGACGTTATTGGCGGGAACTGTATTAATTTCTTGCTTTTACTGGAGACTTTAGAAGGTGTAAGGACTCATTATAAAGTGCATGAACATGGTAACTTTCATAATACCGTTTGCAGTTAGCAATTAAGTGTTATGTATAACCAAACGAGGTCGTTAAGCCGCGTCTGAAACCTTATGGTGACTTGAAACTTCTGACATTAAATTGGCCAAAAGTTTCACACCATCAGTCCAACTCGCATCCTCTAGACACAGTTGACGTCGCCCCGCGCACCGTTCCCTCGTATGGAGAGAGATCTAAAACCCATCAGTAAACCACATAAGGCGCACATATAAAGCTATATCATAAACGCATTACATATTGTACGATTTGCTTGCTATTGCAAAATAGTTTCAATTTTACAATTTCGTATGGAGCTTAGATTAAGAATAACGTAAGGGAGAGGCAATTTATTTCCTGTACATTTGGTGCAACTCAATTTCGAATTTGTGCAATACAGAAAGATGTCAGTGACCGCACGTAATGTGATTCGTTGCGGTATCCGCCAGCGTGGATAAAATTGATTTATATGCGCCTATGTGGTATACCGTACACAACACAACCATAGGAGTCGGGTGACATGACATGACGTACGGCCGCAGTTTACAGGCCTCCCGCTTTTCGTGGACAAAGGGTTTTTCAAATGCTTAAACTGTGTAAAATAATATTGGTTACGTTTTTGCCAAAACAACGCCTGCGGCTGTCGAAATGCGTATTTTTTATATCTGAATAAATGAAATTTTGTCACAGATATTTCATATTTCTAAAACATATTTTATATTTAAAAATATTGTACAGTTGATTTAAGTTCAAAGCGTTGCTTGTCGGAAGCAATAACCGCACCTCATATACATGTTGGAGATGACACTCTCACTTGAATCTACCGTTAGGTGTATCGCATCGTTGCGTATGCCTACTGGTATTACATCGCGCAAACCCGAAGCTACTGAATTGTTGCTTTCATTCGCCTCTCGGCCAAATTATGATTTAAAGCGGTTGTACAATTTGTATCACATACAATTTTAATTACAATATAAAGCGTTAAAACAGTGAATAAGATAATGAATTATAATTATGCGAGCGGCCCGGCCGGCGCTCTAATGACCACGGCGGAACATTACCCAAACACAAATTACGAAGAATTGCGTAAACAGGTATTATAAAGGATCGTCGAGTTTTAACGTTGTTAAATGGGGAAATATTAGGAAATTTTCTCTTTGTTATTTTTAATGTAACGTGAACAAACAATAAGACAGGTGGCGCTTTACTTCGCTGAATCAATATATAAACAAGGGAAGGCAATTACAGGAACAATTATAACAGATGCTGTTGTCAGTTAGCTTTGGATTATTGTCGGAGCTGAACCAGCCTACGGCTGCACGGAAGGCACGATAATATCAGGTGCTCGTTAACTTGAAGTTATATATTTTAAAAGAACAGCGCAACAATGGATAGGCGTGGCCGAAACTCGTAGTATTTTCTTCTAATATAGTAATTCAAGATAGCTTGACTGGAATATAATTCAATAGACACGGTACGCTATAACTTAATGATTATTTATTTCACACTGATGTTTCTTGAGGAAAATATTTTATTTATAAGCATTGGTCTTTTTGTATTCTCACGTTCTCCTTTCGAATATTGTTTTAAAACAATTCCTTAGAGGTAAGTTACAAAACCGTTTGTACCAATACAGCCATGTGTCTACGAGTTCACCTGCGTGTAATGATAACTATTTTCGGATCTTAAATGGTTGTACGAAGATTGAAGGTAACCGACGGATAAAGCTATTTTTAAACGATCGGTACGTGTGTATTACTGAGGCTGTTCCGAGGAATGATACATGCCCTATGATTAATTCAGTTGGGTACGTGTGAAGATTAATTAATGCTTTGTTGATGCTAGAAAGAAGTCTTTTTTTCCTAATGTAATATCCATTGCATAGGAATTGAGCTGAGATAACTAATAGCAAAAACTCCGACGCCATTCAACTTTTTATCTCGCACGACAATTAAGTTAATAAATAGACGGCAAATTATTCAGTTTGGCAATTACGTTTTTATTCGGCGCCGCTTCTGTTATTAATACGATTTGGAGTTGAGGCGTGTAGGTACGTCCGGTAAGGCTTCTAAAAACATATTGCATAATCACGACCCCGGCACCGGGAAATGTCGACAAGCCATTGTTTGAGACCTTATTGTTTTAAATAAAGTTTGAGATCAATAATAACGATGGTAGAGCCTTGGCCAGCCTCCACTGCGGTATAGTATTGAATGACGTGTCCTCATTTCAGTACGGTGTATTCACGTCATCGGAAAATAGATTGCGATGAAATAGACATGTATGGAATATTAAACGGGTATTCCAGGGAGAGCCATCAACGCGTTTAATAGGGAATGAAAGTTGATTGTATTCAAAACGTTGTGGTAGTTAGCGTTTATAAAACTGTTTTTACACACGTGATAATAGTCGTACATGCTTTGTTCTTTAATGTAGTTTTAGCAAAGTAACGAACGTACAAGAAGGTCTTCTGATGTTAATGATCACGTCTCCGTTAATGAGATGTTGAAATGAAACGGTATCATTAACTATGCCAGAGAAATCATAGATGCATTGCATACCAATCGTTAAGGAAAAGCGTGGGCGTTAGAAGAATATTTTTTGGAGCCACTATCTTTTTCTTTGAAGATTGTGTATAAAATCAATGGGTTGGGAAAGATAAGATACGAATTATAATGCACTAGATTTTCTTGCGGCTTCGCCCGCGTAGAAGAGTTTTTCCGGGATAAAAGTCTTGCTATATATTTTCAAGGGATGAAAAGTCTAAAACCTTTCCAGGGTCTCAAACTATTTCCATACCAAATTTAATCGAATCTGTTTAGAAGTTTTGAGTTTATCGCGAACAGACGCGGCTGGCGACTTTGTTTTATACTATGTAAGGAGTATGTGTGTATTCTAAGTTTTGCTTTTAAAGTACTGGTTCTTAGGTTAAACTAGGAGGAATGTGGGAACAAAACACGACCGTTGAAAACAAATATTCGCCCACAAACGTATCGTTCTCAAAGTTGAGTAAACAGGTATTAATTAACTTGCAGTATTGTACGTAAGTTACACCAACATCCGTCCGGAAAGTGCGGTGCGCGTCTAGCCTTACGCGCCAGCATCACAAGGTGTGCCGAGTCAATAACCTCTCTAGGAAGTCTATACCTTAAATTAATAGCGCACTTCACCTCTGTACAATGTCGTTTGGGTGGGTACCACCGCAATGTTTATTTCTACCGCCAAGGAGCAGGCCGGCATAATTGTGTCGACCGTTAAGGGATAATCTTATCCCTTGTCGGTTGACATTTTTTTTTGTCTTTACTTCGCTTAACATCAGGTGCGGTGAAGTTACTTTGCCGAGCTAAGTTAAAAAAAAAAGTGTGCATGTACTGTTTCGGTTTGAAGGACATTGTAGCCAGTGTAACTACTGGACATAATGAGACTTAACATCTCATGTCTCAGGATGACGAGCGCAGTGGAATGCCACACAGTACTTTGTAACTCGAGGTGCTGAATGGTGTTGCTACTGTTATGGGTGGTCGTATCGCTTACCATCAGGCGAACGACATGCTCGTCTTGTCAGTCAATGCAATAAAAAAAAATGCTACACTGATTTTATTGAACTAAATCACTGTATGCTAATGATCTACGCTGTTTATACATTACATCCGAATCTGAAACAGATTCAAATGTTGGAAATGTAATATTTACATAATAAAATTTTCTTTACAAACTTAATATGCATATTTAACGTGCAGCAATAACGTGTGCGTTAACGTAACGGGTTGCAAAACCTCAACACATTCATATCCATTATGAACGCAGAAAGTATTATGATATATCATAGAGTAAACAATACAGTCCTGTAAAGACTTCCTTAAATGCAACTTATAATGGACATTACATTGGTAACTAGATTTTATAACTCACTAGCATTGCTCGCGGCTCCGCACGCGTGGAAAAGTTTTCCGTGATAAAAAGTAGCCTATAGCACTCAAGAGTAATGTAGCTTCCTATTAGTGAAAGAATTTTCAAAATCGGTTCAGTAATTCCTGAGATTAGCGCGTTCAAACAAACAAACAAACTCTTCAGCTTTATAATATTAGTATAGATAAAAGGGCCAACAAATCGTAAACAAGATACAAATAAAATAAATCACTCGTCTATTATTCAGATGTCATGTTTCAGGTGGAAATAAAATATGTTCCGCGACGCATTTTATATCAAAATCGACAAATACCCGGTGGGATTTGCCTTCAAGTTTCAAAGGACCAATAAACTCGTAAAGCACATGCATAAATCATACCGATACGTTAGAAGTTTAATCCGGAACCCTGAGTATAAGTAAGTGCTTTGGCGGACATTCTGAAACCAATATGTTGAATAATAGTGAATAGTTTTTGAAAAAAAAATATTCCAATTATATGGGCAATGAACAATAATGTGAATAAATAAGTAAACTTTCATAACGCCTTTTTCCATCGGTGATTGCTAATCCGTGACAAATTTTATAATTTAGAAAAAAAAAACAACAGTTATTAGAATGGGACCATAGATTGCGGTCTGAACTAAAAACCAGATATACAAACGTTAAAGAAGGTAGTTTGTGTAGATAACCGCAACATAAACGAACCGTAAAGCTGTTTGTTCACTGCCTTTACGATTATTTGTTAGCTACGAAAAACCTCACAAAGGAGCAAAGGTGGAAAATATAGGAAAATGTAGTCAGATAATCTGTGTAACGGTGTGCATGCATACAATGTATATTCCTAAAATAGGTGCATTTGCGACGATGATAAATGGTAGGAACATGCCACAGACGGCAGTGTCTCCCCTTATGATGTTCCTTATTATAAATCGCCAGTTGGACAGACAGACCCGCAAACTTCCCACTACATTATTGGTATCGGTTGTTTAAACACAGCAAAAAGTTTTACACACTGGCGCTTTGAAGTCCCGATGTCGGTCGGTGTTTGACGCAGGGCCAAACAATGAACCTTCGTAGTTCGTACATTCAACACCTCAGCTTTTTAACGTCTTTAGCAGTGTGTCTGGCACAAATGTTTGGATTTAGAAACAAATTGTGAAAATTCTTATCGTATTTACTGTTCCATAGAGAAAGTTTAACCAGTCGTAATAAAATATTTGCTTTAACATCGTTTTGTTTTGTTAATACTTTTCGTTTTAAAATGACCACGACAATTTTGTTTTATGTGAATCGCTTATCCTTATTTCCAAAGACACGATATGATTCATCATGTTGATGCATATACATTACTGAGAAAACAAACCACTTGTGCGATTTATTTTTAAAGTGTTATCATAGTAAACATCTTCGCATCATAATTGTATAATCCAGATGTATACATCAAAAGCAACGCAGGAACTTCCAACTACTTCTAAGTAAGCCACATGAAAAAGTTTGATTGCCGTCGATTGACCTAATCACGTCAGCTCGGCGTATATTGTGAACTAATTAAAAACATTTGCAGTTTAAATATAGATGGCGTGCGCCCTCGAAATCTGGATACATTTTTAAGCTATTATCTTGCCCTTCTCTTTAAAATAGATGCAAGTGTGTTCCAGATTTGTTAATTCGGAACTTGGTTCATTACAAAGCAGGTCATAATAATTTGGATGATTTGAAGGACTCAAAGCCTCGTTTTGAATATTTGGTGTTATTGAAACTTTGGCAGTACAAAAAACATTCGTTTTACACAAGCGACTTGTAAGTAATTCTAAACCATCAAAATTCTTATACCACTCAGAACTTGTTATACTATGCATGGAAGCGTCCAAAAAGAAGGGAATGGTTATATTCAACCTCAAAAAAGGATGTCGTTATTTTGCATGACATGGTTCATTTATTATGATATATTGTTCTTTTAAATATAGCTCGCAACTTATTCGACTTCAAGGTGTGGTATTATGTACATTTCCATCTGGCAAAGTTTGACTTGGTTTTGTGTAAAGTTATTTCTGCCTCGTATGCGAATATGTAAATACTTCTAAGTGATACTGTTGTAAGTAATTAATAAAGTTGAGTAAAAAGTAAAAATATGTTTTACTGACACGAGTGTTTATTTCGAAGTGAGGTAAACTATGCAGGAAAACAAATAAATACCTATAAAAATAGAACACTTAAAAATGACACAGCCACAACAAAGGTTACATTCTACAAGAGATACTACTACATGAAACCCAGAACACGCAGTGATGTAATAGAACATAATAACTTGCAAACCTGTAGAATATATCACGTTTAGTACCCTTATTAAGAAGCCGCGCATGAAAGAAAAACAAGTAGAAGAAAAAAGAAAATAAGCAGAAGCCGGTGAATTTAACTCATTGTGAATTCATAACGTTGTTTATATAGCATTTGTTTTGATCCCATTATTGTTAATTAACATAAAAATGGTTAATTTACTCGACAGTTATCTTTAAATACGGATAATATTGCTCGTGTAAATACCTTGCATCTCGCACATATAAAATTAATACAGCTGCTCGAATAATTTATTTGCAAGCTTGTGTCCGAGAATTAATGTCGTGAACGTTATATGATCCATGTTTGTTGCGAATATTTCGCAATGTTATGGTTAAAAACAGAAACTTGTGCAATATTCACCTAAAGTCATTCAGCGTGTACACAAATCAAGGTTGTTAACCCATTTGCGTTACGGTCTGATACCGCCCGCGCTGATGTTACACATTTGTATTTATTTCATTATCTGAACCCCTTTAGTATTTTTATTTTAGGTGAAAACAACACATTTACGATTAACATACGTACATACATAGTATAACGCCTCTGTCCCATAGGGGTAGACAGAGTCTATGGATTGTCACTTTGCTAGATAATGTAGATAGTTTTTCAAACAATATGGTCAAGTAAATAACTATAAACAATATGTTTCATGCTCTACCGTCGCTCTTTCCTTTTTGATTCCTGATCCTGTTTAGAAATTAGTTTATGAACCTTCAGGATACAAAATACTTATTACTATATCACAATCCGTCCATGTTGGATCGTGTGTGCATATTTATCTGCAAGCGCGGCTTAATTCGGTCCTGTTCAGTAATATTAGATAATGTATTCCAGATTCACGCCGCAACCTGTCGGTGATATCTAGATCCCGCTCTATCAGAACACTGCATGAACAAACAGCATTAAGACGGTACATATTCATGGCAATAAATAGTGAATCAGCCTCGTCAAGTGACTTTTCACCTAATTAAACACGTCAAACAAAATTTTGTCAAGAGTTCACTGAATGGTGACAATGGTCAATGCGATGCTCTATTTGACGGTTCTATTTTATGTTAGCGTCGCTCGTATATCTTGGAGTGCTGTCAACCCGCTGGTCACGGCCGATTAAACGAATTGAATTCCGTTTCGGCTTTTCGATCACATTCTCTTTTGACTTTCTATTCGAAATAATATTTCGGCATTCAGCTTTAAATATTGTACTCAAAATATTTTGTTAACATTTGTGTAACTCCTGAAGCAAGGCAGCAAAATTATAGTCTTCTCAACATTGCAATGTATGAATAAATGTAATGCAAGTAATAACAAATTGTAATGAAAAGGCAAATATTGCAATGTTGTATGGAGCGAATTATATTGCTGTCCTAGTAGGCACATACAAATGAGAAGCATTATGAAGAATACAAAAGACATTTTCCCATAAAACATTTATTTCGAAATCGTTTTACGGGTAAGCGGCCGCAAAATGCACCGGTGCACTCACATTCATGCGGGCTTGCACTCTGCAGTTCCAAGTACAATGTTTTAATATATCTCCAAGTAACGAGACTCACAGAAGCTGTTTCACCAAATCGAGACGCTGGAATGAGGAGTCATTTATTCTCTAGAAAAAGACGGACAGGCTGATTCTCTCGCCTTGAAATTTGTGTCAATATCGACAAATGCATCCGTCTCCTTTAGTGCATACTTGTGTAAAGAAGATAAAATGGTTTTAGAGATTACCACGGACTTTACTTAGTGGAGATATACTATCGGGATATAAATAAAATATTTGAGAATTTATATTATTTTATGTATGAGCGCTCTCACATTGATGTCAGGCTTATTTCAAAATTGAAATCATTTTTAATAAATAAGTGTGTGTGGCGCATTACATAAATTAATGTTAACTGTTTTAAAAATTGTGTTCCCTTCGTATTAAGCGTGTAATTTACGACATATTTTAGCAAAACGTCGCATGACATTAATTAAAGGGACGCTCACGTTTCACAGCATTAATTTCGTTATGTCTCGTATCTATCATATTATTAATATTCCATTTTATTCATTTCATATTAGTGACATTTGCCTTGTTGAATAAGCATAGCAGGTGTTAAGTATATTTTTATTTGTGTATTAAGAAACAGAATTTACAGAAACACGAGACGCATGCTCACGCCTTTTATCCCCGAAGGGGTAGGCAGATGCGCAACTAGTGCACCCACTTTTCGCCAAGCGTATTCCGTCCCATGATGTGATAGGGGGCGAGCCTATCGCCATATCGGGCACAAATTCCAGACTCCGGGCTGATACTGAATAGAAAAATCCAATATCACTTTGTCCGACCCGGGAATCGAACCCGAGACCTCAGCCTTGCAGTCGTACCGTAATACAACTACGCCACCGAGGCAGTCAAACAGGAGACATTTGAGGGTAAAACATATTTTCATAGCCATAAAATCAAAATTTAAGTACCACTTGAATAAAATATGAAGTCGTAAAAGCCACATTAATTATTTATGACACTCTTCGAGTACTCCCAAAACACATTACTGAACGGATTCCACATTAGAGACGATTAAATACTGTCTATATGTGGTTCAAGTAATAAAAATGTCGATTAGACAGCTCCACCGCTCTTATGAGTTTAATGTTTTTAAACGATTATATTTAATGCATTCAATTTACGATTAAGTCACTCAGGTAACTGATGCGCACCAGTCGATAAACTTTTCCTGATTTAATTAACCCGTGGAAAAGTTTTTTTATTTGAACAAATTCTATTAATACACTTTGTTGTATGTCAGCAATTGTAATATTTGTCCGTAACTGTTCTTTGACCAATTGCGCTTGATATATAAATAAATAAAGAAATATCATTGTAAATATACATAATATTTAATGTGCTTATCCAGAAACTAATGTCGGGACTGTCCAAACACAATTTACTATCAAGGCAGGGAAACCAGGCGGCCGCTTCACACAGTGTTGGCGTTTGATTAAATTGGCTCATTTATGCAAAGACCGAGGCAATCGTGTGTACCTCTACGGCTCTGTTTTATTACACCATGTTTCACTTTGCATTTTGTGCCCACAAAGTAACTGTGAGCTTTAGTTCGATTAGCGGGACCGAACTGTGTAAGTTGGACTGGGCTCATTAAAATTTTACTGGCAACATCGCAATGATAAGATAAAAGTGTCCATTCGAGTTTATTCGCGCCGAGGTGTAACCAACACCTAACTCAAAACATTCAACAAATAAGATTATTGATGCGGTGTTGTACAATAAACTAGTGGTTTATGATTTGTCACATGATTTTAACGATTGTCGTAAACGAGATTCCTCGATAATTGGTCTCTAGTGAAATGAAATCTTTAGATCACTAAATTAGAAGCACATTGAGAATATCAATTTTCAATGTGCTTCTAATTCTATTTAATTTCATTAATTATCACAAAAGTTTCCCATGTGTTCAAATACCTCTATGCGCTTAGAATGAAATTCTCTTCAGCCAATCAACGTAGCGATAGAAAACTAAATCGACGAAAGACCAAACAGCCAAGCTATGCAACTTGATGCCAGTTATTTTATATAAAAATCCTATTTAAAACAAGTTCTTTTAACATCCTGAATAATTCAATTAGCAAGCAAGCTTCATACTGAGATAGTTCATTGCCATATCAGTTCGTTGCAATGTTGCGAGATTAGTTACACAACTAACGGCTATTTTAATGGATTCACATTGGAAATAGAACAGATGCAAAGAAAGGTATTCCAAGTTAATACCAAGATGCCCTCAATGTAAGCTGAGGTATTCTCGAAGTTTTACTTCAAGTATGGCTGTCTCGTGACCCGGACTTAAAGTCGGGGAACTTCCGACAAAGCTGACGAGGTGTTTACACCGACTTCAGCTTACAAGATTGCGGATCCTCACTTATTTTTCAGTAAAAGTCTTAACTGCAATCTCGGTGCACATAATAGTACCTATAACATTAAGTTTTATGATTATTAGTTAAATAATAACCTCGGACTAGACACTTTAGCTAACAAGTATGCTTAATGAAACTGAAGATTGGATTCGATAATTATTAACGGTTACGGCCACCAACGAGCGTTAGATTTACGATCAAGCTTATCTGGGAATAACAAAGTTCTCACAAAGTTCGCCAGACCCAACTCCAAAAAAAAGGTTATTCGAACTCCAAACTCCAGTAGTTCATTCGAACTTCGCGAGCCATGCCGGAAACAATCCGATTTACTTTACTGATAAAAACAAAACTAACTCAACAATGTAACATAAAGAATTTCTGTACCGAACGTAGTTGCTGGTCATGACTCGAATCATTAGTTCAGGTGACAGAGAGCGGGCATAAATCTTGCAGAATCTATGGCCACTGGGACCGGAGGATTTCCGGTGGGCAACTGCGAAACGTGGAGGCTGGACCACCCTATACCTAAGCGGTCTAATGATCTGGTAAACCTTTGCATTTGATTTTATGAGTCATGCGAAAATGGTGTAATTTGTGTATCTTATCTTCTAGGCCTTGCAGCAGTAGGCGTCTTTTGAACGAAGTAACTGTGTCACAATAAATTTGTAGATGCGTTTACATTATCTTACATTCTATGCCCGATATAGCGGCTCTCGCTTCCATCATATCATGAGACGGATAAAAGCTCTCTAACTCTACCGAACCCTTCGCCAATGAAACCACGACAATACGTCAGTAAAGAAAATCCCATTGAATATAACGAACTAATTCATGAGTTTTAAATTTAACATTATGTGTTCCAACCGAAATGACGCAATACAAAACGTGCTTTGAGATAACTTGATATTTAATTAAGTCACAACGTATAGATAAACCAGTATGATCAAAAAAAAACCCGAGAGGATCCTACTCTTATTAGAATTATTAGGCGACGTTGTTGAATATTTGCAGTGGCCAAGTTGGAACTTGGAAATATTGAGATCAAAAAACAATATCCAATTTCCTAGTTTTGAAAGACTGCAGTATTTTAAAGAAATTAATAATACCTATTTGAAAACACCACATACTGGATGGCTATTTTACGACGAGGAACAAACAAATAGCATCCAAACGCGGAATAAACGACGCTAAGAGTATCAGATATAGCGTTTCTGAAAACAAATAAAATCAGTTTATAGCTTTATAGCGTGAGGCGAAGTGGAAAGTCTTTATTCTGACGCGAGCGGTGCGCGACTTATGGCTCACGACTAGCTGCAGGCAGGGGACACGCTTGTGTGGTCTGCTAGATTATTTATACATGATAATACTTAATTATTAACTTCACTAAAATATTTCACGTGATTATAAAGCCTTGGTGTCTGCTCTGTAATAGAAATCTGAAAATGCCATTTGGGTAAAGGACTGCAGGAACTGTTATGCTGTGTATATGAAATTAACCACCGTGTAAACATCACTTATAAGCGAACAACGAGAGTGACGTAAAAAATCATATTCTACGAGTATTCACAAGACTCAACCAAGGCTTATTGCGGTGGGAAACGCCAAGTGTAAATAACCTGACGCATTTAAAAGTGCGAATGAAAAACGCGAGGAAGTGAATAAATTCGCTCCCAACTCTGGAACTACTTTTGCAAATTGAATTTTCACGCGTTCCTACTTTGTGAGCGAAGACTGCAATTTGTCTGCCGCCTGGAGCTTCCTCAAAATACACAACAGTTGTAAAATTATACGCATCACGGGATATCTTGTACGAAATATCCGAACAAACACAACAGCGAGCGTGACGACAACATGATTGTTGTTATGCTAAGAAATGTTGTTTTGTCGACACATTCCTATTATAGTGGCACAACATTTTTCATGAACTATAACAAAATACCTCGAATAGGTTTAAAATATTAATATGAGGCAACTTAAACGTAAAAAACTAAAACATACCATTGAAGTTTTCAATTTGGCCACCAAATAAATGCATTTAACGTCGAAAGTGAAGAGCAAGCTTTTAGTGAACAAAAGTGCTCAGGGCACTAGCAATCAATCCTTTGCGATATCGGCTTCTCGGTAACTGTTTCTTATCGTGAATAGCAAAAAAGCCTTTCCATGTCGAGAGCTGTCGACGCGGAAGCACCTTTGTTTCTGTCGGGCGCGACCGATCAGAGAGCTGAGCAAACGAATAACAAAAAAATCATTTTACTACTTCTTCACTTTCTATAAGTACTTTGATAGAGGTTCTATTTCATAATTTGACTATAAATAAAATCTTTAAGGCTTTCCTAAACAAAGGAAACCTATTTTCGTATTATGAATAGGCGCACTTGTCTAGCTCGGTACAAAATTTACGAAACAAGTAATTGTGAAACGTGCCCATGTTCACTTATCGTTAGTGAGTGGCCTGTTATTCAAATATGTACTAAGTACAAGTTCTGCTCAACTGACAGATTGTATGAACTTTCCGTCAATTCACAAGCAATTTAACATATGCGTCATGTACCGTGCTCTTGGGTAAACTTTCTTTAGTACAGTTTCAGTGTAGTTCGTTTGTGCGGGCAATTACGTACGAGTATATGTAGGGGTTCAATAGGTTGGTCGACTGGGCCATGCAGTTAATTTGTAGTCGTGATTGAATTAACGAAGCCGAGTGCTTGGCAGAGCTCATTTCGAAAGCTGTTAGATGCTATCTCGCTTTTATACCATGCACCATAACCGATGCATACCTTCGCTTTGTATCAAATTGCTAATTTCCAAGTTCTGTTCACGAACTGCGCGGGGACACAACAATCATCATCATCAGCCACATGACGTCCACTGCTGAACATAGGCCTCCCCCAAAGATTTCCAGACGGACCTGTCAAAAGCGGCCCGCATCCAGCGTGCTCCTGCTACCCTTATCAAGTTTAATTTTAAAGTTTGCCTTCACACTTACCCGACGTGTCTGTCGGATAACTATAAGCCAATCTACTAAGTCAAAAGGCATCATTTTTAGTTCCGTGTGAACAGCAGTACGATTTATATCTCAGCAGGGTTCTAGCCTTGGGCTTGCCTGTAACTTTGCGTCTGTCAGTTTGAGAATATTATGCATGTACTGATGTGAATTCCATACACGAACAACCCAACTCGTATGAAAAGTAGACTGATCTTTATATCAGTTCAACTAGGTTGAATATATTCGTGCAAATGTAAAATTTCCTTTCTGGGAAGTTCCAGTCGACTGAGCACAGGTCTAACAAGGAATGACGGCTCTAGGACACAATGCATGTCGGTTCAGGTGTGTAAATCATACTGACATCGTGTGTCGTGCTCACATCGCGAATGTATCTTGTATTATAATCAAAATACATTCACATACAGACCAACTAACAGAATTGCTCGAATAATTGTATCATCTCCCAAGTTGCGGCAATTTCATTCAGCACTTCTAACATTTTATAGGTGCTTATTTCGTACGTACTTACGCTGAATTATGCAACAGGAAGTTAGATTAGTATACGGCATGTCCATAAAGAAAGCGGTCAAATGTTAAGGAGATAATTGTTGGTGCAGGAAATTAAAGACATTTAGTAAGTAGGACAGTACACCGTGGTTCCACTTGATGGCGATCTTGGACAAATTCAACGGTCTTGTTCATAATACTGACGGTCGTACTTATCTTTATAGATCTCGCACGATTTCAAAAAGCGTTTCACTTGTCATACAACAATGTGTTCATGTCTAGAGAAATAACAGAAGAATATTTTATAAACTTTATATTTTTTTGTTTCTTTCTTATAACTAATGGCCTAATATGGTGCAGGCCGTCTACGGTGTTCGGTATTTAATTTCTGTTTGACTGGACGTTTATGATGTCGATTGGTTAAGATTTTGATTTGGAATAGTCGTATATAAAACTTAAACTTCTCGTATTTCACCGCTATCATTATTCCTGACCATACTTAGAGTATCATTAAGTAACAAAGTTTGTCTGTCTGTGTTAGGCACCGAGGCACCTAACATTGATTTGCGCTGGATTGCGTGAAAATAAG
Source organism: Sphinx pinastri (assembly GCA_947568825.1). Taxonomy (NCBI): domain Eukaryota; kingdom Metazoa; phylum Arthropoda; class Insecta; order Lepidoptera; family Sphingidae; genus Sphinx; species Sphinx pinastri. The sequence continues at coordinate 6,642,064 of OX387621.1, read as the reverse complement.
AACACCACGTGACAGGTAAAATTGGGAATTTATTAATTAAGAAACAATTGGTACAGCGTACAGTGATATGGAGGCGTGCACCCAGCGTGGGTACGATATGCACCGTATATGTTCCCGTGTTTCTTTCTTGCAGACTTCTTCCAGGTTTCTTGCTGACTTCTTCCAGTTTTCTTCTAGTTTTCCTTTTGTCGCTTGCTCGAACTGGCTCGAATATCTTGACGACCGGGCTAGCTTAAGTGGTTCGGGGCTATCCCATAAGGAGAGCCCCGAATTTCAGGCCGTGTTTGGTGGCCGTTACGTATTATGTAACGCGCACATATTTACTCGTTACGGAGTAATCTGATGTTTGCCCTAAACTATTGATGCCTGGGCATATAGGCATCAAGGGACTCTATTAAGCTACATAACATAATATCTCCTATGTGCGCTACGGAAAAGGTTATTTACATTACTTATACTAAGTTTACATTCAATCGACGCACAAAGGAGACAATTCAATTGATAAAGTCATCAATTCTATATATATAATGACCCCGCTATCGTAGCGGGGTAGGCAAAACCCTACTCTAAGTGACCGCGCCTAGTTACATGCCGGTAGGTTGATACCGCGCATGCGGGGGCGTGATAACGTTATGGGTGATAAGACACGGTTTGACTCGTGTTCTCGCTCATCACCCATCTCGCTCAGATCGTGTATGACCTATTGCGCAGGCGTTGAAGACGCGCATGCGCTGTTTAGTGTATGCGTCCTGCATATATTAAGTTTCTAAAAATAAACTATTCATCAAGCCCTGCCCCGAAAGGGGCAGGCAGAAACATTAATCGTTACAAGCTAAACAATTAGACAATTATCATCAAGCCCTGCCCCGAAAGGGGCAGGCAGAAACATTAATTGCTAAAATGATAATTTATAAATAACTATCGTCAATCACTGCCCCGAAAGGGGCAGGTAGAGACATTACTTGTTGGAATAAAAACTATGTTCAAGCACTGCCCCAAAAGGGGCAGGCAAAAGTGTTAAATGCTTTTTATTTACTTAATTCTACACTTAACAGCTATTACAAATAAAAACTATCACATTCTACATCTTAAGCTATTACAAACTATTACATAAAAGGTACTACTTACATGGTTCACTAACTGTCACATAACACATACACGCAATTCACTGTTCATCTTGCACATCCTCCCGCCGTGCATTGGCCGCTGGGGGCGATACACCTTCTTCACCGGTGCAGGATGATGTCTCGTCAGCTGGCAGGATCACGATGACTTTCTTGGCAGGCCGGCGTAGAACTCCGCCCCGCGTAGCGACGTCGATTGTGCGCACGATGCCGTCGGGTCCCGGATGCGTTCCGCAGATGCGCCCTCGCACCCATGTGTTTCTGGGTAGGGTGCCGTCGACGATCCGGACCAGGTCACCGATCTGCAGCGTGGGGCCTCTTCCGTGCGGCTCCCGCCGGTTACGGAGCTCGGGGAGGTACTCCTTCAGCCAGCGTGCCCAGAACTCGTCGGCCAGTTGTTGTGCGGCGCGTAAGTTTACGCTAGCGCCGTATGGGTAGTCGGCAGAGAAGCTCGGTGCGGCGATTGGGCCCTGACTGCCCAACAGGAGGTGGTTGGGTGTCAGGGCCTCCGGGTCATCTGGGCTGACGGACACGTGGGTGAGTGGGCGGCTGTTTATGGTGTATTCCGCCTCGGCGAGCAGCGTGTTCAGTGTTTCCTCTTTTTGAAGTAGTTTTGGCGGGATATTGGTGAGGCGCAGGTCGAAGGTGAGTTGATCATCTTTTGGTCGCCAGATCAACCCGAGAACCCTCTCGCTCTTGTCATCTTGTATCTTCACGGCATCTGTGGCGTCTGGGGTTTCTCCCAGGGCGTGCAGCAGCTCAGGGGAGTTCGAGGCCCACTTCCTTAGTTCAAAATGGGCCTCATGATGAATGTTTCTTACTTGTTGGGTGACTTGTATGGCCTTCTCGACTGTTTCAAAGCTGTCGATGTAGTCATCCATGTAATGCTTGTGCTTTATCGCCGCGACCGCCTCTGGACACTCTTCTTTGAACCTCTCTGCATTGAGGTTCATCACGAAAATTGCTGTGGCCGGCGAACTCGATGCGCCGAATATGAGTGTCTTCATTCTATACTCTTGAGGGGGTGCGTTGTCCCTGCGGGACCCCCGCCATAGGTACCGCAGGGCGTCGCGATCTTCTTCACGGAGTTGTACTTGCATGAACATCTCCGTTATGTCAGCTGTGATTGCTATCGGGTGTTCCCGGAACTTCATAAGGATGCCGGGAAGTGGTTGCAAGAGATCCGGACCTGTGTGCAAGAAATCGTTGAGTGATGCGCCCTTGGTTTTTGCGGCCGCATCATGGACCACGCGTAGCTTCTCCGGTTTCTTCGGGTTGAAGACAGCAAAATGCGGGAGGTACCACTTTTTGTTTGGGGTGGTACTCGGCGCTGGTTCTGCGTATCCTTTGGAGATTAGCGCTTCCATCTGTTCTGTATATTTCAAATTTAATTGCGGGTCCTTATCTAGCTTGCGTTCGATGCTGTGTAATCGCCGCAACGTATTTTCGTAATTGTTGGGCATCGTGAAGTTTTCAGACTTCCACAGCAAGCTGGTTTGGTATCTCCCGTCGGTCGTCTGCTTCGTGTTTTCGCGAAGCATCTTCAACGCCTTCTCGTCTGGATCGCTGCGTGGCCTTCTTGGCTGTATATATATGTTGTCTGCGGTGATGAACTCTCTGACCATGTGCTCCATGTTATCATCGGCGGTGGTCGTGTGAGCGACGAAGTTGACCCGATGTCCCAGTGTTCGGGTGCGGCTGCCATGTACGACCCAACCCAGTGGCGTGAGTGATGCCACGGGTTGGTTTTTCTCGCCGGTTCTCGATTCGGTGGCCAACAGCAGATGCCAATTGTCTTGACCGATGAGTATGCGAGGTCGAACTTCTTCGGGGTTGAGGTGTGCGATGAGCCCCTCGAGGTGGCGGCAATCTTGCACCGCCTCTCGAGGGATCTTCTGGGCGGCGAGTCGCAGGTCATCGACTGTGTGTGCGTCGATGGGTTGGTAGCGGTGATCTCGACCTTGACCTCTGATTTTGAAGGAGACCCGACGAGATGTGGTGCTGCTCTTCGTTCTTCCGTCGTATGTGCATATGTGCAGCGATTCTTCAGGGCCCTCGGCCCCTATAGCTTGGGCGAGTTCTTCGTCCATAAGGGTAACGGTTGACCCATCATCGAGTAATGCGTAGGCGTTGAGTGTTTTGTTCGGACCGGAGATGCGTACGGGAGCGATTTTCAGGAAGGATATTCGCGGCGCCCACGCCGAGTTGACTTGTTCATCCTTCATTATTTCTTCATTCTTCGGTTCGGTTGACTTCGGTGGAGAATGAAGTAATCTGTGGTGATAGCGCTCGCAGCCGTCGACGTCGCATGGCTTCGGCTTGCATCTGTGTTGCTTGTTGCGGCGTCTCAGGCATCGAAAACACAAGTGGTGTTTTTTAGCTTCGTCCCATCTTGCGTTTGTATCGGCGTTCTTGAAGCGCGTGCAGTCGGCGATCGTGTGGTTTTGGTTGCCACACAGACTGCATGTCGGCGCGCTTGTCTTCTCCGCTGCAGTGTGCACCCGCTGTTGTCTCCGTGGTACCCCGTCGTTGCTCTTGACAGGAGTGCGGTCAACTATTATTTCGGCGGAGGCGAACGGGCTGCAGTAGTCGGCTTCGCGCATTATGAAGCGATTGAATTTAATCAAGTCTGGCTCTTCAATTTGTTGCGAAGCGGAGAACTCGTACCATTGTCGTTTGAGTGTTGGTGTGAGCTTCTCTGTCAACCCCTTTGTGACTTCGGGGTTGTACATATAGAAAGTGCAGTTGAGCGCCTGTAGTGTCCCGATGATGTTTTGGATTCTTGTAGCGAAGGTGCACAAGTCGCGCGGTGACTCGGTGAGCCTTGGTAGCGCGCGCAGTCTGTCCATCTCGGCCATGGCTATTGATTCGGGTCTTCCAAAACGGGTTTCGAGAGTCTTCATGACCCCATTCGGGTCGGCGTTCGTGATAAGTAGGCCTTGCACTGCTTCTCTTGCTATTCCGCGGAGGCCGCGGCGTAGGCGGGACATGTTTTCAACCGGTGTGAAATGGCACGATGTCTCGCTGTATGCGGCGCGGAATGTTAACCACTCTTGATGGGCCCCACTGAAGTTAGGTAATTCGGAGTACTTCAGGGGCTGTCTATATTGTGCGGCTTGCACGGCTTGAGTGATAGCTGACGCCAATTCTTGAAGCTCCGTTTTTGTTTTAGGAGCGGTAGGCGTGGCCCCCTGCGGGGGGTGCGGGGGGTTACGTGTGTCGATCGCGGGCTGCTTGATGTGGCCCGTGTTCGGCGGATGCTGTGAAGCGTCGGGGTTCGGTTGCCAGGATGCGTCTGTGATCGCTGGTGTATGCTTCACGGCTTGCCAGGCGGCGATGACTGGCGGCGGTTGCGCAGCCCTAAAACTCGGCTGCCAGGATGCGGCGGTGATCGCTGGCGGCGGGGCTTGCGTTTCGGCGGGTTGCCAGGACGTGGCGGTCGTCACTGGCAACCGTTGCGAGCTATCGAGGTGCTGAGGCGGCGGGGGTGCGGCGGTGACTCCCGCCGGTACAGATGCCGGGATGCGCCAGGACGCGGCTGTGGTCGCTGGCGCATTCTCTTCGTGGCTTTGTCGAAGCCAGTTGTTGACGCGCTGAGATTGTTCGGCTTCAGTAATACTGATGACGGAATCGACGTCTTCATCGGCGCTGTCGTCGGCTTCGATTTCGGCCAATTTCGCGGCGGCCAACTCGACTCGTAATTTAGCGAGCTCAGTTTTGGCTTGAGCGAGGCGACGTGCTTTGGAAGTTTGCTTGACAGAGGAGGATGGCTTGCTTCGTGGCGGCTGGGGCGGCGTCTTCGTCGTGGCGGCGGTCTGCTCCTCCACGACGGCGTCGGCGACGGTCGGCTGAGACGATTCTTCTGTAGTCGTAGTTGCAGTAGTTTCAGTCGCTGTCGCTGACGTACCGGTCGCAGTCGCCGAAGCGGTCTGCCTTCCCACGGACCTAGTCACGGGCATTCTTAATCACGGCAATCCGGCTCACGAAGGACCAGAATGTTAGGCACCGAGGCACCTAACATTGATTTGCGCTGGATTGCGTGAAAATAAGAACACCACGTGACAGGTAAAATTGGGAATTTATTAATTAAGAAACAATTGGTACAGCGTACAGTGATATGGAGGCGTGCACCCAGCGTGGGTACGATATGCACCGTATATGTTCCCGTGTTTCTTTCTTGCAGACTTCTTCCAGGTTTCTTGCTGACTTCTTCCAGTTTTCTTCTAGTTTTCCTTTTGTCGCTTGCTCGAACTGGCTCGAATATCTTGACGACCGGGCTAGCTTAAGTGGTTCGGGGCTATCCCATAAGGAGAGCCCCGAATTTCAGGCCGTGTTTGGTGGCCGTTACGTATTATGTAACGCGCACATATTTACTCGTTACGGAGTAATCTGATGTTTGCCCTAAACTATTGATGCCTGGGCATATAGGCATCAAGGGACTCTATTAAGCTACATAACATAATATCTCCTATGTGCGCTACGGAAAAGGTTATTTACATTACTTATACTAAGTTTACATTCAATCGACGCACAAAGGAGACAATTCAATTGATAAAGTCATCAATTCTATATATATAATGACCCCGCTATCGTAGCGGGGTAGGCAAAACCCTACTCTAAGTGACCGCGCCTAGTTACATGCCGGTAGGTTGATACCGCGCATGCGGGGGCGTGATAACGTTATGGGTGATAAGACACGGTTTGACTCGTGTTCTCGCTCATCACCCATCTCGCTCAGATCGTGTATGACCTATTGCGCAGGCGTTGAAGACGCGCATGCGCTGTTTAGTGTATGCGTCCTGCATATATTAAGTTTCTAAAAATAAACTATTCATCAAGCCCTGCCCCGAAAGGGGCAGGCAGAAACATTAATCGTTACAAGCTAAACAATTAGACAATTATCATCAAGCCCTGCCCCGAAAGGGGCAGGCAGAAACATTAATTGCTAAAATGATAATTTATAAATAACTATCGTCAATCACTGCCCCGAAAGGGGCAGGTAGAGACATTACTTGTTGGAATAAAAACTATGTTCAAGCACTGCCCCAAAAGGGGCAGGCAAAAGTGTTAAATGCTTTTTATTTACTTAATTCTACACTTAACAGCTATTACAAATAAAAACTATCACATTCTACATCTTAAGCTATTACAAACTATTACATAAAAGGTACTACTTACATGGTTCACTAACTGTCACATAACACATACACGCAATTCACTGTTCATCTTGCACAGTCTGTAAGCCGTCTGCGCATTGCATGAGTCACAAGCGTGGGAGGCAACGAATATACCGAGCTTGTACTGCACTTCAATCACGTACACGTTTTGCCTATATTAACCCTGATTTTTTCAAATAGACGTTGTGATATAATTTTAGTTTCGACATAATTGTCGACTTAATATGAACACAACGTCGATTGTCTTTAAGATTAAAAATATAAACGTTATTAACCTTCATGGGCCTAATTTGGCTTATTTGGCTATAAAGGGCGCATAGTTGTAATAAAAATATACCTAATTTAAATCCGTATTTTGTTAGTATTAAACATGCGCAGTTTTTATAAAGCCAGCTGTACTTTCAAATGCAGAATATGGATAACATTCAATTAACTAGTAAACGTCAAATATGCATATAATTTTCTTGATATTTGAAAAGTGCAATTAGAACGAAAACAATTGGTGATTCGAAATGTTTCTTCCCTAGAATATATTGTTGCGCGTCTGTGCCCTAACTATTTCCAAGTCCAGTCAAAACATCAGCTAAATTAATTTTATGAGCTGCGAGATTACATGCAACGAAATTGGATACGTTTATTCCATACACATGCGAAGTAATGAAAACGTACAAGTTATAGTGTTCATTGAGCGCGGTTATTTCAGCTTTTATGTTAAAGCGCATTTTTTGTGCGTAATCATAGGTTTGTTTTTATTGATTTTGTTGTGTGTAAGACGGTTGTTTTTGCACGCACTTTTTACAGTATTGTCTGAATCTATTTTTGTTTGGCCGTTGTAAGCATTACCAATTATTGTCGTGCACTCTACGTCTTATTTTTTATAACTTATTTTTGCATGACTTTTAATAATACATTTTTAGGGTTCCATACTAAAGGAAACTAATTCAATACCATTTCAAAGCCTAAACCAGGCTGCCTAGTATGCCTGTCGCGTCACTTCGATTCCATATTATAAGAGCTGTATCTTTTAAACTGTAAAAGATAACGATGTGCTTTTGATAGATTGCGTTAATATCGCGATTATGGTAACAAACATTACAGACTAAAATGTTCGAGTTACGGAACACTCGCTGCTTATCCGGTTCGCACTTAACAATATTTTTTTTTAACATTTCGCGTTTATTGGTAAGCGTTTGGATGACAGTTGTAGCATAGGAAATGTGTATTACTAAGCTGAGCTAAGTCCTTAAGCTACTCAAACTGTATTGATGTCAATCATTTCAACATAACTATATAAAACTCGTCAACATTTATAATCCTTGGCAGTTTAATAATGATCACATCATTAAACGCCGGATATCGGTGTTAGTAATAGTAATACTTCGTTTTGTTAATGATCAAACATGTAAAAAATATTAGACCGGAAATTAGTGTGAAATGTATTTCAATATAACAAGTTGTATAATACGATTATATTACTAGGTGTTGCCGGTTGCTTCATACTATTTACTATTCACTATTACTTTTTCGGTAGATTTGTCTATTTTTGCCGCAAAACGGCAGTGCCTAAAGTGAGCATTAAAGGATATTGTAGCTAGTGGAACAATCGGGCATTACGAGACTTAACATCTGATGTCACTAGGTAATGTACGCAACGCAATGTCGTGTATGCACGAATTGTTCTAACTTCTGGGTGATGTTATTGTTTTTGCGCACGCGTGGCGTGTACCAACAGACCAAAGTACCAAGTACCGATTCGTCTCCGGTTGTAAAAAATGAATAAGTTATTTGGTTTTCAAAAGCAAGTTTGAAAAGAGTTGGTTGTTACTCTCGATAGCTACCTATTCTTATATATCCTGTTAACGTAGGTACAATGTTTTTTCTTCAATTCTCGACAGAATTAATTGTGCCGAATCATTTAAATTCAACCTCGCAAGTAATTTTTCGTCTGACCACATACTGTATAAGGAAAACTTTCAATACCGCTCCCATAACCAGAAACGAAAACCGTTTTACAAAAAACTTGTACACAACATTTCAACTTGACTTTCTTCCATAATAATTTGGCAGTGTTACCATTACGCGTTTATCGCCTTTTTATTTATTCACTACATTATGGCTTCACGTACTTCCATTAAATATGACAATATACAGCAAATTGCCCATTTTGACTCCATTACTGGGTATTACATGAACATTTGCAATGTAATTTTTCCGTACAATTAACAGCTGACTCATCATTACAAGGTTCTGAGTGCCAAATTAAAATACAAACCATGTTATGAGCCAGCGATTGTATAATTAAGAATATTTTTATTTTTAAATCAGCACCTCTGTGACAAAACTAAATTGCAAAAGCTAGTCAAAAATGTCATAATATTATTTATAATTGCAGGAAGTAGCAAAACTAACTTGATTACCGAAGATTTATGCGTATTGTGGTTGGCGTGACGAATACCCATCGTCGGTTGATCTACCGAGGTCGCCGTACATTTGGCTGAACCACGCCAAGGCCAGCGGTACCTGCCTCACTCGTAAATGCCTCATTATAATTCTAATGTATGATTTATCAAAACTTATCCTCATAACCTTGGTCTTGATTAGTAGACAATACAATCTGTTAATAATACCGCGTCAGAAGTGTGGGTTTAAGATTTGCAAGTTCGATAACCGTTCAAATATTTGTACCTCATTATATGCATGAATGCATTTTTGTAGTACCAAGTCTTTCGTTTTTTATTTAAGTTCTGTGTCTGAACATGCGAAGAGAATGCTTTGGGAATTGTGGTAAGCTTAAAATGTCGACGTAATACGAAGATAGTTTCGGATAAATGAAATTCAGTTCAAAATGTTTTTAGTTGGCTTGTTAGTTGTTACTAGAGCAATTTTCGTGCTTTTAATGTAAACGGAATTCGTTCGTTCTTGTTATCCATAAATAAAAGTTAGTCGAAAAAATATATTAGATCATTAAGGTTAACAATGAAACCTTTGTTATAATTTGGTCTTCAGTGCTCAGCGGTGGCGGGCATAAACTCTAGGTACAAGGAAGTTTTAAGTTTTCTTTTGCTACAAATATATATTTATAATATAATATGTACATATTAAATATATAATTTCAAGTATTCGTTCATCAAAAGTCTTATATGCGACGTCAGGATCTTAAAATGCGATCACTTCCATCGTGCTCTTTGTATACTTGCATTGCTACATACATTTATTTATTAACCGTTAAAATAATCACTTGTATATTACTTGTACTCGCTATTTGCGAGCTATTTAAATGGTGTGACATACCAAAACATCTTGCGCGTGCGGGCTTGAATACCGCTCTACGGCTCTACCAGACAGACGCATGCTGGACGAATTCTCCCCATTTTAAACGTAATAAATCGAACTGCATATTCTTGTGTAATTAATTTTAATTATATTAAAAACTTATTTGTTTTATTCTAAAGGGATTGGCTATGGAATGAGGAAGACTGAATTTACAGAGTAATTTTCATTGAATTAAGTTTTTTTTTATATGGCATTGTAGACGAGACGAGCATGCCGTTCACCTGATGGTAAACAATACGACCGAGCATAAACAGTAGCAACACCATACAGCACCTTGAGTTACAAAGTACTGTGTGGCATTTCACTACGCTCGTTATCCTGAGACATAAGATGTTAAGTCTCATTATTACCAGTAGTTACACTCGCTACAATGTCCTTCAAACCGAAACACAACAGTGCATGCACACTATTGCTTGGCGGTAGAAATAGACATTGCGGTGGTACCCACCCAGACGGACTCTTACATATGAGAGACCTACCACCAGATTATAGGATTCTATGGAACTTGGTCATACATGAATAACATCATATAGATTGTGAAAGTTATTCACAGTTATAACTTTTAGTACACATGACTTTTAGTATTCGTGATATAATTTTATTCTTAATATTGGAACAGAAGTGTACTTAAATCAACACAGCTTAAATGGCGTCTCTTACACAATCACTTAGCAGTATCTGAATATAGCTACTACTAACGGATTATGTCTACCAGACGACAGCATTGTCACGACTCGAGACAAAAAGGTGTTTCCGTGTCCGTTAATAATAAATAATGTACGTAAATTAATTAACGTCTCCCAGCAGAAGGAAGTAATAAACGTATGCACTAAAACCGAATAGGGGTTCTAAATTAAGAACGCTAAGTACAGCCCAAGCCCCAAAAGACTGCGATCATAAAGGCGGAAATTTATATTAATATTTTCGTCTTGTTGCAATTTGCATAATAGGGAAAGTTTTACTCTTTTAAGTACTAAAAGAGTAATTTAGTCGAGTTGTTTATCAAAAGCAGAATGCAAATGAATGAAAACTGGCGTTTTAATCATTGATGTATTAAAAAACCCGTTTTAATGAAATATTTTTGATTCACGGCCTTCCGAAATAACGTATTTCATTGGATTTATGACCTAATCGGTGATTCGTTATCTCTGATCCACTAATTATATTATTTGACATAAGGAAGAAAGCTATACCTCAATGAACACTTAAACACGCTTTTTACCCGGCTACGGCGAAGCAAGCAATGGTAATAATTGCTAATGTTTTTTGATAAGGAGTCATACTAGATATATTTAGTTTGGCTTATGGTACGGAGCTTCCAAATATTTGTATTAAAATAGTTTTTAAATACTTCCTCTATGGCTGGGCAGGGTCACGCAGTAATTTATGGAGGTATTTGTGGTCTCTGGTTAAGGTCTTTAAAGTATGTTAATTTTTGTTCTATCGATGGCTTATTTCGAAATCAGTTTCATAGAAAATAATTTGATTGAATATTTCAATACAGCAAATTACTGAACTATACCAAAAAATCTAATAATACACCTTTTCTATCATGTAGTAATTGTAAAAAAAAACTTTTATTACAAAAATATACTGTTTTCTGTCATACTTAATCTTGTCACGCATATTCGTAACTCTAGAAGGTAAGACTAGAGCGTATCGATTTCCACTTGCCACGGCCCTGAGTTTCCTCTTTCGATTCAACTACTTTAAATTATATTACCCCTTCATGCATGCTTTAGTTTTGGATTATTCTTAATAGAGTTTGTTAGATATAACTGTATTTAAACCTATTTTAGACCAAAAGTGGTAGAAATAGTTATACATCTGCCTCGGAGGCGTAGTTGTATTACGGTACGACTGCTGATGTCTCGGGTTCGATCCCCAGATCGGGCAAAGTGATGTTGGGTTTTTCTATTCAGTATCAGCCCGGAGTCTGGAATTTGTACCCGATATGGCGATAGGCCCCTATGACATCATGGGACGGAATACGCACGGCGAAAAGTGGGTGCACTAGTTGCGTATGTGTATCTTTAGCATCATGGTTAGGCGGATTTCCTCAAGGTGCTTGCGTTTACCGTAAGACCGTTAAATAAAATAAAATAAAAATAGCCTTTATTGCTGTTTCACTTATACATTTTTCTTTTTTTACCTATTTACTAAGTTTTATAATTACAATTGATTTACTCTTGATCGGAAACCTGTTCTGTTGCTTCTTGAACAGCTTGTCCTTCGACGAAGGCCTTCTCTAAAGATTTTCACTTTTCCCTATCTTTTGCTACCGTAAGACCATTATACAAATTCAAATTCTATAAGTAAGGGAGATAAAAGGTATTTAAACCCGGCCCTACCCACAAACAACATACAATAATGCCGCCATTATTCTTGACTCATCTCGCGTTGATCTGACACATTTTGTTTTATGTATCATCTTTTATGTTATGTCATCAAACGCAACTTGTTCCATAATTTAAATCATTAAGAATATGTTTCTAAAAGTTCTAGAGTCGTATTAATAAACCAGTCTCACATTTGAGTAAGATCTTAAGTAAATATTTAAGGTGTTGAATTATAAACAAAACTTGAGCTGTCATTTAAGAGCCTATTGTCAGCTGTTTGCCACCGCGCTGTTGATTAATAAACAAAACTCAGACGCCAAAATCAGTCACAAGCTGTGACTTAAGATATCATTTTAGATGTTGTTGATATCTGTTTATTAAATAGCTATGTTAAGATCTTAAGATTCGTTGAATCTTAAAATGTTTACTTAAACTTGACAGCGTTTCAGATGATATCACAAGTCTCAGAGCGAAACATTTTGATATACATATTTTCTAATAATACGGCCTTTAGTGATTTGAATTAAGACATAAAAACACATACTTATGTATTTGGATTTTAAACTGTTATGACCTGTAAATTATATTATTTTAAACGAATGCTTAATTAAAGTGTTGACGCTTTATCAAACCGATACCAGTGAATTTGAAATTTGTAACTTCTCCGTAAAGAAATAAGGGTTTGGGTCCGTTGACTTTATAGCAATTCACTTCACGTTCTGAACTCAACACTGAATTTGCCACTTCATTTGAATCTCAGTCATCAGTTCATTAACGCTATAAACAATAATGGTGACAGCATTGTTTGGTGAAATAAAATGAAAACAAATCTCTAGCTTCTACTTACTATATTAATGGACTATAGATTATTATTGACTATATAGCAAATAGATTGCAAGTTACAGCAATAGCTATAATACGTACGAGTATTCCCTGAAGACAGGCTTTGCTAATAATATTCCTTGCTAATATTATCCGACTCGGAAGACACATTACGAGCAAAATGTACTATGCGTGTACAAAATACTCTGGCGAGTTAGATTTGCCCGAAAATTCTTTCACGTCTGCTGACTATGTCTGAGAATTTGGCGGACAGTTATTGTATTCCAAAATTGTGTCATATATGTTTTGTTTTAAATGTGGTTTTACAACATGGCACGTACTAAATCAACTTTTAAGATAACAAACCTTGCGTTACATTATATTGTATTAAAATTATAGTTATGCAAAACTTATCTAATAAGTAGTTTGTAAATCATTTAAGGGAAATTCGCATACTTTTTAGCTCGTATTATAATAAGGACAAGGTACAACTTTGCAAAATCCAAAACCAAATATGTAGTTGCCAATTCATTAATAACCACTATAGTATCACCCACTGAAAGAATGAGACTGACGACAAATGGTATCTCCAGTATTACATCAAATCTATTGCACACATTACATTTTCCCGCCTTTGCAGATAGAAGACGCAACATAAATAGCTCCAGGACGTTACCCTTGTCAACGCTAGCATTTCACTTACCTAAGTTATGATCCTATTGTTCTAAATTCCACACCGGTTCATACCGGTTCGTCTAGTTCAAAACTCCCTTGGAACAACAGTATGGAGCTAATCACTGGCTGCTAATGACTTGGCTTAATATCGCAAATTCATACACGGTCGCCTTAATTCGTCTCCTCGTTATGCAACTATTTCGGGATCTTCATTGTACAGTAGTTATGCGATATACAAACTTTGATGTTAATTTCTATATTATAACTAGATAATATTTTAATAAAACCAAATAACCGTCCGTTTATCACATCTTTTTCAAATAAAATATAATCCACCCTTTAGCTTTGTGAACCCCATTTGCTGAATCAGTCGCTGAATCTGTATTTAAACAGAGATTATACTAACAATGGTGGTGCGAAGATGAAATATCGGCAAGAGAAACATTTCAACCGTGTTGAGGACACTCATTAATTCAATGGGATTCCGGGAAGGAAAAAGATGAGTTTACCGATATTTAAAATTAAGTACAGACATGCTTTACTTAAAAGACAGCTTGCAGCAGAAAACTTGTTTCACCCCCACTGGCAATTTTTGGGCCTATGTGACTTTTTTAATTAATAACCCACGCTGTACAACAAGGTCACACAAACACCAACACACACACATACATACATACACACATACATACACACACATACATACACACACATACATACACACACACACGCTCACGCACACACACTAGAGTTCCAATATTGTTAAAATTACTGTTCTGTTTTTATTATATAGTTATTTCATATATATTTTTTTACATATAGATTAATTTACTGTAACATAAAACGTTACTTGTCACTCAGTAGGCCAACGCTATAAACTTTCCGCATAACATCTTAGGAAATAATTAGGAGAGGCTGAAAACCAGCGCTGCTCGGAACTACTGTCCCGGTCAGCTCGAGCTGAGCCGCCTCCTTTTGCCTTTATTTTAGTTTAAGCTTAAGAGTATCTTTGTTATTATTAGTGTTATAAGGCAATAAACTGATTTATTATTATTATTATTATTATTAATTGGAAAATCCTTTTCTGTGAGTGCTACTGTGGACTAATGCGCATAATTGGACCTTCTGTTGGACAATCGTAAGCGAAATGAGGTCGTTTTAAATCTTCGGACAAGCCCAAAAGACTATTGTCATTAAAAGGGATCGGTATATTTTATGCAAAATTTGGGATGTGGGTTCTAGAAATTATAAATTTCCGACGTTTGAACGTATATTTGCATACGCTAGCAGATGCCATTGCTGTACAAGGTATCATATGTGTATACATAATGTGGCCATGAACATAGGGTTAAGACGGATATTTTAGCTCAGGATAAAAGTGGCACTTATTAACCAACATACTCATGAAAGGATATTGTAAGTGTACACGGCTAACTTTATCCGGTTCGACGGCCCGGCTGGAGGACACTTCGCGTTCCGGAAGAGCCGCTACATCAAACAAAGCACCACTGACGACACACAATAAACTTATGTCATCCCACATCCTCGAATACGAAATTACCTTCACGGCAACAGACTTCCTTAGCCCGATTTGCAATCTATAAAGCCGATATTTTTCCATTGTTGTATTTAATTAAACGCTTAATTACTTCGTGATGACTGGACAACAGTTGGGACAGAGCGAATTAATTAATTCTGTAAGTCAGTTTCGCGCCGAAATTTCGGTATTACTGACACGTTCGCGATTATAAATTCAGTACATAATTCGTATTGATATTGACTTACAAGAACTTGCTTAAATAAATTGATTCAAATCACGCTAACATTTACCGAACAGTTGCCTTTGCAAGAATTATATTGCAATGTAATTTGTGTGACTATTTTATATGTATTCCAGTATAAATCTGATATAGCTCGTACATTAACAATGGAGTAATAAAATTGAGATTGTAATATAAGCGTAATCTTAACGCAGTAATTCCGTATCTTCTTTATAGACCGTATGAAACCACGGAGCAAATTAATCTCTCCAATGCGTTATCGTTGCACATTTATATCTAGGAACTGGTACTTTTGCAATAACCATAATGTAACTACGAAGTCGCGGGAACGTTTAGTGGATTTAAAATATCTGTGATAGAATTTCTATTATAGGAGTGAATTCTAATCACCTTAACCAGTCACGCACACCCGTTTTATTGAATCATAATATTTTTGATAGAGATAATGGCAATGTATTCAATATTAGTATTTACATTTCAGAGAGGTGTTAATAACAAATAATCTTACCGTAAGGCGACAGAGCTCAAAATTCCACACACTGGCGATCGTATTTACATGGTTATTTGTTCTCTATCAGATAAATAGGCGCTTCGCTCGCG
This sequence comes from Sphinx pinastri, assembly GCA_947568825.1. Lineage (NCBI taxonomy): Eukaryota > Metazoa > Arthropoda > Insecta > Lepidoptera > Sphingidae > Sphinx > Sphinx pinastri. The sequence goes on along the minus strand of OX387621.1, from coordinate 6,626,216 downwards.
CCCTTTCAGTCACGCCGACATTCGTGACTTACATTGATGTGCTTTTGAGATAACACTACCATATTATTTACACTGTAAATTTATATTTCGCCGATTATGTTGAAGATACAATGCTAAGTAAAGCTGGACAGTCAGAAGTAGTGATAAAAATAATGTGTGTGGTTTAATAAAAGTGCAAACCAATGAAGAAAAATGTTTTCGTTCAATGCTTATAATACAAGATTGCATAAAATCTATACGAGTGCATTGAGGTTAACGTAAACTAGTAGTTGTTGCGTGATTTGTGATAAAACAAACGATAACGAACCAGGCAGACTTGTGTATGTTTTAGAATAATTTATTTTCTAGTAAACAATGTTTTGAGTATTTAAAAAGTAACAAAATTTTCACTAATATACTGTACACTGCTTATATAACATGCATTTATTCTATAATACTATCTACAGGGATAAAATTAATTTAAAGGTAGAGTGCACGATCAACGGTAAATAATTTTGTGAATAAAACGTTTTTCTTGTAGAGCCAAAGTTGCAAGGAGCAATTTGTTTCGCAATAAGGCCTGGCCCCATCTGCGCAAATGAGGGGTCAGTTGATAGTTAATTAAACTGAACAAATTCGTAGTCCCGTTGGTTCGTCTTGGGAATAACGAGCGTCAAGAAGTTGATCTTTCAAAGATGTGTCACAAAAAGGCTGCTTGAACTTTGTAGTTACGCCATTGCTTATCAAGTGCGCAAGTTAAATAAGGACACTTTTGGATATGTTAAAATTGACTTAGTTTTATTCTTAAATACAATGTAATTATGTTCAGTATGCACCAGTCCCTAACACGTCATTGGACGATAATACCACAAATAATAGAAGCCGCCAAACACTGGGTCATAAATAGGTACTAAAATTGGCTCAAGATATTTTTTTGTTTGAGCGATTGCATAAGGCATACGATGCAGGCGGCAACAATCGACATATTGAAGTAGGTCGACCTCACTTGTAAAAAGGGCTGCGGGATCGATTTCATTACCAAAATATCGAAACACAAAATGTGTCTTCGTACATTATCATAAAGTATATTTTCGCATCAAAATGAGGTGATTGGATTCCGGTACAAATTGTTTATGACGGCGAAAAGGCCAATAAGATCGGCCATTGTGGTCAATAACGGATAATTGAAAAATGCTTAACAAATTCGATTGTGAAGCCATGCGAGAATACACCGAGTGATTTACGGTCGAGCGAGAGGTTAACACACCATGCATATACTCGCACTGGGAATAATATATTGGCTTGTTTTTATGGAAAATGTATGGAGTGCAATTTTTATGGGACATCCTTACAAATTTACTACTTAATAAATGTCGAATTGCATGTCGTTGATTTTTATTCTTTAGTTGCCTCCGAATAGTGAAATAATTTTATCGATATCTCATACTTAGATGCAACTTACAAAATAAGGGGCGTCAAATTATCCGCAATCATTGCAAAAATGCACCCAAAACCTCGGACCACCAACGGAGCCGGAAAAAACAGGAAAGTTGTCAAAAAATCATCACTTATAATACCACAAGAGCTTCAAAATTATCGGGTATTTTCCGATAGGTTCGTTGCAAACAAATGAAGGAGTTTTCAGGTTAAAAAATCACGAGCGCGAAGCGCGAGTGATTTTTCCTGAAAAACTTGACGACTTTATTTGTTTGCAGGGAACCTTGAGGGAAATGCCAGATAATTTTGAAGCTCGTGTGGTATTCGGGGGATTATTTTTCCGTCCCAAATGTCGGCCAATAGAATTGCACCATGAGATGAAATGAACAGTCAACAAATAAGAATTTCATAATATATAGTAACTACCAGAGAAAATATTCAAAAAATTATCAGTATAATACCATGTAGGTTGTACCACGTGACGTCGAATGGTGCAATTCTATTGGTCGATATTTGGGTCGGAAAAATAATCCAATGATATTATTGGAACTGTAAACACGTCAAAAGTAAACGCATGTACGTAAATTGTGTTGAGCGGCGCCCGCGCAGTCTGGCGTGTTACATGTAATGTGATTGCAATGGGAGTACAGCGATAAATGAATAGGGACTAATTAAATGTTGAGGGCCGCTGTCCGATAGATATGCTCGTGGAGGTCATCAAGCTAAGGGCAAGCTCTAACTTATGTAAGGGCCGAACAGATGTTCCGATACAAATTGCTAGTGCATGCCACTTGAAACACATTTAAATTCAAACACATGCCGAGAGATACAGTTAGAAAACATCAGAATTTAAATAAAATGTGTTTCTAAATTGGAAATATGTATTTTTAAAAAAGGTTAATAGTTTTACAATGATAAAACTAACGCTAAACATAATGAGACTGCTAAAAAATCTACGCCTGCATATAAAAGAAAACAAGGATTAAATCAGCGGCACTGTATTAAAAGTTTAATAGGTGTACAGGAAATGAAAGACGTGAACAGAAATAGAATTAGGGGACACGGAACAAGGAAGGGATACCCCGATCATTGTTCGCGTGTTTTTAAGATGTATATAATACGGAACAGTTGAAAATGTTTATGTTAAATATGTCGAAAATTACCTTTTAATAAAAATGCACATGCGACGTAACGGAGGGGGAGTCAAAGCCATCTGGCGCGTATTAAAAATCTATTCTAAACTGATAAGCGTGATAACACGCGTGCCCGCTAATGCACCGCCCCTTGCATTCAATTACATTTAACTCACAACGTCCGTGATTCTAATGGGTCGGAGGCGAAGGGGATGTGCATAATACGATCATTACATCTCCGGTATTTATGTGGCTTTACTCTCGCACGTGTTTGCAACAAATTGCAAAATGATAAAAGATCTTCATTAACGCCAAATGGGTGTCAAATCCCCCGGACAAGAATTAAAATTATAACGCGATTGTGCGCTTTATGGACGCAAACGTGAAAAGTTGAAGATACCATCTCGAAAACCAGTTTGATGCGGACGTTCCGAAAAAAATGAGTGAATTTTTACACAACGTTGTATTGGTTGTTTTTTCGTACTGCCAATAGACCGTGACCAATGATCGTAATCGATGTGCCCTCATAGCGACCACATTAACTTTAACTTGAAAAACGTCACGTTTAATACAATAAACATTAATACTATTTATCGTTGTCCGAAAGTATTTCGTATAATCAACTTCTAATAGAAATGATGTGGTCTAATATATTTGACGGCTTGTAAAATAGTGTCATGTGCATCAATTACTTTAGAAACTTGTTCGTTTTTTATATGAGGGCTGGAACGGCACGTGCTAGGGCAGATGTGATAAAAACCGACAAAATGCGCGCTGCATTGTAAAGTCATGCGCATTATTCACTTCAGTACGATCATATGCGATCGGCTATCATCTGCCGCATTGTTCTCTCCATGTACCCCAATTTCATGTAACCACATGGTCATCTCGCATGCATGTTGCAGTTTTTTTGTATGTCTGTAGTCTCTATGCAAGTGTTTGGATTTTTAATTATTGAATGTTTTTTGCTTAATAACAATTACTTTATCAAATTGGCGCTATTGTGTGATAAGATTAGTGTTATTCGAGGTGTGAAATAAAAAACTTTTTAGTTTCATAAAGTATCTTCATAGGAATAGAAAAGACTCAAAGTCGGCTGGAAGGACGTAAAAAAGTGCCTGATTTTAGATATAAAACCAAATTCACATTTACTATCCTTACATTCGAAAATATAGCGTAGGATATGGCCAATTAACTTCCTGTGACAATTGGCCATAGAAAATCTAAATTTAGGATCTGATTATGCTGTTACAAATATTATCTTCCTAAGGGAACCATATTTAAAAGCATAATAGTACTAAAATCCGATACAGCCACTAACTCTTAATGTATGACTCGGGCTCCTAGGTTATACTAAAAATAAATGAGCTGTGAAGTCTTACAATGCTTGTTTCAGTATTATGCTCCACAGCCCAGACCTCACATACTATCCAAGTTATTTTTTGGCACATCTCCATGCCATTGCGGCGGCGTATTATATTATTATGAGGTTTGATGAGGGCTGTTGACTATCAAAACATACGCGTAAAAATCATTCGAAATATGAATGAGTATACCATGTGTTGGAGTGTTTTGGTGCCAATAAAAATAATAATTGCAATCCGTATGTCGAATTTCGAATAAGCAGGAAATTCTCAATTAGAGATTTTTATGGCATTTTTTTATGGCTCTTTTGATGATATTAATGCAGTTTATTTCTATAGATGGTATTAGCTTCATTTGTATTTGCTTAGACAAGGTAATATACAAACATTGATTATTTATAAAAAATCTGTATGCAAATTATGTAAAATTCTACGAGAATATCGAATTAATTTATCGAACGTTGCCGCGGGCACAACCTTAGATATGAATTTAGATAAGTTTTAAAAATATAGAACTTAGGTATAGCATAATTCCGCGAATTAACTTCATAACATAAAGATAACCTGTAATATAAGTACGAAGATAAGAAAGTTTCTACAACCAATGACATCATCTACGCGAACGTTAAACGAAATATATTGGATCTTGGTTGATGAAACCGTGTAGAAACTTTCCTAATCATAACTTGAATTCAATATTGAGGATCCCGGGTCAACTCACTGCCTCCGGCGACGAATCTTTCCTTCGCGCTCGCGTTTTAAAGGGAGCCAGCAGCCATGTTTATTTTCCGGCTGATTAGCCCCATATTCAGTAGAATATTAAAAAATACATGAGGACTTTCTTAAACGGATACCTTTAAGTTTTCATTAAAATTTTAAATAAACGATAAGCGTTCATACTTCATGGTATTCGAGTAAGTAGTATTTTACTGATACAAGCCTGGTTCCGAATTCTTGCCTAAAATATCGACTTCGTCGAAAATACATCAAAATGGAAACATGAGCCTAACTCAAACTTACCGTGTGATGTTTGAACAATATTAACATTATTTTACAACGACACGTTATCCGAGAGAATCTATCGAGATAGTCATCGAAACCTTTGGTCCAGGCGTTGCGTCACTCAGCCTCTGCCATTAATGGCGCGGCTTGCAGTATAAACGCTTCATTACGTCAGGGAAAACAAATATATTAACTCGAATAGCCCTTACAAGCGCTGTTTATCACAACTTGTGACAATATATCATCATTATTGTTATGAGCTAAGTGTGGAAGAGGTAAAGTTCGTGTATTGTTTCCTTTAACTGCGGGAGAAAGGGAAAGTATAGCTTACCGGCTTGAATAGCGTGTATACAAGAAGCCTTGCGTCTGGTAGATGATATCGCCCTTTGTCTTTGTATAAAACACAAACTAATGTGTACTGTCTATAGGTGTTGGCTTATATTTGACAGAAGATTAACATACCTCGGGAATACAAATCAAGACCTCAGGGCGTGATTCAATAATAATATTAACTGTATTATAATTTAGATAGAAGCAACGAGTTCTAACATTATATAGAGCGGACATTGGGAAAATGTTCATACAAAAATTTTGAGCCTGTTCGTAATGCGCAAATTGGCATATTTTCTTCCAAAATATTGTTTTCTGTACAAAATTTGCGCATACCGAGACTTCTTGTCGCATGGATGTGTCAGATATGATTGATGTGTCAGACAGCGACTTATTACCAATGGGTAATAACTTTTGGACCAAAAATTTGGGCCTGATGTCCGGTCTATAACTATACTGTTTAATGTCTTTGGATAAAAGATAGTTTTTGAAGCTATGTATGACGTACAATGTTTCTTGTTATCTGTGTGAACATAAGTAGGCTTGTTACGATAACATCTAACGTTTATAATATACTGAAGGATGCAGATTAGCAATTTAAAACATATTGAGTTGCAGAACCGTGACTTCAAACATTTTATCTTGCTTTAAAACTAGCAAATGCTTTTTTGAAGAGCATTTTTATAATGTGTGAAAAGCATACGCGAAGAAAAGGCAATACAAAACATGCTTTAGCATATAACAGCTAGAAATAGACCTTTGTTACTACGCCCAGGCGATTGTAGATAAGTGTTTTTTCAGGCGTGTAGATCGGTAGCCACTTACAAACATCGTAAAGTATCTTATTTATACGACTTCCTTCATAGCGTTATAAGAATGACAGTATTGTAACTTTGAAGGTATATTGGATAGCAACTATGATCGGCATCCGTCGCAAGCAGGTGTTGGGTTTATTACATTTCTCTTTTCATCCTACTATGTCAAAGTAAATACACAGACCGTGATGGCAAGTAAATACCAATTAGTGATAATGTCCTGTGTTGGTCGACATAGTTATGCCGCGCTGGTCTGTCTTGAAATTACAAACCCCTATAGACTTCAGAAGAATTCTCGTTTGATTACTAAAGTTTCGCAAACTCGGAACACTAGTACAGTTGCATTTTGGCACTAACTCTAGTACGTAGTCAGTCAAATTTTAGACTAAAGGCATCACTGACGAAGTCTTAAGAAATCGAAAGTATACCTTGGTCAATCATAGGGGGGATACATAGAAACGACTACGTTAGGTCATAGATGGAGCGTCATTGGGTTCAAGTTCGCTTGCACGATAACATCTCGGCCGGTGTTTGTTTTGTTGTGACGTGAGCGCCGCGGGCGCCGACAACGTCTGTGAAATAGTCCTGTACTTGTGCGATCCAACATGTACTGGTGCTTAATGTAGCCTCAAGCTTTAAAACGATCTCCGAAATAAGTAATTTCTACACATCCGTGACCCCCTAGTCTTAGAAAACAAATGTAGCACCGCTTATAACGTGTTTTCAGGGTGTATGGATAGGTGTGCACTGTGCAATGCCATATTATATAGGTACAATTTATGACTGTTGATAAATATCATGCAATCCAAAGACTCCGGTATGATTTATGATGCCACCGTATTTTGCGTGAGAATGTTGTTATCTATTTACGTAATTAATATTACTTATACTATAAATACTTTACAATATAATTAATAATTTCCATTAATATGTTAAGAAAAAATATAATACAAAAGGTTACGCTCATTGGCCAATCTTGAAACGAAATAAAGTTCATTAGTCGACCTTCGAACTATTCTTTTTATTTATAATATTCTTGAGATAAAAACTTGCACACAACATACATGTATTACATTCACGTTGTAATTTCTACTGCATTACATAACATAATTTAAATAGTCACACTCTTGTTAACAAGATGCAGACACGTAAACATGAACGTACAAGTAATTTATTCAATGATTAATTAATTACTTGTTTGAAACATGGTCATGAAATATCTTATTAGCGATGATATATTGATTTAATGAGTTTCAACATCAAAGATTGATATTCGATTTACGAGGACGCAATAATCAATTAAGAACACGTTCCCGCTTCCAGTGGCTGCGTTCATCTGTTAGAATCCTCAATAGCACCGCATTGTATCAGGTTTCTATATCAGAAAGAGGCTATATAAAAATTCGACATAAAATCGCACGAGTAACTCGGGTGGTACCGGTTTTTCATGTCTTGGTGTTTTTTGCAACTTATTTTAGTAAAAATATTAATTATCGTCATTAAAGTTAGTTTGCTTTGTTTTATGAACATTGAAGTATGAAACATCTATAATTATCCCGCCCTGTTCGTATACAAAAATATTAGTCGACGCTTTAAAAGAGTAAAAAGCCGAGGGTAAGGATAAAAAAAAAATATCGCTGATGTCATGATGACAGAAGTAATACTTAACACCATCCCTATAAATAATGCGAACCGCATGTAACCTACTTGCGCTGCGTGAAAAGAAAACAACATTCAAAGGATATTTATCTTGCAGAGCACTCATTAGAAAGTAAAGATGTATTTATTGTTACGTTAAGTTTTTAGGTTTAAAAATAAAACAGGTAATGAAGGGCGTGAAAGCGTGCGCTGCATCACTTCACACATTACACGTGCAGTGTCAAGTAGTTTGATTACCTTCGAGGTGGAGAAACTTAACGCTATTTCTGGAGTTACGACAAAACGTTGTGTCTTATCAATAAACACCTTTAATCAGTAATTAAAGAAATCAGTGTTTGCCTTTTTGATTCATGTAGTTAAAGTTTTATTTGTCGAAAGAGACAGAACGTGATTAAAAACGTTAATTGGTAAGGGTATTTTTGTAGTACTTAAATGTCTATGAAAACTTTGTGTTCACATTTTGCCAATGTCAAGTTAGGTTTGTCTATTTTATTATCTGTAGTATGTCGAAGTAAAGCAGTGGCTACCTTACCAAGACTTTATCGAGGAGTTTTGGCGGCAACAAAAAAACACTTGATTAGCACAATTATTTCAATTCACTTCATTTGAGCTCTTTAATAGAACTATATTGGATAATATACCACCATAATTATGCAATATAACACTAAGTATCACCAAAATAATGAATTAAAACAAGAGCACCTCATGACACTTCCAAGTTCCCGCCAAAACTCCTATGAAAACTTACCAACGCGAACACCCAGACCTTTCTTTTATAAGTTTTACAATGTGTACTACACATATTGTGAAAACCATATCAGTTATTACGCAATATAAGACACAAAAAAGCGTCAGTAAACAATGCAGCCAGTGGGCGTTGCGAGGGCTGTCGATGCAGCTGACCCCACGGGCCCACGCACATAACTGTAAGCAAAACACCATGCATCGTCATAAATACCTCACAGATACCTATTTTTAATATCGCTATTAATCCTACTTATATGAATATGAAAGTTTCTAATGCCGGTTGCAGACTAAGAACTAAGCTTAACTTAGCTTAGATCGCAAAGAAAATTACACATAGAACATAGCACACAAGTATGAACAAATACATCAGTTATACCAACTAAGCTAATCTAACCGAGCTAAGTTATTAGTCTGCAACCAACATAAAGATGATTCTTAGCCGATCACGCAATAGCCGTGAAATGAATTACGATGAAATTGATATATAGACCATTTCCCAGATCGAAATGATGTGGGCTTTATAACCTGAGAAATTCGCGGTTCTACTGGAACGTTTACAACAGGAAATTTTACCTGGTAGAGGTGCGACGTACTATAGTGCCTATTATAATAGTAACCATTAGGACGCATGTTGTGTAACACGCACAATGGTTTATGCAAATTTGATACGCTAATTAATTTATATTAACGTATCATTGTTTTGTCTACCCCCTTTTAATAAAACAAAATTGATATGCTGTGTTGGTTCAATTTTAACATTACCGATGCGAGACATGCCTTAGTTTTATACGTGATAGGCAGATATTTAGGCTCTTGTATGCAAAAATCCATTAGGATAAGTACTTACTACAGATTTGTTTCTGGCACCTAGCATCTAGTTGACTGCTTACTCATTTCCTCGAATCGTTACTTAGTTGAATATAAAAAAATACTTCAAATGACAGTAACTTTAAGACTACAACACTGCACAAAGCGTTAGAAAATTAAATTTATGTACAGCAAAACTATTGGTATAATCCCGGTTATCCTACTTATTAAAGTTATAATAACCACAATCAAGGTTTTAATGCTCGCAACATGGCTAAAGTAGCCGTTTGAAAATAATGGGAGGACGTAAATGAAGAACTGAAAACTTGTTCAACACGATAGTAAGCGAGATGACTCGGTGATTATGAGAGCATAATACTCTTTAATGACGTAAAAGCATTTTTAAATTCCGCTCTTGGATGTCAGTAATATAAAACACAAGTGATTATGTCAAGAGCGCTGCCTCCTGATTGCGCTGGTGCCGCCTTGCGTTTACGAGAAAGTAATTTGTCCTGAAATTGACAGTGCAATGCAAAATGATACAATAATAGAAACTTAACACGCGACGAATGATAAATATTTCGTAAAGAACCTTATCTTATCTGCGTTTACTCGTACATATTTCAAGCAAGCGCATTATGATAAGATAGCGTTGTACTCCACCTACATTTTTACATTACAACTAAAGAAAGTTTAAATGCAGTGCAATTTTGAATGCGTGCTCGATAATGAATAATGAAGTCCGCACGCCAGGTCAATTTGTCAATCATGAAGACGATCGCCAAAGGTTACTGAACTTGACCATGATTCCAATCGTCGACTCCATTTTCACTGATTTATATTCATGCTGTATATTGCATCCGCTGGCCGGAGATGCGCTTTATTTGTAGAAAATCTAGTAATTTTCGATACAATTCCGTATCAAGTTGTATAGTTTATTGTTTTTGTCAATTTCTTCACAAATGCTGAAGAATGTGTTAAAGACATAGTTGTGATCGGTTCCAACCGGTGTTTCTGTGTTTGGTTCGTTGATCAAGCCAAGTTTGTAATGAAGGCCAAGGTGTCAAGTGTCGTTCACTACAGATGCATTATGTTAGAACAGAACGTGTGCTTTCACTAGCTGTGTGAATGCTTGAAACATTATATCCAGCAAGTCAGCGAGAGCCGAGATGAGCGGGGATTAAAATGATAATACATCTGGTGCATGTTTAATATAAGCTTTAATAACATTAAACATCGCTAGATAAACGAGAACCACTCACACTTTAAGAGCACGTTCAATCTAAAATAACAGAGATGTAAGTCAATGATTTGAGATTTGTTTCAGAAAGACAAACATTAATACCCTTTACGGCAGGAAAGAAATGTACTATAATACCATGACAAGTTCTCAGACAAATGACCAGGAAATCCCGATTTGCAACAGTAAGGTGCATTTTCCCTTTAAGCTATATGAATTGTTGCTCAAACCTAGATTCAGTAGACGGGAAGTCTATCTCCGCACCGACACTAGAATATCGTAACCATTAATATGGTTTAGTTGAAATACGTACGTACTGAACAAAAAATCGTTGGACAATACATATTTCACAATGCCAGCCATAGAACACACCGCTAGCTAATTAATGGGTAGCACAATCAGCACGTAATTACACATGACAATTACATAGAAATAATGACGACTTACATAATCCATGGTGAGTTGTCTGGTAATTTATCTTTCTCACAATAGTTAATCTTCGCAACGTATAGGCCAAGGTTTACAGAGAAGCATTATGTAGACTTTCAAATCCATTTAAGGTAACCGTAAACTGCAAGAAATGTTTACGATCCTGTTCACACCAATTTCGACGTGACGTTTCAAAAATAATGATTAAATATTTATAAAGCATACGGTTCGTAGGGTTGAGGCCATGTTTATATTGGAGCTAAGGGCCCGTTCGTCCCACACACTCCCACGTCCCATTGTACGTGATCAAACCTTATTTACATCACAATAAGTAGGCTCCAGTGTAGCGCCGTTTTATCTTCCGATACTACTGCTTCAGAATTTGCCTATCGCTGGCAACATAGTTTTCCGGACCGCTTCGAATATAAAATTTAACTGGCTACCGAGATTATGTACCTTACCAAGTACTGCCATACCATTCTAAAGGAAATAAATAATATTTGACGATAAGTGCACGATTCATATTTAAATACAATAAATGTACGAGTTAAAAGCAAAAAGTACAGGAATGTCGTTCGAAAAGCAATCTCTCATGGCACTCATCATTCCAGTTTTTGTTGGTCGAGACTGGGCGTGTTTCGTAATACTCGACGTAGATTTTAATAAAGCAATTTTATTTCCGTGGGGAATACAGCACGATTGTATTTTGATTAATGTGCAGTGAACATTTTCTGACGACATATCTTTTATACATCGTTTGGTGTAGCATAAAATGTGTTGCAATAGTTAAATACCAGGTAAATTTACTACGATATAACGGTGTTAGATACTTCGAAATACATTATAACAGATTTGAAAGACGTAATCGATATTTATAGTACTAGAAGAGATTGTGTGCATACCATCTCATTTCACAACGAATTACAGAAACATTACCGTAATAACAGAAGCTTAAAACTAGTATTATCCAGTTTCGAACATTATCGAAAACGATCACTAAACAAATATTTGAGAATCGATGCATTACAAGTACGCAGTTGCCAGACGAGTTGTCTAAACGGGCCAGCATGTGGCAAAACAAATTGAGCAGTCATCGGCGCAGTTCTGTTCTAGTACATCTACTCGTTCAAATGAATGAGCCAGATGTATCAAGAAGTCAGTTAGTTTAAGTGTCTTTATTAGTTTCTAAGGTCAGAATAGTGTCGCTGTGCTACGAAATATTCATTTGGATAACGCAGTATTAACATCTTACTGGTGTTTATATAACGTGATCTCTAGTTCTACATCTATGTCATACAATCACGTTGTTCTAGACAGTATTTTTCTTATGGTATTTAAGTGCAGCTTTGGACCATAATATTCTAGGTTTTATTCCTAGCACTTATAATTTCTTTGGTTTTAAATTTGAAATACGTGCGTGGTTTCTCACTTAGATTTTTATCTACATTAGGTTTGTTCCTTTCTTTCCATTTTTGTCACTACTGTCCAAATATTTTTATAATTTTGTAACGGATGTCCGAAGGTTACGTCAAGTCACGGGATGGTAAAACACAGATGTGAGCGACAATCAACTTTATTGATGAGAAGAACAGTTTGTTATTAGTCGCGTCCCAAAAGCAGTCCCACGCAGTGGAAGCTGATCCGGAAGCACGATATTTTGGGTTATAACAAAAAACGGCAACTTCAAGGTAAAGTCCGGCGAGTGTCTCCGTTAGGAAAGCGCACGCTGAAGCTTTAAGGTGGAAGAGCCGTGAACTAAACTACTCCGAGTCTCCAGTCTAGTGTCTGTTATCTCACTGATGAAATGACATCGATGCCTTCTTATATTATCACAGTGGAGTAAACCATAGCGCGATGCAATTCTATTGTGGCGCCATCTATTGGTAGCTTGGGATAAACTTGGCTATAAAACCAATAAAGGTGGCGCTGCTTGTTGTGTTTGTTACAGTCTCCCCCTCAGTTTCTGAAGGCGTCCCGACGAGGAAACTGAATAAGAGTTGTTTTCTTTTATTTGTTCTTTCGGGGGCGTCATCTCTGTCGTAGAGGATAAGAGACGACTTGCATATTCCACCGGGTGTTCGTCTTCACCCTCCCCCTAGACTAGAACAGCTCCTAAGGCGTAGCCACTTGCGTCTGTTTTAATGATAAATGGCTTTGCTTCGTCGGCTTGCTGCAGGATTGAAGCCGTAGTGAAACGTCGTTTAAGCTCATCATAAGCCTCTTGCTGTGTTTCTGCGTCCTGTATCCAACGTCCACTTGGAATTTTCACGTTGATTGACGACACACGTCGCGATCTTGAGATGTAATACCTTGGGCTTGGGGTTTTTGAATTGCCCCACGTTGGGCGCCAGTTTGTAACGGATGTCCGAAGGTTACGTCAAGTCACGGGATGGTAAAACACAGATGTGAGCGACAATCAACTTTATTGATGAGAAGAACAGTTTGTTATTAGTCGCGTCCCAAAAGCAGTCCCACGCAGTGGAAGCTGATCCGGAAGCACGATATTTTGGGTTTTAACAAAAAACGGCAACTTCAAGGTAAAGTCCGGCGAGTGTCTCCGTTAGGAAAGCGCACGCTGAAGCTTTAAGGTGGAAGAGCCGTGAACTAAACTACTCCGAGTCTCCAGTCTAGTGTCTGTTATCTCACTGATGAAATGACATCGATGCCTTCTTATATTATCACAGTGGAGTAAACCATAGCGCGATGCAATTCTATTGTGGCGCCATCTATTGGTAGCTTGGGATAAACTTGGCTATAAAACCAATAAAGGTGGCGCTGCTTGTTGTGTTTGTTACAATTTTAGTTTTCTTTTTTATGTTCAGCGCCCATTCGCATACGGATAACATTTTTAATATGAGGAAAACAATGGTGAATAGATGTACTTTCTAAATAGGAGGAAAAGAATCCACGGCAATAACTCATGACTATCTAAAAATCACACTATCATCAGCAATACGACATTCTCCGTAATTATAGTTGCGTTGCAAAATATTGTAAATAGAGATATAATGCTAGAGCCAAGGAATCGAGAAATCCATGGCAATGCAATTAACTTAGCTTTGTTAGTTATATTCATGTTTTGTGATTATATCATTAAAGATAATATGGAATTGTAGATATTATATCTAACATCGACATATCATTCCTTACTCTCCACATTGGTATAAATGCAGTTGCAATTACCACCAAAAATGAATTGGAATAGAATCAACATGCCATACTCGGAAGTGGGTCACGCAGAGACATACCATAAAAGATAAACATACAGACAGACACGGCCGGTGGCTAGGTGTCAAAGTATCGAGTGTCGATTTCGTAACACGATCGTCGGTCAATCGATATCGTTTTATCTCGCGTGTTGTTTGACTTACGATAAATGGCGGATGCATCGCGATGCATAGGCGCGTACGATAAATATTTAATTGGGCCGATATCGGATTGTGTTTAAATTCGTTTTTTATATGTCTTACATAATTAGTCGATGCAAAGTAAAACAAACTTCCATGAGTCATGTTTAAATGAGACTAATGGATACGCACAGTGGAGAGTACAGTTTATTTTTATTTTGTACGTACGAGTAGTATATGTAGTTTAAAGTCATATTATAAGATTGCATAAGAGATGATTAATTCGTAATAATTACTATTAAAATAGCACATAATATTTCTTGTCAGTACATAAAAAATTGCAATAAAATCAATAATACGTGACAAAACTGTAGTATAAAGTTCGCTTCACTTTGTCGGTTATTAAATATTTTTTCATAAAGCATGTACACGTTTTGTGTTTAATTCACGTGTCTGGATACGTCGCTCGCGGTTCAGTGGGCTCTTGCAGGTGGCCCCAGCTAACGGTCACCGTACAATGTGACCATGCGACCGGTTGCAAGCGACAAAATACACAGAGGGGACTTTGCAGACATGGACATTTGTGCGTTAACCTGTCTTTAACGGTTAGTGATGTCATCTCAGTTATTACTGAGTTGAATAGAATTACCTCGTTGCTCTCATCCTCTTACTCGATTGGTTTTCAAGGGAACAGCGTTGCCCAACTGTATCCACTATTAACCCAGCAAGCATGTTAAGGTAATTATTGTTTACGTGAACGTAAACAATCACGTTTCACACCGCGGAAAAATATATTGAACGAACTGCGAAGGATATAAAACGGCACCCTAGCGAGCCGCGATTTCGAAGTCACCGTCGGTAAGTTTAAAATAACATTTTACAGCGTGGTAACGGTTTACCTTTGCATATGGCATGTCAAAAATCGATCGTAACACCTCGCCTGTCTCGAATAATATAACGCTCATGCGAGTTTGAAACACGTAAATCGGATAGGGTGGGTCACCCTTCTAGAGATTCGTTTTATAGCTTTTAATAATTTGGACGGTAAGCTGGCACTGATTGTCGCGGCAGCTGCCACTAAGCAGATTATCGGTGTGTATTAAGTTTTTTATAGTCACCCAAGGTAAGTGTGAACCATAAGACTATATTTGTTTGACTAATGTTTACGTATAAGTTTACTATCCAAGGTTAATGATCTTCGAAGTTATAAAAGGAAAATCTATTAATAATTAATTGTGTTTCTTCCTTTTACGTTATAATAGTAGATTATATCATACATCAAACCCAAAAACGACTTACGTTCTTACGTTCGCAAAACTATCCTTTTATCATTTTCTGTGGGAATACTCTGATCATGCTCACCTTCACCTATGCTTGTAATTATTGAAACAAACAACCGCATTTACAAACGGTTAACACGTACGCCGGAATTCTAATTCACGCCCCCATTCATTCTCTGGGATTATCGAGTGGATATCCGAGTACAATGAATGAACTGACTCATGAAGTTATGTCCATAAACGATACATGTCTGAAGAGCCGAAACCTGTAATAGCATGTTGCGTAGGGTTCGTTCACCGCAGAGGTCTTGTTCGTCGGTGGCCAGGCTATATGAGCTCGCAGTGACATAACAGTCTGCCGAATGCAAACTCGCTAATAACCAAAGAATATCGAACGCACCTCAGAAGTCTATATGCATCTTTGTTGCTTCCTGCAAGAACGGAATTGATTTCCGTAATTCAAATAGTGAGCAAAAATTGGCTATACTTAATAGATATTTGTATTGGTAATTTTCATTAAGGGAAGTTTTATGAACTCTTGAAGCAGTAGCTGATATTATAAAGAAATTTTTCAATAATTCTTTTATGAACTCAGACCATAAACAATTGTTCTAAAACTTATCGAGTTTCAATGCACTTTAATCAGAACTGCATATTATAATATACCTTAAACTATATTATTAATTTATTTCTTATATTGATAGTTCACATAATCATCTAATTCAGAAATCAAAGTATTATATGTCCATTGTCTGCGAGTTCAAGGGAAACTACGATAAGTAATTCGTGTAATTAATTATTTAATGGGGTTAAGACGGTGTTATGTGAACGTACATTTAATTCCGCGCCGACAAACGAAACAATTACCCGACCGGTCGTAATTACGTGACCACACCGAATGCATTCGTGTTTGTCGTTACTGATTGACCGGCCGATAATTTTATTGATCATATTTTTAACTAGCTGTGGAATGCAACACACACCATTTTATTATTTTTATATCTATACTGTATGGCTATAATAATGTACAGTCACAAATGTTAAACTATAATTACGGTAATAAAAGTAAATGTAAGTTTAACACTCTACATTCCTATAACACTTTAAAATTGCCTCTTCGAATCACACTATACATTTATCTAAATAATCTTACCTGTACTTAACATTTAAGTTTAACAAGTACCTACCAATTTGATATTTGAAGTATATTTATGTGTAATAGCTAATTAAGAATGGCCCAACAACGGGTCAATAAGGTATTCGTTCCGTTAAATAGGTTTATTTATTCATCCTAATAATTTTAAATCGAAAATATAGACTATATTTTTGAGTAATTACTTTTAGCAAATTATATGCAAATAAATAAAACTTTTCATCTCTGTTGAAAGTTACTAAGTAAATAATCCGAAATAATTTAGATTGATAGAAGCTTGCCTGCTATAATTCGGTTTCAACAAAATTTTGCGCAACGAAAGGATCTCCCACGATTTTATTAGCGCAACATTCACTGTAAAGTTTAATGCCCTTAGCACGCATCAGTAAAAATATTTCCTTCATTGTTGTAAAAAGCAGACCCTTGCGCGACTGGTGCTCACAATGCGGCTATTATCGCGTGAATGTGTGTTCCTTATCTATTCCATACGTCTGCAATCACCATTTTCACCTTTATTTTTACGCTGTCACCCGACAAAACATGGTTATTATCTGTGCCATGATTCACAGGTGAATTGTGCAGTTGAAAGTAATTTAGTTTGCTTTAAAATGGCGTTTCATCATGCACACGTTCCCTCTTCGTAATTGCATGTGTTAACTTTTGTAATATGACGATACCGAAACACGATTCAGTGTTGTAAGTGGCACACGAAGATGAAATTGTGTCTTTAGATCACGAACGCCATGCATCACAAAATATGATCACAGTGGAACGGGCAAGTCATGCTATATAATAAACGAGCCCGGCAACCATTTGAAAATTCAATTCCATTCGTCCGATCTTGTCGAATAACAATGTACGAACAAAGTGGTACCTATCAGCAATAATAGTTCCGATTTAGATCTAAGTCTTTATTGGGAGTGAAAGTTCATTTCGATTTCATGAAACATGCTATGTTCAAATTGGTACATTATTCATCTCCTATCTAATATTGTCTAATACAAAAATTTTAGTACACGCTTTCTATTTTTACCACGATACAAAAAACAAAACTATAGAATGGTCCCCTATCGAAACTCTATATTTTCTAAACAAGTAAAAGCTAATTAGATGCAGTTTGTAGTAATAATATTCTAAGACAGTTGCGACGCACTAGATTAATAGCTCGCTAAGAACATCCGTTTGCAAAAGAAACCGATTAATGGGAATCCTGGTAGGTATGAGGAGGCTGGTTCTGTCCATATTGGCTTTGCCTCGGGTACTTCACAGAATGTGGTACACGAAGCGGAGTTGCGGACACATCAGCAATGCTAATGAGTTCGCAACGGTGTCGATAAGGTTAACATGATTGATTTCTTTTGTGGTCCTGCGAAACTCTCGTTACCAACTCAAATTACACTTTGAATATACTTAAATCTGCTTATAAATGACAAAACGTTTTAATTACAACATTTGATTAAACTTAAAAAACGATTCTACGTATTCCAAATTGCAGAGGGGATACGAACAAAGATCTGAGCAAATTATTCGATTAATATTAATTAAAGTCGTCGAGATACATTAATGAAATATGTTTTTAAAGACTATTGATTTAGTAATGTTCTCAATACTTCCGTGAGAATAAGAATATCGATTCGTCGTGTAGTCGATTAAAGTAATAGTGTGTTAATGATGTGTACAGTTACTTTTACTTCACGTGTTTTGCATAATAATGACCAAGTAAACCTACTGGACTATATCGAACTAGGATTTATCATGCAATTGCAATTTCCGTTTTTCCAATCATTTTGTGTACGGTTACATTGAATAAAATTTACGATGTTGACACAGAATTTGTTGTTTTTGACCAGGTAAGCATATTTACGATCCATTATATCTTAATAAATATCGATAAAGAATCAAAACCCACGAACCGACGTAAATACAAATGCGCAATAGACAGCACCAATAAATCTGGCGTGAACACCTACAGGATATTATGACTGAGAATAATTATGTTAATAGTTCCCTCTATCTGGTTTCCTTGTGCGATTGCATCTCATTCCCACGTCTTATTACGTCATGTGTTCTCTGATGGACCATTGGAAGAAACGCAGGGTACAAAAACATTAAGATATGAGGCACATGTTTAGTTTGTTTTAATATGCGGTGTAAATATTTATATAATAACCTTGATAATGATTCAAGTTTGTATGGTAACTTGGAGATAATTTATTGTCTTCTCGTGAAAACTTTTAGTTTCTGTTTATTTAAACTAGATCAGACCCGCGATCTCGACCGATAAGTTACCTTAAATCACTGGCATAATCTTTCGTTTGATATTTTATACAAGTTTTTTATATTCCGAGAAATTAATAAAAAAGCTTATTTTGGCATTAAAAACTTGTCAGTTTTTAAGGAAAAATACGATGCAACAACCAAAATCAACAGTAAGAAAGTAGCAGTCCGGTGCATGAATCACGTTTCGTTAACGTATTCGAAAGCAATCAGTTTATTGATTTGAAGAAGCACATTTCCATCGTAACTAAGTGTGTGGTTAGGAAGCTATAACGTTATTTGCAGAAGCCACAAAAGTGAAGCGTTTTGTAGCGCGTGCGAGCAAATGCCAGGCGGCACGTGGCCGCGTGGCGCGACACGTTGAAAATTTTATTAAAGCTGTTAAAATTAATAATTGCACGTGACTTACTCTTGTTTATTCTAACGTAAACAAATAAGGTCCACTCACAACATAAACTGTAATTTATTTCGATCCAAGTGTTTTACGCACATGGAAAATCGTAGAACAACGATTTATTTTAACAGGTGCCTCATTGAAGAATTGAACTTACTACTTCACGGTTCACAGCCGACGTACAATATCCATTAGGATAATGAAACGATGGTAAATTATCAAAGATGAATGAGGTGTTGCAGGAATTTCTGGAATCATTACTGACAGGAAAAAAGTTTAATGGCGTTCAGTACATCAACGTCAAGAGACAACGAACGGAAATACCGTGAAATCGGCAGGAAGCAGTTAATTTAACAAAGTCAAAAATCGTCTAGGTGTGTACGCTTTTTATAGCGGAATTTTATAATTCACAAAAGCTGTTGTATAGCCTCCCTACATGCGAACAATTGATCTCGCCGGCAATGGATCACACGCTGCGTGTGCGCCGCGCTCACTATTGTGCCCAAAACATTCTGAATAATCCGAAATTCTCTTTGTTCAGTTAAAAAACACGGACATTTCGTAAGGCACAATGGAGCGTAACATGTCGTGACCACGAGGAGAAATAAAACAGATTAAAAAGACTGAAAATACCGAATATCTGTTACATACGAAGAGGTAGTAGGTAAAACGGGAATCGATTGAATTATATCCCCCACTTCCTTCCTTCCTTGAAATACAAAAAGTGGTTAGAACCGAACAAAGGGCAGGACTTCCGATCAGCTGCGTGGCGCCCCTTACATTTTACGGGCTTCATCTAATGTTAACTAGTTTGTTAAATTTAAACAAAATAATCATCTCTTTTTTATCCTCGATACGTTGCATGGCGCCAATGATTTTTAACTAGAAATTGCTGAAGATAAAGAGCGCCGAGATCATGAATATTTCTGAAAGGAAGACAATTTAATGAATTATGAAGTGACAGATTTTATCACAAAGGCTTTTTTGTAAAATGAACCATTTTTTTAAATTGTAATATATTCTTTGCACTTAGTTAACAGTTACATAACACTTTTTCATTTAGGTAATTCTTATTTTGATTTCTATCGTATTATTACCATCTAGCATCTTGTACATAAAAATCTTATGCCTGATGGCAAAATAAATATGATTATTTATTTTTCATTCACTTCCTCTAATGAAATTTAAATTCTTGAGGTATGTTATTGTAAACAGTCTTACCAGCTTGATATTCTCGGAATCTTAATCAACGAAATGTATCTACAGTAGAATTTCGTTCATGTTAAACTTTTAAATAAGGTATCCTGTTAAAAATCCGCTGCTCGCTCGGGCGAAATTCAGTGTATGAATAATAAAGACTTTACCTGACAAGCAGATTGAAGAATTATGTAATATTGCTTTACCTAACCAAACCTGTGCACGCGTTTACAGTTGTTTTTCCTGATATACCACCTCCGCTTGTGTGTTTTATGGTACTTCCCCTGCATATTGTTTGTTGAAAGAAACTCGTACGAACGATAAACGTTTCATATCGCACCGGTGTTATCCGAATCAATGGCTACCAATCGTCTGAACACAATCGACAAGAAAATTCGATAACTGTATTAGTGATTACACCATATGCCGGTAACAGGAGGGGCGCGCAAAATTTACGGCCGCATCGATCTCATTGCATCACGAACCTCGATGAACGCTAATTTAATCTTTCATGCCTCCTCAATCTTTTCGACTGCTGTTAATTAAAGTGTTCAGTGCAAACAGGCTGTTCAAGAAAATTTAATAAAAATATCAGCACCGTCATCAACAGGGTGTCCTTAATTAAACTCGTTGTTGTGCACGTTAAGATAGTTGTTGGACTGCTCCTAGATACCAAACGAGTCAAGGATTACGAGTTTGAACACCTTTGAATTAGGAAGTTTAGTGATGTAGCTTGGGATGTTGAAACTATGAACGAGTCCGACACCGGTTGTCGGAGACACTGTGTGTATAATTAGCGTGGGCTTCTAAAGGTCATTGTCACAGCCAGCATCCAATGGATAATGAATTAAAATGAGCTACGCTATTATTCTATGGAGCTTTTATGTATTTAGTATATAAATAGTTCTTTACTTGCAAATTTATCTGAATATTTTCAATTATAATCAACTTTAATAATTTTGGTTAAGCAATTATGAAATCAGCGAGAATACAATTTTATTACACTGAAATACAGGAAGTTTTGAAATCATCCAAGTGAAGGCTTAAACAAAATGTTTCATAACGCGGGCATAATCTTAACGAAACAAAAGATTTCAGCATAAGGCGATGCGCAGTCGCACATCCTTCAATTACCTACATTCTAGTACAAAGTTGCTTAAGAATGGCTTGTGTGCAAATATTTGTCTTCGGGATTTGAGATATACGTGTGAACATTACCAGGCATTTGTAACATTAAGAGTGTAGTTGTTATAATACTACAATTTCCTTTGCCAGCAATATTTATATTTAAATTGAATTATGATGTTGAATCCACTGTTTGGCGCGTAGAAGCTCTATTCTTTAAAATAGTCTTCTAGAGACTATAGTAATGTTTTATTTAGTTAGTTTACTTTCAGAAGACTGGCTGGTCTACATTTTATTCAAATTAATAAAATTCAAAAATATTTACAACAGTTACGGTATTTATACACGAATTTGAACTTTCACTAATTTCACGGTTATCACGAACTCTATTTGCTATTGTCAGACATTAACTTGCGAAATTTTCTAGTATGTAAACTAGGCAGCTGGCTACCTGGAATACGTATTTCTGAGAATGTAACAAAAAGTCGGTCTGTTCGTTCAAAAGTTCCCACAACGAGGACGAGTGCATCTCAAGTGTGGTTTTTGTCTCCCTTTCTATTATGAAAGTGTAGTAATAATAACTTAACCAACGTTTACAAGAGTGCTATAAAAACTTACCCTGCTCAAACATTTGACCTTTACACACACACGGATGACATTAGGAAAGTTGGAACTACATTTTGCCTGGAACTGGACGATAATTGCCCAAACCCTATCATTTGTAGCAATAAACCAGCTGGAAGGTATTAATTTTCGTGATTTATTCAGGCATAAAGCATTAGGCGGTGTACCGTTAGTTTTAAGGGGAGTTTCGAATTACGCGCCAAGGACTTGCTTAATACGGTCCGACTGCAGTTATTCAATAGCCTGCAAGTAACACCGGCGAGGAAAGGCATTATTGGAGACGAAAGGTGACACCGAGACCTGTGATACTAGATCAATAGGTGAATAGTATTTGTATAGGGACAACTGGTGTGGATTATGAGTTGACTGGCTTAATTTTATTAACAACGAAGTTTTATGCATAAAATGTAGGCTGGGTGCAACTAATATGTGGTCTCCACATCCAATCACAATCAGGAATGCTTCGTTTAAATGTATAAATGCGGCAGAGAAAGAAGTGACTCACTAGTTTGGTACAGCATAGGACACTAGCAAACTCGCTGGGACGGTTTCTTGTCTGTGGTTTTCGCGATATAATCTCGCCAAATGATGTTTTGTATTTTTTGACATGCCGATGTTTCAAATTATACCCGAGCAACGGCACAACTAAGAATTTGGATCGTGGGGCAAAATAAATTGAGCTTATTTTAATATAATGTTTTGATCGTAATCATATTTATATTGAAATGTATTTTATACACTTTATGTCACTTGTTAACGTTTAATATACAATAAATTTGACAATAAATAATATGGTAAGATTATTTATGTATAACTTTGCGTGATTGCGTCGATAGAACCCATATTTTAAATGCATTACATTTCCACTTTAACTTATAGTGCACTGAGGAAACCACAACATATTTTTTTATATAAAGGCTGAATCTTAAGAGCCCGTGACAACAAAATAGACATGACTTTCACTGTCAAAATTAATGAAGCCTGTCTGTTGTGGCCCGCTTCTTTCTTTTGTTCTGCCCAGTAATTTTGTTTTAAAGATGGTGGAAAATTACTTAGCGTTCTCAGTAAAACACAGGTCCGTCACACCAAGTAGGTGATATTTATACCAGACGCGTTTTTGAAATCCAGTGTATTATAATCCAACGATCTAAGCACTTAATAGCCCTGGCAGTTTTATCAGCTAGTCATTTCAAGATAAAATCTCGTCCGGTATAGAAAGCTTGATGAATAAGTATAGAAATTGAATTCCTATCTTCAAGTGATAGCTTGCACAGGTTTGCTATTTACACCATTGTTTATTGACTAGCATTAACACTTAACATTCCTTGAGATAATTAAGCGATACTTATTTGGAAACTTAATTTTTATGAAGCATCGATTGCAATTTAATGATGCCATTCATGGCCCTAGTTTAATATCCAAGATGATAAAAAATATCACCGGATAACAGTTTTATTTTTTAGGTTTTTCATAGGATCAAATTATGCCTTGATGAGTTTGTGTGCTATTTTTATCTAGATTAGGTGTAATTTCCCTTTTAATTTAATTTATGTAATAGATTCGCATATTAGTGACTTTTTTCGTGTATTGTCTTTATTCACTGAAGAGTGACTGCAGTGATACCTAACATGTTTCACACAAAATAAATCAGCTACCATGTAATTGAATAACAAACATCAAACTCAACTACGTCTAGTTTTATGGGAGGAAAGAATAATAATCTAATACTAATTTGCGCTAAATACCAAGTAGGCTCCACCTAGGCTACGCCCATGCCGGCACTCGATAAAAACAAAATCATTCTAGTTAGTTTATTTTAATGTATACTTTACACAACGCCAATAAGTAGTTAAGTGGGTTTAAGGTTATAAATCAGAGTTATACTAAGGACTCCACATATCTGTTCGATCATATCTTGTTATCGGAGATGCGGGCTATGCTCTACGGAAACACTCTATATAATTTCCTTCTATACAATTTAAGAGAGTCGTGATTTATATTGACACCATAGCTACCTATTATTACAGCTTAAGCTCGGGGCGGCATCCAAGAACACGGGATCTTAGGATTACATTAGTCACATTAATTCGTCATTAAACACAGGCATTGGTCGGGCTTAAGGAGTATCCTGCAGCTGCATTGAAGATAGTACGATTGAGTCTGTAGTACTGACTAGCCAATTAGAATTCCCGACGAGATTACTTAAACGTGGTTGGTTATTGTAGATTCGGATTCTTGCGTCTTAAAATTTCAAAGTATTTTAAGCATCTATACATTAGTTTGGATGTTTTAAAATATAAGATTTAGTTATCCCGTGTTCACACGATAAAGTAAATGGTATTGTCCTTAAAATTCTTCCTTAACTTCATAATAAGTTGAGGGCAATGCTGGTACCATACATTGCGTATCCTTTTCTGTGCTTGGCAGTAAATAGACGTATCTTATACAACGATAAATCAAGCATGGGAAAAAGCATCACAATTTTACGCTTTGTTTGCCGTTGTAAGACACCGTGACATCCGATATCTCACAGATGTAAAGGGGTTGCCATGGGTAATGTCGAATGCCTTTCATATTTCCGATAATGTTATTCATATCGCCTTACAATTCCAGTAATGAATATGATACAGAAATTATAGAGGCAAGGTATGCATGAGTTCGCAGGTTTAATTAAATCTTCCAGCACATTGATTTCTTGCAAAGAAAATCGATAAGGAGTATATCGGCCAACGAACTCTTAATAGGAGAAGTAAATAGTAAAGTTGTGTGATAAAAATGTATGACGTGTGCACAATGTACGTATACTTGTCATCTAAAGTTCACAGAACAATGCTTGTAGGTGTTCAAGGAATAAGTTCGGTAGACATACAAAGGTCGACGAGTATTGTACTAAATTGAACTTTACGAAACCATCGTTACATGCAAATTACAAAATTGTTATTTGAATATTATCGTTTGTAAGGAAGTAACTTTACAAACAAAGTTTTTAAAAACGAATTCTCCTCAGAAATACTGGTTTACGCCGCAACACACTGGAAATGGGTAAATACTTGGCAAAGGGACAAGCATACTTCGGCGAGATGACAGTAAAACAACACTTAGCCGCTATCGTCCAGGTGAAAGGTTGCCGAATGAATTGCAGTGTTTACACTCTCAACAAAACCCACCACGGATATTTACCAGCGGTATTTTGTTGTACCTTTATATCTTTTCTCAATTGCTCGCGAAATATTACTGTTAAAGTTTCACGACTAGTCAGTAGTCAAGTTACCGTTGCTGTTTAATCAGGAAGTTGTAGTCACTCCAAATGCGGCGGTTAATTAGATTTCGCGCGGGCTCAAATATTACTTTCGACGTTATTAATCGATATAACGCTGGTCTATTTTAAGTATAATCAAGACTTCGTGTGCAACACACTTTATCTTTTTACCGATCGCCAAAGGGAATAGTGTGCGAAATAAAAGAAACTAGAAATTCCAACGTTCAAGTGTTAAATACTTGAGCGGACAAAATCACCAGGCGGCGCTTGATCATTGGATACGTTGGAAATTATCTCGAAACGTTTTTATGGTTCGCATTGGAATCTGGGAGCATTTTTTCCCATCGCGGGCCCGTTCGAACGTCCAAACAGGTTTTTAGATAGCGCGCGGTAATGCATCAACGTGGTACGTTTTTGTAAAGGCGGCATTTTCAAGGAGGACGAGGTAATGAGGTTTCGGAATGGTCCTTTCAATGAGTTTAATTTACAAACTCACTATGTCATTTAATTATACTAATGGACGTAAGAAACTTTGCATATTACAGAACGGATAAAATTGACGAAACGGGAGAAGTACTCATTCATAAACGCCCTGTCATGTCGATCAGAAGCTTTCGAACCATTTCGAACACAAACGGAAAATATTATTATTTGATTTTGCGGTTGAATTAAACTGATTTGTCGTTTTACTACATACGGGGTCTTGTGAATAGGCCGATGTGCGCGCTATAAACTGCGAAATGGAGTTTAGCGTAGATTCGATAAATAAAAAGCAATTAAACCGGTAAACTGGGGCATCAGGTAATTTTGAAGTACTGGTAATACAAGCTGCGATAAGACATTTGTTTAAATATTTTTTATAACCCGATTTCATTATACAAGTGGATAAAGTAGAGTATAACATACTATACATAATATTACATAGTTAAAGGCGAGTGCGAACGTACCTACTAGGTAGGTTCATTGTGGATACTTTTTAGGTACCCATGTATCTATATATATAAAAGCGAAAGGTCACTCACTCATCACGAAATCTCAGAAAGTAAAAATGCTTAAGGAGTCTCAAATTTTGCATGAAGGTTCCTTTTAGGACTTAGGCGCTCACTAAGACGGGATTTTGCGAAATTCAACCCCTAAGGGGGTAAAAAGGGGTGGCAAGCTCCCGCCACGTTTGTAAGCGATAAACTCAAAAACTACCGAACGAATTTCGATGAAATTTGGTCTGGAGATAGTTCGAGACCCTAGAAAGGTTTTAGGCTACTTTTTATCCCGGGAATATGTATAGCGGGACTTTTATCCAGGAAAAAATCTTTCGTACAGGCGAAGCCGCGGGGAAAAGCTAGCTGCAATGTCTAGCTGCACAATGCTCAAACAAACAATTTGCTAAGCACAATGAATAGACTTACCTACTTTACCCTGGTGTCAGATATTTAGTAAAGTATTGATAAATGTATTTGTATAATGCATATCTACATAGTCAATATTATGTGATTACACAGGTATATTATGTAGTTCACGCGGTTTGTAATCACTAATCTTCGCCATAAATAGTAAATATAGGTTGATATAAAATTCGCGCGTACCTATCTACTTACAATTTCAAACAATGAGGCTAGTCTAGATAGAGCAATCGAATCAGGAGTCCTTGGAGATAAATCGATTAATGTACACATAAAATAAATTGATATAGATTGCCTAAATTCATTCAATAAGTTCATCCAATTTACGACCGACCTTTCCAGAGTTTATCTGTAGCACCCTAAATTCTTGGCGATTCGTTTCTGGGGTAATTTTAGGTACAATGGTTATCTAAACAATTACTTTGAATGGATAATTAATAAATACTTACGGACTGGCACCTTCTTCGGATCATATTTTTCGACTAATTCGTTAATTTTTTCGATTTTTGTTTGCGCTGTTTTCGACCGCTCTGTTATTTCCTGTAGTTGCGCCGTCAGCTCGCTGAATATATCCTCGGCTAGGAGCACGAGGGACGCGAGCTGTCTCAAGGCATTGCTGAGGGTGCAGTTTGTAACAGCTTGTAACTCCTCATCCGTAATTTTGGGCTTCCCATCTTCATCCCGTAAACTCGTCCGCGACAAAAACTTAGGTTCCACCACACGTTGCACGAAAGGCATCTCGATAACAGTCTCAATACACTTACACACCCATTCCCGCGCCGCGAATTAAACGTAATTCCGACATCCATTCAAAACACCAACACAAAAAACGTCAGGTAACCGCCACTTTGAATTAACCGACATCCTGACCGGTGAACTTTCACTTATTTATTGTTAATGTAACTCTGAGCAGTTTATGTTGCGATTAAATATTATTAAAGTAAGTTTTAGTTCATAGATTAGTTTACAAAAGTTTCATAAAAACTTTTTACGTTCACGTAATCCCGCCATAATCGGAATCAAACGCGCAGCAACTCCCAGTTACAGCTGCCCGACGAATGAATGAAGTTGAAAAGTAAATGCAGTGCTAGTGTTACCCAATTCTTAAATTTATTCCTCTGGTTTTAACTTTATTGTTTTGAAAATTTTATGCCAATAATTTAATAAAGCAATTGGGTATACAGTCATATTATAAATGTATTATATGTATAGATCAAAATGATTAAGAATCACATACTGTTCATATAATTTGTTGATGCAACAGACCAACATAAACCCTTTTATTTTTCAAGTTTCGGATTTTGTTGCTGTAACTTTAGCTATATTATACCTAATTATTATTGAACGTATAGTATTTGGTTAGTTAGAAATAATTACATTAATGTTGGATTTTCCAAAAAATAAAACATGGCAACATTAAAATATAAAATTTCCTTTACAGCGTCATCTAGTGATCGATCGTAGAACCATATTATTATACTTTAGTTATGAACTCAACCATGATTCTCACGTATTATCATTAGATGGCACTAGTAAACTTCCCTATTAAAGAGGCAGCGTTAATTTAGTAAACTCTATGTAGCAGAGATGGCGTTGAACTCAAATTATTAGTGACGATGTAGCGACCGCTAACTCCTCAGTACTATGATTCACGATACGTAGTATGTACGACTAGAGCATGCACCTGATGTATAGTATAGGTAGTGAATATTTTGTTCTCTACTAGGCAATCAATTAAAACTCAAGTTTTGCACAAAAAATAATGTATTACATTGTTAACAAAGCATTTTAGACAAATATCAGCGATATCTTTAAAATACACACTTGTCTTAGGTATTCTATCGAAACAATTTTATATAATTTATTAATATTACATTTCCAAAACTGATTATGTGTCATGATATTATATTTGGAAACAACATATTATTATTTCCGATTTTTTTTACTGAGGTTAAGTTAATGAGAAATACATAGCTACATACCGTCCTACCAATGTTATAATATTTTTACATTTGTGAAATATTTCTATAAGCACGAAGGGTAAGAAGAAAATAATACAAAAATCAACGACAATGAAAACAGATTTCCTGTCTATTTTCCAAGGGCTTAAAACAATATTTTTGGTTTGTAGGTAGTGTAATAATTGGCAACATCATAGTAAGTACTTGAATAAGAAGTCAAGAGCAGCATCAAGTTTTGCGGACATCAAAATAAAGATCTGGTTCATTAAAATTACATTTAATAACTTATTTTAAAAAATACTTTATCATGCTTCTTCTAAATTTTAATTAGAATTTAGAATCCTTGTAGTGACGTCAGTGATATCCTGCACCATCCACTTATGCTGTGCAAGTTTACCTATGTTATAATAAGTATAAAGTTGTCTACAGCATAGGTATTTTGGTGCAGTATATGCAGATCTCGTCAAGTTATTCAATCTAGGTTTATTGCTGTTCAAAATATATGAATACATATACCTAATTAATTTGATGACATTATTCTAAAATCTAAAGGATAAAAACTAACGCAAGTAAATAGGTAGGTATGCATAATGTATTCTCATTCAAAAATGAAATGTTGGATATATTTGTTAGTCTTATTGTTTTTCTGTGTAGTTCGCAAATGATAGTTACGAACTTGTCGTGGTTGGACTAATTTTGAAACTGTGATTTACTTTAAAATTATATTTTAAAAGGATATGATTTTATTTTATTTATACTTTTACTATATACCTTAAGCCAATGGCAGTATTTCATGTTTCACCTACTTTTAACTTATTTACGAATACATACATTGACGGCTAATATGCGATATAGAAATAACATTAACTTTACAATTAATCCATGGATGGTTACAGTGAATCTTATCGAAAGATTATAATTGTAGTTGGAATGATAACTTGTTGAAATAACATACATTTTATTGGCGTTTAGATATTATAAGTACATAAAAAGCCTTTGCAAATAGAAAAGACTGTTGGTCCTAAGTCGATGACTAAAATAAACGCAGGAAAATACATATTGAGAATGTTGTAAGTATAGAAGACAAAAAATAGCTGCTTCGATAACAATATATTATAGTACTTAATTGAGAATATTTAATAACGAAAATTCTACATAAGCTAACGAGTATCTAAGAATACAGTCAAAGATAAATAAAAAGAAAGTTATGTCGGTACAAAAAATCAGCACAATTTACAATCGGTAGGTAATTATTTTTTTTCCATCTAACGCGATTTCTTTAATATGCGAAATCTCCGGTCTATTATAAACCATTGTTTTTTAATCTAATTTAATAGCCTCACTATTTGCTTTCATATTTTTAATTTTATGATATAGACACCTTGCTACGTAAAGCCTTTGTTATACTTAAAGTACAATTACCATTGGAATCTCAAAACGTTTTTTTGAGTTTCTAAATAGTTACGTATAATATTTTAGATTTATTATGTATACGACAGGTGTAGACCTAAATATATGGTTGACTGGAGAATGTCTTTGGCATTAAGCCCGCCGATATACATTTGTATATAAAGTGCATAAATAAATAAATACTAGTACGGAAATTTGTGATAATATGAACTTTTTGCACAAACGTAAGCAAATATATTATCATAGCTTACACTATTACGCAATATTCATAGACAAGGTGCGTGTGGGCTGCATGGGCGGGGCCTATTTTATAAAACGTAGGGCTCCTATACATAAACACGATACGACGGTTAATCGCAGTTAATCTCGAAAATGGACCGTAATAGACGTACATTGCGGTCCATTTTCGAGATTAACTGCGGCACCGTATCGACGTCGCCGAGCCGTGCATCGTGGCGCGTTGCGATGTCGTGTCGTGATTTTTACGTTGCTACTCGTAGATTTCCACGACTTGGCGTCGTATCGTGTTTATGTGTATGAGCCCTTATTCTGGCTCGTTCTAGAGTTCCGGTAAACAACTTCCAAATCTCCATCCATAGCCACTGTCTGAACATGCGAGCAAAAATATAAAATTTGACCTGGCAACAAAAAACTTGACAATATCGTAACTGTACCTTAAGTATAACTTGTGACAAACACTTACATAAATTATGTTTAACATTTATACTATTTTAACATTACTTTGGCATATTACATCGTTAACCTACCTTATTTCATCTAAATAAAATTATTTATGTAATATGCTTTGCCATACGTGTAATTTTATTTTTATTTGATTTATTATATTATTTGTTAAAAGTATCGTAATTGGGTTACATTATTTATTAGCTATTAGCAGAGTTTTCTTTACATCGAATGTGTATAACGACAAGAACAATTTTCTTGTTACTGATCATCGTTATGGAAACAACATACTGACAGATTAAAATCAGCCAGCACTAAATTGGTGCAATATATAAAACCTTCAACACGCCCCCTCAATTTAGCTACACCATCCCCAAACCTACCATGCATTTATAATGCTTACAAACAGGCAAAGCCTTTGTGAGGATATCAGCTACCATCAGATCTGTCGACACGTATTTCATCGCTATAGCGTCGCCTTTGAGTACATCCCTAATAAAATGATATTTTATATCTATATGTTTGCTACGAGCATGATACACAGGATCATTTGCGAGATATATAGCTCCCTGGTTGTCAGCATAAACGACAGTTTTCGATAAGCTATCTAATCCTATCTCTTTCAATAAACTACTAAGGTAGAGAGCTTCTTTCATTGCCTCGCTAACACTAATGTACTCGGCCTCTGTTGAAGATGTAGCTACAGTTCTTTGCTTTTGAGATCGCCAAGCAATAGCCGCTCCTCCTAACATAAACGCGTAGCCTGAATATGATCTCCTATCGATCAAACAATTACCCCAATCGGCATCTGAATACCCTATTAACGATTTCCCTGTCTTACGAAATGTCAGTCGGTAGTCAATTGTCTTCTTTAAATATCGAAGAACCCTCTTAGCCGAAATCCAATGT
The DNA here is from genome assembly GCA_947568825.1 of Sphinx pinastri. Classification (NCBI taxonomy): domain Eukaryota; kingdom Metazoa; phylum Arthropoda; class Insecta; order Lepidoptera; family Sphingidae; genus Sphinx; species Sphinx pinastri. The sequence continues at coordinate 6,594,254 of OX387621.1, read as the reverse complement.
GTATGATTTGGACAGGTCGTGAACTGAGCTAACTTAGAAACCGTATTAGAAATATAGAGGTCGAGCAAGTAGGTGAAGATAATAGAAGACAAGTTATCTTGAAAAGAGGTCCAGGTAGGCCAAAGTTAGTAAAAGGAGAAACTGGACGTCCCAAGAAGGTATATAATATGGTAGAAGTAGAGGTACCAACTCAGGAATCGGAACAACTTGGACAAAGCACGTTGAGACAATTTGAAGAGACAGACCGACAAACAAACAACGAAGAAATGCAGGATAGTGAGAATCAGGATGAAAATGATGAAGAATTTTTCTCTGCAATGGCTGAAATATCTGTTGAGCAAGCTTTAGCAAGTGACGATCATGAAGAATGGCGGGAAGCAATTCTATCAGAAATCCAAAGCTTAGTAAAGAACGAGACGTGGGACATTGTTAAGAAGCCAAAGGATCGGAAAGTTGTAGGCTGTCGTTATGTCTTGACGACGAAAGTAAACGTCGATATGACAACAAAGAAAAAGGCTAGGTTAGTAGCAAGAGGATTTAGTCAACGTTATGGTATAGATTACCATCGAACGTTTGCGCCAGTAGCACGACTTGAAACAATCAGACTACTAATTGCACTAGCTGTTGAACTGAACCTGGAAGTCCATCAATTGGATATAAATACTGCGTATTTAAATGGCCGACTCGATGAAGAGGTATACATGCAAATACCGAAAATATTAGAGGAAAGTTTGATTACGCTAATCCAAAGGGAGAATGCAAGTTCCGCAGTTAGGAAGCGTGCTAAGAAAATGTTAGTCGACCTTAAAGCTGAAGGCAACGCCTGTTTATTGAAACGTTCGTTGTATGGCTTGAAGCAAGCGGGACGGCAGTGGTATATCAGACTAGATGAGAAATTGCGCCGAATGAACTTCAAACCAACTGTAAACGAGCCGTGTCTTTATCACCAGCGGAAGGAAGATGGAACCATTTTGATAGTAGTTATATATGTTGACGATATTTTAGTAGCTTCAGATAATTTTATTTTGATACAGGAATTTAAGAAAGATTTAGCTGCTGAATTTGAGCTGAAGGACTTTGGACCAGCGAAATACTGTTTAGGTATAGAAATAGAAAAAAAAAATGGTGAAATAAGTCTGTCACAGCGAAAATATATTCAAGATGCTTTGAATAGATATGGTATGGCGGACTGCAAGACTGTATCCACACCCTTCGAAGTGGGATTGAATTTTGCAGTACCAAGGGATCATCGTGAAAATGATAAGGAAAAGGAACCGTGGCCATATCGCGAGCTCATAGGAACACTCATGTATCTTAGCGTAGGTACAAGACCCGATATTTCTAATACGGTTTCTAAATTAGCTCAGTTCACAACCTGTCCAAGTCATACACATTGGATTTCGGCTAAGAGGGTTCTTCGATATTTAAAGAAGACAATTGACTACCGATTGACATTTCGTAAGACAGGGAAATCGTTAATAGGGTATTCAGATGCCGATTGGGGTAATTGTTTGATCGATAGGAGATCATATTCAGGCTACGCGTTTATGTTAGGAGGAGCGGCTATTGCTTGGCGATCTCAAAAGCAAAGAACTGTAGCTACATCTTCAACAGAGGCCGAGTACATTAGTGTTAGCGAGGCAATGAAAGAAGTTCTCTACCTTAGTAGTTTATTGAAAGAGATAGGATTAGATAGCTTATCGAAAACTGTCGTTTATGCTGACAACCAGGGAGCTATATATCTCGCAAATGATCCTGTGTATCATGCTCGTAGCAAACATATAGATATAAAATATCATTTTATTAGGGATGTACTCAAAGGCGACGCTATAGCGATGAAATACGTGTCGACAGATCTGATGGTAGCTGATATCCTCACAAAGGCTTTGCCTGTTTGTAAGCATTATAAATGCATGGTAGGTTTGGGGATGGTGTAACTAAATTGAGGGGGCGTGTTGAAGGTTTTATATATTGCACCAATTTAGTACTGGCTGATTTTAATCTGTCAGTATGTTGTTTCCATAACGATGTTCAGTAACAAGAAAATTGTTCTTGCCGTTATACACATTCGATGTAATGTAAAGCAGTGTAAACTCTGCTAGTAGCTAATAAATAATGTAACCCAATTACGATACTTTTAATCGCTTCTACTTCAGTGTCCGGCTTAGGTAACGAACCATTTACGTATTTCCATACTTGATTTTTCGTGAGTACTGCCTGTACTTGCACTTTCCAAGTATCATAATTTACGCCGTTCAACTTTTCTATGTAGTTTTGGTTCATTTTTAACCGTTCCCCAATAATTTGATACTTTTCGCTTACTTGCGTCCTGGGCCCATAACCTATTAAAAGTATCGTAATTGGGTTACATTATTTATTAGCTATTAGCAGAGTTTTCTTTACATCGAATGTGTATAACGACAAGAACAATTTTCTTGTTACTGATCATCGTTATGGAAACAACATACTGACAGATTAAAATCAGCCAGCACTAAATTGGTGCAATATATAAAACCTTCAACATTATTATGAAATGAATACATTTTTTTCGGTACACAAATACATTTCTTCTCAAATTATTATATTCTACAAAACATTAACAATGAAAGCGTTACCTCTATGTAGGTATAATACAACGTATATAAGTCTTAAATTACATATTATTACGATATAGACGATTAGCACAAAGCATTGTTCATACTATTAAGCAACACTACATTATATAATTTTATTGCAACATTTTTTTTATTTCAAACTCCCGGAAAGACAATACCTATACAAAATAATATTCTTCATCATTCTAAGAACAATAAGACGTTAAGTTAAAATAAAGGCAATATGATCATTATAATACCTAAATCTAAAAAATCTTAGTTAAGATGGAATAAAATCATATCTAAAAAACAATAACTACAGATAAATTTTATTCAAATTGTATAAATAACATTGTAGGATTTCGACACAGTAGAACACTAGTAAGAAATATTTAATATCTGAACACATACAATGGTGTGATTTGCATTACTAACAGCTATGATTAACACTTACACTACACGCAGAACAAATTGTTAATACCGATATGATTGATAGACGTACTGTCAGATATGAAGATACAAGGTTTCAGTAGAAGCTCTTTTTGATATGATACAGCGTAGAGATTCTATAAATCTAAGGTGGTTTTAGAACTAATAATATGTTATGTGTATTATGCAAGTTTAGACTAGCAAATCCTTGCTGCAATATATAGTGCAAGAACTTCCATAAACATGTGACTAGCCACAAATCTTGCAAACACCAACGTTTGCAGAAGTCAGCTGTGATTGTTCACACGCTAAAAATTCCTTGCGGAAGTTGAGTTCAACAAGTTTTCTTGTTAATCCAAACCTCGCTTTAGGAATTTACATTTGTGTGATACCAGAGTCTCTGAATTTAAAACAAAATAAATAATATCTAGGTTGGTATTAAATTAATGGTCTTTTATAATCACGGAATGTATATTCTGGTCATGGTACAAGTTATAACCTAAACTTTATTACAATGGTTGAGATACAGTGCAAAGTTGAATTTTACGATGATGGCATGATGAGAAGAAAATGGTACCTACAGAGTAATGCAAAATATAAACAATGAAGCTAATGACGTACCTGATGAATCTATATCAGTTATAGTATAGTTTTTGGACAAATATGTTTTAACACTAGATTCCCGCATTGTCTCTCTCTGTATTTGACTGTTTCAGATAAGTAAAATCTTGTTTCTCATCTGATTTTTTTATTAATTCACGTAAAATACAGTTTTCTTAATACTATGGGTTCTAGTGTTAAAACAAATCCATAAAACGTTAAGTTATACAGATACAATCAGGGGCGGATTTCCCTATAGGCCGAGTAGGCCCGGGCCTAGGGCGGCAAAATTTAGGGGGCGGCAAAATTTGCTCGTGTTTGCGGCGGGTGAAAAATTATTTACGGTTGAAAATGAACGAGGACAGGTTGAACGCTCTGGCTATCCTCTGCATCGAATCACAGTTGCTACGGTCTTTAGATTGTGATGTTTGATAACCAAATTCGCTGCTCAGAAAGCCAGCCAAAAGACAATTTGTGAATAACGATTCATTGTTACTCATAAATAGAAATGGTAAGAATCTGAAATACACTGATTGAGATAATTAAATCATTTACTGACTATCGTTTCTTTCCTTATTAATTTAATTTTTCATCCTTTACAGCACATAGGGGGGCAATCTTTCGTAGGCCTAGGGCAGCCAACGTATCAAATCCGCCCCTGGATACAATAAAACAGAATATTAAGGTAAACAAGTAAGAATGAAGGACGAGTACATCACACATGTAATATTAATCTAAACTTACTCTTAACAAATGTCCATTGAACAAAACAGCGCAAATTAAACGAGTACTCGTCACTAACCGACGCTAGCCCTTAACCACAACCGTCTCTCTTGTACCGACTTCAAATGGAGGGGAATGAATAAAACTGTTGTTTATAATTACATACTTATAGATGATTGTTCACTTTACCTTTGTTAAATTATGTTTGAAGTCTGAATCAAAAGGTCAACAGTTTTTCAAAGTTAATGCAGGTCCAAATATTGAAGAATACTGCAGACTAATTATTAAACGAATTTGAAATCGTTATAATGATTAATTTTGAATTAAAGTTAATAATATAATTACCGAACAATTTCGTCAGTAAACAACTTAATATTCGTTGCGTGAGCTACAAAATTCAGACAGACTGAATTCATAAAAATCATTAACACATTATTTGGTATACCTACTTATGAGATTAAGGATAACTTCTACAAATGAAGTGGTACAAAGAGAGACAACATTACAAGCTGATCTCCAGCCATCTAGCGACGAAACGATCGTTGCCGGTCGGTGAAGGAGTGCCTCATTTATTTGCGCACCCCGCGCTATGGGTCCACCTCATGGCACACCTCCATGTAGTCGGGGTCATGCATGATGTCCTTGATCATGTCCTTCAGCATCGTGTACCGCGGGAACATCGGGTACACCTTCGAGCTCACGTAATCCGACTGTAAGAATAAATAATATGATAAAAATATATGTATGTTTCATTTGTATATTATGTGACCTCAGTCTGTCTTAAATAGAGTTCTGTTTTATGAAAATCCGCCATCTTTTCATTGTAAGTTTTTGAAAAGTGCACGCCACGCCATGAAAGGCGCAAGTGTCATACATTAATTTGTGGTTAAGTTCATGATTCCTGCGTGTTTATAGAATTAATCTTTATCAACATCAGTCGTTATCATACCATACCAGCCCTGTATTATATACTGCCCACTGCTGAGTACGGGCTTTCTACTACTGGGAGGGTTTAGGCCTTAGTGCACCACGCTGGCCTAGTGCGGGTCGGCAGACTTCACATACCATCGAAATTCTTATATAGAACTTTTCACGTATGCAGGTTTCCTCAAACATTAGTTGTTAATTGAATTATCTTATATATAAAATTCTCGTGTCACAATGTTCGTTCACGTACTCCTCCGAAACGGCTGAACCGATTTTGGTGAAATTTTATATTCACACTTAGTAGGTCTGAGAATAGGTTGTTATTTATTTTTCAATCCCCTAAGTGATAAGGGTTGTTCACCCTTAACATTTTTTTTTTAATTTTCGGACAAAATTTTTTGTTTTTATTTTTCTATAATAGGGCATTAAAAAATACATACAACCCTAAATTTCCAACCCTCTGCGATCAACCCCTATTTTTAAATAGCCATTTTAGTAATTTAATAACTATTCGATTTCGATGAAATTTGGCACACGGGTAGATTATGTCCTGGATTAACATAAAGCGGGACTTTTATACCGGGAAAACTCATTCACGCGGGCGGAGCCGCGGGCAAAAGCTAGTTTAATTATAAATATTGAAGCATTAAATATGATAAGAATTAGTATTTAATTTTAAGTTATCTGTATTTTATAGAAAGTTCAAGTGTAGTAAAAGCAGAAAATAACTTAGTCTTACTTAGTCATATTACGGGCAAACTTGTCAGATAGGATGATAGTTTATAAGATACTTATTAGTTGTCGGACCAGAATTTGCTCGAAGTAAAGCCATCAACGCCAACGGTCAACGAGGGACTTACATAACCGAGTTATTAAAATATAAATGACACAATATAAAGACGATTATACTTATTAAAAGGGTATCAAGTGCCAGATTTTATAAAATTACTGTAGTTGTAGTATTCTGTAGGACATCATAATGTGAAACGTGAAAGTCTGTGAAAATGTTTGGATGTAAAGATTTTTAGAAGTTAAGACTATCATGCGTAAGCCGTGGAATACATTTTAATTGATTTCGGCACACAGACATGAATTGGGTTTACACATACACGTATCCTACTTTTGCTTCTGAAATGTCTTTAAAACAAATATTTGTTAAATAGGTGCGTCAGTGTGTGTATTTTTTAAAGCAAACCTTCAACTCCCTGATGAGATTCCTCAATCCTGTGTACTTCTTCAGTAAACGGTATAAATCGTTTGTCATTTGCGTGTTCTCCGTCTCTATCTGGGATGTTGTCATATCTGTGGATGTTTGAAATGAATATTGCATGTTATTATCTTGAGCCGCGAGCATAAGTCTATTTCATCAATAGTTTCATTACATTATTAATCAAGAGATTATGTAAACTATAATGTAGGTATATTGAAGCAGTAAGATAAATAATAATATTGCAATTCCCTTCCATATATTTTGTTTAAAATCCTGTGTCTACTTAACAAAAAGAGAAGTACCAATGTAGCACGTTTCTATCCATATCGTATCAGATGTTTAAAACAAGGTCCGAAAAATAAATAAAACCCCTGTCCTGTGTCTCTACTTGAGTTGAGCCCCAATACCGGGATTGGGGCTCAACTCATTTTATTGTTTGTGCTTAATTCCTACTTGGGACGGGATCCGCCTCAAAACCACTTAATTCGGATTCGAGATCCACGCAATTAATTGAACGAATGAAACTGATTAAAGGGGAAATGTAAATCGAAATAATAGTTGGATTTCAATTACATTGATTGGGGAAGTGAGTAGCGAATTAAAGAAATTATAAAAACGTAGAGCTGAGCTGTCAGCACAAAATATTATGTAAAATTTTATGAAAACCTGTATGATCCTATATAATTAAACGCATGCTCACGCCTTTTATCCCCGAACGGGTAGGCAGAGGCGCAACTAGTGCACCAACTTTTCGCCAAGCGTATTCCGACCCATGATGTGATAGGGGGCGAGCCTATCGCCATATAATAATAATAATACCAGCCCTGTATTAAATACTGCCCACTGCTGAGCACGGGCCTCCTCTACTACTGAGAGGGGTTAGGCCTTAGTCCACCACGCTGGCCTAGTGCGGATTGGCAGACTTCACATACCCTCGAAATTCTTATCGAGAATTCTCAGGTATGTAGGTTTCCTCACGATGTTTTCCTTCACCGTTAAAGCGAACGATAATTGATAAACAATACACACATAACTTCGAAAAATCAGAGGTGTGTGCCTTGGGTTTTGAACCGCCGGACATTGTCTCGGCAGACCGTTCCATTCCCAACTAGGCTATCGCCATATCGGGCACAAATTCCAGCCTCCGGGCTGATACTGAATAGAAAAATCCAATATCACTTTGCCCGACCCGGGGATCGAATCCGAACCAAAACCTCAGCATTGCAGTCGTACCGTAATACAATTACGCCACCGAGGCATTTTTTTTATCTTCCAGTGTCTTTTTCCGAATTGGATGGAAAGAACAAAAACATTTGAATTAGCGACGAAGTCGGAACGTAATTACAATTGTTTCTACTGGCCATTATTATTAGATCCCTTCAATTAATGTTAGAGAGTTGAACTCGGGGTCATGATTGCGTATTTTGTCAGTAGCTATAAGTTTTGATAAAACCAAACTGCTGAAGACGAATGAGTGATTTTGCAAGTAGTTAGCGCTAAAATAAAAAAAAAAAAAATATACATACAATAAAATAGTCGGGAGAGTGTGATAGAAGATAAAATAGCATAAATACCATTTTATTTTAGTAATTACCATTTTCTGTGTCAAGGTAATCTTATGACTTGTACGGCAAACCCGCGTATAAGGAGGACATTGTACAGAAAGTGTGATAGATTTGTATCGGAATATGATGTATTCCATGCTAGACAACTTCTGTAAAAAAATCATGCGCGGGCAATAACAAAGCCAACAAATATAATAATAATGAGTTACCATTCAGTCTTTCTATTCTTTCCCTGCGATCAGCTGCTTCTTCAGCTAGCTTTGAAGAAGTCTTGACGCCTTCTCCAGATTTCTGAGTCTTCTCCATGATGGCACATGCGCGAAGGACAAAAGCTGGTACTGTTTCTGCTTTTTCTTGACGAGGTATCTCTACCAACGACCAGTACTGAGTTTCCAGGCGGATTACGTCCTGAAATCATATCAATACAAACTTAATAATTTATAAAGGAGATTTCCGCTTTTTGTATGGCTGCTGGGCCTCAAAATCTAACCGGGCTCAAACTTGAGGGATATTAAAGGGGAAAAATGTGGAACTCGGATCCATTAAAAAATATTTTTAGACCCTTCCATTCATAACCAACTTATTGAAAAACGTTCATATTAAGTGTAGTTTTTAAACAAAATAAAATTACATAAATCTCAAAATCGGAGGTCATTAAAATTAAACGATTTATTGTAAAAGGCTGGTCTTTAGGAGTTCTATACAAATATATATAAATTGTCTTGGTTAGAATTTCAGGCCCGTTTTCGGACATGTCCTTTGACAGGGTTTTGTCGAAGGAAGTAACTATTTGAATATTTTATAACAATATGAGCCACATTTTTTTTTATAAATTAACGTTGACGATTTACTGAATAGTTTGTACCTACTAATTTAATAATACATGCAAATATATTTTATGTGGTAGAGCTACATTGTAGATAGTTTCGTTTGCAGGATGGGGCGGCTTGACTGGGGAGGAACCAGTTTTAAAAATCCATGCGATAGACTTATCGATATTATGTCATTTACATTCCTTTTTTGTTTTATATTAGCGTTAATGCTTGTAGAAAAGCATTTTGGCTACGAACCCTGATCGTTTTAAACCACTTCATGTTACCAAATTGAAATCTAAATAAATATCACGAGTTGCAACTACATTTAAGCCTGTAATAGCAAAAGTTTTAAAGCAATCCTCGCAACCAGAGGGCACAAAACTAGCTCGTTGTTATGAACAACTCAACTGGAAGTGTTATTCTTTGTGTTGAACAACGCTTGTTAGTGGACGCTCGTTCGTTGAATAAGTTTTACTGAAGAATGCACTTTGTTACCTTTTTACGTCTGTTCTTGCAGAATTTCTTTGAGGTATGAATCTTTTTCATTTGTATAATTAATTATATTGTCTGTTTTAAAGTTAAAAAGGTGCAATGATTTTTATGGGATGCTAGCATTTTTATTAAAAAAACAACAACTTCATGGTTAAACCTAATCAAGCATTCTCTTATGGTCCTAAGTTTATATTTTCTTATTATCAGACGTCTTTTCCTAAAAGGGTAGACACAATGAAATAAAGTAATACTGATTAGGTTCTACGTCCCGTGTAATTACAGCTAATGTGGTGTACTAAGGCTCCACTGCTGATACCAGATACTCATTACCTAAATTAGACGTTCAAAGCCGTGACGTTTTTGCTAGTTCCATTGTTAATTAACCTTCATATTTTAATAATAGAATAAACTTGATTAGAATGTTATGTTATGATTCACAAATAGATATTTAGATAAATTTATGAAATGATATTTCTAAAATCAAAATAATAAACGCGAAAGTCGAAAAATGAGGCCAAGGAAATATGATAGTTGACTAAAAACATTATAATTATTTAATAGATAGAAGATGTCTCAAGCCGACGCTGCAACAGCACACATCTTCAAACGGCTATTCCCACAAGTACCTACCAGCCAGCAGACAATGCAATAATGTCCTAAACTGGATAAGTTCCTCTGGACCGCTGCCAGTTCCAACCGATAAAGACCGTTTCCCGCTTTGTTACCACTTGTCTTAATAAAACTGGTGTTCCCACTAACGGCAAGTGTTCCTTTTTAAATTGTACTTCCAAATTTGAAAGTTTTGAAGCAATATTTTTCACAGTTTTGTTTAGGTAATTGAAAATATTATAATTATGTTTATATTTTTGTCGTATGCCGTATGACTGAATGACTACATATAGGTTAAGTACGGAAAAAGGAGGCTCTCAACAGAACAGAACATAACAGACTACATATAGTGTAGAGGGAAAATCTACCTCATAGACACAATACCAAAGTAGGTAACAAGGACCCCAATTAAATAATGAATAACACTGTAAAGGGAAAAAAGAAATATTAAGCGTAAACAATAAAGTAATAAACTCAATGAGCTTCATTAAAGGTAACTACATGAATATCGAAGGAAACTTTCCATGTGACAGTGTACACTGTACAGTGTTCAGCAGACTGTACAACCGTAAGACAGAGTAAAAAGAACGAATACATTTTATTTACCGCTGATTGCATTCGAATTATTTGTAGATGATACACCTTAATCCGTAGATGTAGAGCGGTCAGAAATAGTTTTCATGGCAGTTGATTTTTTAAAGATATTAGTTTGGTTAGGATAATCTTGATCCCACCCAGGGAATACCAGACTGACAACGTAATAAAGAGTTTTTAAAACAATGTTTTATATTACAGAAGGTGTTCAACAAAACAGAATTTCCGTGTTAAGTGACTATGCATATAATATAGTGTATTAATATATAAGAAGGTATATGAAGCTGTAAACACGTATACATTACGCACGCCGAGATATTCTACGCTTTTATAGACTCAGTACATTCATTTCCAGACAATATGGCGGTTACATCCTCAATAAAAGCAAAAGGGAAGCTTTTCCACTTCCCAAGATATTTAACTATAAGAAAAGCTGGTAAGACGGGTTCAGTTTTATATTTTTAAAGCTGGAGTGAATTCATTTGCATTTTATGATCGTGGGTAATACTATTCAAGTTATGAGCTCGCAATTAATTTTGGAATAATAAGCATTTTGAGTGATGTAATTTGTAATATCACGTTTAATTAATTTCAAAGTTATTAATTAATATATGGCTCTACCTGTTCGTGATGGCATTTTGAAATAGGTATTTCACCCGGTTTCAATGCTCTACGTGATGTTGCTAAAATTATATTATACAAAATTTATTTGATAGTGTATGTAGTTAGTAGAAGTTTTCATTTTTCAGTTTCACTCGTGTAGTGTGCTTGTTTTAAACATAAATTGATAACAAATTTATTTGATTTACATTTCTTACTTAAGAGCATAGAGTCTAACGCTTGTTTATTATCAAGTCTAAATCATAAAACAGGACATTTCGTATTCTCAGTCGTGTATAAATCTGTGTTTAATGACTAAAATGTTGAAAGTAAATACACAACAAAACAAAAAGAACATTAAAAGTTTAGTCACAAAACGCACAAGATAATGGAAATTAAGGAAGTTAAAACCAAGGTATATGGAGGTATTATGGAGCTCGGCGGCGGCCCAGAGTACTTAAGTTATTTTAAAAAATCATATCATTAACTGGGAAGCATCTATAACTTAGCTCTCCGCCAAGTTTTCATCATACACTCTAGTTACCTAGTACAGTCAGCTGCATAAGTAGCTCAACAAATAAAAAAAATCCAATCCTCTAAACTCGTTAATGTCAGCTGTTTTTTTTTTATTTGTGTGAAGTTATGTAAATTTGTTTTTGTCAAGAGAAAATATAATTTGCTTGTTCATAAACAGTAGCTACCTTACCCAGAGCTTTGAATAAATTATTGCGTCATCTATCTTCCAGTGTGCCGCTGTCATCGTGAGACATAAAATAAGTCTAAATACCTACTGACTCAAACTCTACTTCTGGGTGTGAATTTTCAAAAATCATTTCTTACTGCTCATTGACGATATATAAGACGCTTCTGTTCATAATTATACGTTGCTAGATATATTGGTTTAGTTTGTACATTTTTTTATTAAATGTAATATTAAGTTCTTTAAAGTATAAATAATATTACCAAGAAACAATATAAAAGGTAACCAACACATACGTTACCTAAACCTTTTCTAGAAATTCTTGCACGTAAAGCGTTCACGGTTGGTTATACAGTAACCTACATCAACGTGGCTTGAGGAAAAACGCCTCTCGTCCGCCAACAAATTGCATATTTATGAGAGCATTCCGCGATAGTGTTACAACATTATGACCACGGAGATTGCACTTCTGCCCTTTACACACTGTATTACGTGCATGTTCTTTTGTATTCATGAGTGTTTATGAATGTGCTGGATGGTGTTGCTACTGTTTATGGGTGGCCGTATCGCTTACCATCAGGCGAACGGCATGCTCTTCTCGCCATTCAATGCCATAAAAAATACAATTTATGATTTGCAGTATTGGTTTTTAGACATAATTAAAAGCATGTATACATTTGGTGGGTAGAGGATATCTTTTATATTCCATCATGCCCAATTTCTGAATCTCCCAGTTAAACTTTTAATAACTATTGATCCATTCAATTTAATCTTAAGGTAAACGTCGGTTAACTTCCACTGTGTTTTTGAACACAATATAATGAAGCATTCGATAACTATGAAACCGATAACCAGTTCCTTATTTTGCTACTAGATGGCTCTTTTTAGCAGTCGACTTTTATGTGGATTTTATTGCTAAAATTCGTAACTAATAATTATTTTATATACAAAAATAACTTATTTTACATCATTGCCGAATTAAAAAAAGAGTCAAACAGTTCAACAAAATGTCTTATGTCACACTAGCACTAGTTTGCAAATTTGTGTTTTAAGTCGTTTTATTTAGAATTTGAGAATTTATAATACTACTGAAACTGTTGTGATTGGCCGTATTGATTATGTTCCTCTATATTGTAACTAATATCTAACAAGCTGACGTCGTTTTCACAAAACGACAGGTCAATAGTTATGGTACAGATAAACCGAAAAATATGCCAGTTAAGTTAAAGTAAGTTTAAGCTTTGTTTATCTTGCAATGCGCGGTTCAGAAACGCAGTTTCATGGGTTATCGAACCAATAGCGCTAACGAATAGATAAACTGCGAAAAAAGTACTTCAGAAACCAAGCACGAGTGACGAAATCAGCGGCTTGCCTAATAATACGCGTTAAGACTGACGATAATAGTTGTTCAATATTTCCCAGAAAATCATAAAACTCTGCATGACTGACTACACTTGTCGGCTGTCGCTCTGAGACATTTGATATTGCATCTATTGCACAATGTCCACCTTTTAAAGTACTACTCAACTAAAAAATGTTTAAAGCAGAGGAGAAGCAGCATAATATTTTAATAAAGAAGAATCGATTATTGAGTTTTCGTTTCTATTACATTATTAACTTAGAACTGAGTAGGGCTGGTATATTATTATTTAGAACTGAATGATATTTCCAATTTATTCCAATTACAATTTCTATTTGACAATTTCGATAATGTAACATGAAACAGTTAATAACTGGCACAGGTGGTGTTGGCTCTTCGCTAGTAAACGTGAAACGAGTAAATACGCCAGCGTATGTTCTGAAACACGAGTATTTTCGTTGAAGCAGTGAAGTTGTTAACGTTTGTACGGTGGAAATACTGAACCGAAGGACCAATTGAGTTACCAGGACAGCATGAATAATTAATATTATGCATTAGCAAATTTGTTATGTACCTACATCTCAAACCATGACGTTACAATGATATGAGATCACATCTGGTATTGATGATGAGATTACTTATAATGACGTTATTGTTCTTATTAAAATATCGTTTCTACGTAATAAATGATGTGAATGAGGAATAGTCATCGATTTAATTTCAAAACCAAGCCTAGTATAAATAGCTTGTTATAAAATGGAGTTTCATTGCTTTCGGCTAAAATATCTAAAATCCGAAAGAAAACATCTGAATAAGGGATATTGCTATCCAATGAATCGATTGCTCCGAAGTAAGCTTCCAACCAGGAAATATCCATCAAGCAATTTTTGATATTAAGAATTTTTATGCGGAGGAAAAAGTTATTCCCGATATTTTAGCGGAGATAAGTGAAGTCACGTTAGCTTATTATAGCTTGTTTTATATCGTATACGAGCCGCCAAATGCCGTCTATTAGTCGTGACTCGTGACAATCGAATATGAAATAAATTTGCTATGTATTACAAGTATAGCTGAGCTAAATATTCTATCCGACATCCATAGAGTTTTATATACATCGTATTTTATTTAATTTCTTGGGTAATTTATAGCCCGTATTTACGCTATATCGAAATAAGATGTTTGCGTGATGATCAAACAAATTCACAGGCTAACAGACAGACTCTACGGATTTGTTCTCTGTATAGATAACAGTACCATAGTTTATTATTAAACGATGCAAAAGTTGCACGACAAATGAAACTATAATGCTTTTGTTATACATCATAAATACTGGAACAAAATAAATTATATGTTTTGTTTTAATTTAATAGCGTTTTAATAGAAAAGTAATATAATATGTATTACAATACGTTTATTATGCTAATCCTCATAATTTTATCTTGTGATTTACAGGAGATAATAAAAAATAACTTTTCTAAGCGAATCACGTATTACACGCGATTGTGAGGAAAACGCCTGTCAGAACGTTTTCTTGTTGATATATTATTTTCATATTTTTGAAATAAACGAGAGCTTGCGCCTTTAATATTAAACGGAATGTGTTCATGTGTACGTTTATTGTACCTGTTGTGAAATATAAGGTCACTGACATTTCCATCATACGAGATAGCCTCAAATTTACACATGCTTATAATAGTGTTATACATAATTACTTTAGCTGCATATTAAATACCATATTGCCGGAGTATTTCAACATTTTGAACTTGTTTGGGTATTTTGTTCCATACCCTTACGATTTTAGGAAGGACTATTAAGCAGTCATTTTGCATAGTGCATCTTTTATGCTGTTATTAAAAAAGTTTAACGATAGACATTTCCATTTTCTTTGCTGAAACCTTGGGCGTCAAATTATCATGAATTGATAGGCGTATAAAGAGGGGGGCTGGGTGGTCCGTGAATTATTTTTTTAGTCTAGGACCCTGGCCCTCCCTGGAAAATTACTGTAGCAACGTCAATGGTCATGATATACATGAAATTTGCTTTTTATTTACAACCGTGAAATTATTATGTAGAATTTTCTCCCTCCATGACTACAACTATACGATTTTTATAATTTGGGAGCCATCCAGGTTTTGGTAGCTTAACTCATTAGAACAAATTACAGTCTTCTGTGGACGCCAAATGAGTCGTATATGCATATCCAGGTTGTCCAATACGTGCAGGAACTAAGTGATGTAATGTAACATTTTTTTTGTTTTTTTTTTTTTATTGCTTCTGTATGACGAGACGAGCATTGTCGCTAGCGTGGTGGTAAGCGATACGACCGCTCATAAACAGTAGCAACATCAGGCGGAACCTATAATGACAAAGAACTGCGTGGCACTCCACTGCGTTCGTTACCCTGAGACATTAGATGGTAAGTCTCATAATGCCCAGTAAATACGCTGGCTACAATGGCCCTTAAACAGGAACACAACAGTGCATGCACACTGCTGATTGGCCGTAGAAATAGACATTGCAGCGATAACTACTAAGAACTAATTACCCAGACGGCCCCTCGCACACGAGAGACCTACAACCAGTTAATATAAAATTTAATTGCCACGTAATTAATTTTGAATAGCGAATTAAACCCCATTAACTTTTTTGATTATTTATGCCCGATTTCTGAATCTCCCAGTTAAACTTTCAATAACTATTGATCCATTAAAGTTAAACTTAAGATAAACGTCGGTTGACTTTCACTGTGTTTCTGAACATATAATGAAGCATTCGATAACTATGAAGCCGACAACCAGTTCCTTGTTTTGCTACTAGATGGCTCTTTTTAGCAGTCTACTTTAAAATGGATTTTATTACTAAAATTAAGTAACTAATAATTATTTTATATACAAAAATAACTTATTTTAACATAGATCAACGCCTCAACATTATTTTGATTTTATTTTGTGGTTATTTGTTATTTGTCTCTGGCTGACGAATGACATCAATGCCGAATTAAAAAAAAAGTCAAACAGTTCAACAACAAAATGTCTTATGTCATGCTAGCACTAGTTTGCTAATTTGTGTTTTATGTCGTTTTATTTAGAATTTGAGAATTTATAACACTACTGAAACTGTTGTCATTGGTCGTATCAATTATGTTCCTCTATATTGTAAATAATATGTAACAAGTTGCCGTCGTTTGTCACAAAATGACCCGTCAAATAGTTATGGAACAGATAAACGGCAAAAATTGGCCAGTTAAGTTAAAGTAAGTTTAAACTGATTTTATCTTGCAGTGCGTGGTTCAGAAACGCAATTTCATGGGTTATCGAACCAATAGCGCTAACGGATAGATAAACTGCCGTCAATAGTACTTCAGAAACCGGGCAAATCATTTTTAAGATGGGGTAGAAAAGTTCTCGAGTGGAGGCCACGTACTGGCAAGCGCAACGTGGGACGTCCTCTTACAAGGTGGACGGACGACCTTGTGAAGGTCGCAGGAACCCGCTGGATGCAGGCCGCTTCTGACAGGTTGGTCTGGAAATCTTTAGGGGAGGCCTATGTTCAGCAGTGGACTTCTAAAGGATGAAGAAGAAGAAGAAGAACTTTTTTGATTATGTTAATAGCATATGGGGTCGACAGCGAACATAAAAATGTTTTCAGGTCACACGAAAGAACTACAGAAAAATACTTTAGGTATTTTTCGCATCATTTTTATTTCCCCTAAACTTGTCGATGAAATACCGGGTATCGAGATAGTTATTTTTGGCGTTTCCGATATGACTGACGGCGTGTATAGTGTAAAAGTAAAAAAATCGAAAATGCCGCCGGGTTATGTGAAAAATTTAAAAGCCAGACACAAAGAATCGCTCCCATGCAGTTGTAACTCTACGTTGCACGAAATATACAGAATTTATTGACCGAAAATCGGGTTTGTAATTTTGTTTGTTTTTGTCCGTTCTGTTCTGCGCGTGGATGCAATTTGTTGCGTTTTATGTGCTAGAATTTGATCTGATGTAAGCAATTAACAGATGTGTGAATTCAGGCGGTATTTGTAAAAGTAAATAAATGCAGATATTTTCTTGAATTCATTTTGTTTATTCTACTGAATGATAATAAATACACACCAGACATATAATTTAGGTTACAAACAAATCCAGTCACATAGTCTATTGGATCATATATAGTTTTCTATTACATCATCAATAATTATATCTGAATTTACTTATTACTCAATAAAATCTTACCCTAATTACTCCCTTTAGGTTCTATAACTTAATAATGTCTTGAAAGAGAACGACGTAGCAGTCTAATTGAATCCCGTGATAACCTAATAATAAAATCAGTAAAAAGGTAACCGCACGAGGCAATTGAATCCTAGTCACGTAGTATCATCGTGTAAGGAGCTCCTCTGGGAGTGAGGGTCGGCCCCCTTACGAAAAAACCGTCGACGTGTATTCATTGTCGACTCTCTGACAAGCTTAAGGAATCATAAATATGAAATTCGGAAGTTTTTTTTTATGGCATAGAATGACGAGACGGGCATGCCCTTCGCCTGATGGTAAGCGATACGACCGCCCATAAACAGTAGTAGCACCATACAGCACCTTGAGTTACAAAGTACTGTGTGGCATTCCACAGCGCTCGTCATCCTGAGACATAAGATGTTAAGTCTCATTATGTCCAGTAGTTACACTGGCTACAATGTCCTTCAAACCGAAACACAACAGTGCATGCACACTGCTGCTTGGCGGTAGAAATAGACATTGCAGTGGTACCCACCCAGACGGTCTCTTACATATGAGAGACCTACCACCAGTAAAATACCACAAGTAAGATAAAAACGGAACGAAGTAACAGTACAATTTGAAATGATTCGTAACGTTAAAGAAAATGTAATTTGCACTTGTACCATCTGAGACAAGAGTCCACAAATGTTTTTACATAAAAATCACGTATTAAACTTATTTTATTACTAAATACACTGAGTACGTATTTTTATGTGCAGACATTGTCGCCGTGGGGTTGCCATAAACGTTTTATAGAGACAAAATTGTTTCTTTTTCGCGTTTTACATTCAAGACGCATGAAATATAATGGGAGCTCGAAATTCAGCTGAGGCAGTCCTGTTAACGCAAAGGTTGGCAACACAACGTGACTTGTTTGAAATTACGTAAAACTTTATAGGGCACGTACACACCTCGCGGGATTGCCAAGTTTTAGTTTTTTTCGAATATCCGCTGTCCGTCTGGGAAAAGCTATTAGTGTGGCTTTTGGACGTGAAAATTAATTACGCACTTTCCGCTGACGGTTCACGTCCAAATTAATATGTATGTTAATGTTTAAAAACCAGTAGACAGTTATATATAAAGTGATTTTCAAAAGCGATGGACGCACGAAGTACACCTTGATATTTTATGAAAACGACATGGAGGGCTCAGCTGAAACATAATAAGTATAATATACATAAATAAATACATAATGACTGCCTCGGTGGCGTAGTTGTATCACGGTACGACTGCAATGCTGAGGTCTCGGGTTCGATCCCCGGGTCGGGCACAGTGGTATTGGATTTTTCTATTCAGTATCAGCCCGGAGTCTGCAATTTGTGCCCTATACGCTCACCCCCTATCACATCATGGGGCGGAATACGCACGGCGAAAAGTGGATGCACTAGTTGCGCCTCTGCCTACCCCTTCGGGGATAAAAGGCGTGAGTGTGTATGTGTGTGTAAATACATAATTGAAATGTGAAAACCCGATGTTTTTCGGAACAATTGATGCCAGTGTTATAGTTGGTTATGTTGATATATGTTGGTTGGTCTGGAATTGACTATCGCGGCTTTGATTCCGTCCGTAGAGTCGCAGGTCGCTGGGGACGTTTTTACACAACAGGAAACCGGTCAAATAGAAATAAATACCGTAATTTGAGCCCCAAACTCGAGCCTGAAACTGTACATAAATTGATATCTTCAGTTAAAATTTACTTACAAAATCTTATTTAAAAATGTCAAGGATAAATCAATGTTGATCGTACAAAGTGTTTCTCTGCATAAATCTTCGTGATTTCCTCTGATTTAATACACTGGAAAGTGGGAAAAAATTGTAAATGAAGTAGCAGAAATGTTCCAATTTGTAAATGCAATCAAGACAATGTTCCCTGTTGCAAGCACGACTAATTTAACTAGAGGAATCTGCCACTTACATTGCGCTCTTGCATTTCACGCTTTGTTGTAAACTAGTTCCCGTCCTCAGTTTAATCTGGCGAATGAGTTCGTAGTGAACAGTATAAGTATAGATGTACTATGTTCTAAAGACATGTGCTTTGTCATTGACAACAACATACTTAGTGTTGGATTAAGAAGTAAGGTAGAGAAGCAATGAATGATTCAGCAATCCAAATTTATACGCTGGTGTAAATACTTGTGCAATCTCATTGTGATATATGTATAGATAATAATAAATAAATAATTATTCAAGTAACTGATGAAAACACTAGTTGTTGTTGGTCTTATTTTGGCAAATTTTATGTTAAGCTGTTTTTTTTTCTAAGAGACTAAATAAACCATGGAGTTGTGAATAAAATGCGGTGTTACATTTTCACGTCGGAATAAAATATGGATCCCTAGGGATAAATTCAGTATTGACCGGGTGAAGTCTAGAGGTCTCAATGGTGCGCACAGTTGGATAGGCAACAGTGCTGAATGATAAGCGAAGACAAACGTAAGAGCGAGAAAAGTTGCAAAGACCTTTAATATTTGTAAGTAGAGTTGTAAAAACATATCCGCGATAGTATTTCTGTATTCCAAGTGTGAAAGTTTGTAAAAATTACAAGAATAATGATGTTTGTTAGAATTGGGTAAATATAGAAACCGCTGAATAGATTTGGATGACATTTGACATCTGGATTAACATTCAGTTACTATGTATCCTGGAAAATTGCACCACTGGATTTCTAAACCAGGAAAAGTCTTAAACGCGCGAGATGTCGCGAGCAACATTTCAAAACAAATGGTGACGTAAGAGAAAGAATGTGACTAAAGATTAATAGGCGACCCAGTGTTCGACAAAACAATCGAGCATCGATCCGGAGTAGATTGAATTAAAGATTGATGTAGATGGACTGAGCAGGGTGTTATCAGATGTGTCAAGGTACTATAAATTTACCAAGAGTTTTGATGTCGAAATGTCGTCTTGTTTTCTTTGAACAAACGATTTGGACTATAGCCGGATTTATTACTTCTTTGCGAATGCATAATATGTGTCATAATGATAGTTTAGTCCTAAAACAGTTGACAATGTTTTACTGAATTTATACCATACCAGCCCTGTATTATATACTGCCCACTGCTGAGCACGGGCCTCCTCTACAACTGAGAGGGTTTGGCCTTAGCCCACCACGCTGGCCTAGTGCGGGTTGAATTTATAATTAAGTAATATGAGATGTTATAAAAATTACAAACTGAGATATGTAGTATTATATATATACTCACACACACACACACGCCTTTTATCCCTGAAGGGGTAGGCTGAGGCGCGACTAGTGCACCCATTATACGCCGTGCGTGTTCCGTCCTATGATGTGATAGGCGGCGAGCCTATCGCCATATCGGGCACCAATTCCAGACTCCAGGATGATAATGAGTAGAAAATCTCAAAATCACTTTGCCCGAGCCGGGGATCGATCGCAATCGTCCCTAAATACAACTACGCCATCGACACAGTCAAGTAGTATTATGTTTCCCATAATAGCGAGTTACTTTATTATTATACAGAAAATCTTACCTTAATCATGGCTTTGAGTAAAGCATATCTGGTGAAGACGTTCCTCTGGGACTTGGAGTCGCTGTATCTGGTCATGAGCGTTACCAGCGCCTTTTTTGCCGTGTCATAGTTTTCATCAAGTCGTACTCTGACAGCTCGCAGACGTTCATTGGTTTCTATCACCTCTTCTTTCGTCTGGCCGCCTGGTAAAACAAAACGATTTTCAACATCTGTTTATTTTCAAGCAGTGATGCGCTTATTTATATATGATCTAATGTAGTATTTGATTTACGTGTTCTTTCTGGTTTGATAATAATTCATTCGTTTTTATGCTCCTAACATATTCTCACCAAAAAGGATAAACTTTCGGCTGTGTGTAAGCAATTAAAAGCAAGTAAATGTTTAGCTTTCAATTTATTTATTAACTGTTTGATTTGATAATTGCTATGAATGATTGCACAATAGCCTTTGTTTACGACTCCAACTATATGAGAATCTCATCTCAGTATAAATACAATTGAATTTAAATAAATTTGGACTTTATTACTGAGAGATATTGTAGCTTTTAATTTGTGAAAATATGTTTAGATTAGAAGATTTCCATAGTTTATGATCTAAGAAAACTCCATAGACAATCTTACCTCTTCATAATATTAATGTAAGTTTAGATCCTTCATCCAAAAACAAACTTTATTAAGTACTTATCAGACATACGAACCAGTAAACCTTTTAAGAATTCACCATGTATTTTGTTAATAGTATTGTAAAACAGTTCCACGGACAAGACATGTTCGTGCTTTGCATTATAAAATGTTTTTTTAATTGGAAAATTAACGTACAATGCAGTCGGCCTTATGTTAAGGACAAAAACTTGAAAGATTTTATAATTTATAGCCTGAATGTGAATTATGTTGTATGTCGATGAAATAAATCAGGAAACATCTGTTTGGTTCTCGGAACAAAATAATTATAAAATAACACCCTTCCTGATTCTTTAATACGGACTACACATGTGTAGTTACTGCTTAGTTTAACTATAGTTGAACTGTTTAATGATTCGAGTAAAGTATAAATAATAAGTGGTCAGATCAAAAGATTAATCGATCCTGTAGTCACATTTTAAAAATGTATGGTGAGTTTTCAGCAATTTCGGACCTTAAAAGTATTCAAACGCCTCATGGTCCCATAGAGATTTTTTACCCTTATAAGCAACAGGATACAATGGCATAAAAACGATGGTCAGTTTCTTCAGAAAGTTTTCTTGTAGCTAAAACGGTTAAGGTAGCTTGATCTTACTGCCCCGTCTCAAAAATCCACTTTATAGACGGTATTTTATAATAACAAATAATTAAATAAAGCTATAGCGATGTAACATGATCGCAAATGTACCCATTCTATATAGAATCCTTATATTATAATAGATACTAATTTTTTTTTTTTAAATTAATTTTTGCGAATCCCTTGGCCATAATTAATCCGTCACCACCGTTTAACCAGACACAGCTGGTATAATTATAGTTCAATGGCCATTACGTATATCTAATTTACAACATGGCAGATGCCTGTTTGTTTATAACACACACAAGCCTATTTCACAAATTATGTTATTCTGTTAACGTTAGTATTTTGAAAAGTTACATTTGGGGTCGCATTTGTCAGAGGAGGCATTTTATTTTTTATATGTCAAGGGGGGGTTAGTGTAAAGTAAAAAAAATGAAATTGGTTCCTGTGACAAATGCACACTAAACTTAAAAAAAAACAACGGGTTGCACTCCCGGAGCGCTGGCAGAAGTGAAAACTTGAACATTAACGTTGTGCATTTTTGAATATTTTGGAATGCTTAGGGAATAATTTCGCACGAATTCCTTTATTTATCTGTATAAAAGTACTAGCATTTATGTGGTTAAATACAATATTTATTTATTGCGCTATCGTACACAAAAATGACCACCGTCTTACGAATTTTCGATCAGGTCACGTGTCCTGACGCGAGTTTAACATTTTATACCCATCCCAAGAAAAGTGCTCAACGCCGCTAAAGAAGTTTTCACTTCAAAAAAGGGGTCAAAATGTGTTGAGGGGTCAAGGGGGGTCAAATTGGGTTGGGGGATCAAATTTTATTTGGGGGGTCAGGGGGGTCAAGGGGTTGTGGGGTGGCAGAGATAAAGGTAAAGTTCCTGATAGAATGAAGTGAGGATATTAAGATCCTCTGTTATTGAAGTCGGTTAAACCGTCTATCACGAATACATTTCAATAGACTATTACTCCTGTTTTTGCTTAATATTCTAATATTTACTAAGTATTTTTTTATGTTATGCATAAGCCTATGCCTTTATTACCGAAGTATTACGCAGAGCTGCAACTAGGGTACATTCTACATTTCCAGGCATTCCGAGGGTATTTCTACAAAATAAAAAACTTATAAATTATAAAATCTTTCTCGACTTGGGAATCAAACCCAGAACAAAACAAACTATTGCACAGTCGCACAAAACTACACAGAATTTGTCGACAGAACTAAGTACTTACTGCCTACATTGATTTAAAAGCGAAATGAATTTAATGTTAACTGTTACTCAAATATCGATTGGAACCTGGCTCACGGATAAACAAATGTAGAACGGGAGCCTTACCAATCATGGTAATACGGATTAAAAAGGGGTTTTGAGTGTACGAGAGGCAAATAATAACATTACGCTCATTGTTTGCGACGAGCTGAACAGATATGTATTTTACCTTTGTGTATGAAATCAATGATGAAATGAGATTACAATTCGATTTTTTTGCCATGAATCAATAGAAGCTTTTTAATAACAGGATAGGTCTTTTGGTTACGTTTTATTTATAAGGAAATAATTTAAAGAGAATCCGTGAAGAAGTTTCTCTATAAACGCTGTATATGCGTATTCAACATCTAAATTTTAAATTATAAAGGACTATCTGGCATTACCCTGCGTGCTACCCTGAGGCTTTGATTTTAAAGCTCATTTTGGTCAGTTACATAGGCTATAACGCCCTTTAAATTAAAATACAACAATGCTGCTAGGGGGTAGAGTTTTTTTTTTATTGCATAGAATGACGAGTCGAGCATGCCGTTCGCCTGATAGTAGGCGATACGACCACCCATAAACAGTAGCAACACCATCCAGCACCTTGAGTTACAAAGTACTGTGTGGCATTCCACTGCGCTCGTCATCCTGAGACATAAGATGTTAAGTCTCATTATGTCCAGTAGTTACATAGTAGTTATAGGGTAGAGATAGACATGAAATAACATACGAAATGATGAATTGTATAATCTGCGACAATTTACTTTGCTATTCCGTACAACGAGTAGAGAATTTAGTAGTCTTTAGTAGTAAATAAATAAGTTTCACAGTCTATTACGGGTACATGTGGCTACGTGTATAAATTAGCGATCGAAAGTACTTAGTATTCACCTCGTCTCTTAATCAACCCTTTTTTTTATTTTTTATTTTTTTCGCGGGGAAAAAACGCGTTATCGCTACCACCACTGGGGGGTGAGTGGAACGGTTATGTTGGTTTCACACAGTCACCCGTCCTAACGTTTTACATACACCTTTCTTTCGGTTTTATTATTCAAATTACCATTGTAGCTCTATAAGTGAGTTGTTAAAGAGTTGTTTGTTTTTCTGCAGGGCAAGGTCACAAATTATAGTAGAGTCAATATCAAATTCAAGGGGGCGTGATATGATATCCCAGCGCTGGTGTATAGGCGGGACCACCGACAGAACAGAATAAGTCGAGTGTATAACCTCCTGAAATAGAACATAGATATCCGTCTAAGATCGGACTACGAAGCGACCATGTTGATGGTTTCGATAATATTAGTGATGTTTTTGTATAGGAGAGGGATAACTTATTTTAAGCCCGGGATTTTTTAACCGAGGTTAGGGTTATCCTCGGCGTTATTAAGCTAGACGCGCTGGCAGTGCTTCGAGTGCTTCAGGCGCTTCGAGCGCGTCTAGCTTAATAAGACCCGGACAAAAAGATAACCACGGTTGAAAAATCCGGACTCAATCTGTAATTTGAACAGCAGATAAACGTACCAAATATTATTGTCCGTGACTAATTATAATTTGTATTAAAATTATGCGTGTACCTAAGATGATGTTATATGACCAATGCAATTATTTCTGTACGGGGTTTTAGTTTAAAAATACGTAACTCGGTAATATTTTTAGGAGAAATACGATATGGATACCTATGGTATGGATATGGTAGATTCATAAAGATTTAAAACAGCTTTGGAAAAACACAATTTAAATGAAGATTATTTGACTGACTTTATTCGATAATCGATTTTGAGTTTAATCTGGTCGACGTTGTACACAATATGAGGGAGGATCAGCTTATTTGTTTTAACGAGTTGGGCTCAGTAATACCTAATATATGAATATAAAACTTTAATATTTCCGGTGCGAAAGCTTTATCGGATTTATTAATTATTCTGCGAATTTCAATGCCATAATTTAAAAATAATTATGGAGAACTGAACTTAGTTTGTAATGAGATTGAATGGAGTTGAGATTTAATGATGTTTGAATGGAGAAATCTCAGGTATGTAGGTTTCCTCACGATGTTTTCCTTCGCCGTTAAGGCTTTAAATTGATAAATAATACACACACAACTTCGAAAAATCAGAGGTGTGTGCCTTGGGTTTTGAACCTGCTGACATCCGTCTCGTCAGACCGTCCCATTCCCAAGTAGACAATCGTCTCCCTTACCATCACGACCACCGTACAGAAGTTGTTAAAACCCGTAAGTGTATATAGTATATCAGGTTCAAACAGGCCAGCATAATTGTGTCGACTGACGAAGGATAATCATCAATCGTGTGTGTGTGTGTCAATGTAAACGTTTAAGAATTATAGCTTCTACGCATTGTATTTAAGGTTCATATTAGTAAGGGATGGCAAAACCTCCTACGTATTTTCGATCGGTCACGTGATCCTGACGCGAGTTTAACATTTTATACCCATCCTAAAAGTGCTCAACGCCGCTAAAGAAGTTTTCACTTCAAAAATAGCCTCGACAACATTGTAAGTCGCAATGGGACTCTCAAATGAACGCCATGGGTACTCACTTAGTATGCCGAATTCGTTTCTGCTTTTGAACCATTTTTTATTAAGTGGGAAATCTATTTAAAATTTTCCCTAGTCCTCTAGGGGAAACAAGCGAGAAAGATTATTTTGAGGTCATTGACCGGGCGCCCTGACCGGTTTTGGAATAGTAAAAAGGCTTGTGGGGGATATGGGGCTGAGTTTTAACTTAATCTAGTCCTATTAATGCTACGAAAGCCATCTTCGGAGCACAATAGACAGCTTTGTCATATCTTACAGTAATAGGTCACTTTTCTTAGAATCTAAGCCACAGATGCGGGGCCGTAGCTAGACTTGAATTTAAGGTACGGCAGTTATGTTTACAGGTAGGGTGGAAGTAAAAATGTTACTTGATCTGTTCTGGTCAATCGATTTTTGTCTTTCTTGACTTGTAAACATGTGTGAGTCAGGTTAATACTTATGTAAATATTTGGGTGATATACAGGTTGTCTCAAAATTCACTTAAATCCGTCAATCCCTATTTCTTTTCCATCATAATCTGCTTTACAGTCCTTTGCTTATTATTAGTTGATTATTAAGGTAGGGCATTGCCCTACAATACCCTTCCTTCACTACGGCCCTGCATAGATGTCTAATCCAAAATCAAATTCACATGGATGTAATTTGCTCGAACCAAATACCATTTCACATCTGTGATGTGGACTGGTGTTTACATCAGAGTGTGTAGTCTATGAAACCATGATACCCAGTCATGATACGCGCACATTCAATGTTTCGCTGATTTGAATACAGTAGTCGGATCAGGCAATACATAACATTCGCATATCTTACTAATATTATAAACGCGAAAGTTTGTAAGAATGTATGTATGGATCTATGTATGTTTGTTACTCTTTCACGCAAAAACTGCTAAACGGATTTCGATGAAATTTGACACATGGGTAGATCATGTCCTGGATTAATACATAGGCAACTTTTTATCCCGAGAAAATATAAAGCGGGACTTTTATCCCGGGAAAACTTATACACGCGGGCGGAGCCGCGGGCAAAAGCTATATTAACATAAAATTATGTCAACTCGGTTTTAGTTTATGTTTTATGTCAACTGAAAACCTTGCTAAAAATTAGAAAGACTTTTACATGCCTTGTATAGATTTCTGTTAAACTAGAAGCATAGTGGATAATGACGGGGTTTAACCACTTCATTGTACTCTTCTTCTTAATCGTTACACTCTTGGCAGAGTGGTCGTGGTCGTCACGTCAGGGTGTGTGGCTCGCTTGACAATCCTGCGCCACTCCTCTCTGATTGCTGCTTTCTTGGTGCATGTATATAATGAACCATCCAGTACTGCTTTGACCTGGTCCGTCCAACGCATCGGTGATCTCCCTCGCGCCCGTGTGCCCTCAACCTTCCCCTGCACCACAAGGCGCTCGATGGACATTTCTCCACGCCGCGACACGTGTCCGAAAAACGTGAGGATGCGAGACTGCACTATAGAAGACAACCGCTGCTTGATGCCGAGTTCTTGTAGTATGGACTGGTTGGTGCGAAACTCTGTCCATGACACTCCAAGCATTTTTCTCCAGCACCACATCTCAAGCGCGTCTATCCTCTTCTTCTCGCTTTCTCGTAGCGTCCACGCCTCCGCGGCGTATAAAAATATGGGGAATATTAGCGCTCTGACGAGCCGGGTTTTGGTGGCCTTCGTAATATTACGGTTTCCCCAGATCTTTTTCAATTTGTCCATCGCAGATCTAGATATTGCCATGCGGCGTTTGATCTCGTCCATACATCCACCATTGTTTGTGATTAGCGCCCCAAGATAGATATATGACTGGACAACGTCACAGTTCGCTATTCGTGAGACCTCTGGCGAATTATTATTGAGACGATCCACAATCATGATTTTTGTCTTGCTCCGATTGATCTTTAGTCCGAACTCGAGACTGGTGGTTTCCAGCTTACATAAAAGACCTTCCAAGTGATGTATACTGGTTGCAAACAAGGTGGTATCATCTGCATAACGTAGGTTCGAGACTCTCATTCCTCCAATCGCAACACCGTCCGTCCAATTTTCATTGTACTATAAGCAAGTATATGCAATGCATGTGAAATGTATGCAAATGGTAGTCAGATTTTCAGGTGTGTAAACTAGATGCTAATACAAAGTCTACTTTACTGGTATTTCAAAGTTTGTGATTTTTGCGTAACAAACTAAGCTAGTGCTAGCTTGCTATATTTACTTTATACACAGGTGTTCTTGTTACTAATATTATACTCTGACTTGCAATGTATTACCTACATTTAGTTATGTTACCTTTAGGTGCATTTTTCGGTAGCCACTACGTGATTAGACGTAGAAAACATTTTAACATTGTAATTCATCGGCGAACTGCATCTTTAATTTGTAAATCATACGAACTAAGATGGCAAGTGATAAATTGACCCATATTCCAATAAAATATTAATAAACAAGTCTTTCGGTAAAACAATGTTATGTCTATTATTTGTAGAGAGACATAGCAATGATACGGTTAAACAGTGATAAATATTTTATAAGTAATTTGAAAATATGAATATCAAGCAAAGAATATTAAGGTATATCTTAGAATTGATAGCTCGATTATAATTATGCCTTGAATATATTTTTGAAAAGGCTAGTTACTTCACACAACGCGGTTTGATGAACTTATTGAACATAGAACAAGGTTTATTACAGTTATTAAATAAACAAAGAAAGTTCGAGAAATATTTCTGAATATAAACAAGTATTCTAATTATCTACAGTATTCTTTGCTGATTCTTAAATCAATTTTTACGTAAAAGCTTTGTTCTTTAATTAACTTACTTGATGTTCCTTCATCTTTGACGTCCTGAACGATGCGGCGGACGCTCTGAGTGAATTTCCCCACTAAGTTCGTGCTCGCTGAAACAACAAATAATACAGATGAAATATACAGGATACAAATCTTGACTTTAATTACAAAATTAACTTCAGCTAATCTGAAATCATTACTAATTCATAACTTATAATTAAATAATTATAATACTAGAATATTTTGGTCATTATAAATTATAAACAAGCTATAATTTTTTTTAGATTTTCGATGAACTGATATTGTTTTAATTAGAGACAATTTTCCGATACTAAATGGAAGTATTGTATTTGCTGCCCCCCGGATCTAGGGGCACTGCACTTTGGTTTTATTGTATGAGATCCAACGATGGGTATATCTTTGCATGGATTTTTCTAGTACGACTAGACCCGATTGGATTTCTTTGAGGAGGTTGACGTCAGGCAGGCGGCTGGTCGTAAATTCCTTTTGCAACATGCTGGTCTATTGACGTCATGAGGTCTGTTATATTGGCCCCACATTGAGGTAGGATAAGGGCGAGTGGAAGAAGTGAAGAAGTGAAGAGGAGAATTAAAATATGTATTATATTAATAATATGGACACCTTTCATTTATTAAGGAAAAAGAGTTTGCGAATACATAAGAAGCAATAAGTTATCGCGAAACAAATAAACGTGGAGTTGTATGAAGACGATAATTAAATTAAATAATGATGATTCCTTGGAGTTGAACTAATGATTTTATGATCATTTAGTTTTATTGATGGGAATTCTTGTTGTAAAATATGTTTGTGCGTGGCGGCGGGATAGTACGTAACAGATTTATTTAGTACGCAGCTGTGTACGGAAAGTATTTTAAAAAATCGGCCACAGCGAAAGATAACCCAGTATAAATCCATCAAGCGCAGACAAGGCATTACGCCTCATCAAAAAGCACAAAATCGAATATTGTACAGTTATACACTTTGTAGTAAAATATTGCCACTTCAAAATATATATATATATATACACTCACGCCTTTTATCCCCGAAGGGGTAGGCAGAGGCACAACTAGTGCACCCACTTTTCACCATGCATATTCCGTCCCATGATGTGATAGGGGGCGAGCCTATCGCCATATCGGGCACAAATTCCAGACTCCGGGCTGATGCATAGTAGAAAAACCCAATATCACTTTGCCCGACCCGGGAATCGAACCCGAGACCTGATTTTTTGTACTAATTTGGCACTCAACTAGTATTTTTTATTTCATTCTTTTGTTAAATAAGTATCTAGTTCATATTACAATTTTATTTTTGTGGGTATTATAAGGAGTATTTGTTTAGGTATATAGGTACATATATTTGCGTAGGCAGCTCTCGTACGACGCGTTGGTTTACACTTGTTCGATTTTTTATTTATGACCGGCACCGACTCCAAACATTTATTCATTGTTACTTCGAAATAGACTGCCAATATTTGAAATCGCTGAAAAGTAACTGTACTCTAGTTGGTAGTGGTTTTCGCTTGATTTAATATTTCGCAGAATATTTGAGCAGTGTGCGATCAAACGAAAGTAAACTTACTGGCCAACTCTACGCTTTACTGCTCTTACATAACTAGTGGTGTACCGCCGACTTTGTTTAAACTTCCTCCATGAAACTATTTTTAGACTTTGTAACAATTTATAATTAGATTTTGTTGTAGAAGTTGGGGTTAGAATGCTTAGAAACTTAATTTAATTGATAAAAAGTATATCATTGACCACCCTAATTATTGGATTTAATAATAGATTTGCCAAAAAATTTACATCTAGTCTCTAGCTCTTTTTATGAATCCTGGATTTAATTTAAAGAAAAATTTAGATCACATGAAGATAATTATTTATAAACTTTTTTATAAAAATTTTGTTCACTTCATGCATACAGAAGCGTAAATTTTATGGTGACATATAAGGTAGGTATTAGGTACGTTGCAAATTCGCTTTGACTGGCGCAACCCTATAGGCTATTGTTTCTATTTGAATGAAAATTTAGTGTAATGCACTAAATATTGCGTCGTGTTAGAAATTCACAGCAAATAATATTAATATTTTAAAATACGAGAACGGCAAATTGAGCCCTCTGCAGCTGATGGTAAGTGGACTAGGGTCTAGATAGTGTTTTTTTTTTATATAGGCGATCCTGAAGTCAACACCGGGGGAGACCTGCGAATGGGATACTGGAGTCCCCCGGCTTGACGACTGCAGGGGCCTGGGAAGGAAATGGAAAAGGATGATGGAAGGAAAGGTGGGGAATGGAGAAAGGTTCTCAGGATGGGTGGAAAGGAAAAGGGTGCCAGGAAATGTTCGCGGGCCCTTTTAGGCCTCAATGTGTTATACAACCAAGAGAGAGAGTATACACACTGAACTGTGTGCCTCGGCCCGCGACCAATGTCCCCCCGCGCATGGGCGTGCATTGGGTGTGAAGACCCAGCGCACAAGAATTGCCTCGGGGGGCGTAGATAGAGTGTTGACTGAGTAGAGATGATTGACAATGAGAAATTTTGGATTTTTTGTATATATGTCATACGGGGGTCAAATTCCATTGGATACGGCTATATATTAGTCTATATATGATTCATGCGTCATAATTAAAACTTTGCTGTACCTATATCCTGTAAGGTTTTAAATTAGTCAGCCACTTGATGGCACAACTCAAAACCACTTATGCGATCGGAATTCAATTCTAGGAACACTATACTCATCTTTCATCTCAGTTAATATTGTTTGCGTAAATATGGACATATAGTTCTTCAAAGAAACACTTCATTTCCAATGCTTTCTTAACGTTTTTGTTGATTTACTATTGGTACTGATTAACACGCATTTTTAATTTACATATTAGGTGCTATTTATTTAGTAACAAGTTAATACTGATGGTGTTCATAAAATCAATGTTTAGGTACTTATTGGTATTGCAATCAGCCCTGTATCATATACTGCCCACTGCTGAACACAGGTCTCCTCTACTACTGAGAGGGGTTAGGCTTTAGTCCACCACGCTGGCCTAGTGCGTGTTGGTAGACTTCACATACCCTCGAAATTCTTATGGAATATTCTTAGGTATGTAGGTTTCCTTGCGATGTTTTCCTTCACCGTTAAAGCGAACGATAATTAATAGATAAACAATACACACGTAACTTCAAAAAGTCAGAGGTGTGCCGTGTGTGCCTTAGGTTTTGAACCTCCGGACATTGTCTTGGCAGACCGTTGTATTCCCAACAAGGCTATCGTCCACTTCATTGGTATTAGATGTGATAAAAATATGTAAATTTGATCACTGCAAATACTTTTATCTTATTTTTCTTCTTCTTATTTTCCTGCATCAAAGTCACAGTTTTAAATTTAAAATTGAAAATGAAATTGTGAATTCTGACATTTCACAATTTCTCCCGCGACGTTTAATATTGTAAAGCGGAAGTATGAACATTTCTAAATTAAGTCATTTTGAAAGATTTCTTATAGGATTCAGTGGCTTGAGACCTAGGCAAATTAAAGCGGTATATTCCTGTAAATCAACCATATAGTTCTTTACTAACATAGTTCAGATTATTTTTTCTCTGTTACGAAAACTTGAAAACATTGACACTGGTGGTAGGTCTCTCATATGTAAGAGTCCGTCTGGGTGGGTAACACCGCAATGTCTATTTCTACCGCCAAGCAGCAGTGTGCATGCATTGTTGTGTTTCGGTTTGAAGGACATTGTAGCCAGTGTAACTACTGGACATAATGAGACATCTTGTGTCTTAGGATGACGAGCGCAGTGGAATGCCACTCAGTACTTTGTAAGTCAAGGAGCTGGATGGTGTTGCTACTGTTTATGGGTGGTCATATCGCTTACCATCAGGCGAACGGCATGCTCGTCTCGTCATTCAATGTAATAAAAAAAAACAATCTGTCAAGTGCATTCAAAACATTGATATATTTATCTAAAATGACGAAAACCTATTTTCGTTTATCAGTAAAGAACATAAATTGTAGTAAGTTTACTAAAATACCTGTGTAAGCGATTTGAAATGATTAATTTATTAAATTATTTTTGTCGCTGAGAGCGTTACATCGCGATGTAATTTCGAAGGCAATTAGGTTTATTTCATTTCCTAATTAATTATGATGGTATTACCGTGTTAACATCTGTTGAACATCGCATTTGGATAAACATGGGGAATGCCAAGCAATTACGTCGGGAGTAATATTAGGGTTTACCATGTGTGCTGATTTGTATCAAATATTTGTTTACTTTCATCACTTCCAACATCTGAATCGAATGTTTGTCTGATGTTGATCACATATACGATTGATATTTATTATTTAAATTATCAGTAACTTTTTTTATATAACAAACAATTCCCGATTTACTGTCAGATAGCATTTTCTC
This sequence comes from Sphinx pinastri, assembly GCA_947568825.1. Taxonomy (NCBI): domain Eukaryota; kingdom Metazoa; phylum Arthropoda; class Insecta; order Lepidoptera; family Sphingidae; genus Sphinx; species Sphinx pinastri. The sequence continues at coordinate 6,560,953 of OX387621.1, read as the reverse complement.
AATTCCCATAGTGCAATATAAACTAAATAAAATAAAAAACATCAACTATTAACATAAAATAAACAATTTTCACCGACGTTCCTTTCTGTAATATTACCAACAGCGTTGAGCCAAGACAAACAAGTGTACACCTTGAGGAGAAGGCGGGGAAAGACGTAAAACAGTACTCGACCTTGTTACGGTTTCAGTAATAACACAGGTTAAGAGAGGAAAAGTTCAGTTATGTATGCATTTAGATTAAGGTCGGCGAGAATATTGGATCTTAGTATATAATATGTAATTGTTATACTATATCGCTATGTGGATGCTAGCCTAGTTGGGAATGGAACGGTCTGCCGAGACAATGTCCGGAGGTTCTTTACTGGTGGTAGGTCTCTCATTATGTAAGAGGCCGTCTGGGTGGGTACCACCGCAATGTCTATTTTTCCCGCCAAGCAACAGTGTGCATGCACTGTTGTGTTTCGGTTTGAAGGATATTGTAGCCAGTATAACTACTGGACATAATGAGACTTAACATCTTATGTCTCAGGATGACGAGCGCAGTGGAATGCCACTCAGTATTTTGTCAGTCAAGGTGCTGGATGGTGTTGCTACTGTTTATGGGTGGTCGTATCGCTTACCATCAGGCGAACGGCATGCTCGTCTCGTCATTCAAAGCAATAAAAAAAAAAAAAAAAAAAATGTTCAAAACCCAAGGCACACACCCTCTGACTTTTCGAAGTTACGTGTGTATTGTTTATAAATTATCGTTCGCTTTAACGGTGAAGGAAAACATCGTGAGGAAACCTACATACCTGAGAATTCTCGATAAGAATTTGAGGGTATGTGAAGTCTGCCAATCCGCACTAGGCCAGCGTGGTGGACTAAGCCCTAAAACCTCTCAGTTGTAGAGGCGGACCGTGCTCAGCAGTGAGCAGTATATAATATAGGTCTGGTATTATTATTATTATCGCTTATGGAGAGACGCCTGAGGTGGTTTGGTCACGTTATGCGCAGAGACGATAATCACGTCGTCAAAAAAGCGATGAGCCTTCCAGAGAACAAAAGAGGGCGAGGGAGACCTCCCTCTACCTGGTGGATCAGTATTATCAAAACCCTAAGTAAAAATGAAATTCCCAAACTGACAACCCAGGACAGAACAGCTTGGCGCAGACATATTAGGAGAGCCGACCCCACATAAAGTGGGAATGAGCAAAAAGAAGAAGAAGATTATTATTATTATCGCTATGTTTTTCTTCACCTGCCTCGGTGGCGTAGTTGTATTAGGGTACGACTGCAATCCTGAGGTTTCAGGTTCGATCCCCGGGTCGGGCATAGTGATACTGGATTTTTCTATTCAGTATCCGTCCGGTGTCTGGAATTTGTGCCCGATCACATCATGGGACGGAATAGGCACGGTGAAAAGTGGGTGCACTTAGTTGCGCCTCTGCCTATCCTTTCTGGGATAAAAAGGCGTGAGGGTGTGTGTGTGTTTTCTTCTAAAATTACGCACAGACACAATCTCCCGCCTGTATTTCCAAAGGGGTAGGCAGAGGCACAACTAGTGCACCTACTTTTATTTCACTAAATTGGCCACAAATTCCAGACCCTGAGATGATACTGAGGAGAAAAACATCATAGTGACCGAATACAATATACAGAAATATCTAGAGTAAATTTAAAAACAAAGCACGAATATAAATATCTGTCTAGACAAGGAGAAATAAAATATGGCGTGCCGCAAGGTAGCGTTCTAGGGTATCTGTTGTTTCTTCTATATATCAATGATTTGCCTCGTCAAACTCACCAACCAATGATACTATTTGCTGACGATTGCACGGCGAATTACGAACGAAATATTAATGACACTTTAGGAACCATCATTAATTGGCTTGATTCAAACAATTTAATTATAAATTTTCAAAAAACAAAAGTGATGCATTTCCACCAACGATCAAATATAAAAAAATGTAATATCCCCTTTAATGATCAAAATATAGACACCACAAATGTTTCTAGGTTTCTAGGAATTTTAATTGATGATCAGTTGACATGGAAATTTCATGCGGATGATATTTGTAAGAGGTTAAGCAGATCTGCATATATGCTGTATAATCTCTCAAATAAGGTCAACATCCCTACACTTTTAGTAGCTTATCATGGTATAGTTGTTTCAGTGTAAAGGTTCGGAATAATTTTTTGGGGCAATTGTCATGATAAAGAAAGGGTATTCAAGGTTCAAAAACGCTGTATTCGATCCATGTTTGGCCTAAAAACAAGAGATACTTGCGCACATGTTTTAAATCGCACAATTTATTAAACTTTCCGTTGCTGTATATATTAGAAATTGCATTATTTGTCAAAACGAATCTTCACTTATTTACATCAGCCGCTGATATGAGAATGCGCCCACAATACATAAGATCACAATACAAAAACTTATTGCATACTAATAACTATAAAACAGCATTGTTAAGAAAAAGAATTTTGTCCATGGGACCAATTATATTCAATATAACCTCCTCCTTTTGGAAGTCGGTTAAAAATACCGAATAACCGTATAATAAGACCAGCCTACAAGTATCTTTAAAAATAAATTAATAGCATTACTATTGCATAAGTGTTATTACTCTGTAAAAGATTTTTTGAGTGATAATTTTATTTAATGTTAATTGTAACTTAGTTGTATACAAATATTATAGTATTGAAATGGGATTATATAAAAAAAGTTAATAATCTGTAAAAGTTTATTTATGTAATAAGTTATTTAATTTAGTTTATAATAAATAGTATTGATTTTTGTAAAGTCTTACTAAGCTTAATTTTTGCACGCCATCTGGCAGAATGTATCGGAATTTATGAGTTATATTACCATCCTATGTCTGTACCTACATTCAATGCAAATAAAATATTCTGATTCTGATTCTGAAGAAAAACCCATTATCACTTTGCCCAATCCGGGATTCGAACCCAGAACCTCAGAGCCGTGTCGTACAGCTAACGCAGTACAACTAGGCCACCAAAGCATTCTAAAATTAGTTATTTAATACTAGCCAAATTACCCTACCCGTGTGCTAAATTTCATCGAAATCCGTTCAGTAGTTTTTGTGTGAAAAAGTAACATACATACCTACATCCATACATACAAACTTTCAAACAACACGAGAGGGCGCTCAGCATCACGCAGCTGTCTAATTTAATTGCATTACTAGACCAGACACGATTGCAGTGTCTAGGGCATGTGCGTCGCCTGGACCCTAATCGTTTACCAGATACTTTTAGCTGAAATAGCACATGCTAAATGCCTGTTAGTTCGTCCATTCCTTAGGTTTAATGACAGTATAAAGCTTGATATGGATGATATGGTTTAAAATAGATAGGCGTAAATTCGTATCTGACGGTGTTTTTGCTCATGATAACGCCCGATTTTAGCAGCTAGCCTGCAGCGCGTATTTCGGAGCGACAACACCGTTTTACCCTCTACACATATAAGTATCTATAAAATTATGGTACCTTTTGGGCTCGAATTGTTCTGATAAATCACCAACGTAGGTGTACTTATACATCACATACATACATACATACACATCTAAATTCGCATCATCAACGGGCGCTATTTAAACATTTTATAATATTCTTTTTTTAATATATTTTTTTTTACATATAGGCTTGCGTTTGATAGCTATCTCGCCTGATGGTACTTAATGTTTTTTTTTTTTTTTTTATTGCTTTGAATGACGGGACGAGCATGCCGTTCGCCTGATGGTATGCGATACGACCACCCATAAACAGTAGCAACACCATCCAGCACCTTGACTGACAAAATACTGAGTGGCATTCTACTGCGCTCGTCATCCTGAGACATAAGATGTTAAGTCTCATTATGTCCAGTAGTTATACTGGCTACAATTTCCTTCAAACCGAAACACAACAGTGCATGCACGCTGTTGCTTGGCGGTAGAAATAGACATTGCGGTGGTACCCACCCAGACGGCCTCTTACATAATGAGAGACCTACCACCAGTGAATTCTAAAAGACCTCTTTAAATGAAATTTACTAAAAAACAACTCGGTTTCGGATATAAGCTCAAACAGGTACTTAGATTTAATAAATCAAAATGCCTGTTAAGGTTTTTGTAATGTGAACAACCACATGAACTAGAGCAGTTTGGGTCGGCACAAATATAAGTAGTCGTATTTTAGATTCTACCCTGTGGGAGCATGGGTCGGTATTGTGTATTTTACATTTTACGTGATGTATTTCAATTCAAAGAGCAAGTAGGATAAACGATTTTACAAACTTTCTAAAGCAAAAAGGTATGTTAACGTTTAAAAGAATTAGTTACAAATCCTGACCTCTAAAATTTAATCCAAATTGAACCCTATTTCAACCAACATACTCGTTACAGTTTTTAATTAACTAAGTAGAAGTCCCTCCACCTTTTTAATGGTTCTTAAAAAGGTAATTCTTATTTAGAAGCATGCACAATGATGTTAATAATCATTAACATTAAATCAAAAAGAAATATGCAACGGCTGTATATCAGGTTTATAGTCCGAGAGCTTTATTAATATTGCGGGCGGTATTTACTAAGGCTCGTTAATGAGATTGTGAGAATGTTTTAAATACTGCGAGAATTGGTTTTAAAAGAAAGAAACATTTTTTTAATAAAAAATCTTAAAAATAGTAGTAAAATATTTACTTAGACGATTTTACTATATATTTATTTTTGAGTTTTAGAGTTTAAAACCAAATAGGTATTTCTTATTTCGGGTCACTTGTTTTTGAACTTTTAATTTTACACAAGCTAAGTATGTGTAAATATAATTTTACTAAGCTACTATATTTTCTCTCGCAAAAATAAAACTCGAATTAAAAACACTTGTACATGTTTCATAATAGAATTTTCGCTTACGCAAACGCGGCAAACCTACATGACATTCTGTCGTTTAAACGCGATTTACATTTTTAGCCGGAACTCCGACCCGACCACAATAAATACCCGGTTGACGGTTTTCACCCGGTTATTTAATACAATTTAACCAACCTTAGTCCCTTGGACATATTTTTACGAGGTCTTCATAATTGTGGATTTAAGGCCCCTTTTTATGCGCAGAGATGGTTTTGGAAATAAAATACGGGTTATTATGCTACAAATTTATCTTATCGCTTGGGAATGTTTTTAGGGTGCCTTTTGTGTTTTTCGTACATAGTACTCATTGAAAAATCAACGTTATTATAGAGCTACTAGCATTGCGCGCGGTTCCGCCCGAGTGGAAAAGTTTTTCCGGGATAAAAAGTAGCCTATAGCCCTCAGGAGTAATGTAGCTTCCTATTAGTGAAAGAATTTTCAAAATCGGTCCAGTAGTTCCTGAGATTAGCGCGTTCAAACAAACAAAAAAACTCTTAAGCTTTATAATATTAGTATTCTTTTTTATAGCATAGCATTATAGCAAAAAAAAAATATATATTAGTATAGATTACATTCCACGATCAATATATAAGATCTATGCTAGATCCTCTGTGCCTCTATAGAATTTAAAAATATATTAAGACTAAAAGGTTTATAGCCACCCGATACGTTGGAATTACTTTTAATTATGCATCAAGTAGTTAATAAAGTTTGGTAAATAACGCCTCACGGTCTTTAACATCGGCCAAGTTTAAATGTAAAAGTTAGCGATCTCAGGACGAGTTTAGCAAAGGCCTGCGCTTTGAGGAAATGGATCTTGTACCCACTGGGAATAAAAAAGTCGTCTGCAACGTGTTTCTAATTAAAAGACTTCTAGACGCTTAGGACCTATTGGTTCTACAGAAACAATTGTAAAGAACCGAGTACATATGTGAAGGAGAAAGGGGCACTATTGGACACTTTAATAAAATATTTATTTATTTAAATTTAAAACACGTTTATATTATATAAATACAAGAAAGACTATGTACTAGAGTGATTTGTATTTTGTTTAAGATTAACATTAAATTAATATATTTAGCGAGGATTTTTTTAAAGATTTTTATTACCTTTATCTCAGTCTGCCCCTGTCCTAAGTGGCCACCGTCTCCCTTATACTAATACAGCATGCAGCGTCGGTATTGGTAAAAATAGCATGCATTAATGTTTATATTTTGCCTCGAAAAATTTGTTCCAATTGCAGCGTACATGTAATACTAATACGAACACAATATTTCAGTTAGTTTACATGGAGTCGGGAGAAACATTGTTTACTGGACGAAAAAACAAAGGATTGCCCGATCTGGCCATCAACGGGTCTGAGATTTACACGATGCCACATCCAATATTATTGTTATCGTAAAAATGTAACAAGCAGGAATATTTTAAAAGTAATTGAAATTGTATTGAGTTCTTCTGCCATTTGGTCCTTGACTTTCGTCACGGCATTGTCAGTCACGTTTGATACGAAAATAACGCCAAGACGTCAGGAAAATCTTTGTACAATGCCATGGCCTGGCGCCACGATACACGGAAATACACTGTAGATATTGAATATGATTTGTTGGCAAAAGGATCGACGCTGTCTGACGTCTATTGATATTACAGATTTCAGTATTCGGATTTATATGCAAACAATTGTTTAGACTTGAGACAATATTTTCAGAATTCTTGGCGATTTCTTTGAACCATCACGCTCAGTCTAAAGACACACGACAGCTGACAGCAAAAAATCAAACGAATGACTAATAGGAACCGTGATTGCGCATTCCGCCTAATGATGAATGGAGATATATTCTAAGAAAACGATGCGGAAATCACACTTGATTTTATGTCATGATTTTAAGCTTTTCCTGTAGTTTTAGGGCTCCGTATATCAAAATAAAAAAGGAACCCTTATAGGATCACTTTGTTATCTGTTCGTCTTAAAAAGTATCTTGACTGACGTCTGTCAGTCAAGATCCTTTTTCTCAGGCACGAGTAGAGATATTTAGTTGAAATTTATATCAAATACGCGGTCTACAGTCTCTTTCAGCTTGAAAAAACAAAACTTGTAAGTCAACGCGATCAAAAGATATGACCATTTTTGTCGCATATATACATTTACAAATATATTTGTATTGGTGTTGGTCTCTCATAACTGGTGGTAGGTCTCTCATATGTAAGAGTCCGTCTGGGTGGGTACCACCGCAATGTCTATTTCTACCGCTAAACAGCAGTGTGCATCCGCTGTTGTGTTTCGGTTTGAAGAATATTGTAGCCAGTGTAACTACTGGAAATAATGAGACTTAACATCTCATGTCTCAGGATGACGAGCGCAGTAGAATGCAACACAGTACTTTGTAAGTCAAGGTGCTAGATGGTGTTGCTACTGTTTATGGGTGGTCATATCGCTTACTATCAGGCGAATGGCATGCCCGATTCGTCATTTAATGCAATAAAAAAACACGTATATTTCGAGATTTCGCAAGGAAATCAAAATCTATAGGGTACTTCCCTTTGACCTAGAATCATGAAATTTGGCAAGAAGCAAGGTCTTATAGCACATGTAAAGGAAAAATCTGAAAACCATAAATATTTACCTTAATAACAAAAACAGCGAATTTACTTTTATAATCTTTTAAAATTTGAATAATTTATAAATTTTGGCGATCTATTGAACTTATATACTTAGATATCGTACCTCCTAGTTTGTTCGGAACCCTCGGTACGCGAGTCCAACTCGCACTTGACCGTTTTTTTAGATATTATCCTTTTTCCGTAGATACTTTCCCTTAATGTCTTTTATTTGCATCTTTACGTAAGCTTCCAGTTGATTACAAAAAGGGTTTCCTTATTGTTATACCCTTCCCATGTAACCACTTTGTAGTTATTGTAATCGTGATTTGCTTATAAAAGAAAAAGCTTTCTGTTTCCAAAATGTATATATTATGAATGTGTTATGAGGCACTTACAACCACAACACATATATTATACTTAAATTTATTTTATCTTGAATGAACGAAATAAGTTTTACAAACCATTCTGAATACGCCAAATATTAATATAATTTAAATAATTAAAATATATTCTATGAAATAATGAGGTACAGCTATCATTCAACTAATTCTATTTACTATTAACATACATATTATATGGATGCGATTTGCAACAAAGAACCATATGTACTAGAACGATACAAAGGTTGTGTACTCGAACCCAATTCACCAACCATATTTGCAAGCCTTGTCATATATTTTCACATGATGGATATTTGCAGAGGAATAGTTTGCAACGTACTGTGTAATCGACAAATACGTACATAAATAGAATGCCTAGCGAAGGCCAGTGTTTGCGAAGGGTAGCCAGGAAATGGAATTTCTCACGGCGATAGTCGGTTCACGACGTTTTGGAATACTTTAATAGAAATGTACTCAAACGCCTTGGGCTGATCTTGAGTTTCATTTCCGATAGAGCTGGCGGTGCATAACTGTTTGCGAACTACCTACCAGTCTCTAACTTATAGGAATATTGTCTGCACAAATACATACTCTTTAAACATCAAACAGTTCTTTATCAAATCACTATTCGGTAGTTCGACAGCTGTAATTTTTTTTTACTAGAACCTTATGCGCCTCTGTGTAAAAACGTGCTTTAGTTATTGTTCTGTGCGAAAAATGACCGGTTAACGAAAGTACGGAAAATTGGTTTCACTGCACGTGAAGTTAAGTGAAGTGAAGCCGAAAAAGTTTCGACCGGCAAGAGATAAATAGATCCCTGGACGTTCGGCACAGCTTCTTCTCATCTTCAAGTTTAGACTTGATTTAAGTTGCTTAGAAGAAAACTTCACGCCTTGTTAGAGATAAAATTGCAAATTTTGCTCAGACTGTAGCAATATACAATAAAGACGTTTTTAACCAAGCAAAACGAAATAAATTCAGAAAATTTTCTTCAAGTCTTTCACCGCGGTGGTTGGAGTGCCTCGTTTATAGCGGAGCCTAATGAGAATTAATTACCATTTTCCAGGGATTCCTTCGCGCCTGCCGATTTAATAAAGTTATTGCACCCTTGAAGATTTTACCAAAGTAATTTGAGGATATTGTAGGGTTCTTCGTAGTTCTTCGTCGGATAAAGCCGACGATATTTTTAGCGGCTTTTCGTGTTTTTGTCTGCAAAGTTTTTAATGTTATAAATTGCAGTGACACTCCGGCCGTAACGGTTAAGTGGAAAATACGGAAATAAGATTAAAGTCTATTATGTTTTATTTGAAAAGTTTTAATTTGCTTTGAAATTTTTGTGAGAAGTTATTTTTATCAATGATAAACCATTTGTAACGGTATACGAAAGTCTTCTTTGAAATATTACAGAGATTCTTTATTGCCAAAACAGGTAAATATTTTATTAAGTATAGCATTATAGAAACCAATATAATTTTTTTCATTTGCTCTGAAAAATATACAAGTAAACAATATTGTTTTATTTGCATATTATAAAAATGTATTTACTTGGAGTTACAGTCTTGTATTGAATTCATCGCATGTCTCATATTATTTTGTCTCAATAAAAGTAACTTTATTGACATCGGTAAGAATGGAAAATTGGAATCTCACTAGGTGGGTTTCTCGTGTGCGCGGTTTTGTCTTTGTAGGTATCATCGCAATGTTTATATCTACCACCAAGCAGTGTATGCACAGTTGTGTTCTGGTTTTAGGATCATCCTACTAAAATTATAAACGCGAAAGTTTGTAAGTATGGATGTATGTATGTTTGTTACTCTTTCACACAAAAAATTGCTGAACGGATTTCGATGAAATTTGGCACACGGGTAGATCATGTCCTGGATTAACACATAGGCTACTTTTTATCTCGAGAAAACATAAAGCGGGACTTTCATCCCGGGAAAACTTATTCACGCGGGCGGAGCCGCGGGCAAAAGCTAGTTGTATAATAAATACTTAGACTTGGCATCATAAGTCTCAAGGTGGCGAGCTCAGTGCAATTTCACTCAGTGCTTTGTGTTAAATAATCTGGATATTAATATTATTGTTTGGGGGAGTTGTTTCTCACTAGCAGGTGAGTGCCTAGCCCGTCTTGGTTAAATACTCAAAGACCTCGTCTTATGAGTTCATAAAAAATAAAAAAATCAGTTTCATCGTAATTTTGTGAAAACTTTTGAAAAATAATTCGTTTGCTTTTTATCACGTCCATGGTATTGGAAACCGATATCGGCTTTCGAATTTGTTTAAATTAAACTCACCCGCTCCATGTTATCTTTTTTCTTCGTCGTCGGGGTTTTGTGAGTTAGTGAAGTTTACATTTCGCGGACGTTTGTGTTTTAGTTATTCTGGCTGGCGTTCTGGCTATTTTAAAAGTTCTTCGTATTTTATTGGAATCCTTTTAAATAACGCCGTGATTTTGCACGTCCAGTGAATTTATTTAATAAAGGATTTTCATTTCACTTTATAAATGAAGATCCAATGTTCAATTTATTGTTTAAAAAAAAACATATTTAAATATAGGATTACTGCAATCCACATACGATATGTAAGTTAGACAAAAAGCTTTAAGAATATAATTAATTTTAACTGATAAAGCGTGAATGTTACCCTTTATCTCTGTCAGCTTTATTCTAATTTATTACTATTTACGTACAAGTATACCTACAGAGAGTTAGTAACCCGTGACCCTTATTACGAAGAATTGTAACATGAACTAACCACTAGGGACTTCATTTGATTCGGTGCTTAGGTTTGAGTTTTATTATTACTGTTCCAAATATTGTTTTTTGGACTTTATGATGCTCTCTACTGTTTATTACACGAAGGGCAATACTTACTCGTTCTCGGCCTCCTTGATTACGGTTGTATTAGACCTACAAGTTGTTTATGCGATCTTCGTAGTCATATAAGTAGTTGATTGTTTCAAATATCCTTTCCGTTCTCCTAGTATAAAAGGGAAACTTGGAGAAGTGAACTATTTAAATGGTTAGATAATCTTTTAGCACGTCATTTGTTAGTGAAACTGTGCGGATTTTAAGATTTTAATAAAATAATAATACTATGAGAAATCATGTATAATTTTCAATAGATGTTTCGCCTTAACTTATGACATTTAAGAATGTAGTAACTTTACAACCAAAGACGAGTGTAGCGATTGCTAAAATAATTTATTTACATTATTAAATCGTAAACCATGTCTCGTTATGTCATTGTCGATGGCCTTAATTATGTATTTACTCGGCTCCATTGAATTATTTTACTACACTGGTCTCTTATTGTCTCGAAAAGGTTAAATGTGACGTCATTGCGTAAGCGACACTCAGGTATTTTCATTAAATAGTAATAGAATCAATTTCGAGAATTAATGTGTGCAAAATGGGATAAACCTAATTAATTGTTTAGTATATTATGAAAATGAATTTGAAGACAACCAAAATAACCTAATTCGAATTATAAAAAATATATTAGTTCTATAAAATCGCGCCGACAGAACCTCGAGCAATAAATAATAACTTAAATTTAAGTCTTGCCCGAGCGACTTGAAACGGCGACACAGTCCTCATAGTAAAGTGCGCGGGCATTGCCACTAATCGACAAAGATGGAGAAGCAGGTCTTAGCAGCACCACGATCCATCGAATCTCCTTATATCGCCACTGAGACAACAACCACTCTCTTAAGAGTGTCCGACTAAGATGAATAACTTAAATGGCAGTACCATCACGGACAAGATGGATATTAATTTTCCATATAAAGCCATACCAAAACGCAGTGTTTACTTACCGAAACATGTGTATTATATTCCCTTGTTTCCATAACTTTGCATTAGGTAAAATCTCTGCCATAATCCCTTTTCATCGTAGATTCTGCTATGAAAAATGTCTATGTGGAAAGTTAGGTAATGCCTTCATCAACATGCCTTAGCAACAACTTTAGAGCACTTAGGAAATATTCGCAAGTCAACAGGTTCGTAAACGAAAATTCTGATATAGATTTTGCAACGTTGAAACTTGTACGATGAGATACGTTTACGAGAATTCTGAGAGTATGTTGTATAGCGTAGATATTGCAACGAACCTACATCAATCAATTGTTGATGCTACACAAAATTTTGATTTATGTTTTTCTCAATTAGAATCTACATCTATCGAAATATGACTTCTTGATGTTCGTTGAAGGAAGGGTCTTCAAAGGGTCTCTTAAGGAAGGGTCAAATAAGGAGTTCTCGTAACCGACGAGCATGTATGAAGAGACTGATGACTGTGGAAGAAGCGAAAGCGGTATGCTTGGATCGTAGCCTTGGCGCTCCATAGTCTCTGCCTACCCCAATGGGAGAAAGGCGTGAGTTTATGTATGTATGTTCGTTGGTAAAGCCCTGAACTATCAACATTTTTTTATTCCATTGAATGACGAGACGAGCATGCCGTTCGCCTGATGGTAAGCGAAACGACCACCCATAAACAGTACGAACACCATTCAGCACCTTGAGTTACAAAGTACTGTGTGGCATTCCACTGCGCTCGTCATCCTGAGACATAAGATGTTAAGCCTGATTATGTCCAGTAGTTACTCTGGCTACAATGTCCTTCAAACTGAAACACAACAGTGCATGCACACTGCTGATTGGCGGTAGAAATAGACATTGCGGTGGTACCCACCCAGACGGCCTCTTACATATGAGAGACCTACCACCAGTATATTTCAACTATAGAAGATAAATATAAAATCCTTAATCCAATGTTCTGAAAACAAGCACTTAAGCCTATATAGAGCTATACATTAGGTACAGGGTACAGCCGTAGTCTGCGAAGAGTAAATGAGTGGGTGGGCCCACATTATCGCAGACAGCTTCGTTAGCTGCGAAAATATTAGATGTATTAGTGAGAGCGTTAATGGCTGTATATCGTATTACCGAAACGTGGACTCGTGGAAAATCGCAGTTGAATGACCGTAGGCTCTTAGTTTGTTGAGTTGATTATGAGTTTGCTTTCGGCTATACACATACACGCACACGCCTTTTATCCCCGAAGGGGTAGGCCTCTGCGCAACTAGTGCACCAACTTTTCGCCGTGCGTATTTCCATGATGTGATAGGGGGCGAGCCTATCGCCATATCGGATACAATTTCCAGACTCCGGGCTGATACTGACCAGAAAAACCCAATATCACTTTGCCTCAGCATTGCATTGCTTTTGAGACCTCAGCATTGCAGTCGTACCGTAATAAAACTACGCCACCGAGTTAATAGTTATTTCGGTTATTTCAAAAGATTAGGAAATATTCAATACTTTATTTACAATCCTTATCTACAAAATCATTGAAACATAGTGTAGCCTTAGTATGACTCATAAAGTAGGTACAAGACTTATATCTGATTTTTAGACCATATTAACATACTCGAACAATTTATTGTATAAGGAAAGTATAGTTGGACGTCATTGAAAAAACCGGCAATTATCAAATTTAGGTCATATTTGAGGGCGTAAGCTCTCCTAAGTAACATCATGACGTTGCGAATGAATCAGTAAAGCTCGTGAATATTTATGACTGAACATGTATGAGTCACGTCATATTTTTCAAAAGACAATGCTGACTTCAAAGATGGACGAATGTGTGACGTGGGTGCAATGTCTAAATTCAGTGAAGGACATAATTTTATTCCAGTATTTAAAGATATAGTTATATCACGTGTTATTGAAGCGGTTTGTTACCACGAGATTCAGCTTGCATAAAATCTTTTATGAGTCATAACACGAAGTGGTGTTAGTAGTTATGCTAAAATAGTTTTATGACTTGCATCGATGTCCATATGCTTGGGGCAGTAGTAATAATACCAGCCCCGATTATACCCTGTCTCACTGCTAGGCACAGAATTGTCGGACATACAAACATTGCCGGATGATCATCATTTCTCTACTATGTAGAAGGGCAAGCCAAGAATAAGGTAGGCATCTACGCAGGCCTAGTGCTCATTGCTCGGTTTGAAGCACAGATATGAATCTAAATGTCTAAACAATCTGCTTTCTTTGCTCACCGGCTTGATGTGGTCTACCTCATATAAAATGTATGGAAATCGAGCATATATTTACTTTTACATGTTCCGACGTGGCCTGCCTCAATTGGGCTTAAGTGTAAAGTTGAACAAGTAAGCATGTTCTTATTATTAATTCAAGTCTCTTTTTCACTTGTTTTTTATCTTTTGGGTCCGCATTCATTTCATTTACAAAGATGAGAAAAATAATGACAGTTTTTTTGTTGCAATAATACATTATAATATGTATTTTTCACATATCTTAAAGTTTACATTAGAGAAATGAAAATACTTTTTGTTCTTTTAAAAGGGCTAAGTCTTGGTGGTAGATAGCGCATTGAAGTGCACATTACCATACCATACCAGCCCTGTATTATATACTGCCCACTGCTGAGCACGGGCCTCCTCTACTACTGACAGGGGTTAGGCCTTAGTCCACCACGCGGGCCTAGTGCGAGTTGGCAGCCTTCACATACCTTCGAAATTCAGGGAACTTCTCAGGTATGCAGGTTCCCTCACGATGTTTTCCTTCATCGTTAAAGCGAGCGATAATTCACAATGAAATTAAACTTAATATAATCTTTATGTGTATGTAAATGAATAAGGATTTGAAGGCATTGAAAATCCAAAGATTGCTAAAACTTCTGTATGAGTAATATAAACTAATTGTTCGCATATTGCAAAATAATAAACTAAAATTTATTTGACATTAGATGTAAACAAAACACTCAGCATTACCGGACCTTCATCGTTTTTTTATTATAAAGTCACATTTCCAACATTAATTCATCATTCCTTGTTCTTTATAATTTACCTTCGTTTTCTTAACAAAAAGGTGAAATTAACGAGTTCCTTTGTCCCGCTTTTAATATTTATTTGTAGGACTATCAGTATCGTTATAGATTGAATACTATTGTTTTGTTTTGAAGGTGTTTACATTTTTATAATTTACTAGCATTGCGCGCGGTTCCGCCCGCGTGGAAATGTTTCCCGGGATAAAAAGTAGCCTATAGCACTCAGGAGTAATGTAGCTTCCTATTAGTGAAAGAATTTTCAAAATAGGTCCAGTAGTTCCTGAGATTAGCGCGTTCAAACAAACAAACAAACTAACTCTTCAGCTTTATAATATTATAGTATAGATAAGTATAGATTATAATTCAGAAGAACAACTGTTCTTGAAATTATCTCGATTTATATTCAATTTTCAATATTAATAATATACCATACTGAGGTTGGGCCGATAGCCGACGTAAAAAATAACCAAAACTCCGCTCTGTAATAAGCTTAAAAAATTGTTCTGATTTAGACAGATGGGAGAAGAGTGGTAACATGTTTACAAGTATATTAATTAAAATCAATCTTAACAAGTTTTCATTTATTATGGGTACTCTATAAAATTTATCCCCTAAATTATATTCTATTTAACATAAACGAAACGTCGCAGTTTACACACCGCTGAGAGAAATGTTTGTGGACCCACCAAAATATGATTTGAATGTAGAACCGAAATTCTCCAAAGCTTCCCGGTAGCCATGACACAAAGCATATCTTGTGCGGTCAAGATTCTGCGACTCTTGGGTCTATAATCTATTTAATTATAGAACTTACTAGATACTGTTGGCAGCGAGCATAGGAAGATGATTATAATTAAATTAATCTTGATGTTTTGTGTTTATAATGGATTTGATTGATAGGAAGTCACTTAAATCAGTGTGGGAACTTGTTCATTATCGTGAGTAGTTTTTTTCTATCTCATTATGAGCATAGAAACTTTTGTGCCGGTTTTTTATGAAATTCTTATATTGTTCTTAAATTCTTATATTCTTTGAAGGTTGATATGCTATTTTAACAAGTATGAACATTTAAGATTTTTTTTTAAATAAAGAAGTATATTAAGAATCATTATTTTCTTATATAACAACATTGCCACAATTGCAACAACAAATACTTTAAAATCAAATTAATAACTGTAAATCAGTTATTGCATTTATATAATAAATTACACGGGGATTTCGAAACTTAGTTGTAGATAAATAAACTAATAACCCTATGCCTTTGTAGAAGATACGATCAATTGTATTTACGTCTCAACCAATTTACTTGAGATGATCACGAATTTCGTAGTCACGTCATTGGGACATCGATTACGTGGAGTCGTGACCACGCCGTGAGAAACGCGTAATTACGGTCTATCTCTGAACAAATACAGCAATCATCTCTCTGACAGAATTACAGTACGCGGGAACTTTTTGGGAGATGTTGGATTAATAATATTGTGAGAATTGCGGAAATTAGAGGAAATGTTATGAATATACTTGTAGTACTAATTAGAACTAGTTAGGTACGTTTCTCATATGTGTATTTCATTAGTAGGTGGTCATGTACAGTCAGCGACATAAGTAGCTGAACAAATTCAAAACTTCAAACCGCCTCTACCTCTTTGTGATCTTACCAATTTTCGATTTCTCTTCACAAAAATAAAATAAAAGGGATATACTTCACTTCACACAAAAAAAATGTTTTAATTGGACTGAATACTTATGCGGCTGACTGTAGGTATCTAAATAAGGAGAACAAAGCAGATAATTTTTTTTTATTGCTTCTGAATGACGAGACGAGCATGCCACTCGTGTGATGGTAAGTGATACGACAGCCCAGTAACAGTAGCAACACCATACAGAAAATTTAATTATAAAGTAATACGTAGCACTCCACTGCGCTCGTCACCCTGAGACAGTCACATAATGCCCAGTAATTAAGCTGGCTACAATGTCCTTGAAACCGGAACACAATAGTGCATGCACACCGCTGCTTGGCGGTAGAAATAGGCATTGCGGTGGTACCTACCCAGACGGTCCCTCGCATACGGGAGACATACCAGTAAAATCTGTGATCTGACAGAACTCAGTCACGAGTCTGGGTAAATACTGATGTAGTCATGTTGTAGGCAGTGGACATTATGAGGCTAAGTATTCAAAGTTAAGGAGTAACGAGCACAGTGTAATTTGACGCACAGCTTTGTAATTCATATTTCTGGTGGTTTTGTTACTTTTCATAGGCATCGATATCAACATCTCGTTATACAGGATTATTAAAAAAAACTACCTAAATAAATAAATATGAATATTGAAATATGGATAGTGGACGATAGCCTAGTTGGGAATGGAACGGTCTGCCGAGGCAATGTCCGGAGGTTCAAAACCCAAGCCACACACCTCTGACTTTTCGAAGTTACATGTGTATTGTTTATCAATTATCGTTCACTTTAAACGGTGAAGGAAAACATCGTGAGGAAACCTATATACCTGAGAATTCTCTATAAGAATTTCGAGGGTGTGTGAAGTCTGCAAACCCGCACTAGGCCAGCGTGGTGGACTAAGGCCTAACCCCTCTCAGTAGTAGAGGAGGCCCGTGCTCAGCAGTGGGCAGTATATACTACAGGGCTGATTGCATTGAAATATGTAATACACAGCCTGACCCCTTTATGACTCTAGAAAATAGAGATACACAAATTCATACGTAATATTATGCAATGAAGCGTTGTAATTGCCAAAAAAAGGCGCAATCAATTTATATGAACGATTATACATCGGACGCCGGTGTCAATCAGAAGTCACTTTGTTTGAATAAAATGACATATTATGACGTCAATTGCATTAAACCTGACAGCTTGCGGTGCCGCCCTCGCATGGATGTGGGTAGATAGAAAAAACTGGAAATACCGCAAGATGCCTGAATGTTTTGCAAGGAATATTCTTGTTTTAAAACAATTGGTTTTTATGAAACGAAAGTACATACTATTAATTCAGAATAAAACTATCCTTTTTATTTCATTCGCAAAGTTTTTAGAACTTTTGAGCTTCCAAAGCATTCCGTGTGATAGCTTTGAAACAATAGTTCTATTTTTGTGACAATTAAATGTACAACATTGTAATGGTTCTAAAAATAGCCAATCTTTATGAGAGACTCTCAGAGAGTCGTAAAAAGAAGAGTTTTATGGGCAATGAATCGGCTTTCTTTATCAGACTTTTATTGTTTGCGATACCATCCGTATAGAGATTGTGGTGAACGTGAGAAAAGTTGGTAAATGCTCCTTTTGTCATTTCAAGTTCGCTCCCAAAAAATCTTGGTACAAAAGTTTGTTCTTGCAAATTTGTGAGCATTTATAGTAAGTTTAGTTGAGTAGGTTATGAATTTATACGAAAAATTGTATTGATATATTATTATTTAGTAGGTTTTGTCCGCGGCTCCGCCCACGTAAAAATGTTTTTCCGGGATAAAAGTGCTGCTTTATATTTTTCCGGCATAAAGAGTCCTATGTCCTTCCTAGGATCGAAAACTATCTCCATACCAAACATCGATAATAGAGATTACTTTCTACAAACACACAAACTTACAAACTTTACCTCTATATAACATTAGTGCAGATTAACGTAGATTTCATACCAGCGTTGTATTTTTACTGTAATTTTTACAAATGATGACAAAAAAGTAAGCCCGGTGTTTCTTTCTGCCTTTCTTCTTGGGGTAGTCATCGCTTAAGTAGCTAGTGAAAGGCTGGTAGGTTAGCTAGGCTAGGGTCCGTATTGTCCTCACCGGTGAGAATCGCGACGCGTTCCTCCCATTAATTTAATAAAAATGATTCATCGTTTTCTTTATATCCTCTTTCCTGCCAGCCCGAGCTTGGCTTCTTCATTTATTTTTGATTGATTTTCTCTATATACAAATGTCTGTAGTTATTTAAGTGACTTTTTTTTAATAATTATTATAATTAATTTAATGTATCTTGACTTATCATAAGTGCAACTGTTCGCCTACGTGATGAATAGTGTTTTATTTTATTTACGGCAAATTTAATTTTAGCTCAATGTCAGATTATTATGTAAAAGCTTATAATGTATCTTAACGTTTACAATTAACTTAATTAATCCACGATTACTCGTGTACAACCTCAACGCAGTTTCCCGATGACGTCTCTTGGCACAATCAGAAGCAGTAAGTAGGTAATTCCAATCGTGATAATACATAAATCATAAGTGTTTTCTCTCAGAATGAATACAGGTTAAGTTATGTGAGTATTCTTTGTAAATTATCGCTAGCTTTAACAGTGAAGGAAAACATCGTGAGGAAACCTGCATACATGAGAAGTTCTCTGAATTTCGAAGTTAAGTGAAGTCTGCCAACCCGCACTAGGTAGCGTGGTGGACTAAGGCCTGAACCCTCTCAGTTGTAGAGGAGGCCCGTGCTCAGCAGTGGGCAGTATATAATACAGGACTGGTATGGTATGGCATGGATAAGGTCCTAGCAAAATAACAAAACAAAATATAGAGATTTGTTACGACATAAAACAAATAAATCTAGTAAAACAAAATAAGCGTACACTCATAACTCTGAGGTATGATTTTAAAGGAATCGGAGATAACGATGTGCTCCACCCACTTCTGAAAATACTTTGTACTCGCTTTTATATTTGAAATGTCAGTGTGCTCTTAGAATTTTGCTTGCAGCTTTAGAATATATGAGTATGTTCTCAAGAATGTTAGACGTGTGGAACGCCCACTAATCTCTTGTGGCAGCGTTCTACTGATATTATGTACTAAAATTTTATGCGAGCGATATTTTGAAAGAGGTTATTGAATATTTCATTTTCATTTGACAGTAGCTATTAGTTTGCTAACATTGTTATTAGTTTGAGTCTTGAACTATTTTACTTTCAATTAGTATTGAATGCGAGAGTCTTTGAAGATATTCGGATGATAGTTGTTTGTTAGAAGTCAACGAGAAATACTTTGAACTGTTTGGTGTAATTTGGCACACTATAAACCATGCCGCGAGTAACGAATTCAAAAAAAATTCTCGTCGAATTAAAACTCTTTCATTTGAATCAATGTTTCATTAAAATATTGCGATTATTATAAATATAAGTAAGTATAAACCTTAAGAAATAAACTTATAATATAAGTTGTCCAGTAAATAGCACGCCAAACTTAAGTGGATATCTTCAAGTCCAAGATCCCAAGTAAATACACAATAACGAATCAACTCAAACTGGCATACAAATTAAGTCTATGGTCTCGACCCACAACGCAGAGGCGAGCCAAGCGTGAAGCACTACGCCTATTGGACGAGTGGTCACTCAGAATTCTCGTTTGCATATTACTGCCATCGCACAATATACGGAGAAATGGGTTGTTGTACCCGTAATATATCAATGGTCCAAAAAGATTTTGCGTTAGTTTATTAACAAAAAATATGATTTTCCCGCTCTAAAAATATATCTGAGTTGCACGGGTGGAGATTGTGCCTGGTAGAACGATAGGTGAAACCACATCACGAGATGGATAAGCTCGGCGAAGTGTGGGTGCCCCAATGGCGCCTACCTAACCTAACAGGAATACGTGAGTTGGAGTAAATTTGGAAAGTATTACTAAGGAAAAACATGTTTAAATACATCACGTTCTATCGTACAACAACGTTGCATAGGTAACAAACTATTTTGATGGTTATGTACAAGCATTGATAAAAACAAGGTTAACAATTGTTTGCGATCACGACCTGAATTGCGAATACATTCAACGATGGTGGCACAGGATAATTTTGTTGCCTAGGTATGCACTCAGAATTTTGATAAAGAGCAGGTACGCTATTTGTATTCCATTCTTCAAAATTCTTGAGAACTTGATGTTTATTTCATATTTGACACAAAATGCTCATATACATATTGAACTTGTTGTTCTTGGGTATTTTTATTTATAAACCCTGGAACGATATTTGTGTATTCATCGTTTTTCTGTGACATACTAAATGGATGTATCCATAATCTTTCTAAAATAAAAGCATATCAAGATATAGGACAACTTGTACTAATCATTTTTTTGCAATATCTAGTATTTTTTTTCTTCTTTTATTTCATTGAATTAGGAGACGAGTATGCGGTTCTCCTGATGGTAAGCGATACGAGCATCCATAAACAGTAGCAACACCGTCCAGCACCTTGAGTTACAAAGTACTGTGTGGCATTCCATTGCGTTCGTCATTCTGAGACATAAGATGTTAAGTCTCATTATGTCCAATGGTTACACTGGCTACAATGTCCTTCAAACCGAAACACAACAGTGCATGTACACAGCTGCTTGGCGGTAGAAATAGACATTGCGGTGGTACCCACCCAGACGGACTCTTACATATGAGAGAACTACCATCACTTAACTTAGAAAAACATATTCATAATAATTTTGAGCCTTATATTTCTTGTCTACCTCTACTTTTTTTCATTAATATTCATCACTTCTCATTCCATTATAATCATTGTCTTACATCCTTGACTTATAGAGCTACAGATAACTAAATTAGCAATGCTTGTTAGTTGACGCCATGCATAATTTGTTTCGTTGTTTATTTATCATTAGCTCCATATTATAACATAATTCGTGTCGTATCGACTTCTTCCTTTTTGACGTCGTACATAAATCACATTGATCATTACAATAATGTTCATTATAACAGATGCCATAAAAGGAACAGCAATTCGGAATGCCTCAGAGATTAATGATTATGCCTACATGGTGCGATTTATTCCTATTTTATGACAAGAAGTTATTAAAGAAAGAAATGTGAAATATCTCGAAGAAATGTGAGGAAGACCTCAGGGAACACGTTGCATGTTATACGGTTAAGTAAGTACTGAAATAGCAACCTGTCTGGATATACATAGGTGTCATTGAACCGAAATCATTCGGGTAAACGGTAGCTACACCCTTCGGCTACATGTAAGATGATCCCCGTTTAGTATTCTACCGTCTGTATCACTTCGAATGTGTTGATATCACTTCGAATTGTATATACTGCCCACTGCTGAGCACGGGTCTCCTCTACTACTTAGAGGGGTTTGGCCTTAGTCCATCACACTGACCTAGTGCGGCTTGGCAGACTTCAAATACTCTCGAAATTCTTTTAGAGAATTCTCAGGTATGTAGGTTTCCTCGCGATGTTTTCCTTCACCGTTAAAGTGAACGATAATTTATAAACAAAACACACGTAACTTCGGAGTCAGAGGTGTGTGCCTTGGGTTTTGAATCTCCGGACATTGTCTGGGCAGACCGTTCCGTTCCCAAATAAGCTATCGTCCACTTCGATATGTATTGTTTTAGCTCGACCTAATCTTCACGTATTGTAATATATTAATAGTGACAGCCTTATAGTAATCAAAATCTGGTTTAATAGTTCAGCGCTTCCTATCTTGATACATTTCAGCATCCCACGTCCCCATTTTCATAATAATATGTCATCAGGTTCTACGTATAAATCATTTCCCGACGCGCGATCATCATTCATAGCTTACGGTAACTTGCAGATCCGCGGTACAAGGCCCAATAGATTAGTATAAAATAATATTCATAGCTATCAGCAAACGTGCCAACGCAGGTGTGAGGAACGGTCCAATATTGTGCGGTGAGCGAATAAAGACCTAACTGCCTATAAAGGTTTACAGCGTGTCCGCAATTTGCAAACGCTAATGTCTGGTGTATTTTCAATACCTAAGTGCCTTTGCTATCTGTTTGAAACTTGTTGGTAGAATATGTGTTTAATAATTTTTATTTAATTCCTTACGTTTACGCGAATGTTAGACATTGAAATTAAACTACTATAACGGATTTTATCGCAGTTTTTTATTTTGTTTTTATTATTATTTGTTAACTATTTATAGAAATATTAATAACTAAATAAATTAAAAGATGTCTTCGTATTTCTTACTCCTGTCTTTAATATAAATTCCATTTTAATATTCGTCCGTTAGTTGGATGTAATATCAGCGTTTTGTGATTCAAATTTTGTTCCAATCTCGCCAAAGGGCAAAAATCGCGATTGGGCTTTTGGCGGCGAAATGGCGTCGCCGCAGTAGAGGAACAGATGGATGCGTTCCTCTATGGAAGGGGAAGATTTCCAGTCAGGCAGATGTTGCGCCTGACCGGCCGCGGCCCCTCCGATGGTTCTTAATCGGAGGTGGTATATATGCTTCGCTTTGCGCGAATATTGCTATCGCAATTCTCGATCGTGTGGTGCCATCTGTCAATCGTCGATACCA
Source organism: Sphinx pinastri (assembly GCA_947568825.1). Classification (NCBI taxonomy): domain Eukaryota; kingdom Metazoa; phylum Arthropoda; class Insecta; order Lepidoptera; family Sphingidae; genus Sphinx; species Sphinx pinastri. Next base: position 6,537,931 of record OX387621.1, on the reverse strand, counting down.
CTTCGATGTCTGGTCGATGCGTGTCGGGTCATCTAATAGACTATTATTGTAGTAGTCCTCAGCCATGTGGATAGGTGGCGGTGTTGTCAATTATGCCGCCACATCACTCCCCCCCGGAGACCGGAGGTCGAAAGTCTTCAGTCGAGTCGTCTTCGAAGCTACCCGTAGCTATTTGCCAGTGCCAGTGAGTTGAGGCCCCAGTGCGTCTGGTTGTCGTCGTTGTCGTTGCCTCAGCGAGTTGGGGTGTCGTCGTCGATGGTCCCACTGAGTCGGAACCGTGCGCAATTGGCCCTAGTGAGTCAGGGCTGTGCGCGAGTAGTCAGTTCCAGTGAGTCGGTGGAACTGAGAGTAGGTTCGATTCGCGCGTCGGAATCGAAGTAGCGTCTCTGCGATGAATCCGGTGCGTCACGTGGCTATACTGCGACAACCGGCGAAGGCTGCCCGTAGAAGATCTGGCTGTAGCGCAGTTGTGCCGTGACGTTGGAGCCGAAGACCGTGCAGGAGTGCCGAAGGTACCAGGCTTGCATAGGCAGCATGCGTGTGGTAACCTGAACGGCGAGAACGCTAGGCTGGCTGAGCGAAGTGTTGACTGGCTGGCTGGAAAGGAAGTGGTGGATGGCGATGCGATGCGATGCGAAGCGCTGTGATGCGAAGCGATGATGATGCTGGTGCAGCTGGACTCGAGGTGTAGGTTGCGATGATGTTCAGCGTCGGGGGTCACCACTTTGGCGGCGAAATGGCGTCGCCGCAGTAGAGGAACAGATGGATGCGTTCCTCTATGGAAGGGGAAGATTTCCAGTCAGGCAGATGTTGCGCCTGACCGGCCGCGGCCCCTCCGATGGTTCTTAATCGGAGGTGGTATATATGCTTCGCTTTGCGCGAATATTGCTATCGCAATTCTCGATCGTGTGGTGCCATCTGTCAATCGTCGATACCACTTCGATGTCTGGTCGATGCGTGTCGGGTCATCTAATAGACTATTATTGTAGTAGTCCTCAGCCATGTGGATAGGTGGCGGTGTTGTCAATTATGCCGCCACAGGCTAAGTCGGTTACGGTACCGTCCTCTACTATGGAAATGAATGGTAATTGAATTCCTAATTTCTGCGAAGCATTTCATAATATTTACCTTGGCAGGAGCGGGAACTGATTTTTAGTAGATTAACAAGATTATGTTTGCTTCGTTTAATACATTCCGCTGCGAAATATTTTTTTTGTTTTAACATAAAATATAAAATGAACTCTTTGTGGAAGTATGCAATAAAGACACTTTAAAACATAATCATAAACAATATTTTTATTGACAAATAAAACCAATTACCTTAATTTGTGACAAAATTGCTCATTCGCCATAATATTTCCGAAACAATATTAAGTGGCTTTTCGCCTCGTTCCAGGACAGTTCATTTACGTTGGAGAAGTGCTTTTCTTTTTATGTATTGGTTTCATAGCGCTTGTAGTATAAGTTGCTATTTATTTTAATAGTGATCACCAATATTCTAAGAACGCTGTTAACGGTAGTCTGACAGCTAATTATATTGAATTTTAGAATATTCTAACGATAAATTACTACTATGTTTTAAGTACTTACTCTTCTTACGTTAGAAATGAAAGATTATAATTAAAGCATCTCCTTTAGATTGCCTCGGTGGCGTAGTTGTATTACGGTACTACTGCAAAGCTGAGGTATCGAGTTCGATTCCCGGGTAGGGCAAAGTGATATTGAATTTTTCTATTCAGTATCAGCCCGGAGTCTGGAATTTGTGCCCGATCTGGCGATAGGCTCGCCCCCTATCATTGGACGGAATACGCATGGCGAATAGTGGGTGCATTAGTTGCGCCTCTACCTACCCCTTCGGGGATATAAAGGCGTGAGTGTGTGTGTATAATTAAAGCAGGCTTTTATATGCTATTATTTATAATACAATACCTATTACAGTATTGCAATTAAAAATAAAACGTGTTATAACATAAACAGAAACGAACAGAGATACAAAAGGCCTCAACCTCAGAGGCCTCAGCACACATAATTTAATTCACATAAGAAATATTGCAATTTGGACAAAAAGTAATAAATCAGAAGTTCCTGTGGTCATGACATATCTGTCAATACTGCGAGAGGTCGATTCCGAAACCAATTGCTCGGCAAACAAGACGGTATTTCTGTTCGCCTGTGCCCATCCAACATGCACCCTGTAGTCTGACTTGTATACAACGATATAAATATATCTATTATAACTATATATAAGTTGCGTTTTGTGTAGCGTACTATATTTAGATTTTGCAAAAATAGGTATAAGGTAAATCTAAATGATAATATAGCACCTCATTGTCCAAGTTCTGAAATCACTGAGATCCTGGATTTGATTTTTACATCGAGTACTACAACTGGATAATTTTAATAATTGTGATGTATGATGATTGGATTTTGTATGTGAGAAGATAATTCTCGTTTTTTATATTACGGCATACTCTAGAGGTAGTTGCATCTGTGCCTACCCCATCGTTCAATCTACGTATGATTATAATTAATCTACACTAATTTTATAAAGAGGTAAAGTTTTGAGTTTCTTTTGGAACTACTGAAACGATTTCGATAAAAGGACATGTACAAAAACGGGTTTAAAATTCTAACGAAGATATTTTATGTATGTTTAGATAGTTCTCCCAAAAACTAGGCCTTTGCAATAAATCGTATAATTTTAAAGTCCTCGGATTTTGAGATTTTTGTTATTTTATTTTGCTTAAAAACTACACTTAATATGAACGTTTTTAAAAGTACATGGACGGGTCTGAAAATATTTTTTTAATGGATCCACTATCCATATTTTTGCCCCTTTAATATCCATAAAGTTTGAGCCTGGTTAGATTTTGAGGTCCAGCACCCATGCAAAAAGTTTTTACTCCGGAAAAACTATTTAACGCAGGCTGAGCTGCAAATAAAGGCTAGTCTTTAATAAAGAGTCTTTGGAAATCAGATTATTTGACATTTCAACATTGGAGCGACAAAACCTCCCTTATTAAAGGCCAACCGTTTTTCTTTAAAGGGTCTCGTTCATTCATTTCGGAATAAGAGATATTGTGTTTCCTTATTACGTCTGGGGGACACATAAAATTCTTATAAGCATTGTAGGATAAAATATTGCGGCCAAAAACAAGGATGATAGGAATGAGCCGAAAATAACAAGAAACGCGATGGCACGGATTGTCTTGTCATTTCCCTTTTATGTAGCTTTTGTGTTGAATCGTCTCTTTGATTTTTGCTAAAGATTTCTCCTTTGGTTGGTAAAGTTTGTATTTTCATTTAACAAAACGTGAATTGATTTGTTACAATAAATCATAGATATTGTTATTAATTAAGAGGAGAACAATTGATTACAATAATTGAGAGAACTTAGTTCTTTTGCTATAGGTCAAATGCGGGTTGGTAGACTTCCTATCTTTGCAACCAATCATGAAAAAACCAGGAAATTCCTTAGAGCCTCGAAGATGTATCAAGAATAATAAATAAGTTTTACAGTTTCTAGTTTGACCTTGTCCTTTACTTTATAATTCCATAATGATTTCTTATGTTTACGCGAATGTTAGACATTTCAAAAAAACTATTTTTACGGATTTTATCGCGGTTTTTAATTTATATTTTCTCCCGACGTTTCGAAGGCTTTACAGCCTTCATTGTCACGGGGCGGACTGATGTGTTGGTAGTGCGAAATGTAAAAGTTACAATATGTACCTACATTTAACAATTATAAAAGATTTTTTTTTTTATTATTAATTGTTGACGGTCCGATCTACGCAGATTGAGCTCACAGAGTCTGGCAGCCGGCCTTTTGGGTTCTGATTTAATTAAATGTATGACAGGATCCCAAGCTTATGCAAGCTTCCAACCATCTTCTCTATTGAAATTTGGATGTTTTTTAATTTCAATAGCCTCGCGAATCATCCTAGGAAGAAATCGGTGTTCTTTGGCAAGGATTTGTGGCTTGTCGAATTATATATTACATACATTTCGGACTACCAACAACTCAGTCCACCCCGTGACCATGAAGACTGCAAAGCCTTCGAAACGTCGGGAGAAAATATAAATTAAAAACCGCGATGAAATCCGTAAAAATAGTTTTATTTAAATTTATAATTCCATGTTCAATACTTATCTTGCTGCACATAGGCATACCGTTCAGTTGCGAAAGGTTATAGGAATTTTATCTGCGGCCTTTTCACTAAGCTCCCTGTTGGAATTAAGGAAATCAATGATTGTTTTAGTGAAGGCAATATCGTGGAAGCTAGTCGCTGCGGTTTTCCCATTTTCTCTAGAGTATTCTTCCTGATTAAAAAGCATTTTAACTGAGTGGAAGCAAGAGAATTTATTTGAATGTTTGTTTCAATGTTACTTTATTAGCTTGTAAAGAGCTTTGTAGTGGAAATGTTTCCTTTGAAACGAAATACAATTATTTAGCCGACATCGGCATAAACATTTGATCTTATTTTTCTTGAATTTAAGTTTGTTTAGTTATACTTATTTGTTGAATTTTGTGTGCTTATACTTACATAAGAACTCCAACGAACAATAAACTTCACATAAGACTTTAAATGTAGATAATTTCAATGAGAACACTTTGAATGACATCATTATTTGCAGATCATGCGTTGTATGTGTTGTAAGTAATTAATAAAGTTGAGTAAAAAGTAAAGTAAATGGATGCAGGCCGCTCTTGACAGGTCCGTCCGGAAATCTTTGGGGGAGCCCTATGTTCAGCAGTGAACGTCATGTGGCTGATGATGATGATGATGATGAAAAAGTAAAAAGATGTTTTACTGACACGAGTGTTTATTTCGAAGTGGGTAGGTATTTATTTAAATACCTATAAAAATATAACACTTAAAAATGACACAGCCACAACAAAGGTTACATTCTACAATAGTATGCATAATGTAACATTTCAAATCAGGTTAGTTAAGTTAGCATACATTAATTGACGGATGTTCGCAAATGTAATCTCTATTCAATGTAACAATCGTAATTATTTGATAGCCGCGCCTACTCTAGCATTTGCAAAATGCATGTTTGCTATACTGCGAATTCGAAACTACGCTTCAATTCGCTTACCAAAATACCATGGAAATCAATATTTAGTTGATTAGTAAACTGCTTGAATCCATAATAATGAGTGATTTGGAATGAAGTTCTATTTCGTCAGTGAAGTTCTAAAGTATAATTTTATGGGAGAGAAAGAAGTATACATAGATCTTAATTAATAATTTACAATGGATATAGAAGAGCAGTGTCTCCTAATACAATTATTCCTATACTTAAAAGGAGACGCCAAAACCTGTAACTGTAATAGATTTAGTTGTTGCCAAATAAATTATTATACTTACACGCAGTAGAGCCAAAAAGAGATAATATTTAACTAGAAATTATTAGAAAGAATTTTACATAGATCTGAAAATAAAAGATAAAGTAAATTAAAATCTAACTTAGGAAATCAAGGCATTATACTATATTAGACTTTGAGCAATCATTTGTATTACGTAGTTTATTATAGACGCGACTTCTAACTAAATAATTAACCTCTATGGCTTATATAGATGCTTGAGCTAGATTTGTGAGATCATATCTTAGTTCTTATCTTACTAATTACGCGAAACTTTGGGAAAATGTTTCGATGCTTATTAGCAGTAAACGCAAAAACAACTGAACGGACTTGGATGAAATTACAGTGGGTACAGTCAGCAGCATAAGTAATCTTTTCTTTCTCTTCACAAAAATAAAATAAAAGAGATTTACTTCACATCAAACGAAGAAAAAAATGATTCAGTGTAACTTAATGCATATATAGGCGATTTGAAATTTTGATTTTGTACAGATATTTATGCTGCTGACTGTACACAAAACGGCTAGACCATGTCCTGGATTAACACATAGGCTACTTTTATCCCGGTAATTTGCTGCCATGGGAAATAATTGCCTTTATTTGCATCTCATTCTTTAATTAGGTAGCGCTGGCGTCGTACTGTGTTTTAGGGAATTTGTAGCGGAAAGGCTTTTCACGCGGGGGAAGCAGCGAGCAACACCTAGTCTTTAATATTTTAAAAGCAATAGTGTTTTTTTACCTGCAATATACGTTTTAATTTAAATATTTTAAAAGCAATAATGTTTGTTACCCGCAATATACGTTTAAATTTAAATTCAGTGTTTCACTTCCCCATTCTTCGGTTACTCATAGGAGACATTGCTTGGTTGATCTAGATTAAATATTGTCACGTCACGCTACATACGGAATCAGAAATGACGACATCGTGTATGCAAAATGCAAATAGATGAGGCAAAAAAATCATGACTCCAATAACACCAAGGTCTGATCCAAAGTTGCATGCATTGGTCACGTAAAGTGATTGTTGTCTTGAAGCTTAGAAGTGCATATAATATATTTTTAAAGATTTTGTAAGTTTTACTAGAAACGATTGTGTTGCTGATATCATAAAGTATTTTTTCAACGTTTTATGTAGAAGTGTTGTACTATTCTGCAAATTCTACCATTATTAAGAAGTTACCTTTGTGCGCTTTAAGCTTTTTTGTATCCCGGAAACAGAATTTTGAAAGCTTGATGGTAGATATATGTGATGGCGCCATAAAAAAAAATTGCAACTTGTACAATAACAGCAGGTCTACTCTAAAAATAGCTTCATTGAAAAGATTAATCTTATAGCCTTTATATTTCACGACAGCAGAACTGATATTGATAAATTAATTTAACATTTATTACAATAGCGTGCACCCGTTGTTGATCGCTCCGATAAGTAGATTAATGTCCATGCAATTTAATTCTCACTATCCATTGCCACCTGCTTGGCCTACGTGAAAAAAAATATTTAGGTTTCCTTCATGCGAGCACAGCAAATTGGTCAAACACAGTGTTTCCCAACCTTTTTTAGGCCATGCCCCACCTTAACATTTCTAAAATTTTTATGACCACCATACATAATTTGGATATTTTGGTAACGTCAAACGAAATTATACCTTATCATTATTAACAGCATTATTTTAAAAATTTGCCTTTTTTGTTCAATTTGTCACCGATATCTAGCATTGCATTTAAATAACCCAAAGCGAAAGGGTTAAAGTCTTGTTGAGTCCATTTTTAAATTGCCCCCCTTAACTACCAAATTGCCCCCTGTGGGGCGTGGGCCCGACGTAGGGAAACACTGGACTCTAATTGATAAGAGATGATTATCCCTCGCCAGTCCACACAATTATGCCGGCCTATTTGACACCAGATATCCACAGGCTGATCCCGAAACGCGCCACAATTATGTGAACCATTAAGGCGTGTTTAACACCTTGTATACGGCGTGGTATTTTTCTCAAAAAAATCTACGAGTGCGACAAAGTTAATTCATGCTAGTGGCCGCCCTACAGGTCGGAATTCAACATCAAATAAAAAAATATCTGCCGTCCTCTATATCAGCTTTAATTATGCCAAATCTCACGGAGGAGTGTCTCTGTGCAATGTGCTAAAAAAGGGGATAGAGTTTTTTCTTCACGTATAATATACACTATACCATACCAGCCCTGTATTATATACTGCCCACTGCTGAGCACGGGCCTCCTCTACTACTGAGAGGGTTTAGACCTTAGTCCACCACGCCGGCCTAGTGCGGGTTGGCAGACTTCACATACCTTCGAAATTCTTATAGAGAACTTCTAAAATATGCAGGTTTCCTCCTTCACCGTTAAAGCGAGCGATAAATCACAAAGAATACACACATAACTTTTTAGAAAAGTCAGAGGTGTGTGCCCTTGGGTTTTGAACCTGTGGACATTCATCTCGCAGCCCGTTCCACTCTCAACTAGGCTATCGCCACTTTTATTATTTATTAATATATAGATAATGTTAAAAGCATGTTAATGTGTTTTTATTAACATACAATTAATGCATAAATCATTGCAATTACAATAAAAGCGCACATTTTGAATGCTGATCGTGACAAAGTTTCTAATGAGATATTCGCAGAATTTAAAACGGCAACACTGAAGGTGAATCTTAATTGCTTTATATTAGCCACATATATATACATATACATATATCTAATACATTGTTTTTATAATATAACTGTGCACTTAAAAGTCCTATTTCGGAATAGGGGAGCGAGGGGCTTGTTGTAATTTTAAGGAAACGAATTTTTGACTATGTCCTAATGAGATAATGTTAACCCACGATCATTTCTATGAAAAATACGCTATGTTACAACTTTCACTGTGTTTGGGGTTAGTCGTAAAACATAATGGGGCAATTAGTAAAAAATATGTACTAGTCTCATTGAAAAAACTCGGCTATTGATTTATACTCAATGACAAACTTTTATAAAAAATATAACCTTAGAAATACGTGTAAAATAATAAATGTATAACAATTTACAGCTTCAGATCTTTATATTTTACTTCATTAATTATAAGAAAAATAAATCAGGTATTATCCAGGTTTTAACCAACACCAAAAAAGGGATGCATTTTTTTATGTTTTGACCGATTTCTTTAACTTCACAAACATATATTCTCAAAAACTCTTACATTTATAAATTGAATCAGCATTTTAGATTTTTTTTATTAAAACTGAAAAGTACTAATAGCTCAAGTGGGTACGTTTTCTTACTATATTCATAGTATTTAGCCTCTTTAATATACCTATCACGTACATATATGATATAACTAGCTTTTGCCCGCGGCTCCGCCCGCGTGAGTAAGTTTTCCAGGGATAAAAGTCTCGCTTTATATTTTCCCGGGATAAAAAGTAGCCTATGTGTTAATCCAGCACATAATCTACGCATGTGCCAAATTTAATTGAAATCTGTTAATTAGTTTTTGCGTGAAAGAGTAACAGACAGACATACATCCATTCTTACAAGCTTTCGCGTTTATAATATTAGTAGGGTAAACATACGATCTTAATTTCGTTCGATGGTATCAATTCAATAAGCCATTATGGTAAGGATGACTAGTTCACAGTCGGCCTCGTCCGTACAATTCGAGATCTTGGCTCAAGAGCCGTTTGCTTCGAGTGCTTTGTGATACCAGAACAGCTATTTTTAAATGTTACAGCGCAGATATCGATTTAGATTCTAAGTGAACACGAAAAATCGAAAGCCGAATGTTTATTGTTTGTTAATTTTTAAGGGTGGCCCATGCTAATTATTGGCTAATTTATTTTTAAAGTCTGGGTGGTCTGATAGTGTATTGTACGATTTACGTGAAGTGTTTGGAGGTATTGTAACTACTGGTTACCATTTCAGTTTAATGATGTGTATTAACCGAAAAAAGGGAATATCAACGTAAATGTTCTGGAACCATGGGAGGTTCTGGGTAGTGGTAATCACTTACAATTAGTAAACCAGTCGTACATTTGCGGTCTATCTATAAAAATCCGTCATAGAATAAATTACAAATTCTTTTTGCCTTATCATGTTTCATATCACGCAATTTTTATATAATCAATTTGCGATGTAAGACAACAATGACTATATTAAAATCGTAGACAGATTGCAATAAAGGTAATAGAAATAGATTTCACAATAAAGCTTTAAACTACGATTAAACACATCCATTTGTCGGGGATCATTTTAGCGCGAATATAAATTCGTGTCAGTGCATCAATATAGCGTTGTTTCGACATAGAACAAGGTTTTGAACGTAAATCAATCTCCAATTTTGCCATGCCCCTTTATTTTCTATTTTAGGCAAAGGTACGAAATTTTTTAAGTTACACTTCTCCTATTCATTTAAAAAGTGATCAAAATAATAAACATATTATTTAGTTGTTATCGAATCGAAATGACTAACAGCAATATTGATGTTTCATTACTAGACCGACATAATCCGCTTATCCTGTTGATTGTCATCCAGGATTCCCAATTTGATTGGAACTAGTGTTCCTTCAGGCTCATTCATTAGGAGTGGCTGTGACGGTACACCAACAATACATTTGTGAACACCGGGTAAACAAAAGGATCCTATTGGGTACACCTTGTCTGAGGAAGCTATTTCGCAGGTACAGCCAGCTGCATAAGTAGCTGAACAAATTCAAAATTTCAAATTGCCTGCATACTTTTGTGTTCTTACTAATCTTTTTTTCTCTTCACAAAAATAAAATAAAAGAGATTTACTTCACTTCAAACGAAGAAAAAATGATTCAGTTTAACTTAACGCATATATAGGCGATTTGAAATTTTGATTTTGTTCAGCTACTTAACTGCTGACTGTACATGTGGTACAGATGCTGGTAAACTTTGCTTATGTTTGGTACACGGTTTGGATCAATTGTTTAATTGTCAAAGATCTGTTTTTTTTTCAGATGTATCTTATAACGTATAGTTTGGAACAACTTGTATTGCAGATCAAGGAAGAATAGAGTGAGCAAGAAGGAAATTTAGAAGGTACACCTCCAAAAAGGTTATGGGCCTACATCAGGGAAATCGCTACATTTTACACAAACCAATGAAATAAATAGAGCATTGCTTAAATAAGCACACTTAGGGGTAAAACCCTTAGGGTTTAATGTTGAAATTATACAAATCTTTGATGTCATAATGCGATTTATTAACGTTTTTGTTTTTCTTAAGTATACCTCCTACACAGTGGTGCCATATATTGTCACATAAGTTTATTATGAGACAATAATTGTGAAACGTAGGTTGAGTTCAAACACACTTTGCATATAAATGTCTATCTAAGCTGGTAACACTATTAAAATCAACAACGTAATAAAATGTTTATAGTCAGTTATAATATTAATCCTATTCATCTCAAAATAATAAACTTATATACATATCATGGTAAGTACGTGTGGAATCCTCATGGTAATATTTAATGAGTATTATGGGTCCTATTAAGACATTGGTGGTAGATCTCTCATATGTGAGAGTCCATCTGGGTGGGTACCATCGCAATGTCTATTTCTACCGCCAAGCAGCAGTGTGCATGCACTGTTGTGTTTCGGTTTAAAGGACATTGTAGCCAGTGAAACTACTGGACATAATTCGACTTAACATTTTATGTCAAAGGATGACGAGCGCAGTGTAATGCCACATAGTACTTTGTAAGTCAAGGTGCTGGTTGGTGCTGCTACTGTTTATGGGTGGTCGTATCGATTACGATCAGGCGAACGGCATGCTCGTCTCGTCATTCAATGCCATAAAATAAAATAAAAAAGTTGTTTCTAAAGATACCAACAAATTTAGTTATAAAATTAAGGCCCTGATTATGAAAATTAATGTGGCACCTAAATTTGTTCTAATTTAGAGAACTACCTACTTACACAGATGTGAGGCTATGTCGTCATCAAACGAGACAATCACAAAAGTAACAATGTAAAGTTTCCATTCTAATTTGAACTTAGCCAACAATCCAAAACTTAACAATTAATCTAGGCGCACTTGGAGTAGCTGAGACTTAACCAAATTACATTTTCAAACTTTTGGCTATCGAAACAAGATTAGGCCATTACCGTGTTTAGAATTTCTGTTGCGCGTTCTGACATTGTTGTCGAGGTTAACGATTGCTTCGACCATCGGCCTCATTTTACAGATGGGCTGAATGTGAATGTGATTTCGTGATTAACTTAGATCTTATCATGTATTGTTTGGATGTAATTAATGGATCTGGTAAAAGCTTTAATCATAAGAACACGAGTATTAGTAGGCTACTTTATATTTGACATTTAGAAGTAATGGTTGATAGTTTCAAAACTAAATAGCAGCGGATATGGAAGTGTTAAAAATGTACTACAATGGGTCGACATTTATTGATAAGCGCTATTGCTGAACTGGCGCTTAGCGTTAATATGAAGCAATTCTTGGCTTAGCAGACGAAGAAGTGTCACCAATGGGCCTATAATAATCTGCAATGCCAAGATTCTTTAAAGCAATTAGTGTTTTCCGTTTGGGAATTTCGAGAACAAATAACACTCAACCTTATTAAATGGTCCATTAGGTAATATGTTCTAAATAAATGTGAACAGTCAACACAGATTGTAAAATGGTAAAACAACCCTTCAAAGCCGTAAAAAAGATGTAACAAAGAATTTTTGTACAAAAATTTCCCTGGCATTTACTTAGATGTTGGAAGGCGAAACATTCTTTATTGACAATATTATTGAATTCCTACATCGCGTCGGTCGGGATATTTTTGTTCCTAGCAACATTCAATTTGAGCCACCATCTCTGGATATATTTTATTTATCTACATAATCCTTTTCGAGAATCGAGATTTCCCGAATTTCTCGCCGAGGAAACTACAAGATTTATTCGTCGTACCCGTTGAATATTTGTGGTAACGTTATATGATATAGAGTTATAGCGATATGTTTACGTCAAATCCTGTCGTATATATTGCAGTAAGAATTCATTTTGTATTACAGAAAAAGTATTTTTTTGTGATTTGGTATATAAAATTATAAATTGACAAGTCTGGGTGATGTTGCTATTGATTATGAATTACTAGGTTTTCCCGCAGCTTCACCCGCTTTTCCTGCTAATGAAGTCCTTAAATGATTTGTAGCTATCCATAGCGCTACCCGTAGGATACCAGCGCTATCTGCTTAAAAAACAGAATAAAATATTCAAGTATTTACCTCCGAAAGCAAATTACCGATATAAAAGCCTATATGCTAATTCAGAAGATGGTCTATTCGTGTACCAAATTTCATCCGAATCTGTTCAGCGGTTACTGCGTTTACTTCTAACAAACATCCATACATTTAGTAAGATAATATAGAGGTAGCCTTTGATTAATTATATACCTAGATATACACTGAACGTTTCAAACGCGTCGAAAAAAATAGAGGCCAACAGTTGTCCACTAAATGAGTTCGAGTGAATTATTTTTTGTTGTTTTTCATGGATATAATTTTCTCTCCATTTTAATAGAAACCATGTAATAACTGGTATCATTATGCGCGCACACAAGGATACGCAGAATGATGCAGCGATAGCGTATGACAAAGCTGTCACGCATACTAGCTTAAGAAAAGTTGGCCTGTTTGTTTTAGTTTCATTGCAGCGCGTCACTCTATCTAAGTTTATAATTTATCAAAGGAGGTAGCATAATCCTTCGGTAGTTTGATATATTCATAATATTCTGTTGATTTATAAATAAGGACATCACTATCTACAAAACGGTAATGTCGTAATATTCATATTTAACATGGTAACTACATACCACTAAAATAATAGGTTTTACAGAACAATGCCTTCAAAGTGATGGGCGTGTCGGCATTGACCTAGATCGAGTAATGGAGTGGTAATATGGTAATTAGCATTTTAGTGCTATTTATAGTCAGATTACGTCCGCGATGTAGTTAATCTATAGAACAGGCTCCACTAGATGTTATAGGCAGCTTGAATAGCTAAAAATGAGTAAATTCGAAACATAATTTGTCAAAAGCTTAATGAATCACATTTGACATCCCACTTCATATTTGTTTTCCTTCTAAACCGTTGATGCACATACAATTCTTGTGGTTGTATGTGGTTGGAGGCTATCTAGCTTACTTTCCATCAGATGACCACTTGCTCCTTTTTCTACGTTCATTTTAATTCACTATGGCTGTTGTGAGATATTTGTACCACCTCAGTAGAGCTTACATTTATCTGGGTGAATCCGCGCGTCTATAATGTAGCCCTACCTTTATTATCAATTAAAAAATCATGGCACAAGTAGAAAATAATTGCAATTTGCATGATATTATTATTTAGGAAACAGGATATGTAGAGTATAAACCATCGAATTGATTACTTTGCATGTTACAGTCGATAGTGTGTACCTGCATTTACTTAGAATGCTTTGACGTGGTTTTTGATTTGCATTACTGAAGTGCATCGTTTGTAATGTTTCGCTTCGTACAAATGAGATTGCATGTGAAATTGCTGTTCGAACTTCTAAATGAAATTTGAAAATAGAAGCTTAGGATGCTGGCGGAAATGCGCATTTAGTATAAATTCTGTCTGAATGTTGGTACTAAAAAAATATAAACGGAGTGTTTTTAAAATAAAAAAAATTGTGAATCGACCTTTTCCATATAGTTATTACAATAGTTTTAAAATTATCAAGGTTCTTGCAATTAGCAATTGCAATAATGACGTTGTTTTCTTAATTGAGACTATATTCATTTCCTATTTAAACGAGTTCAGGTTTTGTATTCGAATAATGTTTTTAAGCTATTTTATATTTACTTTATTATTTTTAATAATGCTCTTAATATTTAAAACTTAATTTTTGTTTTGCTTGTTGGTGACATAATTATATTCTTATTTCAGTCCTTTAAAGTTTATTGATAATTACAAGTTTTTTTTTTTTAAATAACTTTATCCGGTCATCTTTTTAGGTCAAGACTAATTTGTTATTTAATAAGACTGTAATTGACTTACAAACATTATAATTTTGAAAACTATAATGTATTTAGAATCGTACAGTTTGTTGGTGATTACAATCAGAAGATTATTTAAATCTCTATAATTCTGTACAGCTTAGAAGAATTACATCGTCAGTAATTGTTATCTAAAGCTGTCGTCTTTAGTAATAATTTATGATTACGTCATAACATCAAGATTCAAACTTCTAGGAAATAAACTATTTTTTTGTATGATGCCCTATCTAATATTAATACGTGAAGAAAACACTTTGTGAGATTTGGCATAATAAAAGTTCACATAGAGCAGGAGTGAAGGAAAATAAAACTTATCTATCTATACTAATATATAAAGCTGAAGAGTTTGTTTGTTTGTTTGATGAACGCGCTAATCTCAGGAACTCCAGGACCGATTTTGAAAATTCTTTCACTAATAGGAAGCTACATTACTCCTGAGTGCTATAGGCTACTTTTATCCCGGAAAACTTTTCCACGCGGGCGGAGCCGCGCTCAAATACTATATATAATATTATAAAGCTGAAGAGTTTGTTTGAACGCGCTAATCTCAGGAACTACTACACCGATTTTGAAATTCTTTCACTAATAGGAAGCTACATTACTCCTGAGTGCTATAGGCTACTTTTTATCCCGGAAAAACTTTTCCACGCGGGCGGAGCCACGACCACTAGTAATAATGATTATATGTACAAAACATTTTCCTAGGTGCTATGATTTATTTAAAAGTTTCAAAACAATATGAAATTGCTACAGGCATATTTATAGTATACATATATATAGGCGTACTAGCAAGCGCAGCGTCGGCCGTCCACCTGCAAGGTGGACAGACGACTTGATAAAGGTCGCAGGAACACGCTGGATGCGGGCAGCTTTTGACAGACCCGTCTGGAAATCTTTAGGGGAGGCCTATGTTCAGCAGTGGACGTCATGTGGCTGATGATGATGATGATAATATTTATAAAAGATCGATGGAGCTATTTGTTACCTAAAAAGACGAAAGCCACGCTATTAAATACGTTTACAAAATTTCGTCTACTTGATTGGCATTCCGACATAAAGCGACTTAGAGCTTGCCTTTGCAATTTTTGCTGCATAAAGTGCAATAATTTCATTCATTTTATCGATAAAATGACTAAACAAGTTATTTCACGCTAAACGAAACAGGATCCTTTTTTCTTGCGATCCGGTACGTCATACATTTGCAATGAAGCTTGTAAAAACCGTTGTTCAAAGCAATTCCTACGTCGGATAGTCAAGCGCACTCAAACACGTACTTAAAGATTACCTTGAGACGGTTTTAGTGTGCACTAAACCATGGTAGATCTGTAGTAATGGAAACGCCGAACACTCAACATTTGATTTACGATATCAAGTGAAACGTTTTTATTAATAGTGAAATGTTACGGTGTATGTATGTATATGTAAATGTATGCTATGTTTGATATTAAAAGGCCTCTTTCACAAGTAAATGTTACTGGCAGTTAGCGTATAAAGCCGTGTTTGGACTAGCAAGTTTTTCCAGCAAATTTATTGCGCAAGAAATTCCAGA
This sequence comes from Sphinx pinastri, assembly GCA_947568825.1. Lineage (NCBI taxonomy): Eukaryota > Metazoa > Arthropoda > Insecta > Lepidoptera > Sphingidae > Sphinx > Sphinx pinastri. The sequence continues at coordinate 6,521,963 of OX387621.1, read as the reverse complement.
TGCGTTTACTTACACTAGTGGCAGTATTGCAAAATTCTGTACCTATACATGCGACTTTCCGCAACTCGCTACAGGGCCTTAGCTAAGGGGGGGAATTGTAGGGCAATGCCCTACCTTAAAATACCAACGGCCAACCTAAATAATCAACTGATAATAAGCAAAGGACTGTAAAGCAGATTATGACGGAAAATAAATAAGGATTTAAGGGAAATTTGATACACCTGTATATCACCCAAACAATTATATAAGTACTAGCTTTTGCTCGCGGCTCTGCCCGCGTGAAAAAGTTTTTCCGGGATAAAAGTCCCGCTTTATATTTCCCGGGATAAAAAGTGGCCTATACCCTTTCTCAGACTCTATACTATCTGTGTGCCAAATTTCATTTAAATCGGTTCAGTAGTTTTTGCGTGAAAGTGCGACAGACAAACAGACAAAGTTACTTTCGCATTTATTTATTTATTTATTTGCATACTAAGTGTACAATAGTTGTTGTTACATTTTTTTGTGCTTATAACTTAGTAGCCCTTTCCAGACATTGCAAATTTGAGGGCGCTATATTATCATATTAGTAAGGATTAAACTGACTCACTTGTTCACAAATCAAGAAAGCTAAAAATCGATTGACGAGAACATGACCAGAACAGATTTAGTAACATTTTTACTTCCGCCCTACCTGTAACCACAGCTGCCCTTAAATTCAAGTCTAGCTACGGAGCACGGCCCTGTCCTGCTAGCTTCAAAACTTGCAGAAGTTAATTGTTGTGACTGTTACACGGTAAAAACCACTTGCGGAAGATAACTAATGCAAATTTTCTCGTTAATCTAAATCCTGCTTAAGACGGGTAATGATGAATGCACTCTTTAGTTTACCATTTATTTGGGACAATCGTCCAATGCCATTCGGTTCTCTATTTGCACTGCTCCGTGTTTACCATCAGGTGCGGTGCAGTCACTATGCCGAGCTTATAAAAAAGAAACATAGCTATAAACTACTAGATCACGAGGAAGACATCCATAAAATCATCAATTTAATCAATGATATTTTTATTCCTAGGAATAGCTGTCAATATTAATGAATTCAGTTGATGGATTAACTGCTTCCGTATAAAACCACGATGAAGGGGTAAATGAGTAGAAGGGTGTTGAATAATGTATTTATTTACTAGAGGAACGTTCTCGTATGCTTGTTGAATGCATATGTATGAATAATTAATGTAAGTATTTTATTGAATTAAATTATCTGATGAGAATTTTCAAATGAAAATGACGCATTGAATTCAGTTACCCAATATGAAACTAAGTTTTACATCGAATATGATAATCATTTTGTGGATTCGCAACTCAAAAAGTTTTAGTAATGACGCGTATTGAGAGTTTTTGTATGAAATTTAAATATTCTGTATTAAATGAGGCATATACACATATTTGATAAATATATGACGTTCTCAATAACATACGCATAAATTTATTGTAATAGGTACTTAGTCTATCTTTTATTCAATATCAATTTTCAGTTATTAACTCCACACAATATTATGGTCATAAATTATTATTTTTTAGCTCAAAACGATTATAAGTATTTGCCCGTGGGTTATTTACAATAACAAATTATATTGGTGCTTAAGAAATGTCTATGATTATGGAAAGTATAACCAAGAAACTTAGCCGTAGTTCATCAAACAAAGGGCTATTTCTAAAAAAACATTCATTGAATAATGATCATATCAATCCTACTAATATTGTAAACGCAAAAGTTTGTAAGAATGGATGTATGTATGTTTGTTACTCTTTCACGCAAAAACTACTGAAGGGATTTCGATGAAATTTGGCACACGGGTAGATCATGTCCTGGATTAACAACTGGCTTCTTTTTATTCCGGGAAAATATAAAGCGGGACTTTTATCCCGGAAAAACTTTTAAACGCGGGCGGAATCGCGGGCAAAAGCTAGTCACACATATAACTTGTGACTGTAACATTTGTATGATAAACTAATAAAATTAGGTAAACACGGATCGTGGCATCTAAATGGTCAATACTTTACTGCGCCATTTGGCGAAAAGTTATTTCTAAAATATTGGCCGTTTCAAATAAACATGGGGCGCCATGTTCAAATATTTATATGTCTTTACCTATGGTAAGTTAGGTAAAGACCTAAAATATACATGTACAAAATTTGTCAACCCGTTTAAACCGACCTGCCTTAAACTCACTTAGTATTGGAAAACGCTTAGAGCTGCAGTCCACACATTTGTTACGTTTGGGTTCCGTAAAGCTATAATTTCGGAAGGGCGCGAAGTACGGAACCATGCACTACAAGCTAGGGATGTTTTGGACACAACGATAATCCATTTTTATGAGGTCATGTAGCTCGGGTTTGCTAAAATACTTTCCTTTTTGCGTCAACGTGTATGAGCTACTGATAAACTGGCTCAATGTTTGTCACTTAACTATCTCGCTTGAGTATTAAGTATTCTTTACATAAAAAAATAACATTCATATTATACTTTTTATATTAGAAAAAAATACGTGATAGTGTATTAAAACTTCGAATTTTAAATTGTTTTTTTTATAAACAGTTTGATTCTGAACAATGTTTTTTTTTAAAGATTATGTTGATAATCATTATTTTAATGTAATTGTTACTAGATAATTATACAATGAAAAAAAAAACTAGTTACTACTAGAAAAAAAAGAAAAAAACTAGAAAAAAACTAGTAACTAGTATTCGTTTATCCTTAGTTTAGTAAAATCGGGATTTTTTTACACATTGACAAACTAACATTGCAGTAAAAGCAATTGTAAAAAACTGCGCTAGTCCTGAGACCGCAGACATATAAAACTAATATTTGTTTTAATACTATACTCAAGTGTAAATTTATCGTATATACAAATAAAGAGTTGTTTGTTAAATCTACTATGTTTACTGAAAGTGGCTCTTCCAACTGTAACATTGTTTAAGTGTCACTCAGGTAATTGTAACAAAGGGCATGAAATGTCGCTACTCGCTTCACGCCCGTGCAACCTTTGTTAAAGGGAACAGCCTTGTGGCCTCGAATTATATGAAATATAACGAAATAAACGCTTTTGTTGTCTCCGTGGAATATGGAATTATCTATGATGAAATTGTACTTGAAGAAACAGTTATATACGAAGTCTATACTAATATTATAAGCAGTAACCGATTTTGAAAATGATTTCACTAATAGTAAGCTACATTACTCCTTGAATGCTTTAGGCTCATTTTTACCGAGGAAAATATAAAGCAGGATTTTTATCCCGGAAAATCCAAGCAGTAGTGTGCAAGCACTGTTGTGTTTCGGTTTGAAGGACATTGTAGCTAGTATAACTACAGGACATAGTAAGACTTAACATCTTGTGTCTCAGGATGACGAGCGCAGTGGAATGCCACACAGTACTTTGTAACTGAGGTGCTGGATGGTGTTACAAAAACTCCCCAAGTAGGCAACCACAACTAACGTGTAGTAGTTTACACTCATAGTTTACAACAAAATTGAAAGAGATTTTTATACTAAGGTCGTCGAACTAATCATTATGGAACACATTTATCAAGTGTTATTTTATGAGCGCGTTCAACTGACGGTAAAATCTAAACAGCCACAATACCAGGGGGATCACTGAGGAATCTTATAAAAATAGGCGATGGGATATATGAGAGCCAGCTTTCAATCTCTAGAAATCTCATTTGCCACACGAAATGGAACTGGTTGCCCGGCTTTTGATTCTGAAGAAAAATATGTAATTTTATTTTAATGAACTTTATATACAAAAGTATATCGCGTACTCTTAATAAAATAATGACCTATTTCAAAATCGTTGACTTGTGGGAATCTTCAAAAAACGAATATCTGTATGCGACATTTTTTAAGACTATAAAATTGAACTTATTAATTATTCATCTTAAAATGGATCGTTGTCGTGAATTACCCTCTGGCTTGACAGTCGACGCAGTACTGAATAGATCCATAGATTATTATGAATAGATCTGTATTCGGGTGAGATAGATCGCGCGGGGCGGGGAACGAACATAGACTCAAAAGATTTTGACTCTAATTCCAATGTAGAAAAGACTCATTTGCTTTAAGTCGATGCAGCTTGCCTTTTTGGATCAGTATTTTGCTAAAACTCATCTTGCCAAAATTTCGGATTAAGTCATTATTTTATTAAGAGTGCGAGAGGTGGATTTAATGTCATAGGCATTTTCTTTCAGTCTACTGTAGGGTGGTGCAGAGATAAACAAGGTAAACTATAAATACTATTGTACAATTTATGTGTCTGAAGCTTAGGTTTGCCACTTTCAATTTAACGTGGCCTGTTAATATCAAACTGTTGATGACGGTACTCTAAATCTTGACATTACAAGGCGACATGTTATGGCAATTAAAAATAATTTATATCGGAATATTAACGAAGAAACCACTAAAATGTCACTCACAATTTGGAATATGACTTCTAGGAATTTTCAAGACGTCATCCCCATTCCGCACTCGAGTCTAAAGTTAGGAGAGTCTCACATGGCGCTGCTTTTTTTTTGTACGATACGCATGATTCGCTTGCTTGATTATAAGCGTACTTCCAATAAACTGTACAAATACTACTCAGAACGGCGAACTACATAACGCTACACAGTATAGGGAACGTGCACGTCATAAGTACTGCCATCTAGTGGCGCAATCTGACTCATTTTCAGCCCATCGTTACTTGGCGTTGACGTACTATATTCATTAAAAGGATGAAAAATAACATTTAATTTGTTGATAAGGTATCGCTGTGTATCTGGATGCTCCAAACATAAAAATAAGCAAATCAAATGGTGTGAAATTATATAATGATCCCAAGAATAGTACCTAAGTACTTACATTCCATAGTTACGTGAAAATCGACAAAAATAATAAAAGCTGTATAAAACATACATAATTATGAGTTCCACAAGCATTTAGAAATGTTTCGTTTCGTAATTTATAAAAATAAACATCTTTTGAAGATAATATTCAATACAAAAAAAAACTGTATTTAAGGGAACATAACCTCCTAATTTTCCTTAAATAACTAGCTCCCATCGAAAAAAAGCATATTCTGGACACGCTGGAAATAACATTCGGCCGGAACACATATTTTATCATTTTTGACATTTTAAAAGAATATATAAACAAATGATTGTGCTAGTTCTAGTTTCTTTTTTTATCCACCTGTGGCTCTTGTGTCGATTTTGTGCTGCCCCCTATAGTTCGTGCACGTTCCCTATATAAGTACACTATACGACGATCATCTCCCTATGTAATTAGATGTTATGTTAGGTTACCCAGCACTGGCTACTATGTCAAATAAATCAGACGAGAATAGTTTTTTCAAATTATTGCTCGACTGAAGAAGTATACAAAACTACGGGAAAAAATGGGCTCTAGCGTACCAAAAACCTGTAACCTAAAATTCCACTATAATAATTTCTATTACAAGAAGGCTAATGTTAAAATTAGTGAGCGTTTATTTCATTATTACTTGTAGTATAATGTGTGGATTATATACACAGGGTGGATTTTTGAGATGGGGCGGCAAGAGCAGCTATCTTAACCGCTGTAGCTACACAGATTACAAAATATAATTTTCTGTACTACGATATTCTGAGCAGGTGGGTTTCTAGGAATTCACGTTTGACTCCACTATTATATTTAATGTGCCATAAAACCCGTGCGCGCCTGAATTAGTGTTACTAGCACCGGGAAAAGCCGCGTACAATTAGAATTACGACCATTACTCATTATTGCTCTCTTGACACAATTAAAGTGTGTATTTTGAGAATTTACAGATATAACCCGTTTTACAGGTGAGATATTTCGAATACGCTTGAGTAATGAGTTCAGACACGGTAAGTTTAATGCTAGATTTTTATGCGGTTGTTGGGGGTACCGCCCACGTGTCGCAAGAACCGTGTATTGTTCGGAAAAAGTCTCGGTGGAAGTACAAGCCAAAACTCTTCCAGGTTTATTATAATAATATAGTTTATACTTAAAAATGAGGATTTAATACGTTTCCTCGTACTTAAAAACATTTTGAAACTAACATACTTTACAATTAAATAATTCAATAATTAACAATAATAAGTAAGGAATATTCATTTTCTAAGACTTATTTCAAGAGCGCGAAAGTTCTAATAAAAATTGATGCATCTTTTTAGCGCCTACAGTAGTTTTTTTTATATTTAATTAGTGTAATCAAATTGTATATTAACTACTGACGCCGAAATAAGATTCGAAATAAGCAAAATCATATTATATTCATATAGACATAGAAAAGAGTTTCGAGTAACTCCATCTTGTATTTATAGTAGTAGAGCTCTATGAAGGTATACCTTAGTAGTATTTGGCGACTAATGAGTGGACTGGTTCGACTTGGATACTGCATCTGTCCCACAAAAATTGTGGTTGTTTATGGGCTTTGGATATAATATTTCATCGATTGGGTCACCAATTGCTCTTTAGACCCATAAATTCTTACCCCAAAGTAAAATGCAAGTCTGCATCAGGCCCACACCACGCGAACTCGACACTTACATTTGCATACACAAATATTTGTCTCGGTGTGGACATATGACGTCGGTTGACGTCTCATACAGTTTGCCACGCCGTTATAATAATAATTGATGAGTTTTTTCTTTAATGAGGGTATGTGAAGTCTGCCAATCCGCACTAGGCCAGCGTGGTGGACTAAGGCCTAACCCCTCTCAGTAGTAGAGGAGGCCCGTGCTCAACAGTGGGCAGTATTTAATACAGGGCTGGTATTATTATATTATAAAACCCTCTCAGTAGTAGAGGAGGCCCGTGCTCACCAGTGGGCATTATATAATACAGGGCTGATTGCATTGCATTGCATATATTATTCTTCTTTAATAATTTTTTAACACAATATATTCCGTACAACCGGAACCTTTTTTAAAACTTGTACAATTCCCGGAAACCCCCGCGGCCCTACCGGATTAGTACGAGATTGCCGCTCCCGAAAACATTTTAAAACTGCGCGTTTAAAGTTGCAGATGACCTGTTGCACGGAGTCGATTATTGAGGTCTGCTTTGTCCTGAAATGCAGTAGGTTTATTGAGAACATTTACCCTGTAGTGCAGAGCGTGTTGGGGGAACTACCATTTTACTAAAATGACGACTAACTATTGTTTTGTTTACGTTATTGGAAGTATTAATAATAATATTATTAATAATAATAATGTTATTAATATTATTATTATTATTACGTTATTTAGTATAACAAATCTGAAGCGGTAAATAGTAAAAAAATATTAACATTCATTGTTTAAGCAACTAAACTGGAAAACGTATATTAGTCGCGAAAAAGTTACGAAACGGAACTCAATAGTATAACTTATCGTTTGACCAGATGGGTACGAGACAGATGAGTAGTTTATCATTAAGAAAATATCTTGATCACACAGAATATTTCAGTCGCCTTTTGCAACCGGGACAAACATGGCAAAATGCATAGTGATCTTGATCCGCAACACCGTGAACAACAATTTTCCCGTAAGTCAGTGCACGTCTCTATGGATATTTGATATTATGCCTTTCTAGTATAGGTACAATTTAGTTTTCTAGTATACCAATTTAGTCATCGCATTAATAACATTGTATAATAATATGCAGATCCTTAAATTGTAATCCGATTGACTTATTAGATGTTGATTTCATAAAAGGTTAATTTATACATCTGGTCTTAGCCTTTTAAAATGATTAATTCTGAAACTAAGTGTTGTGACATTTAAAGCTATTATTTAGATCTGACGACGTTTTCAGTGGCTTTTAAAGTTCAGACTTTCAAAAAATCTAATGTTACTGACTGAACTATATTCGACAGTATTTAAACCTGATCGACCTGATCTATACTAATATTATAAAGCTGAAGAGTTTGTTTGTTTGAACGCGCTAATCTCAGGAACTACTAGACCGATTTTGAAAATTCTTTCACTAATAGGAAGCTACATTACTCCTGAGTGCTATAGGCTACTTTTTATCCCCGAAAACTTTTCCACGCGGGCGGAGCCGCGCGCAATGCTAGTCTTATATAAATCCGTTTAAAATTGAACAATCAATTTTAAAATGCAAATCCAAATGATAAAATGTAAAGTAGAATAAAGGCTTTATGACTTATATTGAAATTATAATATGTTAAATATTAATCATGCAATATTTCAGTAATTTCATATACAATAGTATTTGGAAAATTCATATGAAACATTTATCAACGTTGCTTGTATTGTGTATGCGGCGATAGTCTAGTTGGGAGTGGAACGGACTGCCGAGAGAAATGTCCACAGGTTCAAAAGCCAAGGGCACACACCTCTGACTTTTCTAAAAAGTTATGTGCGTATTCTTTGTGAATTATCGCTCGCTTTAACGGTGAAGGAAAACATCGTGAGGAAACCTGCATACCAGAGAAGTTATCTGAATTTCGAAGGTATATGAAGGCCGCCAACCCGCACTAGGCCAGCGTGGTGGACTAAGGCCTAAACCCTCTCAGTTGTAGAGAGCAGTGGGCAGTATATAATACAGGGCTGGTATGGTATGATATTGCTTGTATTATTGAGTCAGATTTTTACCAATGCAATTTTTTAAGCCGATGTGCGATGTATTGGGCCCATATTCGCTTTGTCTCTTTCTAGTATTCAATTTAGGGAGGATATGGCTTGTTCATTCTCTATCTAGTGCCGTAAGTACATCGTAAAGGCCCGTGGCAAATTCATCGAATAAGGCCCCTCACCAGTGCTGCCAGGTTGCTGAGATGTATCACATTAGACCCGCGGCAATCCGGCCCTTAGCTAATCTGGGGCCTCTTATAATCCTACAAGCCTATGACAGACATCTTCGTCAATGCACAATTATGTAGTACGCATAGATACAATCAAAATGTATTATACCTACTCATTTTCTAACTGGCTACAGGGGCAATACGTTGTAGTCCGACAAATTCGACAGTCGATACAGTCTTGCAAACCGTGTTTCGGATTAGGGCGAGTCTACTGTCTATCAGTATTTCTAAATTTTGTGATTCTCCTGAACGGTCCTCTTTCTCTCGGTTCAGGGGCCTGTGGCCTTTGACCCGTCATGACACCCTATTGTTAATCAACCGTCTCTATAACTGATAGTATATATCTATAGTTATACCGCATCCTGTCGGCCTCGCAAAAACAGAACAATGAAGTAAAAAACACATTTTTAAACGATCTAAAACATATATTGTAGGCGAATGAAGTCATACTTTGGACGAGGTCGTGATAGAAGTTCAAGGATAATGAAATATTTGTTTATACTGTCTGTACATTGGATTTGTTGGTGTGTTTAATGTCTAGGTCTAGTATAATTCGATGCGGACTTTTATGTGAAGGTGAATCTATAAACATCGTGAATAGATTTTCGTAACCATTCAAAAGTTTATTGGTTTAAAATATTTCCATGGTTAGCGATGTGCGTTAAGAAACCGTTTAAATAAACGATAGCGTGCCGATTAGGTCCTTTCCCAGTACTGGAATGGTACTTATATGTCAATTACAGGGCAGTGGGCTTAGAATGTTACACAAAGACGCAACTCGTAAAACGATGTCGTTTAATTTTGATGTTTGTGATTGATCGAGAGACCAATACGTCAGTCAAGTGTTAGTCTCTCAACCAATCCCAATAAGACGAAACGGAGACGTGACGTGTTTTTTGTCACATTCTAAGCCCACTGGTATTAGTGTCAAAGCGAAGCATTGAATGAAGGTAACTAATTTTTTAAATGTTCACTGGGAAGGACCTATAGAATTGAATGCCATAAATATAAGCTATATGTATTGTGTAGAACCTTAACAAGCATTAACATTAATCTATAAATATAGATTTGTACGTAAATATCTAATCGAAATTTTAATAGAATCCGCTCTACGATAAGATATAGTCTTTTAGCAGATCGTTCGAAAAAAGGACGGTCGAACCAAAATGATGATCCGGCCTTTTACATGGGAAATGTTTAAACAAACTCGGTGTCCGGGCTCACGTCCGTAATCCGCTGATGCGCAATGTTGACTTAGGTTTTTCATGTAGAATTAATTACGCCCCTCAACCTTCTTCACTGTAATTAATTTAAGTAAATCATAATTGTTATTGATTTATTATGTGCGGCATAATTAAATACTTGGCTCATATTATAATATACTATGTGTTGCTCGTGGCTTAGTCCGCGTGAAAAGACTGTCGCGCCGCAAATGTGAAGTCTGAAGCTTTTTAGTGTAATTTATATTCTTTTGAATAATTGCAAAATAAACTATTTATTATTACGTTAAATTTAATTGTGGTGGCATATTCCTACTTCTATTTCCTTACCTAACTTTAAAACTTATTTATTTTATATTCTTCATTGATGTTTAAATAATTTGAAAGTAGGTATAGGTAACGTAACACTTACGCCTTCCCGAAGGGGTAGGCAGAGGCGCAACTAGTTGCATCCACTTTTCGTGTGTATATTCCGTCTCATGATATGATAGGGGGCGAGCCTGTCGCCATTGTTATAAATTGCATTTATAAATATAATGGAAGTTGATTTCTAAATAATATGTCCACATTATTGAAGTTGCAATAAATAAAATTATTTGTGTTGATAATCTTGTGACCAAATAAGGAAACTTTTTTGCCGATGGGACTTATAAGGCCGGGTTCCCACTATGCCGGATCGGCAGATTTACCGGAAACCGGCTCCCGGACAATAGTGTTCTCATTACACCGGATCCCACAAGAGTCAACCTCAGTTGAGTTCGGACCTTTGCTCATAATGGACGAAGAAATTATTGTGTTGTGGTGGTATCTTAATAGAAGGCTAAATAGTCTAAAAAGAAAACATTGGGTATATCCTATTTTACGGGAAAGATTTTCATTTTCAAAGATTTTACAAAATACGAAGCCAAAATGACGTAAGAGGAGCGGTGCAAACTCGGGCACATTAATTCGGTCCGGGTGTTCTACCGTCGCTGCGCAGTGATAAAACGCTCGGTTAAAATGCTGGGCTTGGTATTTTTGCCGTATCCGGCGTAATGTGAAGAGTTTCATAGAAATTTTTTAGCCACTAGCCCTTCCGGCAGTTTTACCGTGCTGGCAAATCTGCCGGTCCGGCATAGTGGGAACCCGGTCTAACTGTTCTTTTTAGATGTTGGAAACTTTTTTGGTATTATGTTAAGTTACTTTGTATTAATTTATTTGTGTATATTTTACTGCTTGTTTCCTGTACTGCGATAAATAAAAAAAAAAACAATATAACATACCATTTAAAACAAATAGACGTGGTTCGTATTTTCTATCAAAAGAAACGACTTCATAATCATCTACTTGAGAATAACAAAGAACTAATGATTTCCCAAGAGAATCAATGAAGACAGAAGACCTCGTTTGAAACTTTACCCTGAGCGCAAGACTGAAACAATTTGTAACTACAATGAAACAAGATCGCTTGTTTTTATAGTATCTGATTACGACTGAAAATTAATATCAATAATTATTATTAGTTTAAGCTGCCGGCTTCATTTGTTATAAATGAGATTTTCTTTTTGGATTTCTTAATGTGATTTTCTAAAGAGTACAATTTGTTTGTGTAGTAATATTATAATTACAATAATATGCGCTCTATAAATCATTGTATTTACATTATGTTCAAATTAAATAACATTCCAAGGACATGTCCAAAAACAGGCTTAAAATTCTAACCAAGATACTTTATATATATTTGGATAGTACCCCCAAAAACTAGGCCTTTTCAATAAATCATATAATTTAAAGTCCTCCGATTTTGAGATTTATGTAATTTTATTTGCCTAGAAACTACACTTAAAATGAAAGTTTTTAAAAAGTAAGTTATAAATGGAGCGGTCTAAAATTATTTTTTATGTATACTAATATATAAAGCTGAAGAGTTTGTTTGTTTGAACGCGCTAATCTCAGGAACTCCTGGACCGATTTTGCAAATTCTTTCACTAATAGGAAGCTACATTACTTCTGAGTGCTATAGGCTTTTTATCCCGAAAAATCTTTTTCACGCGGGCGGAGCCGCGCGCAAAAACTAGTATATGTATATAAATATTGGATCCCATATTCACATTTTTGTCCCTTTAATATCCATAAAGTTTGAACCTGGTTAGATTTTGAGGCCCAGCACCCATACAAAAAGCGGACATCTCTTTTATACTACTTTCCTTTACCTCAACTACAACACACATATCTATTTCTCATTCAACATCTACGAACATTATTTGTGAATATTATTCGAAGTGGACGATAGCCTAGTTGGGAATGGAACGGTCTGCCGAGACAATGTCCGCAGGTTCAAAACCCAAGGCACACACCTCTGACTTTTCGAAGTTACGTGTGTATTGTTTATCAATTATCGTTTGCTTTAACGGTGAAGATAAACATCGTGAGGAAACCTACATACTTGAGAATTCTCCATAAGAATTTTCGAGGGTATGTGAAGTCTGCCAATCGGCACTAGGCCAGCGTGGTGGACTAAGGCCTAACCCTCTCAGTAGTAGAGGAGGCCCGTGCTCAGCAGTGGGCAGTATATAATACAGGGCTGATTGCATTGCATTGCATTGAACATTATTTATCTTTCAAAAACCTTTCATTAGTTATTATGTTTATACGATATCACATATGAATGGTTAATAAGGTCTAATTAACTCTCATTGGTCCGAGTTTCGTCTGACAATGCAAACGCGAGCCATTGTTTTACTTGCAGATATGTATCATCATATTCGATCATACGTTTGATACTGCTATATCTAGACATGGCCGTGTTATATGTCGATACAGCAATATGTAGCTCTAGGGGTTATGTGCGCGCGCACATGCTCACGCCTGTTATCCCCGAAGGGGTAGGCAGAGGCGCAACTAGTGCACCCACTTTTCGCCAAGCGTATTCCGTCCCATGATGTGATAGGGGGCGAGCCTATCGCCATATCGGGCACAAATTCCAGACTCCGGGCTGATACTGAATAGAAAAATCCAATATCACATTGCCCGACCCGGGGATCGAACCCGAGACCTCGGCCTTGCAGTCGTACCGTAATACAACTACGCCACCGAGGCAGGCAGTAGGGGTTATGTTTTTCCTTTTTTATATGGGTACGGCGAAATTATTTTACTGCAATTGATTGTAAGTGTAGTGGTTTACAGATAGAGTATCGGTTATCGAGACACGTGTAAATTATCCGTCATAATGATGACTGGAGAATGCTCCGGTTTTGTTTTTTATCAGTGGCATGGTAAGCTGGCGTCACTGCACGTGATGGTAAGAAGAGAAGCCCAAAAATAAAAATAGTTGACATAATTATGCCGGCCTCTTCGAAACCGGACAACAAGATATTTTTTATCAGATTATTTTCAGACATTTTACTTGTATAAATATATTGAAGATGTTCATTCACATATTCACATATTATACATTTTTATTAAATATGATTCTCATTTAACCGTCCATACTGCTTAGAGAGTCTCCGTGCCTCGTAGTACCGCCCAGTAACGGATATCGGTTTTATCGATACGTTTACCGATACACCGCGTTCTACACTGACCACATTACCGATCATTCGAATTGAATCGCGCAAATACCCGATGCGATCGATATTCCCTGTGATCCATACAATTTTGTTTATTTTACATAGAGACTAGGTTCTCAATCATGTCATATCAGTTATATTTCTATGAAACTAATTTAATAACTTATTTATTTTGGCTACAATCTGAATTATTTATTTATTTTAGGACAACAATCACATTTATAAATAATAATTACTGTATCACACACACACGCACTCACGCCCGTTATCCTCGAAGGGGTAGGCAGAGGTGCAACTAGTGCACCCACTTTTCGCCGTTCGTATTCCGTCCCATGATGTGATAGGGGGCGAGCCTATCGCCATATCGGGCACAAATTCCAGACTCCACTACACTGAGTAGAAAAACCCAGTATCACTTTGCCTGACCCGGGGATCGAACCCGAGACCTCAGCATTGCAGTCGTCGTAATGACTGTATCAACATTTACATAAATATACAGCCCGCAACATTATCTACAGTTTACTACCAACACTATGGCCTAAACCCTCTCAGTAGTAGAGGAGGCCCGTGCTCAGCAGTGGGCAATATATAATACAGGGCTGATTGCATTGAATTGATTGCAATACCAACAGAACAATGATTTGCCGTAGGTTGATACGCAAATTAAAAAAGAAAATAAACATTATTAAATGTTCATTTGCTCCAAATTTAATTATTATTTTACTGTCTTTTTTATAAATATTTAAGTAGAGAGAGAATATCTTTAAATTTCTGAAGTGAAGATTCTTAGGTACACATACATATGGGGCAAAAAAAATCTGCTCGTTTACACGAAAATGTTTGTTAGACCGCCACTCGTACGTTAGATTCGAGGTCAGCTTTCACCAACTATTCTTCTTTTTTTTTTTCGCTCGCTTTAACGGTGAAGGAAAACATCGTGAGGAAACCTGCATATCTGAGAAGTTCTCTATAGGAATTTCGAAAGTATGTGAAGTCTGCCAACCCGCCCTAGGCCAGCGTGGTGGACTAAGGCCTAAACCCTCTCAGTAGTAGAGGAGGCCCGTGCTCAGCAGTGGGCAGTATATAATACAGGGCTGGTATGGTATGGTATGGTATGGTATTCCTTTTATTAACCACCGTCAATAACTAGGTATGTTATGAGTTTTACCCTTTGATTGTGTTTGCAGCAGCACGTACGCACGCGTGGTCGGATTCGGATGCGGTTATTTTTCACCTAAAATTTCAGTACTTGTAATATAACACGCCGAAATGTTTTATTTAATTTTCGATGTACATACAATGATATGCATATGCTACGCGACAAATAGCGATTAACAACTTGATGCCTTTACGTATGGATTAGTAAAGCATTAAGGCCTAAATAAATGTAAATAAAAAAAATACGCGTGGCACTCGGAGACTACCGCGGTAAAGCTATTGCATAGCATTTTTTATCACAAATTTTGATTGACTAAACACAAATTCGATCTTACGCTTACCACATAAAGTAGATTTTTAAACGCGAGCAACGCACGTTTAGTCTTGTTATTGATAAATGTCGGAAATGCCATGGTCATTACAACCAAAGTAGAATAAATCAAAATTTGAAAAAAGAATGTTACGTTCGATTCTTTTGTACTCGTGCCGTGCCAACGCTGGGGAAATTGCTTCTACGCAATGTATTTAAGGTTCATATTAGATTAGTAAGAAATGGTTTTAATGACTTTAATAAATAAAATAAATAAAAATATACTCGTTTCAGGAATTATAGCTTCTACGCATTGTATTTAAGGTTCATGTTAGTAAGATAAAAAAGATGTGAGGTTATTTTCGTTACGGAATTTCTGGATTCGGTCTCCACGCTCAAGGCCCGCGATAGAAGCTATGCAATAGCTTAATAAAACTATATTAACGATATAAACACATTAATTCCAATATTATTTAATCATAATTAACTCAGTGTTCCAAAAACAGAATGTAAAGAAAAGAGTACATTAAATACTGATTTAATCAACAAAAGGGATTACGGAATATAGGTAAATCCATTAGATGTGGAGTGGTCAGAAAAGTCTAGCTAATTTCATTTACTAAAGTGAGTGTGCTCATATGGTAAATGAAAATTGAATCTCTGGTGTTGCGTAAAATTAAGCACATTAAGGTAATTTCAATGCCCAATAACGCAAAAATAGGCGTAAGACAAAGTTGAATCACAATTAAATCTTATTGTAAATAAAATATCTAAAGTCCAATTACTGCGATAATTCTTTACCACAAGTAGGTACGTTCAGTCTAGATTAATGCGTTAATTCATGAAATTAAACGTCAATGTAATAAAACACAAGAAACTAGTAGTAGTAAAAACAGGTAGTAATCGTTTGAAAGAACTTTGTACGTGTGTCATTAGGCTTTAGTGAATTTCGACATTTTAGTTAAGTAGAGTAACTAATACATCAATACATTAATAACAGTAAATATATAATTATCACAACAGGTCATAGTCGTGTCATAGTGATAATAATGAGTGCCAATAATAGCGTACCATACCCTATCAGTTTTCCCTGTATTTTTTTTTTATTGCAGTTAAATTACGAGACGAGCATGCCGCTCGCCTGATGGTAAGTGATACGACTGCCTATAAACAGTAGAAACGCCGCTCAGAACTTTGGATTGCAAAGTATGCTTTAGTTAATTTATTAATGGTCCTTAAGCCGTGCTCATTTGGTACGTTATCAAAAAAACTTAACGAGGACGGTTAAGGAAAAGGCGAGGAAAACCGCAGGTGATTCAATTGTAATTCCGAGATGTACATACTATAAGTGGATTAATGTACAAACTACAAATTACACCTCGTGAATACCATTGAGTACCTATTGACTTTTTTATACGGGCTCAGCAAAGTGACCCTGCTGCACCTGATGGTAAGTGAAATGGTATGTAGATAGAGTGCCGACTAACGGGAGATGATTATATAAATAAATAAATAAAAATAAATAAATTATCCCTCGTCAGTCGACACAATAGGGTAGTTTCCTAAGTTTGATTTAGTAAATTATTTTATACGAGCTTTTGCCCGCGGCTCCGCCCGCGTGAATGAGTTTTCCCTGTATAAAAGTCCCGCTTTATATTTTCCCGGGATAAAAAATAGCCTATGTGTTAATCCAGGACATAATCTACCCGTGTGCCAAATTTCATCGAAATCCGTTCAGTAGTTTTTGCGTGAAAGAGTAACAAACATCCATACATACATACATACATCCATACATCCATACTTACAAAATTTCGCGTTTATAATATTAGTAGGATGTAACAGAAAATATAACGAAAAAGAAATTCTTCTGTGAAATGAGTATCAAAATTGGTTGAAAAATAAAGCAGTTATTCATATTTGAAATACTGTTGTGAGCAAAAGTGAGGTCATGGAAGGGATATCGCGCTATCTCATTCGTACGCACGCAGCGTTATGGCCGGGGACTCTTGGTGACGTCACAGTGTAATATTACTGTTATTCGACAACTACCCCTACCACCAAATTTCAAAGCTTTATAACTTACTAATTATTGCCCCAATTTTGATTTGAAGATAGAAGATTTTGGATGGTATACATTTATGATAAATGTATTTTAAAAAGTAGTCATCTACCCTATTATACTGGCCTGTTTGAACCGAATGTACACAGGCTGATCCCGGAACGCGACACACTTACGAGAGCCACTATGGCAGGTTTTAACACCTTGTTGGCGGTGGAAGCTATGCGGGCAGATACAAGACATATCCTTACACCAGTAAACCTATATATCGCACCTTTAGGATGAAAACGACACAATTCAAAATAACCGAAAATTGAGTTATCATCATAAAAGTACTTAAAACGAAAATTTCAATACAACAAAAGTTCAAACACCGCCATATTCAAGCGGGAAAAGGACAAAACTATTATATCGGTCCCTTTTTTATTATATTTTCATAAAAAAGGGACCAGTTTTAAGTCATTTTATGGCGATAACCCAATTGTTGTTTTTTTTTAATTGCGTCGTTTTCGTCCTAAAGGTGCGATATGAACACACATCTTAATATATATAAATCTCGTGTCACAATGTTTGTCCTCAATGGACTCCTAAACCACTTAACCGATTATAATAAAATTCGCACACCATGTGCAGTTCGATCCAACTTGAGAGATAGGATAGTTTAAATCTCAAATTATAGTCGCAATTTTAATTTATTGCTAATTATTTGTCTGTTATTATTTGACAGTCACAATTATCTTAACTCCAAATGATTCTAACAGATGTCGATACCTTTCGACTGGGTTGAGTAAGTAATCAATAGATGGCGCTGCTATGGTAAATCTACGAACGTGTCATATAAGCTACATTTTAAGCGGGTCTTTTATACCGGGAAAACTCATTCACGCGGGCGGAGCCGCGGGCAAAAGCTAGTAGTTTTATATAATCAACTACATCTTGTAATAGTTAAAAGCAATGATTATGGTCACGTTTAAACACGAGGTCTTAAGTGACATTCCATTACAAGGGCTAATGTTTTTACGAGGTAACTTTTAAGTACGGGCCTACGTGATTCGCATTACTAAGCTATTTAGGAAGCGCTTTTGCGGCTACTGTTTGGTTGGTGTCAGCTTAAATTTTAATACGTTTAATAAGTGTTAACAATAAAATAAAATATTTGTTAATTACTGCCTCGGTGGCGTAGTTGTATTACGGTACGACTGCAATGCTGAGGTCTCGCGTTCTATCCCCGGGTCGGGCAGTGATATTGGATTTTTCTATTCAGTATCAGTCCGGAGTCTGGAATTTGTACCCGATATGGCGATATGCTCGACCCCTATCACATCATGGGACGGGATACGCACGGCGAAAAGTAGGTGCACTAGTTGCGCCTCTGCCTACCCCTTCGCGGATAAAAGGCGTGAGTATGCATTGTTAATTATTTTGTTTTTTGTGTAAGGCAGCTGGCGAAATGAGGGTATAACACCTGCCTACCCCCGAATAGAGAAAAAGACGTGATGTAGACGTAACAGTTTTTAGTATTTTTGGTAATTTGGGTCACAAACACATTCATCGGTAAGTATTAATATTTGATAATTATTTTAAACGATCTTCATTCTATTCCATGCGTCCACATCATGCACGGCAAAATAAATTCTATATATAAACCTTTTTTAACAAGGGACGAACAAAAATAGGGAGCGAACAACAAAGCCCTTCTTCGTAAGGGACAATAATTTGGGAATGTCGTGGACGTTTTAATATTCCCCTTGATTATAATTAACGGTCGAACTAATTTTTATATTCTCCCTGCATCGCCGGGTTTAATTAAAAGGCTCCCGCGCCCGGCGATGCGTTTGCTACAATCAAAACCCGAACTGCGTGTCAAATGAATTTACAAACTCTAAAATTTAATGTTAGTTGATGAAATTCGGAGCTCGGTCTATGTTCAGCAAAGACATTAAACAATATAGTTATAGATCGGACATCAGGCCCAAATTTTTCGTCCTAAAGTTAGTACCCATTGGTAATAAGTCGCTGTCATATCTGACACATCCATGTGACAAGTTGTTTCGGCATGCTTATATATATTTTATAAAGAAAGCAATAATTTGGAAGAAAATATACAATTTGCACATTACGATCATGTCGAAGTATGTTTTAATGCATTTTTACATAGTTTGTTTTGCTATTTCAAGGTAGATTGAGTTACTGATGAACAGGCTCAAAATTTTTGTATGTCAATTTTTCCAATGTCCGCTCTATATAATCTTAGAACTCTTTGATGTTTAGCATGTTTTTGCAAAACAACGTGCAGTTATTTTAAACCACTGAGATATAAAGACACGTTTAAAAAAATGCTTAATATACACACGGAAATCGAAAAGTTCCATAAAAACTGATAAAAATCAATACCGACATTGCCTCATGTTCAATTGTCAACTAAGTCACGACACAACCACCAATCATTAAGTTTACAATGAATTTGATACAATCTGTATGATATCACGACAGAATGTGATCTAACATGGTTTTTCTGATCGTGACAAAGGGTTACAGGTCAGATTGTGAGTAATGTCCAAGTTCCTGAGAACCGTCGCGTTGCAAAGTCCTTAGTACGAATGTCGTAATTTTGATGTCAAATTGTATGAGCAAGCGATGCGGGTGGAAAATAATTTCGTACAGCGCATTATGTTCGCAAATTTTCCCAAAATAAATTGTAACAGCATTTACGGACTAAATGTGAATAAGCGTTCTACGTTAAACTGATTTTGATTAAGGGTTTGTTTCGCAAGTTTTAAATCATTTTTATTTGACAGTTATGGTATAAAGCTAATACAGGTAGTACTAATTTTGTTACCAATTGGGAGCATAAATTATAATGTGACTTTTGTATGAGGTCCGCTTCTTTGATTAATTATATACTTAGATAGAGTGACGCGCTGCAATGAAACTAAAACAAACAGGCCAACTTTTCATAAGCTAGTATGCGTGACAGCTGTGCCATACGCTGTCGCTGCATCATTCTGCATATTCTTGTGTGCGCGCATAATAATACCAGTGTCCAGTTATTACATGGTTTCTATTAAAACGGGGAGAAAATTATAACCATGAAAAACAACAAAAATTAATTCACGCGAACTCATTTAGTGGGGAACAGTTGGCCTCTATTTTTTTCGACCCGTTTGAAACGTTCAGTGTCATGTAAGTATATAATAATCAAAGGTCCGCTTATACATTTATATGACGGGTAGCATTTATCGGTAAGCGGTGAAATCGGCCCTTAAAGTTTTCATTTTAACAAACGAATTTATACTTTATTGTTAATAGGACGAAGGCAGTTTCAGAACAAGTTTATTTTGTGTCAAGCATTTTCTCAAAATAAACGAACCTTCCCAATCTTGCGTACTTCACCTCAATATCCACCGCTGCTGATTTTCATTATAGGTACAGTTGAAAGAGATGAAACTTCGAGTGCTCATAAACAGTTGAAACTTTACCTAATGTTTTGAGTAATAAATATCATAATATTCTGCATTGCTCTGAGTCTCAGAAGCGCTCCTCATCCTAAGAAATAGAACTGTAAATTATACGTTTCAAATAAAAAGGTGTGCTTACATACTAATACATTAACATTAACTAAAATGACTTCTCTTTGCACTTTGAAATGGCCTTACTTTCTCTGAAAGACGTAGTAAGTTAATTAAAACAGAAATTATACTTCCTAGTTCCTTTAAGTTAGCAAGACACATTAGTAACATAACTTACATTAAGTTTTAGCAGTACTGTGTTTCACTATGAAATATTTCTACGCATTCTGACAGTCACAAAGCATCACTATTTCATTGTACTATCCCCCGTATCCTAAATATTTGAGGAAATATTTGCTCTAATGGACACAGGATTCGTATATCTTCCACGTAACACTATACAACCAGTTATATACAGAACTAGCATTGCGCGCGGCTCCGCCCGCGTGGAAAAGTTTTTCCGGGATAAAAAGCCTATAGCACTCAAGAGTAATGTAGCTTCCTATTAGTGAAAGAATTTTCAAAATCGATCCAGTAGTTCCTGAGATTGGCGCGTTCAAACAAACAAACAAACTCTTCAGCTTTATAATATTAGTATAGATGTAACAATATAATAGCAATGAGTGACCTGAATTGATATAACGTTCAAATACGAGTTCAACTATTAGAGTTATTAAGGGTTACCCAAAAATATAATGTATTTTAAAAATCAATTCTTGTAATATGACTTAAAATGTTTACTTATCATGTATATTATTTCATATTTATCATGGAATATCAACCTTAACAGCAATACATTTTGTGAGCAATTTCATTCCATATATTACGGTTCAAAATATAAAGTAATTTAAACGACGAGCAGACCGGATAGGTGCCAGACGACGCAAACTTGGTATTAGTGTCTGTTGGTTATCTTTGGATACGGAACCCTAAAAAGCAGTAAATAAGGTCGGTTCGAACTTCAATGTCACAAGCGAGCGAGCGATGTATCAACTTGATTCGGGATAATGATGCCCGTATCTTCCTTTCTGTTGTTTGTTAGTTATTTGCAGACATCAGTATTAATATAATAAGCTTAAATTCTTATCCGAAGAGCTAAGACAGGGGAAAAGTTGTATTATATTATACGAGAACTTAAAAACAATGTGAATACCACTCACTGGTGGTAGGTCTCTCATTATGTAAGAGGCCGTCTGGGTGGGTACCACCGCAATGTTTATTTCTACCGCCAAGCAACAGTGCATGCACTGTTGTGTTTCGGTATGAAGGACATTGTAGCCAGTATAACTACTGGACATAATGAGACTTAACATCTTATGTCTCAGGATGACGAGCGCAGTGGAATGCCACACAGTACTTTGTAAGTCAAGGTGCTGGATGGTGTTGCTACTGTTTAAGGGTGGTCGTATCACTTACCATCAGGCGAACGGCTTGCTCGTTTCGTCATTCTATGCCACAAAAAAAAATAAGAAAATTGGAAATTTAATCAGTACCTACATCATAAGCTTGCATAATTCATTACCACATTCGGGCCAACAACGTTCAATAACGTCATTTATTTTTCAAATAAAATCTACACAACGTCTAATCACGTCTACCAGAAATCTGTATTGGTTTAATGGGGAAATATTGTATCAATTTGTGAGTATCTGACTAGGGCGGCTTTGGGCCGAACATGTTAAACACAGGTTTAATCCATTTCCAAGAACGAATTTTCAGTAGCCATCTTTGAAGGCAAAACCTAGTATAATATATATTTTTTTCATGTAAGTGGACAATATTTCTTTAAACTTTAGAGTTCGTAGACATGTCATACACTAACGATTCTGTATTTTATCTCTCTTGTTCAAACAATACACTGCAAGGTCTTACTTTAATCGAGTACAAACAGATATGGATTATGGAATGGTAACATTGGAAATATCTAGATGTTTATACAATGAGACTTCGCAGCGAGAGTTGTCTTAGAAACATCTAGTTTATCGGCTCTTTGAGATGATATGTCAATGCGCTCTGGCTTAAGACGTGTAACGATCTAGACATTCCTTAATAAAAACAAAAATGTAATCAGAAACGCCTCAAGGGATTCAAAAAGTACTTTAGCCACTATACTTTTATTCCCTTTCATACTAAGTGTAAAATTTTCATATTAATCTATACTTATATCTATACTATCTATCTCATATTATAGAGCTGAAGAATTGTTTTTTTGTTTGGTTAAACGCGCTAAGCTCAGGAACTACTGGACCGATTTTACAAAGTTATTCACTAATAGCAAGTTACATTACTCCTGAGTGCTATAGACTATATTTTTATCCCGGAAAAACTTTTTCACACCTAGTTCGACATAATATCACAAATCACAATTATTCTGAACAGCGTTTATATTATTTCATTAAAATACTTCAGCATTTTCAGTAGGCTAGATGCGAGCCAGATGCTGTATTTCATAACTCGTGAAAACAAAATAATTAATCTTATTCTGTTTACGCGAATGGCCTGAAGCGTTAAATTTACAACGGCGTCAGTTTATAATTACGTTTTGGTTTTGAGTAATGAGTGGCGAAGTCTACAAATTGTTTCACTCTACAATGTTTTTGTTTCAATTATTTTGTTAAATGCAGAGTTAGTCTTTTAATTAATGATCGAGTGACGTCACTGTTATTTGATGCATTTGCATATAAACTTAGAATCATTTTCCTGTTAATAATGTATAATTTTTTTATCTGCGCGGGTACGCCAATTATGTATAAATATATTAACTTTTATGTCTAAATATCATGAGCTACCAATTTACTACGTAATTTACACATTAAAGATATTCCATACCGAAAAATTCTTCATTCAATCCATCTCAATTTTACAGCATATTAAACTGCAATAACGGAAAGGATAAATAGAACAAACGGGACAATTGCAAGGTGAAATGAGCTCAAAGGACCAACGAGCGACCCGAAAGAACCTTTAGACTACATGGAAAATGTTTTAGCCGGAGGATTCCGTTTAGCCCGGGATTTATCGTACACCCCGTGAGCGCAAACTCTTTAATGCATCATTTGATTAGTGTTTTAAACATATTCCATTAAATGGATATGTTAATTATGAATACGTTATGATGAGAGATATTGTGTATTGGCTAGACCTGTCATTTTTAATACTTTACATCTGTCCTAGGAAGCTTATTGGGGGAATATGAGTTAATCAATATAATTATAAGTATTAAATTCTCTTAAAGTTATTTAAATATCTAAGACTATAATGATATATGAATTTGGAAAATACGCTATTTTCCATAGCCACTTCTCTGGTTTTTTAAATTGTTTTATTTTTTACTGACTACTTCTGTTTCCGGAAACGAACTTTAACGAAGATGGAGAAATGGTCAAAGTTAGTAATTCTACCGAAATACGTAATACGTTTGTTATCCTCATAACCTTATCCTTAAAATACATCTTAAATCAGACAAAACATATTTTCCTGTTTAAATTACCTCACTTAACCATCAACAAATTGTGAATCCACCCTTACGCGCTCGGCAGCTGCGCGACACACTCGCTTCGCTCGCTCGCCACACCCTTTCGCAGTTAGAGTAAATCCTTACCATTGAAACAAAAACAATTCAAACACATCAGCGTAGTTTTAAAAAGAATTTCGGCTGCATTTTTTTTTATTTTATTGCCTGTTTAGGCAGACGAGCTAGCGGCCCGCCTGATGGTAAGCGGCCACCGCTGCTCATGGACTCGGCGATGCCAGGGACACAGACAAACCGCTGCCTACCGTAGGGAGAATACTCTTTTTAAGCCTCGTTTGAAGAACGACAGGTCATAGCGCTCAGGGAACACCGACACAGGTAGTTCATTCCAGAGCTTACACGTACGTGGTAGAAAAGAACGCTGGAACCGTTCCGTTCGAGAACGGTAAGTCTCCAGGTGGTAGGAATGAACTCTACTGCGGTGCCGAGTGGTGCGATGGTAGAAAGGTGACTGCATGTACCGTATCGGTAGCCGCAAAGCGCGGAATTTATTCTTGTAATGAAACTGTAAAAGCTCCAGGTTATATGATACTTGCAATCAAATTCCTCGTAGTTTTGAATCGTTTTATTCAAGAATGAAACAGCATGATGCACAGAGAAACCAGATAAACAACTGGTGCGAACGATAATAAAGTTTGCTGAATGTAGCTACACAGTTGAACAAACTGTGCACATATGAAAATTGTTTGTTCCGTTTATTTGCCCATGGAGTGGATAATGGTGTAATAAACACGTTGACCTTATTACCCAACGGTAACTAGATAATACACTAGACAAGCTTTATTACCTGTATTTGCTCGTGCATATCGTAATTCCTAGAAATTGTTCATCCTACTAATATTATAAACGCGAAAGTTTGTAAGTATGGATGTATGGATGTTTGTTACTCTTTCACGCAAAAACTACTTAACGGATTTCGATGAAATTTGGCACACGGCTAGATCATGTCCTGGATTAACACATAGGCTATTTTTTATCCCGGGAAAATATAAAGCGAGACTTTTATCCCGGGAAAACTAATTCACGTGGGCGGAGCCGCGGGCAAAAGCTCGTCGTGGATAATAATGTGTGCTTTATGAGCAATATTTAAATATAAATTATTTGTTGATTTAATGAGAAAAGGTACAAAAATCTGGGTATTGGGATTATTTTTTCTTTATATTATATAAGATATTTGTATCATTTACCACATTTTTCATTGATATTTATAATTTACTATATTTAAGTATACATTTTAGGATTTTAGAACAGTTACTTTATTTAACTAGTAATTTTTTATATCAGAATTCAATACTTTTAACTAATAATCGAAGTGTATGCCCGAAACATTATCGCAAACTTTACGAAGAAGATTCTATTACCTTCAATTTATACTTTCAGCGTTCTAATGATTTCTGTTTTCCACGAACCTATCTCCTAGTGAAGTAGGAAGCTGGTACGACGAAGGAAATAAGTTTTCCACTTTACTGGTGGTAGGTCTCTCATTATGTAAGAGGCCGTCTGGGTGGGTACCACCGCAATGTCTATTTCTACCGCCAAGCATCAGTGTGCATGCACTGTTGTGTTTCGGTTTGAAGGACATTGTAGCCAGTATAACTACTGGACATAATGAGACTTACCATCTTATGTCTCAGGATGACGAGCGCAGTGGAATGCCACACAGTACTTTGTAACTCAAGGTGCTGGATGGTGTTGCTACTGTTTATGGGTGGTCGTGTCGCTTACCATCAGGCGAACGGCATGCTCGTCTCGTCATTCAATGTAATAAAAAAAAAAAAAAAAAAAAAAGATGGAAATAACTTTACTGGTGGTAGGTCTCTCATATGTGAGAGTCCGTCTGGGTGGGTACCACCGCAATGTCTATTTCTACCGCCAAGCAGCAGTGTGCATGCACTGTTGTGTTTCGGTTTGAAGGACATTGTAGCCAGTGTAACTACAGAACATAGTGAGACTTAACATCTAATGTCTCAGGATGACGAGCGCAGTGGGATGCCACACAGTACTTTGTTACTCAAGGTGCTGGATGGTGTTACTACTGTTTATGGGTGGTCGTATCGCTTTCCATCAGGCGAACGGCATGCTCGTATCGTCATTCAAAGCCATAAAAAAAAAAAACTTCTTTTTTCAAGCATTTCATAGAAACATGTGATGTTCATACATTACCCATTTGTAGCATCGTGCAAATAGAATGAATAGATTTATTGTTATATTAGTTTCGAATACAACCTTTGTTATTTTTAAAGGCCCTTTTAACTAGGCATGTTATTAATGTCATCACTTCATGACTCATTGTGAATAAAATGTCTTATATTAGCATACATCAGTTTAACAATCGATATTTATGATCGACCTGAGGAGAATTATGCGATAATATTACTCTCGGTATTATACATTTCCGTGTCATGCACATTGAAAGTACAAGTAAAGTAATCGCGTGACAATTTCTATACATTTCCAATTTGACTGCCTCGGTGGCGTAGTTGTACGTTGTGTTACGAGTACGATTTGCGCGCTGAGGTCCTGGGTTCGAATCCCGGGTCGGGCCAAAAACATTGTGACTGGATTTTCCCATATTAAAAATTACTGAGTCGCAGCTCGGAGTCAGGAAGTTGGCAGTGTGATACCCCCGTGCCTCGGATAGCACGTAAAGCCGTCGGTCCTGCGCCTGATCTCTCTCCGGTCATGGCGGACTTCCGTCTCACCGGACTATGAGAGTGAAGGAATAGCGAGTGCACCTGTGTATTGAGCACACACTTGTGCACTATAACATCTCCTGCGTACCTGGCTGATCTCCGTTGAGATAGGCCGCCGTGGCCGAAATCGGCTAGGAAGGGTTTTTTTTTAATTTTTTAATTTCCAATGTTTTGTTTGTTTTACTGTTAGCATTTTTATTTGAAATCTACGCAACAACATACTGACTAATAGTCTAAATAAGTAAACCGAAAGAAGTAACAAGCTGATCAAAGGTTTTTCCTTTATTTGAGACACGGTCGTAAAACTCAATGATCAATAAATAATACAACTATGAGTTTGATGATAAAAACTAAAATTAAATATTATTTTAATGATATTATGCAACTGTAACTGTAAAATACGAAGAAAAATGCTCTTACGAGACAATGATAGACAGGACACGTATTCAAGTGTTGTTGAAGTATTTGTTTTATTACTAAAACAGCTTTTGCTCGCGGCTCCGCCGCGTGAAAAAGTTTATCCGAGATAAAAGTCCCGCTTTATATTTTCCCGGGATATAAAGTATCCTATGTAATAATCAAGGATATGATTTACCCATGTGCCAAATTTAAACGAAATCCGTTCAGTAGTTTCGGAGATGTGCAGTAACAAACAAACAGAAAAACAGACAGACGGAAAAGAATTATAAAAATCGCTGATTTGTTTTCCATTACTCTTCTCTAGTCACCCCCTTTCTTTTTTGTCACATTTCTTTAAATGTACAGACACACCGGTTCTACTGCTTTATTATATGTATACATATTGCGGACGTTCGTAAGAATATTAAAACACAAATGGATGACTCACAAAATAAAAAAACTGAACGAATCGCTTCAGTGTAAAAACAGCACTTTGTAAAGTAAAATAAGACACAAAGTAGTGAAATTACGAAATACAAGAGAATACTCTCAGGGCCGCAGCGCGCGGTTTGCGGTTGGGGTTGCCAATACTAAATTGCGATTTTTGGGACTTTTGCGGTTGTCAACGTTTAACAGAATTCATTGCTAACCTTTTCCTGCTATCGAATAGTCATTTAAAGGTGCGTTGGTACAAAACTTACTATTTATCGTTATCGTTTGTACACATATTTTACGAAAGGTGTTGTATTGTTTAATTAATAATAGAGTTCTTGCGGTGATTCATGTATAGTACAAAATCTTCAAGGTTTATTTTAATTTTGTAAATTCTAGGTAATATAATTTAGAAGTGACATTTGCCAGTCCCTAACCAGGTGAACTAACAATTATAATTAGTACTGGTGAATGTATAGTTAATAAATTATATACATAATTCTGATATCATACTAGGACGCCGAGTTAAAGGAACTACGAAATTCGTGGTCGCAGGATATTTGTATCCGTCTGGATATTTGAATGGACCTACCAAAACCTGCCAAAATGGCCCGCGTAAGTGGGTCGCGTTCTGGGATCAGCCTGTGTACAGTCAGAAGCATAATTAGATGAACAAATTACAAATTTCAAATTGCCTACACACTTTTGTGTTTTTACTAATCTTATTTTTCTCTTCACAAAAATAAAATAAAAGAGATTTACTTTACTTCAAACAAAGAAAAAAAGGTTTCAGTTTAACTTAACGCGTATGTAGGCGATTTGAAATGTTGATTTTGTACAGATATTTATGCTGCTGACTGTACATTCGGTTCAAACAGGCCGGCATAATTGTGTCGACCGGCAACGGTAAACCATCTATCATCAGTCGACATTCTGTCTGAACCCCACTCAGTTTACCATCAGTTACAATGGGTTTAACTTTGCCGCCCGTTTAAAAAGAGGAAAGTGGTATTGTGATATCTAGACAGTGAGTAACTATTTCGTTAACCGCTGAAGATAATCCCAAAAGTTATTGTAGTATTACATCCCGAATTAAGAGGCTTTTGCCACAATTTTAAAACTACAATTATTATTTTAAAGATTTATGTTTTGCATGGTCCTTTAAACACCTTCGTGAGAGTCTATTATCCCCTACTAACATTATAAAAAAGTAAGGTTGGTAAGTTTGCTTCAATTTCACAAGCTATTAGTCCGATAATGAATAAATGATATAGTGTTTTTCTAATCAGTATCAGCCCGGAGTCTGGAATTTGTGCCCAATATGGCGATAGGCTCGCCCCCTATGACCTATCACATCATGGGACGGAATACGCACGGCGAAAAGTGGGTGCACTAGTTGCGCCTCTGCTTACCCTTTTCGGGGATAAAAGGCGCGAGTGTGTAGTCCGATAATTATTATAAAATGTATTTAAAGAAAGATGGTCTTTGACATTGACTGTAATGCATTATGGTTTAATTAATTACTTAATTCTAGGAAAAATGTTTAACGTACAGAAAGCTAGTATTTATGTCGTAAAGGAAAGTTAGTAACAGTAAATAACTTGTTTTTGGGAACTCCATTCATTAATCACCTTTAAGTACTAATTGCGGTGTTCAAAACAATTGTAATCTGTAAAATAGAAACAAAACAAACCTATCTGTGGTTATTTCAGACAAAACAAAGTAAAGGTGGCAAATGTAGATGATTGAAGTATGGCAAAGTTGACGTCTACATAATTAACGGAGAGTTAGAAGTTGGTGCGATTTTTCTGGGTTTGTATAGGTACAGTCAGTCACAGAAATAGCTGAACAAATTATAAACTTCAAAACGCTTCTGCACGTTCACTCTACTCGAAATATTCTTTTTTCTTTATCTAAAATAAAGTTAACCCTGTGAAGTTTATTTTAGTGAAGAAAAAATAATTGTTGAAACTGACGCAAGAGTTTAAACGCGATTTGAAATTTTGAATTTGTTCAGTTACTTATGTGGCTGACTGTACAAAAG
Source organism: Sphinx pinastri (assembly GCA_947568825.1). Classification (NCBI taxonomy): domain Eukaryota; kingdom Metazoa; phylum Arthropoda; class Insecta; order Lepidoptera; family Sphingidae; genus Sphinx; species Sphinx pinastri. The sequence goes on along the minus strand of OX387621.1, from coordinate 6,492,228 downwards.
GTGAAGTTTGCCCTTTCTGTTGCAATGCAATTAATACTTCTGAATGTATAGTGTCTAGACATGTTGGGTTGTTTACGTTTCTAACGTGTTCTCATTTTATTTTATTATGAAAATAATTATTGTACTAGCTGTGATAACACTGAACAGTACGATTTATATTTGTTTTGATGATTATACGAATAAAATGTTTTAGTATTTTATCTTTCTTGTACTTCGGGCGTCACTGTAATTTTCATATGTAAATTAAAAAATCCGTGCATTTTACAAAGATTTAAAACTTCACAATATAACTTTATAATAATAAATAGCATAAATATCTATTACCTATGTACTACGTTAATCGGTAGACAACTCAGTACCTACCCTTTATTAAAATGGGACTAAACCTGATTAATAACGGGATATTTTTCATTTTCCGCCACGATAATCCACGATTTACTTTATTACTCTATGTACTTCACAATATATGATCTTACACTTAATCCATGCAAACAGTTGTAAAGCACGATGAAGTCATACACGTCTTATTATAAAACAATATTTTATATGTATGGCAGTCATGAATTATGTTGATTTAATTTAACATAGATTACTCACGTATGCTTTACATACAAAGTCAGTACTGATATAAAATAATATTTTTAATTTTAGTAGTTTTTACTGAACGCTACAGATTAATAGGGGCCTAGACACCCGAGTTATTTTATACGCGACGACGCGATTTTTTGATACGCGCGACCTCTGCGCGTTTTCGCGCGCGCATTCACTACAAGTTACTAGTTTGCTTAATCCATACTAGTGTTATAAATGCAAAAGTTAGTCTGTCCGTCTGTTTCTTACGCCTTCACGGCTAAATCTCAAAAAGGATTTTGATGAAATTTCGTAACGAGTAATGATCGTCCATAAAAATACTTTTATAGCGGAAAATCTATATCACGCAAGCGAAGTCGCGAGCACGTAGTTTCTTATACTAAATACAATTTTATCACAAAATATCTGGCACAGCTTACAGGAATGCCTCAGAACATAAAGCCTTTTGTTCTTGTAATAAGTTCACGATAACACTAGTATGAACACAATATTACTTGATATAGAAACAATTTATAAACTGTTCTCAATGTGTTATATTGGATGTGCGCGAGGTTAATGGATTGCTTTGTATTGAACAAGTCTGGAACTTCATCTCAGTTCTCAAACGTATTGCAACGTTATTTTTATAATATACGGTAGAAATACATGTATGTATGTATGTTAGGTAATTTTTGAAGTGAAAACTTCTTTAGTGGCGTTGAGCACTTTTCTTGCGATGGGTATAAAATGTTAAACTCGCGTACTCGCGTCAGGATCACGTGACCGAATTCTGACGAAAATGCATACGGAGCCTAGGTTTTACCATCCCTTACTAATATGATAATATGAAACTTAAATACAATGCGTAGAAGCTATAATTCTTGAAACGAGTGCATTTTTATTTATCAGCGTCATTAAAACCATCCCTTACTAATATGAACCTCAAATACAATGCGTAGAAGCTATAATTCTTGAAACGAGTGCATTTTTATAACGTCATTAAAACCATCCCTTACTAATAAGAACCTTAAATACATTGCGTAGAAGCTATTTCCCCAGCGTTGGCACGGCACGAGTACAAAAGAACGTAACATTTTTATCAGGTGGTCACTTCATGGTAAGATTTCTAAGTGACCACAATGAAAGATCCTACACAATTGGAGGATTGAAAATCTTTATAGAGGAATAAGAAAAAACCCCGAGCGTTACTTGAAGTTATTCCAAGCTAATACTTCCCCAACTTACAGCGCATATAGGATGCCATTAGATCTATAGGATCTTATATATATACCTAATTATATTATGAAGACATAGCGCATTTAATATTTTACGGAGTTGAAGCTTTTATGTCGCAGTACAGTGAACATGAGCTAATCTAATTAGTGGCGTATGTTGAGCACGTGTTTGGAGACACACCTTCTAAATTCTAAGTAAAAATACCTTGAACTAACCCGAAACCTACTGCATCACAGCGAGAACAATGACGTCGACAATTTAAATTTAAATATTGAGTCACGGTCCACGGACCAAAAGGCTTTGTACGTTGGACTCGAACTGTGAGCGCATTCATAAAGTTCATTCGATTGTGAACGATGACGTGCGCGTTACGTCACTCTTAAACATATGCGTTACAGGTTTTGCCTTTTGTACCTCTATTTTAGTAAAATGAGGATCGAATAAATTACGCCAAAAAAGAAACAAAACGTTTGTCATCGTTTTTTTTGGAGCAGCATTGCATAATACTTGGACTGTACAGATTTATTGTGACTTAATAAATACACATTTTAGATCGTAAGGTTGGTATCTCGTACTAAGAATGCGTTTCGGTAAGTATCTGAATCATCTATTCCTTCGAAATAACAATATCCCATCCAATTTTGAATTTACTCTGAAGGACTTAAAGCCCATGTTATGATAGCTTTGGTTAGACTACCTATTGTCTTAGAATGACAAACACTTTACTGCTAAGTGGTATTTCGACCGGTGAACGACCTTGTGCCATCAGTCAGTTGAAAGAAAAAAATATCTTTTGTCCGTCTTTAGGAATAACCCGTGAACCTGCGACGAATTTAATTACGTATCATTAATTGCTACTCGATAAGCGGCGATAGCCTAGTTGGGAGTGGAACGGACTGCCGAGACGAATGTCCGCAGGTTCAAAACCCAAGGGCACACACCTCTGACTTTTCTAAAAAGTAATGTGTGTATTCTTTGTGAATTATCGCTCGCTTTAACGGTGAAGAAAAACATCGTGAGGAAACCTGCATACCTGAGAAGTTCTCCGAATTTCGAAGGTATGTGAAGTCTGCCAACCTGCACTAGGTCAGCGTGGTGGACTAAGGCCTAAACCCTCTCAGTAGTAGAGGAGGCCCGTGCTCAGCATTGGGCGGTATATAATACAGGGCTGGTATGGTATGGTATGGTAATTGCTACTCGATGCAAAATAATCTACTTTAACGAAAACCGCTCCCTAAAATAAACTTACTACTTCAAGTGTGTATAAATTGATAAATAGGTACTATCTTTGAACTTTTGCGATAATTTACTTGTGTACTGTGGACTTGACTCACGCTTGCGTGATGTAAGCAGGAAGCCGTTTTGATAACATGACGTACTTATGAAAACTGATTTTAGGCAAATTTCGTATCTATGTACCTGACAATGTTAAGGATTTTTATAATAAATCAACTTTAAATAAGTACTTGTATTGTAATTTATGAAATTGTGGTCTGTATTCTATTGAGGTAAAAAATATAGTCTACGGTTGCAATCGTATCTATTTATGTATCTTTGAGTTAATTTGAAAAGGTTTCCAAAAGTATGTTACCATATTATTATTTAAATTACACTGACTATATATTTTTTAAGAGATTTTTTTTATGATTAAAAATTCATTCCCGTATATGCAAACGTCAATTTCCTTCAATGGATGTGAAATACTTCTTTTATTGGATTCCCGCACACTTCTATTATAATGGTACATTTGAAAATCCGATATCTAAATTACGTTATGTAATTTTGATGACAAATTAATGTTCTTCCATTAATCCGTCATTACTTAGTAAAATTTAAAGCCGTTACGTCTTCTATCTTGAGTCGTGTATGATGTAGTAAGTAGTACACGACTAGTATTTCTTGTACTAAGAATATAGTACGCAACTGTATCAATGCGTCACCTACACGTGTGCGAAATATAGTACATGAACGGTGGTTTACAGTAACCCGATAGTGCCCCACCCTAGCTAAATTTAGATTTCCCATAGCGGCATAGAACAAAAATAATATGGAGACGTCGTCGTATGTCTACCACTATAGCTATAGATTTTAATATGTATTTCGAATTAAAGCGACTTCGAATCAATTCGGAATTTAAAAATTCAAAAAAGAAATAAAAAAAATCGAAAAACGAATTCGGTGTTCAAAATGTCTGTGTGAAAACCAAGATATCTAGATGATTTTCTTATGGTGTGTTCCTGAATTTCCAACAATTAGGCGCATACGCGTGTAGTATGTATGTATGTATGTACTGCTCCCACATGTACCTATTGCGCGACATGATTCAGTTGTTGATGAATTGCTTATTGATGGTCTGGAAAAACCAAATGGAAACCCAACAGCTGCCAAGCCAAATTTAATGAGCGTGTAATTGCAATATAATATCTTAATGCTTGTATTTAAGAGGAGCGTTTTAAGAATTGCTGTTTATGCAACGATAGAAGAATCTAAATTAGTTTAAATATAGCAATTATCCGGTAATAGGCTTCATTATATTAATACTGACTGCCTCGGTGGCGTAGTTGTATTACGGTACGACTGCAATGCTGAGGTCTTGGGTTCGATCCCCGGGTCGGGCAAAGTGATATTGGATTTTTCTGTTCAGTATCAGCCCGGAGTCTGGAATTTGTGCCCGCTATGGCGATAGGCTCGCCCCCTATCACATCATGGGACGGAATAATGGCGAAAAGTGGGTGCAACTAGTTGCGCCTCTGCCTACCCCTTCGGGGATAAAAGGCGTGAGTGTGTGTGTGTGTGTGTGTTATATTAATACGATCAATAAATGCATACAATATCTAAACTGAATTAGCTTTGATCATAATACAGAACAAGACATAAAAAGAAAACTTTAAAAGATCTCATCTTCGCATCGCATGTCTACAATCTATACTATAATAAAGCAGTAGATCCCGGTGTGTCTGTACATTGAGAGAAATGTGATAAAAAAGAAAAGAGTTGACTAAAAAGATTAATGGAAAACAAATCAGTTATTTTTATATTTCTTTTCTGTGTGTCTGTTTGTCTGTTACTGCACATCTCCGAAACTACTGAACAAATTTCGATGAAATTTCGTATGGAGATATTTTAAGACCCTAGAAAGGACATAGGCTACTTTTTATCGTGGGAAAATATAAAGCGGGACTTTTATCCCTGAAAAAAATTACTAATTACTAGCTATTAATAAAGTAGCTTTAGATTTACTGTATCAATAAGGATTTTAAACCAACATAATATTTGATGATGAATTTACTCCTTTGCCTAAAGAAGTAAAGCTTGCCTAATTTTTTTCTGAACTCTAGGCTCCGAATGATCGTCGTATCAGCAAGATGTATCGAGTACTGTAAGGATTAATCGTCAGACTGTTGTCAGTGAAATATCGGTGCGCCGAGTTGCATCTACGGTGAGCTATAAATCAGAAGTCAAGCCGGACAATATTTTTGTTTGCTTTTTCATACTTAAAAGTCTAGATATTTTCATCTTTTATTACATTGTGCTGTTCATTCTCGTATATGTGCAAAAATAATTATAGCTTTTCATTGCTTTTCATTTACACACTTGTACAGTCAGCAGCATAAATATCTGTACAAAATCTAAATTTCAAATCGCCTATATACGCGTTAAGTTAAACTGGAACATTTTTTTTCTTCGTTTGAAGTAAAGTAAATCTCTTTTATTTTATTTTTGTGGAGAGAAAAAGAAGATTAGTAAGAACACAAAAGTGTGTAGGCAATTTGAAGTATTGAATTTGTTCATCTACTTATGCTGCTGACTGTACATCTTGCTCATACTCCGATGCAACGTTAACCAATACTTTATGTGTTTCCATTTCTTTGTTTGAACATAGCACATACATACATACATGTAACATGGCTACGATTTAAAAGTTCCAAAATGAACGTATGTGGTAACCTTTCTCGGTTGTGGTTGCAGTAATAATTGAGGTTTGATTGTGCTTCATAAAGTCATTGCACTTTAATACCAGAAGTCTGAATGCGCTATAATTAATTATATAGGTCATCATTCATATCATTCGTGCTATTGCAATTAGCACTATAATAATACTACAAACGATTCATAAGATATGATAGATTTAACCATTTATGTGAAAAGAGGTGACATAATATTACTATATGTATTAATTTAATCTTGGAATTCTTAGAAAAAAATGATATTTTTGGGGGAGGCCAGCAGTGGACATCCTGGGGATGATAATGATCATAATAATACTTTGATTCTGTCCCATATCTTGATATTCTGTGACTAGTTTTAATTTCCAAAAAGCACTGAATGTTTTGCTTAAATTTTTCTACAGCAGACACTCGTCCAAGAATAGCTGTAAACGTACATCTTATAATTAAACATATAGCAAGTATTTTTGGCTTCTGTTTACATTTTGACCCATTACTGGTTTTTCCATCGCTCGTGTCAATAGTTGTAAATCTTGTCAGAAATAGAGACATGTTACGAGGAAATAGTATTTCGTGTGCCAAGTGACGTCACTATCTCGTCTCAGCCTATGGAATACTAAGTACGTAAGTGTTAGTCAGCCCTTATCAATGAATCCATACTGATCAAGAGTAAACACCGCTTGTACATAAATATTGGCACGGTGGCTGCCCAAGCGCATTCATTGCCATGGTCGCTACGCACATAACATTTCTCAGTCATTAAGAAGCTGCCGCGGTGACCGCACGCACTAACGTCAAAATAAAAGCAGTGATAACGATAGTTACAACTAATAGTTTTGTGTTTGTGTTTGGAGAAAAGGATACTGGATATATTATTTTCGAAATATTACGTGATACAAGGTGTGTATTAAGGCTGAAGTAATATGCATGATAAGTAAAGTAGGCTAGTTAAACAATAAGAAACACAAGTGTTACATCTACCTGACTGAAGTATTTCTGTTAATAAATGAAAGGAACACTATGCAGATTCGTGGTTAAAATATCTTCAATTCAATTTCGCTCTAATTTGTCGATTGTTGTGTTCTCTATGCTGAGTAAATAGTAACCAAACTTAAAACAAAATAAAAGTACCTAAAATAGGATACGATTATTATAAAACCAGTGTTGACATTTGTCTAGTTAATAAAATCAAGTTTATATAACATATAATGATACAACATCCACATACGTTTGAGTGGGGTCCAGAACTGGCTGGTTACTACGTACACTAGCTAAATGTCAAACATTGTTTTGTTTGCCTTATTAAAATTCAAGAAGACGGCATTTTCAATGTCACACACTGTCTGGTTTAGGGGTCAACCAGTATATTGTAGGCACGCCGGTATAATAATGGAAGTGACATCTCTTGTTCCTCATCATAGTAATATTTCGCCTACAAAGTTCTTAAAATCAGGTCGAGTGTAATAATTTATAGTATCAGAGTAAATGAGCAACTCAAAAACTAGTGCTAGTTATCTTTATCAATATTTGTATCAAAAAGTGAATAATAATTTTTAACATTTTCTAACATTACCAATTTCTCATCAAAGCAAATATGAATTGAAGAAAACATTACAATTAGCGATACAATACTTAGTATAACATCAAAATAACTAATTTTGCGTGTAATCGTTACTTTCTACTTTATAAAATTACATGAAACGAGTGCTGAATTCATACACACAGACACACACACACACACACGCGCGCGCGCGCGCACACACACACTCACGCCTTTTATCCCCGGAGGGGTAGGCAGAGGCGCAACTAGTGCACCCACTTTTCGCCGTGCGTATTCCGTCCCATGATGTGATAGGGGGCGGGCCTATCGCCATATCGGGCACGAATTCCAGACTCAGACTGACACTGAATAGAAAAACCCAACATCACTTTGCCCGACCCGGGGATCGAACCCGAGACTTCAGCATTGCAATGGTACCATAATACAACTAACCCACCGAGGCAGTCATAGAATTAGTTTAATAACCGAAGTCTCCATAATATCGACTAACACCTTTTCCAAGTTAGTAAAAAAAACACGTTGGTCAATAAGCGTGATATTTCTTCCGCATTTATCAGATAGAAGGTGACGGCATTTCCTTACTTTGATTCGATTATTTCCAGATGAATAAACTCACGATTTTATTCGGCATATTGTTGTGCCTTGCGGTGGCGAATGCGCGTCATTACGGGGACCGCAGCGAATCAGAAAGGACTGATGACGAGGAACATCAAGGGCTGAGGCAGGAAGACCACACAAGTCACCGACACCGAAGAAGGAGATGGCAAATGAACGGAGGATACGATTACCAACCCCCGCGATACGACTATAGAAACGACAGAAGGGATTACTACAGAGACCAACAAGATATGATCCCGCAAATATTTAAACTGCTTGAGGAAATCTCTACTTACCTCAGACGACAGCAAACTCAGCCGCCGCCGCCACCTCCGCAGCCAATATACATTCCTTACCCAGTGCCATACTTTGTACCAAAACTAGTTATCTGTAAGACTCCGGTCAAATCTCCCAATGTGACAAGCAGGTTCCCAGCAATGGAAGACACGAATCAGAATTGGGGATTTCTCGCATCGACTGAGAATACGAACGACGATTATGACGACAACGATGGAGCCAGACCAATCAGCTTTGAGCCCATCAGGCCAAAACAGCTAATAAAAAGGCCAGCTCCGTCAGTGGAACACGGCAGTAGTCAATCCAATGTAAGTAATGTTACTCGCCACGAGCACTACTCTGTTCTGTTTCTATTTAATTTTAAGCAAAGAAACTAGAAAGAAGAAAGAAAGATTATTTTTATTGCATTGAATGACGAGACTAGCATGTCGTTCGCCTGATGGTAAGCGATACGACCACCCATAAACAGTAGCAACACCATCCAGCACCTTGAGTTACAAAGTATTGTGTGGCATTCCACTGCGCTCGTCATCCTGAGACACAAGATGTTAAGTTTTATTATGTCCAGTAGTTACACTGGCTACAATGTCCTTCAAACCGAAGCACAACAGTGCATGCACACTGCTCCTTGCCGGTAGAATTAGATATTGTGGTGGTACCCACCCAAACGGACTCTTACACATGAGAGACCTACCACCAGTAAAACAGTTTATTGTTGCGGTACACATCTATACATAACAAAAAAACATATTATATGTCCCAAATCGCTACATTGTCCTATTTGAGTTTTCATTTCTAAGTAATTGGATGGTAAAAGTAGATCTTGGATGAGACGTTGGAATTTTGAGTTACACCTGACAAACGATGCTATATTGTTTGAATGATGTTTTGGCTGCTATCCCACGACTTTTGACAAATGATACCCTTGTAATACGAAATCGAAAAGCAGATTATATCTTGTAAAAAATACGTTTATGTGCCAAATAACATACATACCAATTACCAGATTATATCTATTTTGGGTAAAATTGTTGCTACAGAGCAACTCGATTAAAGAAACCGGCAAAATATCCTAAATATCATTCAAAGGCACATTTGGAATACGCAAATTCGGCCATTATTTTAGCGAGACAACAAACGTTTTGAAGTAATCTATCAAGAGCAGCACTAAGCGAAGTTATTCGTCATCGCTTTTACTGTCTGTTGTTTCCACTTTCTGATTACGCTTACAGCTCTGTAATATTTTTATGTGAGAGATTAAACAGCTATTTAGCATGTTTGCACCAATAAAGTAAAGTCTAGAGATATAGTTATAAAACTTTAATAAAACTACTATTTTGTTTTGCACAAATGCACTTAAAAGGGCCAAGGGCTAAAAAGGAAAATGTAGGTATTATTCTGTTCAAAAACCACAAACGTAAGGTTGCTTTTAGTTTACTTAGATGATGCTTAAACACATACATCATGCCTTTGGGCTCATACACATAAACACGATACGGCGTCGCCTCATCTTACGACGCGACGTCGTATCGCGGAAATCTACGACGAGCAACGTAAAAATTCACGACACGACATCGCAACGCGCCACGATGCACGGTACGACGTCGTAGTACATTTGTCGAGATTAACTGCGGCACCGTATCGACGTCGCCAAGCCGTGCATCGAAAAATGGATCGCAATAGACGTATTCTCCTCCTGCTGGTATTAAGAACCGCACCGGCGAAGGAGTACACTGTGAGTTTCTACGACGTCGAACCGTGCATCGTGGCGCGTTGCGATGTCGTGTCGTAAATTTTTACGTTGCTCTTCGTAGATTTCCACGACGCGACGCCGTATCGTGTTTATGTGTATGAGCCCTAAATCCCCATAGGTGTAGCTAAAACGGATAAAAGTGTATATATTTCGCCATTTATGTTCCGTCTTATGATGTGATAGAAAGCAAGTTTATTGCCATATCACACTGGGCACTGGCACACAAATTCCAGACTCTGGGGCAATACTGTGCATAAAAACCCAATATCACTTTGCCCGACCCGGGCCTTCCGAACGATAGTCGTACGGCGCACACAGTACAACAACGCCACTGAGGCATGATTTTTAAAACATTTTCTATAATATATCATATACTATTTATTGGGATACTAGTTAGCATATTGGAACGTAGGATTGATCCCTAAATTTAGTTAATTGTAGAAGAGATTTCCCCTCCTGATAAGCCACAGCTATGTTTAACACTAATGTTTAATCAAATATTTGGCTAAGGCCCCGTTTTTTCAATTGTAATTATCTTTTTGTCAGGGTCTTATTAACCTGGACGCGCTCGCAGCACCTGGAGCACTCGAAGCTCTGCGAGCGCCTCCAGCTTAATAATACCTATGATCACCCTAACTTAAGTTGAAAAAACCCGGTCTTAATCGCTAATAATTAAAATTACCAGTTGTTTTCTTTTCCATAAACTATCATGTATGCTTCCAGACTCCAGTAACGACTCAAGCGCCATTTTTGGCCCAGGGCCGAACACCAGATATGATATGCTATGCCGCAGTCCTTTCTTGCTGTGGAAACTCCGACCAAGCGTCTCAAAAGCAGTGCTTCATAAATATAGGCTGCCCAGTCAAATACGATGCCAAAACGTGCAGTTCCGATGCCATTACGGAAGCACTGGAAAACTTCAAAAAAACGTATGCACCGGTTAATTAAGTATTAATACTGATTTAGCGTTGTGTGTATTGTTATGTTGTATTTTACTGAGAAATCATCCACCGAACAAGTTACGTATATATTGGAAGTGGGTGAACTTTAAACCAGAAAATGCTGTATCAGCAATTCTATTGTGTTTATTGGATCGGTCTTTGAAGTTAAGATATTGTTTAAATGTTTTTTAGAGCTTGCCAAGTTATCAATAATAATACCGCCATAGATTATTTTCTAATACTGTGTCTAACTCATTCATTCATTCATATTTTTTCTATTATATTTTTTATTCGAGATAAAAATAGAATATAAAATACAATAATATAAGTTTTGATCTAATCCTTTTTTCTAATGTATTCAAATGAATCACAAGCGATGATTCATTATTAGTTGATTACTTATTCATACTTTGCTGGCCAAAACTATGTTTTAATTAACCACCTGTATCTATTAATATTGTTTATTGAAATACAAAGATCTTCGCGCCTCGTCATTAAGAGTTTCTGGGTGCGAATCCCTCGTCAGTAAATTTTCGAAACGCTCGAGATTTAATCCACCAGACTTGACGACAAACGGCCGGTTTACAAACTAAGCCATTGGGCTTAGTTTACTATAATTTTATAGTACTATTCTGCACGGGCGTAGCTATAGCTTTCACATGGGGGGGTCCTATGATATTAAAATTTTGTAGCGTGGGTTCTTGCCTTGCATGACACCGTATACACTATATGTATAGCCCGATCATTTAAGAAGCTAAGGGGGGTCCGGATCCCCAAAATGTCAGCGGTCAGAGGCGTAGCGTGGTTTATTGTAAGCTAAGGGGGGGTCCGGACCCGCTGACCCCTTATATACGCCCATGCTACTCTGTATTCTATCATCTGTTGTATTATGCCTTTTCCACATAACAGTGGTATAAGGAGATTGAAACAGGAGGCTGCTAGTACAATAATCACTGTTTATATTATAGTATGTTTTACAGCGAACATAGAAGTATATATAACAGAAGTCATCACGTCATCTTGTTTATAGAAATCTAGTTGGACCGGTATATATTTTTTTTTATTCTGTTATTGATATTTAAATATTCTAGTTCTGAAGTGAACATGTGAGAATTAAAATTATATTCTAATAGGCACGTAACATAGCAAGGAGTTTTATCAATTTAAGAATACGTTGCCATATTCCTACTAATTCTTATTTACTTAGTTAAGATGAAGGTAACAGAAGTACAGTCAGCCACATAAGAAGCTGAACAAACTCAAAATTTCAAATCGCATTTACGCGTTATGGTTAATTGAAATATTTTTTTTCTATAATTAAAGGAAAGTGAATCCCTTTAATTGTGTTTTTGGGAAGAGAAAATGAAAATTGGTAAGAACAGAAAAGTGTATATAGGCGTTTAAAGTTTTGAATTTGCTCAGCTACTTATGTGGCTGACTGTACATAGAACTTGTAAATTTTCTATCTCAGTGTTAAATGTTTATATATTAGAGTAAGTGACATTAATACTGTTTTTATATTACTGAAACTGCATACTTTATAATTATTTCCTACCTATTCGTATATAATTACAAAATCTTTATAAATTCGTGCAATATTTAATGGATGTTATGAATGTTATATACAAGTATTAATTTTAAGTTCAACATGATGAGTACATTTATTATTTATTACTCAAAGAACAAGGAAATGTCAGAAAAGCAATATTAGCATTTATTTCTAAAATAAGCATTATAGTAAGCTACAAGCAGCTTGAAACTCGTATCTAAACTGTCTACTGTCTAGTCTAAATGTTAAAAATAAAATATGCCTGTAGTTCCTGGGTTTTATTCCAAGTTTGTAAAATCCAAAAATATTCAAGGATTTTCAATAAACTGCACGTTTACAATGCATTATGGAATGGTTGCGATGCCCCAAATAGATAACGCTGCCATGTTTTACCTACTGTGTTACCGACATCAGACGAACCTGTTGTATACGCCATTTTGAATTATAGCAGACTAGACTTCTGCTCGCGGCTTCGCCCGCGTGAAAAAGTTTTTCCGGTAAAAAATATTTTCCCGGGATAAAAGTAGCATTTTTTTTTTTTTTTTATAGCATAGAATGACGAGACGAGCATGCCGTTCCACCAGTGTGTGTTAATCCAGGACATGATCTACCCATGTGCCAAATTTCATCGAAATCCGTTCAGTAGTTTATGAGTATATTCGTTACAAATATACTTACATACAAATCTTTCCTCTTTATAATATTAGTATAGAAAATAAAGATGATACTTAGTTGCACCCTTTTACGGCAACAGACACAAAGCTATTTTGTTTATTTGTTGTGAGGTACACCAACAGCAAAACATATTATGACAATACATACATTTCATGCTATTTCAAAGCAGATTTAAATGTAAAAGATAAAGCTAATCCAGGTTCAGTTAGATAGTTATTACTTAAGTTCTGTCTAGTTTTGAAACAATCAACGAAATTGCCTCATCGATTTCAGTAGTCCGGATCGCCCAAAATATAACTTGAAAAATAGTTTTTATAAATTCTAGTGACAGTTTTTAACTATCTAAATCCGGGCGTTTGCAAGTTGCTACAGAACGAACTATATTTTAGAAATATCTAAAGCTCCTTCGTGCCAGTAAACCTAACAACTTTCCATAGCATCACATTTTTTTTTGCTCCAATTTTTATATGTGTGAGAATATAAAGACGGCGCATTTTGTACGCGCCAAAAACGATTCAAACTCAATTAAAACGCTAACAGTGCGTATGTATCAAGTACACTCATCATCCGCAGGCAAAAAATGCACAATTCGCAGTCTACATCTTACAGGCTACCTATACTGCCGTGCTTAAGCTCAAAAGCGGTAGGTATGTCAAGGAATGCTAGTTTCGAGAAAATTTAAGTTTTGTAAATATAGTAAGTAATTTTCTTTTCACTCTTAATAAATCAATCTCACGTTAAAGTAGACATTTAATGTATTGAACAATGTAATAAACCAAGCCTAAGCTGTTATTTAAGAGCTGGTTCTCAGCTGAGTTGGAGCTGTTACATAAACAAAACTCAGCAGTCAAAATCCGTCACATATTGCCACTTAAGATGTGACTTGAGCTGCTGTAAATGTGGGTTTATTAAATAGCGAGTATCTTAAGATGCCACCTTAATTTGAGAGCGTCTCTACTGATATCGCACTTCAGAGCGACACTGAGCTGCATCTATTAATATGGTCCATGATTTCAGGTAAAACTGAGATAGGGTCCTTTTTCTTAAGGTTTTTTACATGGTTTGAAAAACATGTACTGCATTTTTTAAGTTACCTGATGCCATAAAAATCTGATTTACGATATTTTTTGACATACGGCTTTTGAACTTAACACGGCAGTACTTATAGGATGACAGCGATGGGCATTCTTCAATGTGACTCCAATTTTTTCCTTTTTGACTAACAAGATAATAACACTCGATTCAGCCTAATTGCTTTAAGTGGGCCAGGATATCATTAAGGTCCATTATAAATCGACGCCTCAGGCAATGGTATTTAAAGGTCCGTAGAGGAATTTGCATAACTTTGATTGAAGATTATCCTTCAATGAATGCGTAATTTAAGATAATACCCAGGCATATTTCTGATAGCCGGGGGACCCAAAGTCTTCCATCGGTGGACAGTATATTTGGACTACATTGTGCTTGCGATTAGGGCCAGGACACTGCCTCATCAAAACATAATGAGTGCCTAACTCGCTTTCTACTGACCAAACCGTGGCACGATTTGATAATAACGTAGAATTAGGAAGTTCAAAAATATTCGCAGTGGCGTACAATGTCGTTGAGGCATGTGGCAAATTTATTGGATGGAGCCTTTTCTTCTGTGATGGAAATCCAGGTAACAGATATCTTCTGAGACCCGAAACAGGACCGAAGGATGGGAACTGGCAAACACCTATTACCTGGAGATCTGACACATTAATGAATTAACATCGGTCACCAGTTAGCATCTGCATGTCCCGGTAACTCGGTACGTAGTCTCCGTCGCTTCGAGAGCCCCTTTAGCTAGGAGCACCTGGCGTTATCCCGTTCGGCCACCGTATTTTTAGTTACGCCACCGAATATTCAACTAAATTTCAGAAAGCGGGTTAGGTGTTAGTTTTTGCGGAGCCAAGAATAGAGACATTGTCTCTGTCTGCACCTATGTATCAAACTATTTCGGTGAGTATGAGAAAAATAAAAGTGCTTGAATTTCAACTTGAAGCTCCGTCAAATTCTGATACAGCCGAAATACAATCTCGTTAGTAATTTTAGCTCCATGAAAACTAAAATGATCTACTGAAATAATGACTAACCGAGAACCAATGACCCAATGATTCAAAATTATGACACACTATTTTATTAGGTAAGTTTCTTTAAGTATATTTCCTTGAGCTGTTCCGTTATCAGATATTTGTGACAAGCGGAACAAGACTTTAAGCGTTAGTTTCCTATAAAATTACTAATCATTTAGTAATTTATTCCTACAGCTCTTAAATATCTATACATATAATAAAGCAGTAGAATCGATGTGTCTGTATATTTAAAGAAATGTGATAAAAAAGAAAGGGGGTGACCAAAGAAGAGTAATGGAAAACAAATCAGCGATTTTTATAATTATTTTCTGTCTGCCTGTCTGTCTGTTTTTCTGTTTGTTTGTTGCTGCACATCTCCGAAACCACTGAACGGATTTCTTTGAACGTTGGCACACTGGTAGATAATTTCCTGGATTAACACATAGGCTACTTTTTATCCCGGGAAAATATAAATCGGGCCTTTTATCCCGTAAAACTTTATCAGGCGGGCGGAACCGCGAGCAAAAGCTAGTAATAAATATTTTTGTTTGAAAGTTGAACCGAACCTGCATTAGCACGGTCATAAATCACGAAAGATTGGCCCGTATAAACTTAATACATTCTTCAAAGTAAAACAAAAATTCTGGTATTTTTATGGACTCTGGAATGATCTTTGGACGTTGTCTCCTATAAAATAACCATTGAAAATGAATGAAGACATACGTTATAGTTTTGATCCATTTTTATTTTTTTCAAATGACAAAAGACATATCGTAGGTAGCGCAGTGTCTTAGTAGAAATAATGTGGACGTGCTAATTAACCTGGCAATTGAAAAGGCACCGCTATCAATTCAGTCATCTTAATATTCCTTGCAAAATATTTTGTCGTCAACGAAAATACTAGCAATTGGACAATTTAGAATGTGCGACATACAATCACAGATAATTGAAAGAATCGTCACAACGTCATCAACATTAATTGAAACAACAGTAAAGGAAGCCTCTGACTCGTAATAGACTTTATTAACGACTATTGTATTTAATTCCAGATACAATCAAAGAAACTGGGTTTTAATTGTCTTAATTTGTGAAAAAGTATGTTCTTCAAAACAAGAGGTTTAATTGTATTAAATGGGAATATAGACTAAGAAAGTTAATAATAACATTATATTGACTAATAGAAGGAATAAATAAGGATTTAGTTTCCAGAAAATATTCAGGTATTAGTTGAATTAACTTTACCATAGTTTCTTACTATTATTACTAAAAAGCCTTACACACTCTTTTAGCTCTGTGATAGATCTAGCATCTAATGCTATTACCTATAGCAAAATTTTAAAACACTATCAAATTTTTCAATGCTTTTGTCCTCAAACACATAATACTCCGAAATAGTCGTTGTGTGATATTGCCAATCACAGAAATAAAATTTTATTATGATTGATGTCCAGACCATGACATTTGCTGAACTAAATGGCGAATGCACTGGTAATAATAAAAAGAGACTGATTTGAAAGGAGATTGACCTGCAGTAGCAAAAACTATTAAGAGGACAGTTAAAAGTTTTATCTACTTGAAGAATAAAACAATTTGTTTTACGATTTTTTGACTAACATGAGCAAACCTAAACAAAAATGAACTATTTTACGGATTTTATCGCGGTTTTTTAATTACTATTTTCTCCCGACGTTTTGAAGGCTTTGCAGCACTTCGTGGTCACGGGGCGGACTGAGGTGTTGGTGGTCCGAAAAGTTAATGTTACAATATCTACCTTCATTTTTTAATTATACATTTTATTTTAAATTAGTTTTTAATGACGGTCCGATCCCGAAACGTCGGGAGAAAATATTAATTAAAAAACCGCGATAAAACAAACAACAAACAAACAAACAACAAACTCGTGCCCGCTAACTATCGTCCCATTAGCCTAACTAGTGTTATTTGCAAAACAATGGAAAAAATCATAGCTGGAAAAATTAGAGAATTCTTAAATCGAGAGCACATAATCATCAATGAACAACATGGTTTTATTCCAAGGCGTTCGGTAACAACAAACTTGTTACAGTGTGTGTATGAATGGGTTAAGAACATAAATGACGGGCAGCCGACCGACGTAATATATTTAGATTATGAAAAGGCATTCGATCGTGTCCCTGTACGGCGTTTATTATACAAGTTAGATCATCTTGGCATTCGTGGTAAATTTCTATCATGGATAAGTGATTTTCTTTCCGAAAGAACTTTTTGTGTGCGAATTGGTGATATATTATCAAATCCACGCCCAGTTATAAGTGGTGTCCCGCAGGGATCAGTTCTTGGACCACTGGTTTTTATACTATATCTGACTGATCTAAAATCAATGCTGAATCTACCATTCTCACTTTTTGCTGATGACACAAAGTTCTTTGGTAATCCACTTACGCAATGGCAGAATATCCAGGACGATCTGGATGCTATATTTAATTGGACTAAAGATTGGCTACTATCTTTGAATGTGAACAAGTGCGCAGTACTACACATAGGCCGAAATAATCCACGCAAGAAATATCTCCTGGATAATAAGATACTAGCATCGGTTGACTCACAAAAGGATCTTGGTGTTACCATTACCAGTAATCTAAAGTGGGAAACGCATATCTCCTGTGTACTGAAGAAAGCTAATTCTATCTTGTATATCATCCGTAAAGCATTTACCTGTCTCACACAAAGGACTTTTGTTAAATTGTATAAAACTTATGTAAGACCGCTACTGGAGTATGCCTATGTTATCTGGGATCCATATTTCAAAAAAGATATTAACCTATTGGAAAATGTCCAACGGAGAGCTACGAAATTGGTTGCTAATCTGCGCAATAAATCCTACAATGAACGCCTAAGATGTCTAGGTCTCACAACGCTTGAAAATCGGAGGAAGAGAGGCAACTTGATTGAGACATACAAAATTATCTCTGGTTATTATGACGTTCCTGGTTTGCATGATATTTTCCGACGTAATGAGAATACCCATCTACGAGGACATCCCCTAAAGCTATCTGGAGTGTCTTCTAAAGGAAATCCAATGAAGCATTTTTTGACAAATCGTGTTGTTACCGATTGGAACAAACTTCCTGAAACTGTTGTTATGGCACCTTCGCTGAATGCCTTCAAAAATAGACTGGATAAGAATATTAATCAGTATGATACACACGCATCAGCTGTATAGAGCTGCTAGTGTGCTTACCAAATAAATAAATAAAATCCGCAAAATAGTTTTATTTCAATGTCTAACATTCGCGTAAATATAAGAAATCATTATAAAAAAGAACTATTGTTCTTCAAGGTTATTCTTTGATGTGCGGTAAAATCGCTGATTAAACATGCAATCATTGTTTGGCACTGGACACTCGGAAGTTTTGGTTAATGGCTAATGAAGAATTAGCTGGTGGTAGAACATTTGTATTCGCCCGGATAGCAACCACCGAACACAACGTTTTAAAACTTTTTTTTGTTTTTTTTTTTATTGCATTGAATGACGAGTCGAGCATGCCGTCCGCCTGATGGTAAGCGATACGACCATCCATAAACAGTAGCAACACCTTCCAGCACCTTGAGTTACAAAGTACTGTGCGGCATTCCACTGCGCTCGTCATCCTGAGACATAAAATGTTGAGTCCCATTATATCCAGTAGTTACTCTGGCTACAGTGTCCTTCAAACGGAAACACAACAGTGCATGCACACTGCTGCTTGATGCACACCTGCCATAGTGGCCCACGTAAGTGTATCGTATTCCGGTATCAACCTGTGTATATCCAGTTTCAAATAGTCTGGCATAATTGTGTTGACTATTCAGATGATGATAGCTTTATTATTATGATTGTTGTGTTGCGACTCTATAAATCGTGACTATTCCGAATCATCATCATCATCATCAGCCACATGACGTCCACTGCTGAACATAAGCCTCCCCTAAAGATTTCCATACGGATCTGTCAAAAGCCGAATGCCGGTCTTTAAATTGCCTTGGTAAGTGGGTTCATCAGATTCCGTCTTCTTTATTGACACGGTTTTATCAACTGGGTAAAACAGCCAAGTTGTCGAACAAAATAAGTAATTAAATATCGTAAAACGTTTTATTCCCATGCGTTTTTTATTACTTAAGAATGAAGAGTTAGTAGTTGTTAAACTTACTGATTGTCCCATTGTGTAAAGTTTTTGTGAGACGTTTTAGTTCGGGTTCCATTTTTAAACGTCATCGAAAACGTGAAACGTCGTTTTCATTGGTTCAGTGCTTTTGTTTTAACGTGATTGGCTTCACAAAAGTATAGTTCAAGCCGTTGGTTTTGTTTCCAGATGTTTTCAAATAATCAGAAACGAAACAATAGGCAGCAAGTAAGATAATATAAAAGAAGTTACGTTTTTCATCGTTTTTTTTTTGTCTGAACCCAATATTGTCTTTATTTACTTAGTGACTTCTTATATTGAGAAACTTCAGTGCTTCTGACCAAAAATAATTTTGACCGATAAATTATAACTCCATGTAAGCAAAAAAAAATAGTACTTAAACCAAAATGTAGACTTTTATTCGTTCATCTTATGAATCAATTTCAATTGGCAGCTAAAAAAATATTAAAATACATTGACGTCGTTTTCAGCTAATTCTGTGAACAGGAAGACGATGAGAGAACTATAAACATTAAACTGTATCGTGCTTACGCGGCCTGAAGAGCAATGACCTTTCAAAGGAGAAGGGTACAAGATGAGGCTTACTAGTACCCTTTAGATACAATTAGGTTGGAATAGTTTTGCAAAAGATCAAGGTACTATAAGCTATAATACATTTCAAATGTTTAATTATTGATTTTGAAAAGGCCTAGTGATACCGGATTACACAACGTAATCCGTTATCTATATTGTTTCCAACATTTCGATGTTTTGTGAATTCATATGAGCTTTTGTATTTCAAATTGATTTATATTTTTGTAAGTTTTTATAGATTTATATAGATCGATGTGTTTTTCCTTTTTTAAATATTAAGTAAAGTTCCACTTTAAAAAAATACTGTTTTGTATGGTCAATAAATGTAAATTATATATTTTTTCTAGACTAAAATTGGTTTTCGTCTTGGGGTATTAAACAGAATAACTGTGTCAAATTGTTCACGACTTCCTTCTTTCCATTAACTAACTACAATTAATGAGTAATTATAGGGATTTCCAATGTCTGTATTGACGTACTATAACATGTTTGTTTCTTAAATTTGAAAGTGTAATACTTATTTGCTCTACGCTCCTTTCAATTCAGAAATAGTTTTACTAAACAACGAAAAAAACATTGTACTTAAGAGTTATGCTATTTGTCCAGATATAATTGAGCTGAAGGTCTTAAAAGTTTTAAACTTCTATACAACCCATTGTACTTTTGCTTAGAAATAAAAATGTGACAATAATAATGAGCAGGGCCGGCCTTAGGTACTTTTGCGCCCCGTACCGAATTTTTTTTCGTTTTTTTTTTACATCGACCTTATTATTTAGATCCCTATACTATTGTTATTTGCAAAGCTAACTTACAATTATTGCCGCCCTCCTAGGACCGTGGCGCCCACCTAGGCCCGGGGCGCTCGGGGCAACTGTTCTGTTAGGTGCCCTTCGGGGCAGCATTGGCAAATATTACGCGCTTGCTTAAGATTAGCATGCGGGTTACCTAAAGTTTGGGGCCCCGTATCCTTGATACTTTCCTACAGATTTTATACCTGTGGTTACAGGACATTTTAGTATTTTCTAAATACTACAGCTGACGATGTCATATAGATATTGATGATTCATGAAGATCATAGCTTACCAGTCAGGAAAATGTTATGGGTTATTTGTACTTAGACTTACTTAGTTACTTTAGTAACAGGTTTCGTAATCTTTAATTAATTGACACATTATGGAATATTAATGTGGTAATTAAGTCATAGTTTAATTATGAATCATAATATTATGTGATTCCTATATCCTTGGCCAGTGTGCTTTAAGGTAGGTTTGTAAATCCTGTGTCTGTCTCGCAGGTCCGGTAACTTTTTTAAATTTTTATATAATTTGCCATGGTTTGGATCCCTTATTGTAAGTTGTTGGATGTATCAGTGTAAGTTAACTAAGATATAGTCACTATTTAAGAGCATTAATTAACACATATTTGGCATAATAGTGACAATTAAAGAATCACATATTTAAAATCATCTATGGTTAACCTACTTTATACCATGTAACATCTGGTGAGCTCAAAATTATTTGGCCTCATTATTTATATTTTGCTATTACGAGCCACAGCCATGTACTATACCACAAATGACGCAAGAATATACCAAGAGTCTGAAAGTAGGTTGTAATTACTATTACATTCAATATTTTACGAAATTCATGTCTTTGCATAATGACGCAGATCTGTATTTCTTCATGCATAGAAAATGTATGCGTCCAAATCGTTTTTAAATTGCATTTAACGCATGCTCACGCGTTTTATCCCCGAAGGGGTAGGCAGAGGCGCAACTAGTGCACCCACTTTTCGCCAAGCGTATTCCATCTATGCTCCTTAATAAATAGTAATAAAATTAGTACTATCTAAATTAAGTGTAAAATACGACAACTGTCAAATTAAATTTACTTGAAAATTCATAAACAGACTCTAAGCCCGAGTTTTTTCAATCGTGGTTAGGGTCATTACAATACAATACAAATATTCTTTATTGTAACCAGTTTAAAATAGAAAAACAATTAAAAATTATACAATTTCTTTAAATTTATGGTGTATAATGGGCTTATCGCTACAAGCGATCTCTTCCAGGCAACCTTTGTATGGAAAGAATCCAAAATCAAACAGCAGTGTACAACAATAAAAAGAAACAAACATAAAGATAATACGAAATAAATCCTAATAAATATATAATATTAATATTAAAATATACTAATGTATATAATTATTAATTAATGAATACAGTGATATTTTACACTATATCATGGAGAGTTAAAGGATTTTTACAAGATTCTTAAATATAGCTAAGGATTTCGCTTGTCTCATGTCTAGTGGCAAGGCATTCCCAAGTCGGACAGCTTGTACAGTGAAAGATCCATCATAAAACTTAGAGGTATGAATAGTTATTTTTAGAAGAACAGTGTTTGAAGAGTGATCATTCTCGGTGTTATTGAACTGGACGCGCTCTTAGAGCTTCGAGTTCATCAGGCGCTGCGAACGCGTCCGGCTTAATAAGACCCGGACAAAAAGATAACCACGGTTGAAAAAACGGGGCCTTAGAAGAGTAATTACGGAGGCAACTGTCATCTTTCAAATCCATACAAATGCCTGAATGTTAATAGTGTAATTGCGGTTTGTATTGTGTGTTAATTCGTACTTATTATGAATCATTACGATATTAGTTTGTGACAATCGAAGAATGTTAAGTTACGACTGGAGACAAAGCCAGTTCGTGTGAAATGTTTTTATCTGTGGGAAGCTGTACCTTATTTTCAACCTATCATCCGCTATTTGTTACTATTGTTGCTAAAACAGATGTTCCTTTTAAATTTATTTTTGGAGATATAAGCTGTGCATACATATACCTACATATGCATCTATAGTTATATTATTATGACAGTATAGGTATTTAGTTTTTTTTTTCTTTATAATGGCACTTGTGTTCGAACACATTTTGCCAATGTCAAGTTTGGTTTGTATATTTTATTATCTGTAGTATGTCGTAGTAAAGCAGTGGCTACCTTACCAAGACTTTATCGAGGAGTTTTGGCGGCAACAGAAAAAACACTTGATTAGCACAATTATTTCAATTCACTTCATTTGAGCTCTTTAATAGAACTATATTGGATAATATACCACCATAATTATGCAATATAACACTAAATATCACCAAAATAACGAATTAAAACAAGAGCACCTCATGACACTTCCAAGTTCCCGCCAAAACTCAGGTTTTTAGTTATTCACCAAGAAGCGTATAAACAATGTTTTTTTTTCATAGAGATGATAATTATTAACCAGAGAGCGACAGTTTACTATGGTTCTGAAAAACTATAAGCTCTCTGTAGGAAGTTTGTAGGAAGTTTCCAAGAAAAGACTTACACAGGATTTAACAGGACTTTACGTACGGAACCGAGAAGTGTGATATTACATAACCTACATTTCTCTCCGATCAATTAAAAATAAATCTATTGTTATCTAATCTATGTTAAAAAAGATTTGAAAAATTAATTCTTTGCCGAAAGTTCGGAAACTAAACGGTCTATGATCTAATACTTCCTAATAATAAACGAATTGACCTTGAAATAATAATAGTTCCCTTGTTGCTTGCTGTAATTAAGCAATTAACATCTGTGAAACAATGTACTACGTTTTACGCATTGACGAGTTACTATTATAAAAAACATATTATGTACTGACGTAAATTTTAATGACCACATGTGGTGTTATTTATTTATTGTTTTGAGCACTATTCCTATAATTTACATTTATTTGACTAGCCCTATTGAGTAATAAAAGTTTAATGAGGTTATTAATAACAAATAAAAACTTTTTTATATAATTGAATTTGGAACAGCACACAAAACGATTTCAAATAAACACTGGCCACAAAATTAAATGTTTATTTTATTATTATTGTTTGGTTTTACTGATTCATAATAAATCAGGAAAGCCTCTCTCATTCAAGTAATAACATCGGTTGTAAAATTTCATTCATCATTAATAATGACGTCATTTGCGGCGGATGTGTTAGCTGGGTATTTTTTATATAAGGAAATAGTAAATTTGTTCTCTAATCCCTTTCCATCGTGACTCAGAAGGAAAATGAACGATAAAAGTATTGACCCACAGATTTGCCATTCGTATGACGTAGGCTATTAAAATTCGGTCGCATTGCATATTTGGCAAGCGTTACTAATATGTACAAACCAGCGACTATATAGCCCTATATGGTCACCCAGAACAAACAGTACAAACAGAACTATAATGTACTAGAGGAAAACAAATTAGTACAGTACGTAATGCGTAATGTCACTTGGGTAATTTTAGATTCTTTTTAACGAGTTTTGGATTTCCGATTTTTTAACCGACTTCCAAAAGGAGGAGGTTATCAATTCGTGTGTTTGTATTTTTTTTTATGTATGTACACTGATTTCTCTGAAAATTGGGAGCGTATTTCCTTGATTCCTTCTTTATTAAGTAAATAAGGGTCGCGAAGTGGTCCCATTTCAATATATCTTGGTATAGGGTTCATCATTTTATGGAATAGACCGAGTAGACCTGAATCATATGAGTAATTTCATTCGACGACTGAAAAGTACACTTACGAAATTATATTAGCAACACATAAATTTGAGCTATTTTTTTATTGAATAAAAGCATAATAAAAGATAATACATATGCATGGTGACCCGTTATACGAATAACAGGGACTCCCACTAGATGGTAAGGGATAAATAGGTATATGAAACGATTTATTTATAAAAAAAGTAATAAATAGCAAAAAACGTAGATTTGTCATATTGCTATAAAAAATGAGTAGGCGCTTTTCGACAGATTCGATAGAATGTAGTTAGTATCTATCTATAGACTTCTAATGGACCTCAAAATATGATAAATATAAGCTGTTTAGTCTTGAGTACGAATATATTATAATGACTTGCAGAATTCTTTCAATAGGTACGTATATTAGTGTAATATGTGTGTGACGCAAAACGCCCATGCAAGTTTGCTATTCTACTAAAGGAAAGGAATGTTTAACACCTGATTCAATAAATCATTCATAATTGCTACATAATGGAGCATTAAGATTTTCACCTGATTTTAGGATCTACTAGAATCTATACCTACTTTGGTTTGCAAAGTCTAATCTAACTGCGTGTGATGTTCTAGAGATTAGATTAACAACTCAACAGTGAGCATCAGGCTGTTCTACCCAAATGATGGATTCTTTTATATTATAATACAGACCTGAGCTGTTGTCCTAGCGTGACACTACCCTGGCGATCCTTTAAGTTTACGTTCAGAGTTATAAGACCATTCTCAGCCTAACATGACTGCTCCTGGTGGTAGGTCTCTCATATGTAAGAGGCTGTCTGGGTGGGTACCACCGCAATGTCTATTTCTACCGCCAAGCAGCAGTGTGCATGCACTATTGTTTCGGTTTGAAGGACATTGCAGCCAGTGAACTACTGGACAAGAGACTTATGTCTCAGGATGAAGAGCACAGTTGAATGCCACACAGTACTTTGTAACTCAAGGTACTGGATGGATACTGTTTATGGGTCGTCGTATCGCTTACCATCAGGCGAATGGCAAGCTCGTCTCGTCATTCAATTCATTAAAAAAAATATGACCGCTCCGCTCATTCTCGCGGTATGCGGTAAGAATAAATAAAACACTTCTAACAAAAAATAATTTATTTCTCAATACAAATTCAAACAGTATACCTAGAATGACTTGGATTTTCGTAGTATATAATATTATACCTACTCTTTGGACTTGGATTATACAGATACAAACCATGAGTTTTTATAGCACCTTTTCTTTAAAATTCCGTGTTACATAAAAATTTTCCTTCCTGGACTATTTTGGTTTTAAGCATAGATATTATTTTCTGAAATGAAAATGAAAACTATTACTATTTTTGAAAGGGGTCGGGTCAATTTTTTGAGAGAGCAACCTGAAGTTATTTGTCTTCATCATCGTCGGAGAAAGTCGTCATCTTCAAAGAAAGCTGTATGAATAATGTCCACTGCTGAATATAGGCCTCCCCTAAAGATTTCCAGACGAACCTGTCTTATACCTCCTTTAAACCAATGACACACTATAATCTAGATTTAATTTCGGTTAAGATTTAGTGTCTTGTAACAGGAGTTTGAGGTCAAAACTGCCATTAGTTGAGTTCGTTTTTGTTTTCACTTATAACAAAACCATTTTCGAGCATAGAGCGTAACTTTTTTTTGGATACTAACATCAAATTATTTTTATTTTTATATGATTAAAATACGTAAATAAATACGCGAAACACTGAAAAAGTAATGTTTGGTTGTCAAAATTCTTTTTACGTCAATTTTCTCTTTTAGAAAGGCGAAGGTATTCAGTACCATAAAGCCAAAAATGGTTTTTATGACAATTAAAATTGAATCACAAAATTCTAACCTCGAAATGTACTAAAAAGAATTATAAGCTTAATTTTTTTTTCTGGCGCTCGCCGGCCGCTGCCGCGGCACGCTCGCTACGCTCGCTCGGCTCACGCGTAGTGTACGCGGTTCTAACATAACCTAACCAACTTTAGGATTTCTGTCACACAAATTATTTACTTTTATTTATTATGTCATAAAAACCATTTCTAGGCTATACGGTACCAAGTACCTTTGCCTTTCTAAATGTGAAAATTGACGCAAAACGAATTTTGACAACCAAACATTAATTTTTCAGTTGTTCGCGTATTTGTTTACGTATTTAAACCATACAAAAATAAAAATATTTTGATATTAGTATCCAAAAAAAAAGTTACGCTCTATGCTTGAAAATGGTTTTGTTATAAGTGAAAACAAAAACTAACCCAATTAGTGCCAGTTTTGACCTCAAACACCTGTTACAAGACTCTAAATCGCAGCCTTAATTTCAAATCAATTTACTGATATATGTAATTGCGTGCTGAAATAAATTTAAGCTATAATTAATCCGAAGAAATAATATCCCTATTGAATTCTGTCAATATAATTTGACAGAATTATTCGTTTTTAAAAATTTCCGTTGTCAGTTTTACTCAAAGAGTTTTATATGTCGATATAAATGATATAAAAACTCTTTCACTTTCAAAAGTCTTACTCATGACTCTTGAGCTAGTATTTCTAGGCTTGTATCTATTGTTTGATCATCAAAATATCGAATCAAGACAGCTTTGGGAATTCCATCTATTATAATAAATTACAAGATTTTAATATATAATAGCAATAATTATAATATTTAACTCTATATTAATTACATTACCTATTTACTAAAAAATGAAAAATAAAAACTTTTTAAAAAAAATAGCACCGACTTCTAAAACCACTCTAATGTAAAAAATAACTCATACTTTGCTCATGGGTTATAAGGAAATTTAAATACTACCAATATTATAAACACTGCCATTCGTGTGATTATATTTATGTGCAATGAATAAACCTTTGGAGTCGGTGCCGGTCATAAAAAAATCGAACTGCCTACATAAATATACCATACCATACCAGCCCTGTATTATATACTGCCCACTGCTGAGCACGGGCCTCCTCTACTACTGAGAGGGTTTAAGGCCTTTAGTCCACCACGCTGGCCTAGTGCGGGTTGGCGGACTTCACATACCTTCGAAATTCAGAGAACTTCTCAGGTATGCAGGTTTCCTCACAATGTTTTCCTTCACTGTTAAAGCGAGCGATAATTCACAAAGAATACACACATAACTTTTTAGAAAAGTCAGAGTTGTGTGCCTTTGGGTTTTGAACCTGCGGACGTTCGTCTCGGCAGCCCGTTCCACTCTACTAGTTCAACTAGGCTATCGCCGCTTCACACAAAGATGTTTATTAAAAAATACTCGTAGATAAATTACACACATTAAATTGTAATATGAAATATATACTTTACAAAAGAATGAATTAATAGAATAGCACAGTAAGATTTTCAGTCATAAAAATGCAAACTTGTAATAGGTTTGTCCTATAAATGAGGTGCTATAATAATATGTATGTTAATATACTTAGTAATTATAAATATCGGCTTCCCTTTTGAAAATTTTCCCCCTTCGCCGCTATGTGAGATCCCCTGGCATGAAAACATTATAGAGGAGTAAGAAGGTGTTTGTCCCAACCCGACTATATTGTATAAAAAAAACTAGCTATTGCACACGGCTTCGCCCGCGTGAATGAGGTTCTCCGGTATACAAATATACCTATGTTCTTTCCAGGGTCTCAAACTATCTCCATACCAAATTTCATGAAAAGCAGTCAGTAGTTCCAGAGATTATTGAATTAAAATTGTTCTATCTAACAAGGATAAGGATAAGCAGTAATTATTGAAGAGTGTTCTAAACCTCTCTACATTATTAAATTATTATTGACTGCCACGGTGGCGTAGTTGTATTACGTACGCGTTACGAGTACGATTTGCACGCTGAGGTCCTGGGTTCGAATCCCGGGTCGAGCCAAAAACATTGTGACTGGGTTTTTCCATCTTGAAAAAAATACTCAGTCGCAGCTCGGAGTCAGGGAGTTGGCGGTGTGATACCCCCGCGCCTCGGAAAGCACGTAAAGCCGTTGGTCCTGCGCCTGATCACTCGCCGGTCATGTCAGATTGCCATCTCATCGGACTATGAGAGTGAAGGCATAGCGAGTGCACCTGTGTATTGCGCACACACTTGTGCACTATAATATCTCCTGCGTACCTGGCTGATCTCCGTTGAGATTGGCCGCCGTGGCCGAAACTGGCTAGGAGGATTACGTTTTACATTAAATTATACAATGTTACTTACAGGTAGAATTAAATCTGAAACTTCAATATAAACCCAAGTATACCTATTATAACCAAATGGCACGCATTTGTGATTCCCCAACGTATCAACATAATACATGTAAAGAAAGCCGTTCTATAGAATAATTCACAATGGACGCATGTGGCCGATGGTTAAAGAGTTTAAAGACCCACGCAACGAGTTATTAGATTCAATGAGACAAATTGGTTAATTTCCGAAACAAATTATGCTTAATTAAATATGTTTATACGTTCTTCCTGTAAGAACTGAATGACGAGACGAACAAGCTGCTCATCTGATCATAAGCGACTCGAGCGCCTATATGAAGTAGTAACACCATTAAGAAATTTGACTTATAAAAACCGCGAGGCACTGCAATCTTTTCTGCCTAGTAATCACTCCCATTTAAAGCCATTGTCCGTATAAAGACTAAGATCCCTTCGATTCTATCCATTCTTTCGCAATAAGACCATAGACGATCCTAGCATTAAATGTTCGAAGATTCCTTTATAGGCTGACTTCTTGCTAGCCCGGATAAAATTTACCAAAGCATTAAAGCATATCTCTACGTTACTTCTTTTAAAAATATGCAGTTTTAGTTATCCACGTGTAATAAATCGATTGAACCTTGTAAAAGTCCAACTTATTCAATATCCGCTTCATTATAAAAACATAGCATTTTCTCTACTGTTACCCACACACACACACTCACGCCTTGTATCCTCGAAGGGCTAGGCAGAGGTGCAACTAGTGCACCCACTTTTCGCCATGCGTATTCCTTCCCATGATGTGATAGGGGGCGAGCCTATCGCCATATCGGGCATAAATTCAATACTCCGGGCTGATACTGAATAGAAAAACCCGATATCGCTTTACCCGACCCGGGGATCGAACCCGAGACCTCAGCATCGCAGTCGTACCGTAATACAACTTTGCCATTACTATTATTATTTAACTAAAATCTAGTAAATGTCATAAAACATGGATCATGTTAAATATTTGTGCTTTAATTAACATCCGATAGGACAACGGTTGCAGTAGATGATACACATAGAAGGGCATTCCGAAAAGACTTCAGGGTTAACCGGTGTACAGTCACCAGCATAAGTAGCTGAACAAATTCAACATTTCAAATCGCCTACATACTTTTTTGTTCTTACTAATCTTTTTTTTCTCTTCACAAGAATAAAATAAAAGACATTTACTTTACTTCAAAAAAGGAAAAAAGGTTTAGGTTTAACTTAACGCGTATATAGGCGATTTGAAATGTTGATTTTGTACAGATATTTATGCTTCTGACTGTACATCCAGTAAAGCAGGTTTGCACTGTACTGGAGAGCGACAAGAAATGTAAACAACGTCTTACGTCGTAAACATTTTTGGAATGCATGCAATCACGTGCATTGGCTATACATATAATTAAGCTGTAGAACCGGTGTGTCTGTACATTTAAAGAAATGTGACAAAAAAGAAAAGGGGCGACTAACGTAGAGTAATGGAAAACAAATCAGCGATTTTTATAATTCTTTTCTGTTTGTTTGTTACTGCACATCTTCGAAACTACAGAACGGATTTCGATGAAATTGGGCACACAGGTAGATCAAGTCCTAGATTAACACATAGGCTACTTTTTATCCCGAGAAAATATAAAGCGGGTCTTTTATCCCAGAAAAACTATTTCACGCGGGCGGAGCTTCGATAAAATGCCAGTAGTCAATATACCGCGCCAGATATATGAAGTATATTGTTCTGTTGTTTCCAGTACCGACTGAAGTGGGAATTCTATTTATAAGCTAGTTCTGAATCAGAAAACTGGGTTAACCCCGGAATTTCTCGTGGATTACAAGGCTGGGTGGAATATTTTCCTGCAATCAATACCTACCAAGAGTTTGAAATTTATTAATAAGTTAATTGGAATGAAAGGATGGAATCGTTTCGAACCCTCCTTATCACTCCAAATTCCACTTAGATGTTTTTAGTTTTACCGATGTCATGTTGCTAATTTTCTTAGTGATGAAATTAATCCATACTATATTATTATCACATTTTATTTAAATATGTTTTACTTTAAAATAATGTTTTTTAATAAAGCGTGACACGGAACTGTTTAATATAATATTCAACAACATTTGCATGATTATTAACATTAAATGATTATGTTAGCACCTTACGATCGGTTATGAGTCAAAGCGATAATAATACGAGTTAAACGGCCTTCCACGCATGCGCATACTCATTACCAGGATTATTATAGTAAACAAGACTATTCGTTCTTAATATTTTTTATACATATAAACAAACTAGCTTTTGCGCGCGGCTCCGCCCGTGTGGAAATTTTTTCCGGTATAAAAAGTAGCCTATAGCACTCAGGAGTAATGTAGCTTCCTATTCGTGAAAGAATTTTCATTTCAAAATCGGTCCAGTAGTTCCTGATATTAGCGCGTTCAAACAATCAAACAAACAAACTCTTCAGCTTTATAGGTAATATTAGTATAGATAGTATAGATAAAATGACTTCGTAACCCTTCTCGTTTGGCAAGGGTGTGCGACAGGGATGCATTGTGTCCCCGATTCTTTTCAATATCTACGGAGAGTACATCATACGTCAGACCTGTGAAGATTGGGATGGTGGAATTACCATCAACGGCACCAAAATTCAAAATCTACGCTACACCGACGACACCATACTCTTTGCAACTGACGAGGCTGAAATATACAACCTCCTGAATAAAATGGAGCAACACAGCTTGGAGATGGGACTGTCTATAAATCGCTCGAAAACCAAGATCATGGTAGTGGATCGAGCTTCTAAGCTAGAACTCAATGGGATACTCAATCTAGAAACTGTTGATCACTTCATTTAACTGGGTTCTAGCATTAGCAACAACGGTTCTTGTGAGGCTGAAGTTCGCAGGAGAATCGGAATGGCCAAATCTGCAATGTCTCAGCTCGATAGGATACGTCAATACTTTAGTCTTCTCCATTTTCCTATATGGGGCAGAGACGTGGACTTTAAAGGCTAGAGACCGCCAACGCATAGACGCCTTTGAAATATGGTGCTGGAGGAAGATGCTGCGAATCCCGTGGACGGCCTTTAGGACCAACCGGTCTATCCTCGAAGAGCTCCAGCTTGATGCAAAGCCAAGGCTTTCCACCATATGCCTTCGGAGAATGCTTGAGTTCTTTGGTCATATCGCCCGCAAACCCGGTGATAATCTCCAAAAAATAATAATCACCGGGAAAATGGATGGCAAAAGACCGAGAGGCAGGAACCCAACGCGCTGGACTGATCAAATCCGCACCACACTCAACATAAATGCCGCTGCAGCTATACATGTTGCTGAAAGCCGGAGTAGTTGGCACAACCTCGTACGCGAAAAGTTAATTCCTTGATGACTCACGACCCCCAGCATTGGGGAATCGACGCAAGGAGGAGGAGTATAGATATCACTAAGGTTCAGTATGTGATCTAAATTTAAGGGGCAATTGCTATAAAAGAGACTGATATAACCATAAAATACAACGAAACCAAATTAAAGATTGCAGTTATACTTTAGAGTGGATAAAACAGCGTAATTCGATTCGATTTTATGTGTTTGAAAAATCGGTCCATAGTCTCATAATGGCAGTAATTACACTAACTACAAATTACTACATGCTTCCAACCTAAAATCTGAATCCAGTGCCGGCCTAACGGGGGGGGGGGGGGGTTCTACCTCGAAGGACCGACGAAGGACCTCGCACAATGTTCAACTGAGGACTTTTTTTAGGCCACCACCAACCGGTCATTTAACGCATCTCAAAGATCTTATCTGGAAATTGTTGAAATCGGGGACCGCTTTTTTGCTCCCAACAGTGCTTTTATAGTGTACAGTGTACACTGTTGCTTGACGGCTAAAGTAGACGTGCCTTCATTCTCTTCACTTTCAATATCACATCGCATAGTAGAAATTAACCACACGGGTCTAAAATAACACTTATCAGCTTTGGGTTTTCCAGACTCATTTTACATTTATGAGCGTTCAATTAATTTATGCGTCTGTTACTTTAATTCAAGCCACTTGTTCGTTGATTTCACATTGTAGTAAATTTAGCTATTAATATTTTTTTTTCTAATTACACGTGACATGTAACTGTTAAGTAAAGGAAGTAACACATAATATCGGGTTTCATAATCTTTGAAGTAACGTGCGTAGTAAATATTATGCATGCTACTATAGCATGTATCTGTTTAATTTTATAAATAACATATACTTTCGATGATTATAAACGTACGTATTTATTTATTATTCTTATTGTTGTATTTTGAGCACATCAAATCAAAAGGCTCCAAGCGCAAAGCAAAATAGCGCGTAAATTGCTGAAAAGAAGCCATTACAAAAATGGCTTATTCCGCACAGTATTAACTTCGTATTAAATGTAGGCTCTTTTATATTTTCTAAACACATGTTACCGTGGTAATAGAACGCCTTCGAACACATTTCAAGTAATCGTATAAGAAGTAATCGAAAATCCAGATTGCGAACGAGTGCGTAATGTTCCAATAATCTGA
Organism: Sphinx pinastri; assembly: GCA_947568825.1. Classification (NCBI taxonomy): domain Eukaryota; kingdom Metazoa; phylum Arthropoda; class Insecta; order Lepidoptera; family Sphingidae; genus Sphinx; species Sphinx pinastri. Next base: position 6,458,945 of record OX387621.1, on the reverse strand, counting down.
TATACCGACACACGTATAATAATAATCCCTTCCTAGCCGATTTCGGCCACGGCGGCCAATCTCAACGGAGATCAGCCAGGTGCGCAGGAGATATTATAGTGCACAAGTGTGTGCGCAATACACAAGTGCACTCACTATTCCTTCACTCTCATAGTCCGGTGAGACGGCAATCCGACATGACCGGAGAGAGATCAGGCGCAGGACCAACGGCTTTACGTGCTTTCCGAGGCACGGGGGTATCACACCGCCAACTTCCTGACTCCGAGCTGCGACTGAGTAATTTTTAAGATGGAAAAACCCAGTCACAATGTTTTTGGCCGACCCAGGATTCGAACCCAGGACCTCAGCGCGCAAATCGTACTCGTACTACAACTACAAACGTATATAAAAATGGCATTAATTGTGTAATAATTTTACTGGTGGTAGGTCTCTCATATGTAAGAGTCCGTCTGGATGGGCACCACCGCAATGTCTATTTCTACCGCCAAGCAGCAGTGTGCACGCCCTGTTGTGTTTCGGTTTAAAGGACATTGTAGCCAGTGTAACTAATGGACACAATGTGACTTAACATATTATGTCTTAGAATGACGAGCGCAGTGGAATGCCACTCAGTAGTTTGTAACTCAAGGTGATGGATGGTGATACTACTGTTTATGGGTGGTGGTATCGCTTACCATCAGGCGAACGGCATGCTCGTCTCGTCATTCAATGCAATAAAAAATAAATAAAAAAAAACTTGTACGTTATTTCGTATTTTCGAGAATGTACTCTTCAATAAAATTGTTGTTGAAACCAGAAATACTTGTATAACTGGAAGGTAATGATAACTTTGATAGGTTATAAGTGAAGGAAGGGAACCGAATGGGTCGCTTTATGGCGAGTTCTTCATCGACTAAGAACACCTGTTGCCAAAGGAATTAAGGGTGCTCTGTCGACCTTTAAAAGAGGAAGCTATTGCTGTATCTACGACGATCTCACTGGTCATTCGAGACGCAACAGCAAATTAGATTCTTCTAGACATCCCATAATTTTTAAAAAAACATGGCTATTTTAAGTTTAGAGTTTTATGATGCTTAAGATTACTTTAGGTTTGGCAAACACCAGAAAATGTCATCGTATCTCTAGTTCTATACACAGGAGGAAACGGTTACAAAGTAAAAGTGTTACTTCAGAAGAAATACGATGTCACGCTCATATTGCGGCAGTTTTGACCACTAACATTGTTATGATTGCTCAACAATATTTTGGTACTTGACATTCCATTGTCAAATGACATTGAATCTACTGTTGTATTCAGAATACGGTACATTGGAATGTCGTGGTTCACGCTTCTATCCGTATTCATAGATTTTGCAATAAATTTACGCATCTCAGCATCAACTTATAAATATGTAGAGGCATAAGAATGTGTTTGTTTGCACGCAACCTCTTAGGGGCTAGTATTTTTTTCAGGTATAGAGGAGACACTAACACAGTAGGTAAATATAGAGCAGTTCAAATATAAAAGTTGACAACTAGAGATGAATTATGCCGGCATATTTTACTGAATCGTACGTACATCGGCATTAAATTGGTTCAATTTATCCGCACTCGTACCTGTGACATGTTTTCCACCGAAATTATTAGAAAAACAGCATTTTGTATTAGATTTTTTTTATTTTAGTGTTCGAATATTCCAATAAACTCCCTTTCATTGTTTTACCGTCTCATAATTTATCAGAGGCATATAAAATTCGCATGAACACACAAGGTTAAACTAGCAAATGTAGTCAAATAACAACTTATTCAAGAGTTGTTTTGCATTAACGCACAAGTCAACTGTGTCTGAGTGTCCATATCATCCGCTACAATAATGGGAATTATTTCTGATATAGTCTTATAAATGAGAGATTACGCGAATTCATTGTTCAGAAAATATGTAATCAGTTCTGAACGATCATAAAACTATACTTGCTCATTAAATTCAATGCAATTTACCCTCCTTATAAATAGCGATCTAAGTCTTCAGTCGTCAATTTAGGTCACATAATTATTTGCTAAGACCTTCTATACAGGCGCTATATGACACGTTCACAAAACATCGACGGATGATTCATTTAGAATCGCAAAAACAATGAAGATAATGCGTTTTAACACCTACTTACAACGTTGCCTTACAGATAACCTTATATTATTCATAAGCGACGCCTAGGCACGTCTTTGGAACTTGCGACAAAATACGTACTTTATATTTAATAAATATGACGTACTTAATACGTAGTTGTCCACTCATGTTCCTTTTGAGTCCTGTTTGTCTTGATCATTAATTGTTATCCTGGAGGGTCGTCCTTTTTAATGGCCATAACTTTTCATTACCTTCTTCATTATGATATTAAAAGTAAGCCCGGTTTTTTGATCTAGCTCTAAAAGTATACCTTACCTTTTAACCGATTCCAAAAAGGAAGTTCTCAATGCTTGTGTTTGTATTTTTTTCCAATTCACGATGCAAAATATCGATGTTATAGTAGGGATAAACTAATCTGGCAGGTATGACATGACACGGTTTTGAATTTTATGGGTAGACGTTCTCACAGAGTTATCGCGTCGGGAAAAAATTGAATTGTCATACCGGCCAGCTTAGTTTGTCCGAACTATAATAGTAATCGAGATTCTCATGATAACCACGATTAAATTATCTCATTGGATTCCCTACTCTCCCTAGAATTTCAACCGTAAACCTTCAATATGGATAGGTGAAATTATATAGTTTCTCCATTTGTTGTCTGGTGAGGTGAGAAAGCCTTAATCTGTTAAATGTCAATTTGTCCCACTCACATCCCAAATACCAGAGATGTGATTTATCTAGATACAAGTATCTGAAATACAGATACAAGATACAAAATACGTATTTAGTATCTTGTATCTAAGATACTTTTTCAATTTTTATTTTGTATCTTGTATTTAGATACAATTTTTTAGTATCTTAGTATTTTATAAATACTTAATTTGCTAAGATACTTTTACTAATTATCTATGCATTTTTTACATTAACGGCTCATTTAAGGCCCATATACACGTTGCAAGTTTCTTGCCTGTTGCATACAATTAAATTGAAGCAATATATGACTTGCATGGTTTAAATAATCAACACGTAACATTCTTGATTTGTTTGTGTAAAAAGCACATGCTATAATTGGTTAACCAAACATTGTATTCAACTGGTTTCTGTCTTCTTTTGAAAACATTAGGGCATTGAGTCTTATAATTTTGATTTTCAGTGTGTCTCCTGATTCCGTTAAATCTCAATGAACTTTATTAAATCAGCAGAACCTAATTTTAATACTTTTTACTCATATTTTTTAATAAACACAGTAGCTTCTAAAATCTAAAACGTTCAACATTTGAATTTTTAAGCTATTGCATAGCTTCTATAGCGGGCCTTGAGCGTGGAGACCGAATCCAGAAATTCCGTAACGAAAATAACCTGACATCTTTTTTATCTTACTAATATGAACCTTAAATACAATGCGTAGAAGCTTTAATTCTTGAAACGAGTATATTTTTATTTATTTTATTTATTAAAGTCATTAAAACCATTTCTTACTAATCTAATATGAACCTTAAACACATTGCGTAGAAGCTATTTCCCCAGCGTTGGCACTGCACGAGTACAAAAGAATCGAACGTAACATTCTTTTTTCAAAGGACAATGGCAGGTCTCCATACATGATTTTAGTTGATGTAAATGTGTAGCGTTTAGAAGTAAAAAAAATATTTAACAATTCAGCAGCTATTCCTAAACAATTATGTATCAAGATTATTAGTGAAAAAAGTCTAAATCTAAAGATTTTTCATTTTAAAGATTTTGAGGTTATGATTTAGTTGACATTTATGAATTGATTCTTACATAATAATATGAATAATGAAACTCATAAAATGTTTGGTAATCTGTCTATTGTCACGCGAGACCCTCCCTCATCACATTCGAACCTAACATTTCACTAAACATGGAGAAGGGTGATCTGCCACACGGCATACGAGCGCGCGGCATGCACCTTCCTCAGCTATACAAGCTTATATATCAAATCATTTTTTATTTATAGATACTACTATAGTAGTAACTAAAGGTTTCTTTGTTTTTTTTTTGTAATAAACTCTGAAACTATTGGGAAAAATACGTTCAGACCCTAAGTCCTAGGCTTTGGGAAATAACAATTAAATAAAAACGAGTTCTAAAAAAAAATAAAACACATTTGTTTTTTTTTTAATGTTTATTCATCTTCATAATAATTCTCTCTGATAAATATCTCATCTAAAAATTCTCCCGGGGCAGATACATTGCCTTGTCTGGCGGCCCAACCCAAATACCAGACAACTGTCATGGTATGAGCGCAGCAACCTACAGTACGGTTGGTCGACCAGGTACATTATTTTCAATCAAAACATATTATCACACATTTTACAAAAATAGTACATGCCAGAAACGAAATGTCGGAAATAGCTTTTTTTTCTAAAATGATATAAGCAATGACCGTAACTATACAGCCAACAGGCAGCTGGTAAGAATGTATAGAATAGAATATACATAGTAAAAAAAATGTGGTAAGAAAGCTGAAATCTTTGTTGTTATTCCTAATGAACATTTTATAGTCAGATATATTTTTTGCAATTTTTAGAGACCTGATGAAAATGATGTTTTGGTAGCCTAAATAATCTTATGTTATTCATAAAAAATGGCCGTGACACATTGCTAAAAAGTCGATTAAGTTTTTTTAATAATTTATGCAACTTATACCTACACACTTGTACAACTAAAGTTAGTATGCTGAAAAATCATACAAAATAATTATATTGAGATTACCATGTATGGGATTTCTAAACGCATAATTTATTTATAAATACGATTTCGCCATTGTCCTTTGATTTATTCTACTTTGGTTGTAATGACCATTGCATTTCTGACATTTATCAATAACAAGACTAAACGTGCGTTGCTCGCGTTTAAAAATCTACTTTATGTGGTAAGTGTAAGATCGAATTTGTGTTTAGTCAATCAAAATTTGTGATAAAAAATGCTATGCAATAGCTTTACCGCGGCAGTCTCCGAGTGCTACACGTATTTTTTTTTATGGCATTGTATGACGGACCACCCAGACGGACTCTTACATATGAGAGACCACCACCGCAATGTCTATTTCTACCGCCAAGCAGCAGTTTGCATGCACTGTTGTGTTTCGGTTTAAAGGACATTGTAGCCAGTGTAACTACGGGACATAATGAGACTTAACATCTTATGTCTCAGGATGACGAGCGCAGTGGAATGCCATACAGTACCTACTTTGTAACTCAAGGTGCTGGATGTTGTTGCTACTGTTTATGGGTGGTCGTTCGCTTACCATCAGGCGGACGGCACGCTCGTCTCGTCATTCAAGACTATAAATAAATAATTTCAAAAGGTATCTTATTTGAAAAAAGTATTTAGAAGATACGTATTTTGTATCTAGTATTTAGATACCATTTTCAAAAGTATCTTGTATCTGGTATCTCAAATCCTTTATTAACAAGTATCTTGTAACTTGTATTTCAGATACTTTTATGAAGTATCTTGAACATCTCTGCCAAATACACGATAAAATTTCATGCAATAATTAAATTTTAATTCACTGTTGTATTTTAAACCCACACAAAGGATTCATAGTCCGTATAGAATTAGAGAATGAATAAATAGTTGAGAAGCTGACATTTCACCTTTTAGTATGAGTAAGTATTTTTTTTTATAGCGTAGAATGACGAGACGAGCATGCCGTTCGCCTGTTTTTTTTTTTATTGCATCGAATGACGAGACGAGCATGCGGTTCGCCTGATGGTAAGCGATACGACCACCCATAAACAGTAGCAACACCATCCAGCACCTTGACTTACAAAGTACTGTGTGGCATTCCACTGCGCTCGTCATCCTGAGACATAAGATGTTAAGTCTCATTAAGTCCAGTAGTTATACTGGCTACAATGTCCTTTAACTTGTAGGTATCTCATAACTCAGATATAGTTTAAACACTTTAAAAACCTAAAGAGGTACGAAATAGAAAGCCGTGTATTTTGTGCGTGTGTGTAGTATTTAATCGTACTAATATTATAAACGTGAAAGAATGTTTGTTACTCTTTCACGCAAAAACTACAGAACGGATTTCGATGGAATTTGGCACACGGCTAGATCGTGTCCTGAATTAATACATAGGCTACTTTTTATCCCGGGAAAATATAAAGCGGGACTTTTATCCCGCATTTTTTTATACGCGGGCGAAGCCGCGGGCAGAAGTCTAGTATTTAATAAAGCTAGTGGTCGCCCAGTGGTCGAAATTTGTCCGTCAAAGGAGATGTCCACTTTTTGTATGGGTGCTGGGCCACAGAATCTACCAGGCTCAAACTTTATTTATATTAAAAGGCCAAATATATGGATCATGGATCCATAAAAAAAAATTAGACCCCTCCATTTATAACTATAATTTTAATAACGTTCATTTTAAGTGTAGTTTTTAAGCAAAATAAAATTACAAAAATCTTAAAACCGGAGGACTTTAAAATTATACGATTTATTACAAAGGCTTAGTTTTTGGGAGTACTATCCAAACATATACAGGGTCATTTTGTAACCGAATACATAAATTTAACTGCGAAAAAGTCAATTTGAAAGATACACCTTATAGTAAATTACTTTAACCATAGGTGTAAAATAAAGAAGTACATTTTTCAAACAAAGTAAATAACCAAAATGTATTTTTAATTTTAGACACCCTATTGCCACTACTACTATACGAGAAATCGTCGGAACGGCAACATCGCACGGGGGTCTGGGTGTTTCATTGATATGCTCACGCACACGCGAACAAGAGATGCACACTCAGAACGCAACGATAGGCAGCCACATCGCGCCGTCGTAACCAAGAAGCTTTATCAATATTACCAATGCTTCTGAGTCAGGTTACATACGTCAATCCAAACAGTCACCTACTAGATTCGGTCAATCGCACGTAGCTTATCGAAAAGCCTGAAAATCCTAAGATCCTATCAACACTATCACACGATACATCAGCAAGAATCGCACGCTCAAGCCTTACGAGAGGTCGTATTGCCAAGGAAATTTATCGATCAATTTCGTGAAACTGACTGAGATGCAACATTAACACTTTATTCACGAGCATTGTAAATGTAAATCATAGTTTATCACAACACAAACTATTTATTAACAAATAATGTAATTGCAATCAACAATTAGAACATTCTATTGCGTGCGCATAAAAGCCGACAAAGGACTAAACTAAAAGTCTAAGTCTAGTCTAAAAACAAAAAAGGTCCCCAATTCCAAATTTCTGTCATGTTTTGTACTCTCAAACCTAAAAATATCCTCAAATCCGACAAAAACAAGGTTTATAACACACATTTTCCAAAGTAGCCTAAATGGCGAAAAGTCGCCTAATCTGGCAACACTGGCCAGTAGCCGCGCGCGCCGGCCGCCGCGTGCACGCGGCGCATGCGCGAGGAAAAGTGAGTGCGGGGCGAGGTATCGTTACGACCATATTTTAGGCTGCGCGGGGTAGGCACGAAGTTCGCGAATCGCAATGTATTTCGACGCATTACACATTTTAATAAATATCGCATGTACTTATAGCTATTATCTGGAATTGTAATTTATTATTAGGATAAAAAACGTTTAATTTTTACTACTTATTACAATACACACACTTTTGTCAAGGATAAGTAACATTTACGTACGTACATTTAAATACTAAAGCTTCCAATAATGAGTAATGACTGAACTTAATTTAAGATAACTACGATATTCAATTGACTAATGACCAAAATTATTGTAAGTAGGTAAAACGTAGGTATCTAGATGGATTTTTGTGCATTTGGACGAGTCTTTAAAAATAATTAGTAGATAATGCCCGTTTTAGGCAGGAACTATTAAAAATTGCGATTGTTATTGCGGTGCGTAGGTACTGGGGTACTACAAAGAAAATGCCGACAAGGCGGTGCGGCGCGGTGGCAGTGGTGGCACCGGCCGTGGCCCGTCCGTCGTTGGCCCCGTCAGCTGATGTTTGTGTAACACGTGCTCCCACAGGGATACCAAGCTTTTGTACTATTACCTTATTCTGCAATATGTTGTTATTTTTTTACATTGTCTTATGCTATTTTAACCGTAACACAATACCTATTGAAATCAAATGATGTGAGAGCTCTGGTATGCTTTATTGCTTAAAAAAACGTTGTTTTTACAATACAAAGATATTGCTGCGTATTCTTTTAAGTGGACTTTTCATTAACATAATTACCTTACTTATTTTATTATTTAATACACTTGTTTAAGTCTGTTAGAAATCCGTGTGATAAATGAACTAATATCAGAATCTTTGAAAAGCTGTGTCGTTTTAGCAAACTTGTTGGTAAAAATGTTTATACTGGCAACACAGCGTGCTTAGTGCACGAAGTTATTGTAATGAATAGCGTGCGAAAGAGATAACGTGATTGATACATGCACGCTAGTTTCAATGTGTTAGTAACAAGATCAACGACTCTGACGCGTAACAAAATGTACCTAGATATCAGAGCCCTTATTCACTATGACATTGTGGACGCGTAACGCGGCCGCGTTTCATAACTTCGCGTAATTTGCGTTAAATGGTATTCTGTATGCCAATTTGACATTTCATGAACGCGATGAGGTGGTTAACGTGCAGTTTCCGAACTGTCAAAATAACGTGTGGCCGGCAAGCGCGTTTAAGCGCGTTTGGACAAATTATTTATTTAGATACAAAGGCTGTATAATTCGGTTGACTATTTTATCCTCTTTATATCGTGAGATCTTAAATATAATAATATACCTTAGGAAAAACAACCGAAGACAAATTTTATGTGATCAAATAAATAATCACACTTATATTTTTGTATCTTCAAAGTGAAATTTGTGTAAATCAGGGACCCAGCGGTGTAAAATAAGTTGCTTTAGTACTGGCAACCCGAATTTTGACAATTTGAGGTTACTCAATTTTTATTACTTCGATAATATTTCAAATTTAATTAAATATTTAATAATATGTCTACCTAATTTATATAGATTACAATGAATACTATATACTTGGTTGGTGGTAAACGATTTGTAGTACCTACGAAGTTTGGTGACGATAAAGATTATTGGAGTGAATTTTACTTACGTATAGGTAAGTACGTTACTGTTTTAATAAATAATGGGTAGAGTTCTTAATCAAGGGCGTAGCCAGCTTTAAAGCACGTTTCAGCAGTTCTCCCCTGCCTACGCCCTTGGGTCTTTTTGTGATTGGGATTTTAATGCTTTGGTTTGTGTAAATATGCAAGATAAAAGTTGTTTGTACAAAAAAAACCTTTTTTATTTTAGGAGACTAATAGGGTGTTCCATTGAATAATAATGTCAACAAAACTGATAATATAAAATGTAATAGTAAAACACTTCTCTGTTACAGGATGGTGAATGTGATGCAAGATATTGCAAACAAATCAAAAATAAATATACTAAGATTTAATTACGTACATATTTTACCTTTGTTTTATTTTTTCTTTGTTGTTCAGTGACAGGAAATTTAATATTTAAACATTAAAATTCTATTTGTGGGTTTCAATGTTTGTTAAATAATCTATTTCACCTTAACAACAATGAATATGTAGCAAAATGGCAGGTATACATGGTAATCTATTTAGATGGTTCTGTTCTTATATAGATAATCGTTCTCAGGCTGTAGTCGTCAACGGCTTTACTTCCAACTGGAACAACATCCCCTCGGGAGTCCCGCAAGGATCCCTACTCTCTCCTCTATTGTTTAACATTTTTATAAACGACATTAGCAGCTGCTTTAAATACTCCAATTTCCTATGTTACGCCGATGATATGAAGATTTACAAAAGAATTAATAATATTTCTGATTACAACCTTTTACAGCAAGACTTACATAGGTTTGAAGAGTACTGTCGGAGTAATAGCTTAGAACTAAATGTAACTAAATGTCAATTAATAACTTTTACCCGAAAGCCAAATTTCTCACAATACAGCTACACAATCAACGGATCGCAACTCAAAAGAGTGGATGAAGTTCGCGATCTAGGAGTAATTCACGACTCAAAACTTACATACAGCAAACACATCGATCAAATTTCCAATAAAGCTAATAGAGCGATGGGAGTTGTCTTAAGAAGCTGCTCCCAATTTACTAGTATTAAGGTATTCAAAATTCTTTATTGCTCCTTTGTGCGTAGCATCCTTGAGTATTGTTCCCAGATATGGAATCCCCAATACAATATATATATAAATAGGTTAAAATCAATTCAACGTAGATTTTTAAGATTTGTACAGTACAAATGCAATAAACACGACATACATTATGAAAAGAGGTGCAAGAGACATCATATGCTTCCTCTTCAAGAGAGACGAAGAATTGCAGACATTATATTTCTGGTGAAAATAGCACAATCCTATGTAGATTCTTCGTATCTACTTTCTAAAATAAATTTAGCTATTCCTACTAGGTCTCAACGATACCCAACGATTTTAATCGCATCCCATTGCTCTTCCAACTATAGAGAAAACTCCTATTTGAATAGAACTGCAAAAGAATTTAATAAAATGGTTGACTTCGCAGAACTTGATCTTTTTTCAACTAAACCACACATATTTAAATCTCTTCTACATAAGCACTGGTTCGATAACAATTAGTATTATTTAGTAGGAAAGACGTTCTCTGCTACTATTGTAAATTTATTCACTATGTTATTGTAAATGTATTCACTATGTTATTTGTACTTGTTTCCTTAGTTTATATTAGTTAACGAATAAGGTCTATAGAGCAACATATATGTGAAAACGTTAAAATGGTGCTAGTTTTTATAATTTGAAGTTTATATAATAGATGTTAATAGTCACTGTTAGTTTTCCGAATAAATAAAAATAAAATAAAATAAAAATAAAATAAAATATCGTACTCAATAAGACTGTGGATTGAGATATATACTTTATTCCTAAAAAACTAATGCTGGCTGACCCGCAAGTAGAAGTTACTGGGTAATAAAACTATTAACATATATTTAAAAAACATTTAATAGGCAAATTGACACATTTTTACAATACATATTTACTAGTGGATGGTCCCTCGTATGTGAGAAGCGGTGTGGGTAGGTACCACCGAAATGTCTATTTCTACCACCAAGCAGCAGTGTGCACGCACTGTTGTGTTGTTTCTTCTACTTCTTCTTTGATTATAACTGGCGACGAGCTTGATTATAAAGCTATTCCGCCAATTTCACGTTGTTGCAAACTTCAGAGTTCTAAGGTACTATAGTGGTAGGTATATCTTTACGTTCGAGACTTTGGCTAGTGGAAGAAGATAATCTATTCATTTCAATCAGAGACAAATAAACTAGAAATTAAATTTTATTAAATTGTGTCTCTAGTAAACATACTACAAAGTCTATGACATTGACATTTGACAATCATTGTGAAGTATACATTTTCGTTTGAAAACAACCACTGTATTTAATAATTTTCTTAAAAATATCTCCGGTTTCTTTCGTGTTTCTTACGCGTAAAATTAAACAAAAATGGTATTAGATAAGGCTTGGCAGTGATTTATTTGAGATATATCACTTGATATCACGAGTACAAATAAAAAAAATATGTTATTTAAAAAACCGATACTTACCGATTCGAGCGGATGTAAGATTTCTGAACGCATAAACACATTGTAAAATAGAAAATATTGAGCATAGACAACCTAACGTGTGGCATACATAATACCATTTTTCAATACTTTAACGTGGCGCGTATATGAATCGCGTTTGCGTTTAGAGTTGGTTATGACGTCATGCGGTTTACGGTGCGTTAACGCATGTGGCATAGTGAATAAGGGCTCAGAAGGTACAGAAGGCATAATAAGGAGTTTGATAGAATAAAGTATTTACGTAAACCAATTTAGATATGAGACCCGAAATATTGATGTTAAAATTAAAATAAATGTTGAAATATCATTCAGAATCTAAAAAATATGATATCAATAGATTAAAATCTTGTAACTTTTGTAATTAAGTACCTATTTCCGTAGGAAAACTGATTTATTAACGAAAACAAAGTTTATTATTAACGAAATAAATACCTTTCTTTAAAGACAACAGCATAACACGTAAAAAATAATTAGCTTCTTTTCATACAATTACATGACGATTTGTTTTTTATTTTATGTTTATAACGTACCTATTGGCTATTTGTTAGGGGGTAGGGACTGTTCTCGTAGTATTTTAAATGTTTTTTTTTTCAAATTCCACGTCTCAATGAACTAAGCGGCACTGCTGCAACTATGTGAGTGAATGTATTGCAAGTTAATTTATCTAACTCATCTCATCTCATCCCATCTCATCCCATCTCATCTCATCTCATCTCATCTCATCTCATCTCAACTCAACTCAACTCAACTCAACTCAACTCATCTCAACTCAACTCAACTCAACTCAACTCAACTCAACTCAACTCAAACTCATCTCAACTCAACTCAACTCAACTCAACTCAACTCACCTCTTATCTTTGGAAGTTCATAGACGATGTCGCTATTGTTAACAATCTCGAAGAATCTATTGTGTCATATAAATGCAACCTAAATTCTAGGCAGTCAGTTGTCTGTTGTTCTGTTTGTTACTTCACATCTCCAATATTACTTAACGGATTTCGATGAAATTTGGTACACGGGTCGATCATGTCCTGGGTTAACACATAGGGTACTTTTTATCCCGGAAAAATAAAAAGCGGGACTATTATCCCGGAAAAACCCTTTCAGGCGGGCGAAGCCGCGAGCGAAAGCTAATTGGTAATAATTTTTAGTATTGGTTAAGTAGTTTTTGAGTTTGTGTATTGTTTCATCTGCAGTTGGCAATCCGGATAATCGCGAATCCATGTAACTGAGGTCCAAATAATCTATTCTCCATTGTATTGTACAGCTGATATCTACCCTATAGTTTCTATAGTGGGTGCACTGGTTGCGCCTGTCCCCTTCGGGGATAAATGGCATGTGTGTGTGTGTGTGTGTGTGTGTTACTCTAGCAGCTCATATAAAACTTATGACTATCATACACATGTATCATGTTCATCAAAGCTATAAGGAAGTTATAATGCCTCACTCCTATAGGAACATTATCGGGTCACATTTATTCTCCTATCTTCCACATAGAATTCGAACCCGATACATATCGTTTACAGTCATGTTTCTACCACACTATCTGCCAAATGGAGGTTCCAATCATGATGCGGAACAATAACGTCTGAAACTTGCTATGCTCTAATTAATACAGCAATACAGCGATAAAGGTCTGACTTTTTATAAAACGTTGAACGAGTAGAGATATTTATGACAGTAAATAAGTATGAGGTATACATTAAAACAGCAAAGCCAAAATGGTTTTATGGAAATGGAGATGTATTATACGAGACCAACGAAATATAGATAGAAGAGTTCGTCGGAGCATTAAATGCCCCTACAAGCATAAAATAATAAAAACCTCAAGAGTAATCTCAAGTGAAAATACTTGATGAAAGTAGTTTCAGCAATAGTGGTAAGTCTAGATCGTGGGAATCCATAGTCAATACTATCATGGAACAAAATTGTATATTTAAAACAATTAATTGAACAATTAGACCTTTCCCTAAAACCTTTTTATGTGTAGCAACTTTTTAGGTTCATACTTATACAGCCTTCTTTATAGCGTAATATCCCTAGTAGTCCACGCATTTTTCATTTGTTATTCTTTCCACAACTACGCAGCATAAGAAATGACGTTAATTAATCCAAGATGTACCTAATCTACCACTAATAAAAAATCAATCTAAACAATAAAACATACAAACATCTTCATGAACGTTCATAATTACATTAGACGGATAGTAAGAACTGCACACTGCCACTTCAGCTTGATTAGCAAGCTGAAGTGGCAGTGGGCAGGGCACATAGTTCGAAGAACTGACGGCAGATTGGGCAAAAAGGTTCTCGAGTGGAGACCACGTACTGGCAAGCGCAGCGTCGGCCGTCCACCTGCAAGGTGGACAGACGACTTCATAAGGGTAGCAGGAGCACGCTGGATGCGGGCCGCTTTTGACAGGTCCGTCTGGAAATCTTTGGGGGAGGCCTATGTTCAGCAGTGGACGTCATGTGGCTGATGATGATGATGATGATGGATAGTAAGAAATACTTATCTTCTTAATATATATAAATCTCGTGTCACAATGTTTGTCCTCAATGGACTCCTAAACCACTTAACCGATTATAATAAAATTCGCACACCATGTGCAGTTCGATCCAACTTGAGAGATAGGATAGTTTAAATCTCAAATTATAGTCGCAATTTTAATTTATTGCTAATTATTTGTCTGTTATTATTTGACAGTCACAATTATCTTAACTCCAAATGATTCTAACAGATGTCGATACCTTTCGACTGGGTTGAGTAAGTAATCAATAGATGGCGCTGCTATGGTAATGATAACAGATGTCGATACCTTTCGACTGGGTTGAGTAAGTAATCAATAGATGGCGCTGCTATGGTAAATCTACGAACGTGTCATATAAGCTACGGGTAGATTATGTATACTTTTTATACCGGGAAAATATAAAGCGGGACTTTTATACCGGGAAAACTCATTCACGCGGGCGGAGCCGCGGGCAAAAGCTATAATATAATATTTAGCTTTACATCTCCGCGACGATTTTTTTCTATTTTATGTTTATGTTTATAACGTACCTATTGGCTATAAGCAGTGGCGGTCCTTTCATAGAAGCCGAAAAGCCTGGCTTGCCCTAAAATTATTTACCTAAGTACTCAAAATCGAATATGAAACAATGACCAACATTTTACGGTAACAAAACGCTTCGAAATAATTTTCTTTAAAGTTTTAAAATTCCCGCGCTAAGGTTCGCTGAACCGGTTCGCCTCGAGCGCACCTAAAGACACACCACTACACCTACACACACACAACCACATCCGCGCCGTACACTCATTTCATATTTAATACAAAACAGCTAGATGCGCACAAAATATACTCATCACTCTCTCTCTCGTTGGGTTTTACCTGGCTTTTCGCCGACATAGTTTTCTCATTCGCACTAATGGATAAACTGATACCACATACGTATAGCTATAGTAAGTTTCTATAGCAATCAGTACTAGAAAATAATCCAGGCTTAATGCATCCATAGATACTGTATAAAATACAGGGTTGCCAATTAAAAGAATTACCTCTAATATGGTTGCATTATTTTGCTTATTTTAATGTGTATTTTTTATTTATCATGAATATGTAAAGATTTTAGTGATAATATAATTAAAATTACATATCTGATTATAATTATTTAAGGTATTGTACTATAATTTTATTTATCAATAAGTTTTTTTCACAATTTTAGCATTCATTTTGTGGAGTAATTTTGATTCCAACTAGGCAACATCAGTTATTTGTTTTGATTGAGCCGGCGATCTACATTGTGAAGTATTTGTGTTTATTAAGTGGTTTTTGAGTTATTTTAAACTTTTAAGCACAATAAAGATGAGTGAATATATTTCTTTTAATAGTTTAAAGTGTGTGAAAGTTTTTATCGGCGAGAATAAGTTAAATTTGTTAGGTTATGATGGAAAAAAACAACTTTTAACGAGCTGGCGAATGGCGCGAAATGTGTCTGAAGAATCATAAAAGGTATTTAGATCAGTATACAACAAAACTTATTGTCTTATTGGATGCTCTAATACGTTATACGACGTATTAAGTTGTATTGTTGGTGTTTCATATTATTCTCGGACAAAACAAGTGTTTGGAATAGGTAGGTACATACATCTGGCTAGTAAAATGATTTAATTAATCAGTGTTATCAAAAGTAATTCCAATTCACAAAAACATATGTTAAATGCATTCATTTCATTTCATAATTTCGGTAAACAGCGAATTGTAACCTGATTATCTCGTCCAATTAAATAGGTACAGTAGCTGTGCCGAAATTTGAAAATTTCTAAACAAAACTTGTGCGTCAACAGTAATACTGATGATTGTAGTCTTTTATTTTTTTAAAATTACTTGATACAGGTAAAATCTATGTAAATAGTTTATCTTTACAAGAACTTCGTTTAGAAGTCGCGATGGATCAAAATTGTTTTTAAATAAAGGTACCTAATGTCGAGAGATAATTAGTTCACTCGATGGCGTTGTTGTATTGCGTACACGGTTCGAATATTGTTTTGAGGCCCTGGTTCGAATCCCGGTACGGGTAGTCATTTTTATTTTTAGATATTGCTTTTCTTTCTTATAGTTGCACATTTTATATGTATCGGAGGTGCGATTTTTTTTTAGGTCTGCTTTGGCTTGCCCTCATCCAAAACACTAGGCACGCCACTGGCTATAAGTTAGGGGGTGGGGACTGTTCTCGTAGTAATTTAAATGTTTATTTTTTTCAAATTCCATGTCTCAACGAACTATGCGACACTGCTGCAACTATGTGAGTGAATGTATTGCAAGTTAATTTGTGAGTTGTCCTTCTTAATCCCATGGGTTCTGTAATAAAATCGTCAGCTGTGACGTAATTCATTCAATAAAGTCAAGCGCGCTAAAACCCAGCGTGATCAAAAAACTATAAAACTATAATCGGGATTATTGGCGAAAGTATGCGTTATCCATGGATATTTTTTTGCACGATGTTAGCAGAGGTCACGCTGAATATGTGGAACATTCATTTAGTAACGCAATGTCAAAATGACACTGTATATAAAGTATGTTAGTTAAAATTTTTAGCCCGTTTTTGAACATGTCTTAATATACTTATGTATTATGTAACACATATTACACATACATTTAATTTTTCTGCACTCCTCTATATGCACTTTAATTATACCAAATCTTATACACCTCCGTGCGCGCAATGTGCTTAAAAAGGGGTGCAATTTTTTTTCAACTATTAATATATAGATATAATATAAACACTGATTTAGAAATGGACAACTCGACTACACACAGACGAAACAAACGACCCTATAGTCCATAATCTATAGCTTTCAAATCCCTTACTCCTCCTTCTGTAGTATAAATCAAGCCATACTTCCCGCATAGAGTTCTATGTGAATAAGTGACCGAGGGCAAGTGTATCGACCCGCCGTATTGACTCAGTCGACCCTGTTGATGCTATCTAATGGATCTGCGTGTACTATTCTAGTTACAATCTATTTGCACGTACGTTTGTATCTGATTGGATTGAACTTACGAGTTTGAAAACGATACTGTTAATTTGTTTCAACTAGGTACTAAGTGATAATCTATGAGAAGCTACTGAGGGCTTAATACTTGAAGCCGAAACATGGATGTTAAAATAGACACGAAAGACTAAAAGAAAAACAATCGTCATACGATGATATTCGTTTATTCAGCCGATAATATTAATAAGGAACATTGTCCTTTTTTTACACGATGAATGGTATTTAAAGCCGTGTTTTCATACTTATAAATATACTTCGTTAAGACCAATGGCCAGTAACGATTTGAGGCCGTAAATATCACGATGTTTAATATTTACATGCATAAGCTAGCAGCAGATCAATAATTTGTGTTGTATTTGCCATACCAACTTTGTATATTATGGTCTATGGATATGTAGTAGTTTTACTTTTTAGTTTATATAGTTTGAAATACATTAAACTTATCAATTTGTATCTCACCTGACAAGTAATGTTCAAACAGAAATACACAATCGTTGAAAGTTAAATAAAAAGTTAGCTACAGTCAGCCACATAAGTAGCTGAAAAAATTCAAAATTTCAAATCGCATTTACGCGTTAAGTGAAACTGAAACATTTTTTTTCTTTGTGTGAAGTAAAGTAAATTGCTTTTATTTTATTTTTGTGAAGATAAAATAAATATTGGTACGCACACAAAAGCGTAGAGCCGTTTTGAATATGTTCAGCTACTTATGTGGCTGACTGTACATACAAAGCAACTCCAAAGAAGATACCAGTTTGGTATTCATAACGATTCAAAATAATAATATCTAGTATTTTCAAAAATGCACAGTGTCGGCACGTAGGTACTTAACAAAAACCTTTTATAGGTATCATTATGTTTAGGAAAACTCTACAGGATGTAGGAAACATTGTATCTTAAAATGCTTTTAATGAGTACTTGCCACTTCAGTTAGGTGACGTGTTATCCTTTAACTATTTACTAATGGGTCTAACCAAAATTTGAGTTGAATGGCTTTTTAAAAAACTGCTAATAAAATGATCTACCCTAAACCAAGATATATTGAAATAGGACCATTTCGAGACCCTAATCTACTAAATATAAAAGGAATCAAAGAAATAGGCTTTTTCAGAGAAATCAGTGTACCTACATACATAAAAAAATACAAACACACGAATTGAGAACCTCCTCCTTTCATGGAAGTCGGTTAAAAATGTTTTTCGTAAGAAAACAAGTTTTCGTCCGTTTTCTACGTTTAAGTTTATTTGAATGCGTAAAAATCTGCTCGTGCAGCCTTCACTTAACAATTCCTTATTTAATTTCATGGCGTTATTTGAAATTACACCTCAAGGTCGAATCGAAGGCAATTACTTTAAAACTTAATATTGATTAGAAAAAAAATATGTATATTATATCCAAGAATCCTGGTTACTTGGCATTCAACTGGCTGTAGTGATATAGGAAGAGTGGGCGGGTTTTTTTCGAATTCAAAATATATAATCAAATAGGTGTGAATTGCAATTCAAAGGCGCACGGCGCAAAACGAGCGGCTCAAAACGGCGCACGCGCAGCTTCAATGAACTAAATTGCCTTTAATAAAATGAAGAGACGTCCAACTGTTCTTTTATGTTTATCATCACGACCAAAATGAATAACCTACTCGTCCCTGTTTTGTCACTTTCTTTTTTAAGTCAAATAATACTTATTTGGAGAATGAAGAGACCAGTAGTTATTAAAGTGATTAAATAGGTTCTTTACTAAGATCATACATACATACCCACATAGCATCACGTCTTTTTCCTTTTCAGGAGTAGGCAGAAGTGTATCACACCCACATTTCGCCAGCTATGGTAGGTCTCGTGTAATAGGGGACGGGCCTATTGCAATTTACGAGGCACATTTCCAGACACCGGGCTGAAACTGACACGGGAATCAAACCCGAGACCTCAGCACTGCAGTCGCACTGTAATGCAACTACGCCACCGAGACAGTTGCTGAGATCTATTCTGTTTTATGTTTAACAAAGGTATTGTATGTGGTTCAATTGATACACGAAGTCGTGATTGTTACATAGATATCTACCTAATTAAAAGGATTCATTTCATCCCTGAACAGCTTACGTCACAAATGTTTTATGGATCTATGATTCAAATATTAATTATTCAATAAAATAAGACAACCCACTATGAAATCACGATATTGTCATGTCTAAAGTATTCACGATTCACATCTACCTACGGTTCCTGATCTTTTGACTCAGTACCGAGCCATCTCATCTTTGAAGTACGATATTAACTGATTAGCCGGTCTCAATAACTTAGTAAAAGATAACAAACAGTTAAAATGCTTAATTTTGGTGGTTATCTGTAACGTAGTGTTTATATTCTCTTTGGTTATCTGTGTTTCTAAAAACTAAGCTATTGATGAGATATGAATTGGTAATGAAATAGCAGTAACAGGGTAACTTTTGCTGTCGAGGTAGATATCAAACTCCAGTTAAATATACGTAGGTATACATACACACTCACGCCTTTTATCTCCGAAGAGGTAGGTAGAGGCAACTAGTGCACCCACTTTCCTCCGCGAGCCTATCGCCATAACGGGCACAAATTCCATATGTATTTGTATTTCACCAGCCCCCTTATTCTCTACTACTACTACTTCCGGGATAAAAAGCCTATAGCACTCAGGAGTAATGTAGTTTCCTATTAGTGAAAGAATTTTCAAAATCGGTCCAGTAGTTCCTGAGATTAGCGCGTTCAAACAAACTCTTCAGTTTTATTATATTAGTATAGATAAGTATAGATGACAATGTTATCTCGTAACGCGGCCATGTTACGTTTACTTCGTGTAATTAGCGTTAAATTGTATTCTGTATGCCAATTTCCATAGTGATAAACGCGACGAGTTACGTTACGCGCTTGTTACGAGCGGTGAAAACAACGTATGTCATAGACAATAAGGCAGGTCTTTATGTTAATAGTAAATTAACAAAATGAGGACTCCAGGTTAGTTTTACTTTTCCTTCGCCAAAAAACCGTTAATGTGACTCATTTGACAAGAAAGTAAAACCTGCTTTCGTTTTGTGAAAGGTGGATTTAAAAATGGTACAACTCTTGTGTTTACAAATATCGATAAATATAAAGTGTCCTAGACCTTGTTAAATTTACATACAACTCAAAGTGCTGCCTAACGACTCGGAGATTATATTTGATATTAATATGTTTAAAAGGCATTTTTACGCAATAATTTTTACTTCACTTTAAAAAACGATGTATTATCGATAATTCTGTAAAAAATAATAGCAATGTAATTTATATAAGTACAACTCTTGAAGTAAATAATACAAAAAAAATCTTAAACCAACTCACATATTAAAGTCATATACCAGTACTAATCAACAATATAATATTGTGGCGTTATCTAAAACTGCGAGTTATTCTCGGTTTTACAAATCCCGACTCGAGACAAATCTTTGCGGATCACACAATCGGTCCTAGTACGGGAAGCGAAATTGCTGTTTCTCGTTTTTAAGGACGACATTGACGCAATAGCAAGACAACAACCCTAGCAATTACAATAGGAATAAAATAATCATGTTCACGTACTATCTATACTAATATTATAACAAGGAAAGATTTGATTGTTTGTTTGTTTGTATTGAATAGGCTCCGAAACGTCTGGACCGATTTGAAAAATTCTTTCACCAGTATAAAGCTACATTATCAGCGAGTAACATAGGCTACTTTTTATCCCAGGGAAATATAAAGCGGGTCTTTTATCCCGGAAAAACTTATTCGCGCGAGCGGAGCCGCATGCAGAAGTCTTATACTATAAAAACCAGTAAATCGTATATACACTGTCCGAGAGCGGTGGTGGTATTAACGGTTTCCGAAGCCAGTGTTTTAGTGCGGTAGTGGTACCCATCGCAGAGGCACCGTATAAACAACTCCGTCTGCCCGCCGCCAGTCACTAACTCGTCAGCCAACGACCCTGCCGTCTAACAATGAACATTTCCAATACGTGAACAAACGTGAAAGTGTTTAAGGTGAGGAATAGTGGAATACAAAAATTGTGTGAAGTGTGCAAATATTGCGTGGAAATTGTGCAATTATATTATTTGTGTTTGGAATGAAAAATATCGTAGGTCGTTTATGATACACGCAAATTCAAAATACGTATGGTGTACAAAATAAAATTATAATTATATTCATGAAAAATCAATTCAGTACATATATATTGTTTTCACAAGCCAAAGGCAAAATATTTTTTTTGTTTTTACTTATATTGATATTTAAATCATCATATATACTAAAAAATATTGCATACATTTGTTAAAACTGTCGTAGTTTAAATTGGAAATCAAAAATATCAATAATAGGTAAATATAATATATTTTTGTATTTTAAAAAACAAGTTCATAGGATAACGCAACATAAACGTTTATTCAAGTGACTAGTGTTACACAAATTAATGGTAAACAACATACTAAAATAACATTTCTCAGATGGTTCGTGTTGTATTTTCTACACTTAACATTTAATGTCTTGAACACGTTCGCAACCTTTTGATTCGAGAGGAATCTCTGAGGATTTTGTACCTGACATAATAAAATATACCTTTAAGTACATTCGAGTAAATATACCGAAGGTAAACCTTAACATAAATATGTTGTAATGGAGTTAACATACATAAATCTGACGCTATAACTATGCGGTCTTTGGTGTGATATCTAGCTTTGTCCTCCATGTCTAGCACAGTCCTTCTTGATAAAATAAATTATTCACAAACCCTGTTTCAACCTTCGTACTTACCAAAACCACGTGCGTATCTAACATTCAAACTATAAGAAAATATATTATTTATTTCCCTTCTTTTTTCTCATGTCATTTTAATTGATATTGTTAAGTTCGGTGAAGTTAGCTCGCAAAATAGTGAGAAGCCTTTGAAAAATTCGCATAAAGCTGAAAAATAAACAAAATGTTAAAAGACCGCATCGACGCTACATGTGTAAAATAAAATCAAGGTCAAAGTTCGTAAATATGTGATTTTTGCATTTTTTCAAAGAAACAGTTTTGTCATAAAAATAGGTTAGACAAAATTGTAGAGCACACAATTATAATCCATATAAACACTTTTTTCCTAGAAATTGCTTGAATGTCTAATTTAACCGGACTATTGAGATTGTTTTCGGTAAGATGTATTTTGGTTCCAATTTTAAATAAATAAAAAAAATCTAAAGTCCGTTTAAAATAAACTCACTAAATGGCTGGTCTCGTGCGTATATATTTTTATTGAAACAAAGTAGTCACAGATTATTCGAAAAAATCCAGGTAATGTAATAAAAAAGGTACAATTAAAAAAAAAACATGGTGGGTTGTATGTGCAGTCAGGCACACAACTAGCTAAGCAATTTCAAAACTTAAAAAGTTCTTTCACATATTAACTTCAATCGATATTTTATTTATTCCTTATCTAAAATAAAATCAACCATTTGAAGTTTATTTTATTAAAAAAAATATTGTAGGTAAGGACACAAAAGTTTAAAGACGGTTTTAAATTTTAAAATTGTTCAGTTACTTATGCGCCTGACTGTACATGAGTTCCAAAAGTATTTTTATAAGACAAGACATAATCAATTAATCTATGTTGTAGGACATACAGGTCACATTGATCAGATAAAAATAGAATATAAAAAATAACAACAAAGAGTACATAATATTATCTAGTTTTTTTTAAATTATGGCGTCCACGCATACGCAATGATTCTGCCAATGTAGACTACTTTCTATAGATAAAGATTCAGTCACATACATGGTGTTGAGTCTATATAAATTACTACTGGAATTTTAGTACATATAAAAATTACCCTTTTAAAGCACATTCATCAAGCTAATGTGCATAATATGTAAATACTAATCTTATTATGGAGCAGGTGTCATTTCCTGATGTGAATTGAAGGTGAGGTATAAGTTCTTTAGGACCATTATCTGAATAACACTAAACAATTTGTTAGATCGCTGTACTTGAACGGTGTGAACAGACAGACCACCAACTTTAATCACTTTATAATAGTTACATTTTGTGCAATTTGACGCATGAAGTGTCACGATTGTTTTTACGAGTGTCTAAAAGTACTGTGAAATTAATTTTAGTACAACCTACATGGGAAAGGACCTGACATGACGCCAGTATAGAATCGATGACGAGCCGTCTCCATGCCCCCCTATCTTCGGCTTTTCTCAGGGCAGTGACAATACGCAATCCTATTATGGCCTTTGTTTGGTCAGACCAGCGGGTAGGTGATCGCCCACGTGGTCTTTTACCTTCTACTTTCCCTACGACCAGCAGCTTCTCCAAGTTATGTGGTTGTCTTCGGGCAATGCGGCCAAAATAACTCAACACTCGGTGGTAGCATAATGTAGAGAGCCTAGTCTTTTGAACTAGAACTACTACTTTTTTTATTGAACTAAATATTTTGAGTCACAGCATTCACCTTTAGCATCGAGGGTATAGCAGATGTATTCGTTGTGTGATATAGGAATGAGCATAAACGCCTCACTGAGGATAAGTTCACTTCTGGCCAAGTTACTTCATATTTTTTTAATTAAAAGAACATATTTTTTTATTGATTTGGCCTCAATAGCTACGTAGCTCTCTTATGATCTGTGAAAGCGAATGTTGTAACGAAAATATAATAAAAAAAAATAACGTTAGTTACCCTAAACGAAGTAATTATATAAAAAAATATATTTAAGAAAAACCAAAAAACCCGACTGCGTCGATATCTGCCATCTTTATTAAATTCATTGAAGAACTGACAAGATAGAAACAAGATTTTAATTTGAATATTTTATTTTGGTTTTGAATAATCTTAGTTGACAATGTTCACAAACGCTGTTGGAGGCATAACACGCTCAGTTCTCATAATTTGGTTGGTGATATAGGTAGAGCAACAAAATCTCGGAGTGAGCAGATACCGCCGACTGCGTTTGTGAAAACTGTCAACCAAGATTATTTAAAACCAAAATAAAATATTCAAATTAAATCTTGTTTTTATCTTTTCAGTTCTTCAATAAATTTAATAAAGATGGCAGATATTGACGCAGTCGGGAATTTTGTTTTTCTTAAATATATTTTTTATTTCCATCTTTTTAGTTCTCAAGCACCTTTATTAGCATTTCCTATTCCAAACTACAATAAAAGATACAAGTTATGTATATATTCGTAATCACCGTTAAAAATCTTTATTTTGATACCACACTCGATGTATTTTGAAAAACTAAAAATTTTAAGATTGCCTTTTGCCGCCAAAAATCCTTAATTTTGTTTTTTTTTTATTTTGATGTACTCAGTGTCACTCTCACGACTAAGACGAATCTATTGACACCACTCACATAAAAATACGACAAGCCGTTTAGGCTGTAGGGCGTGCCAAAGAAATATACAAACATACATACATAACCTCCAAAATCATAACCCTCCTTCTTTCGCAGTCGGGTAAAAATAGCTAAATATTAAAAATAGTAGGTAGGGTTAAGTCATTTGTTGTCTAGTGTCAGTTATTTTTTACTTTAACAAACTGTTTTTTATGGCAGAGTGATTTGTAAACCTTTCAAGCGGTCATAAATATTCAAATTACATTATAATGAATGCAATTTATAGATAAGAAACTGCATTATTTGATGCATATATTATAGAAGATTCTTAAAGCAATTATCTATATATAACATTTTGTGTTTTTTTTAATAAGCTCTACTCTGATACCTTGGAACCTAATGAAGCTGATGAAATTAGTGTTTACCATACACTTCTGCCTACCCCGGCAACACGAAAATGCCGTGATGCATGCTATGTTATGTTATTTTATTTTAATTTGTGGCACTAATGAAAAACGAATCTATAATCTCTTAATAGACTGGTTATACATTTTAATTGCGTTCAAATGTCGAATATAATTTATTGACCTATATCACGTAATATTCCCATATTAACGGCAAGTTGCAGTGTTTATAGCTCGCTGAGTTTATTTCTGTCCAGTGACGTGATTGGCGAGTCCAACTCTTTAACCTAAATATCCAATGAAAGGACCTAAGGGCTAGGATACTGACTATCATCAACTATCCGTCGCTTTTAATAAACGATCCCAATCTTCGATCCAATTTTGAAAATAAACCAATCATAATAAGTTGTAAGCATGTCTGATTGGTCTTGAAAATCTGCTGTGATTGGTCAATTTTCGCGATGGATCAAAAAATCGATGGAATCGTTTATTGAAAACGGGAGTATATCGTATACTACCAATAACCCTTTGAGGGTTCCCTATCTTAGCTTGTGGAAAGGTGCCAAAAAGTAGTTTCTGACTGTCGCACCATAAAGTTTTGGAACAGTCTGGCCACAAATTTCCTTTCAACAATATTGGACGTTTCAAGCGAAGTGTGAAGATGCAATTAAACAGGGCGACGAAAATGGATGTTGTTTTGCAAAAAGGAACTAGTCTACTCCAACCAATCTAAAATTGAGTAATTCATAAAAAAAACCCTTTAATAGACAATTATTTTTATACAGACCAGTGTCCAAGGTAGCTCCGTTGTCACTTTTTAAAACTCTACCCATTTTATATCAACAGACAAGTGAAAAAATCTTTAAAATATCATATACTTCATGCAAAAAATATTGTAGCTTAGACCCTTTTTACCAAACTACGCCTAATTACAAAGATCCTTGATGCCCGTGTCTCTCGTTTTACAACAGTTAATTACAACTCGTGTCATCAAAAGGAGGTTTATCGATTAAATTTATCGACAAAACCTTAGTCGTATAATTCATGTGGCACAGGGTCGACGATCCTGTGGGTCGACCCTGTGCGGCTACACTTTTGTATTTTGTGTTACGGTGAGTGCGTCGGCCGCGTGTTTTGCTTTGTTTTTTTTTTTTTCATTTTCTTTTTTTTTTTCACCTACGTGGAGATTGCGATCACGTATGTTATTATGTGAAGTATAGATGGTAAATATAAATTGTTTATTATATCGAATGAATCATAAATTAAATGTTAAAAATGCATCCATACCATACCAGTCCTGTATTATATACTGCCCACTGCTGAGCACGGGCCTCCTATACAACTGAGAGGGTCAAGGCCTTAGTCCACCACGCTGGTCTAGTGCGGGTTGGCAGACTTCATATACCTTCGAAATTCAGAGAACTTCTCAGGTATGCAGGTTTCCTCATGATGTTTCCTTCACCGTTAAAGCAAGCGATAATTCACAAAGAATACACCCATAACTTTTTAAAAAAGTCAGAGGTGTGTGCCCTTGGGTTTTGAACCTGCGGACATTCGTCTCGGCAGTCCGGTCCACTCCCAACTAGGCTATCGCCGCTATAAAAATGCATACATGAACAAATAAAGATATCCTTATCGTGTATAGTGTTATAGTTAGTAGGTAACTCTTCACGATTTATTTTTGACGATAATTAATTTACATTCGATTTTAATCTGTACATAATTAGATTACTTAATGCATTAGATAAAATATACTTTACAAGTAACTAGCTTTTGCCCGCGGCTCCGCCCGCGTGAATAAGTTTTCCCGGGATAAAAGTCCCGCTTTATATTTTCCCGGGATAAAAAGTAGCCTATCCAGGACGTGATCTACCCGTGTGCCAAATTTCACCCCCAATATTAGTATGATGTTCGATAATTTATTTTTACATATTTCAAATAGTTCGATGTAATTTTATACTATTGTATTGCGGTTAATACTTTTTCCAACTGTATTTTACACAAACCGCGAGCATAACTTTCTCGCGCGCACGCGTCATAAGTGTTTTTATTGATCATAAATTATTCAAATTGTGCTTTACTAATAAAATGATATCCAATGCGTCAGGATGTCGATCGCCATAGTGTTATTATAGTAGTTTCAATCTTGTTTTCCAGTACCGAGAAATGCTGCCTCTCATGCGCTCGTGCTTACTATTCATTTATTCGTCATTTAATTCAAAAAATAATAAAGTTTTTTTTTAATTGTAAAATTGCAGACATTTTGCACTTTCAATTCATGTCAATCTGACATTAAAAATCGTTTAAGTAATAATTATTCAAAAGCCACTAAAACGGTTTGTTATAACGTTAGCAGGCGATTATCGTATACAAAACATAAATTATCGTAACAGTTAACACATCAAAAAAGCTATTTAACCTTGATGAAAAATATGGAAAATCATTAGCACCAATGTGTTTCAACATTAAACGATAATTTTGAAATAACGTATACATTAACTTAAAGTAACGCCAAA
Source organism: Sphinx pinastri (assembly GCA_947568825.1). Taxonomy (NCBI): domain Eukaryota; kingdom Metazoa; phylum Arthropoda; class Insecta; order Lepidoptera; family Sphingidae; genus Sphinx; species Sphinx pinastri. Next base: position 6,431,392 of record OX387621.1, on the reverse strand, counting down.
CAAACAAAAGCCATACAGTGTAGAAACTTACGTAAAGAAAAAAAAATACGAATTGAGTAATTCCTCAAATGTCAAAGCCATCACCTAAACTGAATTATACTGCAGTTTCTCTCGTTTTAAGTTTATTTAGCTATTATTCAGCATCTAAGTAGAAATATTATAAAAAAAATGTAATGCAAGGAGACGTAACTAAGCATATCTGTTGGACTAAAGATATGAGAATATGGATATGTGTACCGCGACGTACGGGTTACATTTACACCATTATACTGTGAGTTTTGGTTTTATATCGTAATTCTGCGTACAGGATATGGGCGTGGGGCAATTTGTTGTAAATTAAGCATTGTTCATCCATTTACACATACCGGACATTGTATTTTTTAACACAAGAGTTGGTGTAATTTAGACCACAAAATCTAAAACACCAGTCGCTGAACTTTTGTTTTTCTGTCTCAATATTGAAATTAGCTTAAAAAATCGTAACATAATATGTTATAGTTAATATCCAGATATTATGAAACGACGGATTAAATTCTGGGACTCATAAAAAATGCCTCAGGTACATATTTATTTAGTTGTGAAATGTTCTGAAACTAAAACTAAAATTGGTCATAGGAAAAAAATCTCAGTGTTTACTGCATGCAAAGCGTAATGAAGAAGTTAATAATATGCGAAACGGGTATGAATATTATTAATACAATGAACTTTACTAATAAGATCCACGTGAAGAGCAAGAGATAAAGTTAATGACGCATCTCAGGAAACGCGGTCACGACAAAACTCATTTATAACATATCAATAACCAATCTAAAATGCATCTAATGAGTCATAATGAGTAACTCAATTAAGACCATGACGTTAGTTAATTGAGGATTAGTTCCGTTTATAATCTATAGGATAATAATGATGCTACAACCATTAATACAATTATTTATAATATTCTGCTTTATAATGTCAATAACACACTTGGGTAAAGGTTATGAGGCAGACCGAAACGAAGATTTTTTTATGGTATTGAATGACGAGACGAGCATGCCGTTCGCCTGATGGTAAGCGATACGACCACCCATAATCAGTAGCAACACCATCCAGCACCTTGAGTTACAAAGTACTGCGTGGCATTCCACTGCGCTCGTCATCCTGAGACATAAGATGTTAAGTCTCATTATGTCCAGTAGTTACACTGGCTACAATGTCCTTCAAACCGAAACACAACAGTGCATGCACACTGCTGCTTGGGGGTAGAAATAGACATTGCGGTGGCACCCACCCAGACGGACTCTTATATATGAGAGACCCACCACCAGATGGCGTAATAGTTTAGATCAAATAATGTTCATACGAATCTAATTGATGTCAGGGATCAAGGATCAGCTATTTTGATGTAGCGAATGATTTTATCAACACAAACTTATAAAGTGTAACCTCGCTTCCCTTCACATCGAAATTAGCAAGGAAGTTATAAAGAATTTTACAAGAAAATAAATTAAAACTCGATAAATATCAAAGATAGTATTTTGTTTCTCTCAGTCTTTAGGGTTGAACAGAAATTAAAAGCTGTTCCATTTTAAATTAGTGACTTGGTTAATGTAATTACAAAATTTCTTTCACGAAAATTGTTCAAGCAAATTTATATTGTTCACGTCTAATTTGACACTTCACTGACTACCCCCATTAAGGATAAGGAATGGGCCACTTATTTTGTGTCTTTTAGTAAAAATTATAATAACTATCGCTGCTCCTTGATCTTAAAGGTTTGCGCTTTACGAGAAGTCAGTAAAATGGTTTACAATAAAGATTTTTTAGTTGTAATTAATCTTTTATATTGTGCTTGTGTCACGATTCTCATTTATAACGTTTTTTATTTGACATTGCATTGGTAAAGCTACATATAAGTTAAATTGTATACATTTACCGGACTTACGTGTACATTCAATTTTGTTAATTAAACCTAGGTCATTAGATGTTGGGTGTCGAAACAGAAAAATAATGATCTTGAAAATAATATACATTATGTGTTCATCATTATAATTGCTATAATTTCATATTTAAATAATATTAGATAAGCAAATTGATTTAATGGACACTCGATGTCTATAGTATATCTATATTTTTTTTAATTATTTAAGCCGTTTTATCGATTACAACTGAATTGTCGCCACGTTAACAAATTACTAATATTTCTTCAAATGTCTCACGATGCGTAAGCACTTAGAGAGGCACAGAAAACCCAACATTAACTTTGCTATTGTAATATGCATGTACAAAGCAAGGCACATCATAAATGTCCACATGTATTTGTAACGGACACGATGAAAACTTTAACATTAATGTAAAAGTAATTTGTATCTTCGCTTCACAATCAGAAATCGTGTCATGAGAAACAAGATGTTTCTTGTGGGAATTTGATAATTGAAGTCTACGTTTACAACTAGGACAGTCTAATTATTTATTTTAGATCTTGCATAAAAAATAACCGTGGATTACAGAGACTATCAGAATGAATGTACTTTTATTAAATCTTTTACTAGGTGCTCGCGGCTTCGCCCGCATGAAAAGCGTTTCCACTTTCCCGCAACCAAAGTCCCTAAAACATAGTACGACGCCAGCGTCATCTACTTAAAGAATCTGATTTAAAATATCCATTATTTCCCATGAGAGAAAATTACCGGGATAAAAGTAGCCTATGTGCTAATTTAGGACACGATCTACCCGTTTGCCAAATTTCGTCCAAATCCGTTTAGTTTTTTCTGCATTTACTTCTAACAAACATTTCACAAACTTTCGCATTTATAATATTAGTAAGATAAGAAGTAACAGTTCTTATTCTCCAGCCAGAGAAGCTGTCTATCGTTAAACGTTTCATTTTATATTTAAATTTTACAACGTTGGGAATAGCTGATTATTTTATATTCTGGTGCCGAGACTGTCAAAATTTTTAAAAGCTGGCATCTGCTTTCATCTACTACTTTGTTGAATCGAGATTGCATTCAACAGTTCTTGACGAATTGAAATTGGAGAATTCTTGTATTCAAAATGTAGTTACGAAAGTGGATTCTCGTTCATCTTCGCGAAATCAAATACATGCATAGCATGATGCCTTTTTTGCTTTTCAGGGGCAGACAGAGGTGTATAACATCCACATTTTGCCACCTATGTTAGGTCCCGACTGCCTCGGTGGCGTGGTTGTACTGCGTACGCGTTACGAGTACGATTTGCGCGCTGAGGTCCTGGGTTCGAATCCCGGGTCGAGCCAAAAATATTGTGACTGGGTTTTTCCATCTTAAAAATTACTCAGTCGCAGCTCGGAGTCAGGAAGTTGGCGGTGTGATACCCCCCGTGCCTCGGAAAGCACGTAAAGCCGTTGGTCCTGCGCCTGATCTCTCTCCGGTCATGTCGGATTGCCGTCTCACCGGACTATGAGAGTGAAGGAATAGCGAGTGCACTTGTGTATTGCGCACACACTTGTGCACTATAATATCTCCTGCGTACCTGGCTGATCTCCGTTGAGATTGGCCGCCGTGGCCGAAACTGGCTTGGAGGATTACGTTTTACGTTTTTAGGTCCCATAAAACAGGGGGTGGGCCTATTGCCATTTACCGAGGACATTTCCAGACTCCGGGCTGATACTGAGTAAAAAAACTCAATATCACTGGCCGACCCGGGAATCGTACCCGAGACCTAATTTCATTGTATATTAAATCATTTATATTCATTTTACAAATTAAGAAACGTAGCCGGTCCTAAACATGCAGTACAGCATTGCAAATTGACCAAAAGTGAATTGACAACATCTACCAATGTAGAAGTGTCAATGCCCTCGAATTCGAAACTTGTTGAAGTTTAAAATGGCCACCATCAAGTACAAAAAGGAGATACTGGTGTTGTTAAAGATAACGGCAGATCAAATAACAGGAATATTATTTCTTCCAAAATTTAAATTGTTAGCGGGGTTTGAATGCGCGTATATTTAAATTGCATAAAATGTTACTCTTTAAAAACTAAAGTGTTTTTGCGACAGAATGTTCAAGCGCTGTCTCAATATAGTGAAGAATTTGTGGTTTCTATCCTTTACGACGTCGAATGGTGGTAGGTCTCTCATATGTAAGAGTCCGTCTGGGTGGGTACCACCGCAATGTCCATTTCTACCGCCAAGCAGCAGTGTGCATGCACTGTTGTGTTTCGGTTTGAAGGACATTGTAGCCAGTGTAACTACTGGACTTAATGAGACTTAACATCTTATGTCTCAGGATGACGAGCGCAGTGGAATGCCACACAGTACTTAGTAACTCAAGGTGCTGTATGATGTTACTACTGTTTATGGGCGGCCGTATCGCTTACCATCAGGCAAACGGCATGGTCGTCTCGTCATTCAATACTATAACCCGTCAACGCCCGCTTATATATAGCTATAAGCTAATTTCCTTATATAAATGGACACCGGTGTCCACAGCGGGCGTCTAAGGAATAAAAAAAAAAAGAATGTTTTGAATTATTTCAACAGGTTAACTTCAAATTATTGGAAATTCCTGTGCTAGTATATATATGTGCTAGTAGTTATAGCACATCGCTAGTAAATGTTATAATAACGTTAATAAATCAAGGAATTTCGTATGTATGTACATGTAGCTGATAATTCAGTTATTCCTTATAACGTACTACCCTAATTAAATGGTAAATGTTGCGTTGGATTATGATTGGATGAAGATTATGAGAGTGTCAGGTTTAAAAAGAAGACATTTTGTGTAGAGCGAAGTGGAGAAGTGAGAGAAGCACCTTAACTTTGTAATTGCACTGAATAATGTAGTAGACATTTTTTCAATTTCTGTTACAAATGATATGGTTTAGACATTGTTAAAGGACATGTCCAAAAACGGGCATAAAATTTTAACCAAGACAGTTTATATACATTTGGATAGAACTCCTAAAAACTAGCCTTTTACAATAAATCGTTTAATTTTAAAGACCTCCGATTTTGAGATTTATGTAACTTTATTGTGCTTAATAACTACATATTCAATATGAAGGTTATTAAAAAAAGTTAGTTATGAATAGAGGGTCTTAAGATATTTTTTTAAAGGATCCAAGATTCATATTTTGCCCCTTTAATATCTCTAAAGTTGAGCCTGGTTAGATTTTGAGACCCAGCACCCAAACAAAAAGAACATTTATATTATAGTTAAAAGGCTATACACTAGTGGTAATGCCAACGTAAGGTTTGTTTACTACACTCTAAACGAAATTCCACCTATCACAATACGATTTCAACTAAAAACCTTCTAGATGACGTTTGCGTGTCCGGTATTGGAACCTGGTCCAGTTTTTACGATAAACATAGTATAGTCAAGTTTTTTTTTTTTTTTTTTTTTTTTTTTTTTTTTTTTTTTTATAGCATAGAATGACGAGACGAGCATGCCGTTCGCCTGATGGTAAGCGATACGACCACCCATAAACAGTAGCAACACCATCCAGCAACTTGTTTTACAAAGTACTGTGTGGCATTCCACTGCGCTCGTCATCCTGAGACATGAGATGTCAAGTCTCATTATGTCCAGTAGTTACACTGGCTACAATGTCCTTCAAACCGAAACACAACAGTGCATGCACTGTTGCTTGGCGGTAGAAATAGACATTGCGGTGGTACCCACCCAGACGGCCTCTTACATAATGAGAGACCTACCACCAGTAATAAAGTCTAAACTTTAAAGGTCATAAGAACCGTGTCTCGGAGCACGTGTTTTGGACCTCGTTCAAACGAGATGTTTTAGTACGCCTACACATGCCCATATATGGCGAACTGGTTTATAACGTCATTATTATAGTGCGTTGATCTTGATTTTAGTCCATGGACGTGATCTTTATAATGCGTATTTGTGTAGAAGATTAAAAAACCTTATACAGGTTACCATAGGCCATAGTTGATGAGAAAAGCTATGCATCATTAACCGACTTCCAAAAGGAGGAGGTTATTTTTATATTATGATTAGATTCCTCTCTTTTATTTGTATAAGCAACGTACTCAGACTAAGAACTGTGAAGTTCTAAGTTTGATTCCAAGGTTGAGAATAAAGGCGTGAGTTGTTTTATGTTTCCTATGAGACAAAAACTAATATGACAACTTCTAATAATATCTATGAAGTATTGACTATTAATGCGGACTGCGCTAGCAATTCATTTTGCATGCATAATTACCCGTCTGCAAGTCGACCTTCAGGTCTCAGCTTTAGTATAAATATAGTTCTGCAGTAGACAGTTGAAAGATTTTTTATTTGCCTACATTTTCCTTGAAAAGTGAAGGGCTTGAAATGAGAGCAGACTGATTGAGGTAGCTTCGAATATTGGGAGCAACTAATCAATTGAGTCCCATCGTAACAAATTTGGCTAATTATTTTGAATGTCGTCAAATGGGAAAATCATTTAACTTACCAAAATCGAATGTGCTTCCTATTATGTTCTCCAACGACTACTATGTATATGTGGGCGCAAATTAATATTTAGTGATTATATTATTATGAAAATGTCTAGAATATTTAAATTTGATATTTAAATAGTTATTTACAACCACAATGCTGTTATTTATCAAATTTCAGTATAAGTTAGAAACTGTATTGACTATTTGAGTGTTTGGAAAAGGTTGGATATTTATTTAATTCATTATTTAATGATTTAAACGTCTAAAATAAAATCAATTAGAATTGTTAATAATTCTAATTGATTTCTTTGTCGTTATTTTAATCTATAAGTAAAATATTCACAACTTGTTAATAGCTCCATCTGTTGGCAAGTTATGTAAAATAACGGTTTGCTTACTTAAATGTTATTTATGTAAAATATTATCATCTGGAGTTATGAAAAATTCATTATAATATCAATTTTGAATATTCAGCTATAACCCAAGATTTATTGTACAGTAATTTCAAAGGAGGTTGCAGTTATTATAGCATTTATATTCACTTTGAATGTCTATTGGATTAAAAAAGAATCCAGTCAGTTCAAGATTCGATTGACTTCGGTCCCAAAAGTCAACTGGGAAGAAAACTAAGCAATATTCAGTTTGTATTTTCATTACGATGGATTCCGAACACGAAAACCCTGGCACCTCGCCGACATATACATACTACATTGTATAGAAAAATCGTAGATTTGTCATGTTACAGACATATTAATTATTTTTTGCAATAAACACCTGGGAGACGCGACGAATATGTAATAGAGCTATATCCAAAATTTTAGTCTGTATGTCCGTCTGCTTGCTCAAATGTTCGTTGTCCTATCATGCCAATGCTACTTATTGGATTAAAAATGTAATAGCTGAAAAATATGAAGCTTTATTTTGTGTAACATATAGTGTTTATTTCAACAAAATTTACCCACGGAATACAATATATTTTTTAACCGACTTCCAAAAGGAGGAGGTTATCAATTCGTGTGTTTGTATTTTTTATAGTTTAGTTAGAATTGGTGCCGAGCCGCCCGTGTCCTTTGTTATGGAGAGGTGTCAGTGATCAGGATTCAAGAGAATATAACAGACTAATAGCGGCATTAATAAATCAATCTCAAGTTTGAGTTACATATCAAGTAGACATAATGTATCAATAGTTCCATACCTTGTGTCTACTTGAGCTGTAACTCAAACTTGAGATTGATTTGTTAATACTGCCCTAAGATAGATCTAAATACACGCAGACGAATTTGTGGGCATAGCTAGTATATATTAATTTTTATCATTGTCACGTAGACGTTATATACACTGGGATTTCCTCTTTTTTATATTTATGTTACTACCGCATTAAACGAATGCAAGTACCAATTTAAGTTTGATTTTACACTTAAATTAAGGTCACGAATTACTGATATTATCTTGTTAGACAGACCGGTTTAGATTCAATTCAGATCTGGTTTAATGTGGATTTGGATCAAGTATAAATGTATTAACGAGGTAGTTTTTCGTACAAAGGTCCTGTTCGATTGACATTAACATAAAAACAACTTGAAATTACCTGTTTAAGTAACACACAGGAAATTGTCGTTAGTTTCAGCGTGTATATTAGGTCCAATTATAATCCATTGAGAAGATATATAAATCACTATTTTTTTGCTCGCGGCTTCTCCCGCGTGAATAAGTTTTTCCGGAATAAAAGTCCCGCTATATATTTTCCTGGAATAAAAAGTAGCGAATCTGCTAATCAGGACTATAATCTATCTTTATGCCAAAATTTCATTCAGATCCGGTCAGCTTTTCAGGGTTTTCTTTGTGAATAGTCGTAATTTTCTTGCGACTAAATTACCGCCAACAAATCATCACTAACAGAATCGTAATCCCACATTCACCTGTACCGCAGGTATTTAGAACTGCAAAGGATTTTCAATTGCACATCTAGACCCGTAGCAATTATTGTCAGATAATGCTGTTCGTAAAAACTATCGCGATACGGCCTTTCTCACACCATTAGAAGGAAATACCGTTGGCAAAGTATCGTTGCATTGCCGTATAGTAACTGTAATGACAACTTTGCCAGTGTATAGAATATACGCGTAACTGTTAGGTAATCAACTAATGTTGGTTCATACGGGTAGACGACCTTAGGATAAACATTAAGGCACCGCGCAGATGCCTCATACCTAGGACTAGTCTTAAAAGGGTTGAAGACACCACTGGACAAGGGTTACCACTGGTGGTAGGTCTCTCATATGTAATAGTCCGTCTGGGTGGGTACCACCGCAATGTCTATTTCTACCGCCAAGCAGCAGTGTGCATGCACTATTGTGTTTCGGTTTGAAGGACATTGTAGCCAGTGTAACTACAGGACATAGTGAGACTTAACATCTTATGTCTCAGGATGACGAGCGCAGTGGAATGCCACACAGTACTTTGTAACTCAAGGTGCTGGATGGTGTTGGTACTGTTTATGGGTGGTCGTATTGCTTACCATCAGGCGAACGGCATACTCGTCTCGTCATTCGTTGCCATAAAAAAAAAGACATTTTATTAAAACATAGCCTCTTTCTTTTAAGGTTACATACTTCTAGTATCGAGATGTACTTACAGATACGCACTACGTTAGTATCTATACCGAGCCTAACAATATATTCAACAAAGTATTAATTAATTATCGGTCCTTTATAAAAGATTATACCATCAGGCACTTTTTACCCGACTGCGAAAGAAGGAGGGTTATTAAAATGTAACTTTTTGTCCGCACCTGGTCTAAAAATTACGCACATCATACATAAACTATTGTTTGTAAGCAACATGACACTTATCAACGCTTTATCAATTTGTCATCGATCCTATCTACCAGTCATTTAAAGTGCCTGCAATATAAATAATGCAAAAGGCGTCGATGCCAATCATTTTGCTCAGTGACGCACAGTTCAACCGCATTCGGAATCGAGTGTTTTGGCGCGCTTATTCATTTCAATATAAGGTCAGCTTACTAAAAATAATTGAATAACTTGTAACTAGTAAGGAGTGATTTATCGTTTTCGTCTTTGATCCTAGATAAAGAAACAAATTATGTTAAGAATTAAATGTCTCATAGGTTTTTAAATGTAATACTTATGTATATTGTAAAGAGGCAAAGGTTGTTTGGATTTAGAGGTTATCTCATAGCTATGGCTCCCATTGGACAGGCTCAGTCTAGTTTGGGAGTCATTGTAAAATAAGGTCATTGTATAAAATGTTTCTATTTTCATAACAAATTTATTTCTTTCTTTCTTATTTCATTTCTTTCTAATGAGTAACTTTGTATTCGGATTGTGATCTCTAAGAATTACAGGATACCGAAGTTTTAAATATAGCAATTCAACGTATTCGAATTTTAAACAATCAGATAATACCTACAGAAACGTGGCATTGTTATTCTCAGTAAGATCACGTAGGTACTACGTAACTAGACCAACGTTTTCTCATAAGAGATAGATAATTTTGATAACATTATTATGTGGGATGAATCATAGTTTTGAAAGCTGTATGCAACTTGAGTATTGTTTCCAGAATCAACTGCGAATAGTGCAGGAACTCTTAATTATAATTACTTGCATAAAATATTATGCAATTATGGGTAAAGAATGCAATGCAACGCAATGCAATCAGCCCTGTAATATATACTGCCCACTGCTGAGCACGGGCCTCTTCTACTACTAAGAGGGAGTTAGGCCTTAGTCCACCACGCTGGCCTAGTGCGGGTTGGCAGACTTCACATACCCTCGATTTTTTTATGGAGAATTCTCAGGTATGTAGGTTTCCTCACGATGTTTTCCTTCACCGTTAAAGTGAACGATAATTGATAAACAATACACACGTAACTTCTAAAAGTCAGAGGTGTGTGCCTTGGGTTTTGAACCTCCGGACATTGTCTCGGCAGACCGTTCCGTTCCCAACTAGGCTATCGTCGACTACTAGGCTATCGTCCACTACTAGGCTATCCACAGAATACTAATGCTAATAATAAAGGCTAATTATATTTTGCTCAGAGTTATTTCCAAATTATGTCAAAGTCAGTATACCTACTTGATGTCTCTGAATATGACAAGAGCAAATACTTCAGTCCACCAAATTGATAACTAAAACTTTAAGCTGAGCCAAAATACGAAATACCTTACAGTAAAAGAAAAATAAAAAATCTTATGCCTGAAATAAAACATAAATTTTTAGGCTCAGCAAAATCACAACAGCTTTAGCTTTATAGATCTCGGCACAACTATTAATTTAACTGTATACTCTTTATGTACATCAAGGCATAAAAGAAAAATTAGAAATCAAACTATTACTACACGACATGGGGGTCTTCTCGACATCTGAGAGTCAATCGTACCTCATTAGTACGCGGAGACTGGTTGATAGATGAGGCTTCTGGCAACCCATAATGGGTTTAGCATGATGAATTATCTTCCAACCACTTCCAATCTTCAGAGGCAGTGGGAGGCCTATATCCATCAGGGAATAATTATTGCCTAGTAAAACATAAAACATGATGGGCATCACTGAACTATTCGTTATCATTTTAATTTACTTGTTGGATTGTAAGTATGCTTTAAAGGACTTACTAATATTTTTAATTGACTGACTTTAGTGACTATTCTAAACATCGTTTAGTACCTTTCAAGCTGACATTATCTATACTAATATCATAAAGAGGAAAGATTTGTATGTAAGTATGTTTTTTTTTTCTTTTATAGCATTGAATGACGAGACGAGCATGCCGTTCGCCTGATGGTAAGCGATACGACCACCCATAAACAGTAGCAACACCATCCAGCACCTTGACTTACAAAGTACTGTGTGGCATTCCACTGCGCTCGTCATCCTGAGACATAAGATGTTAAGTCTCATTATGTCTAGTAGTTATACTGGCTACAATGTCCTTCAAACCGAAACACAACAGTGCATGCTCACTGTTGCTTGGCGGTAGAAATAGACATTGCGGTGGTACCCACCCAGACGGCCTCTTACATAATGAGATACCTACCATCAGTAAAGAATAAACTTGTAACGATTAGTTAAGTTTTAGTTTAAGTTTAACAGGAAAGTTTGTAACGAATAAACTCAAAAACTACTGAATGGATTACGATGAAATTTGGCACACGGGTAGATCACGTCCTAGATTAACTCATAGGCTACTTTTATCCCGGAAAAACCTTTTCGAGCGGGCGAAGCAGCGAGCAAAGTCTAGCTTAATATAAGGAGTATCAAAGTTATTGGTCTTTGCATTTTTTATAAGTATAGTAAGTTACATATTAATAACTCTTATTAATAAACATCATTGTTTAAATAGCGAGGTATAACTATTTTAGTTTTCTGATTGAGTGAAAGGGTTTCGAACCGCTGGGAAATCATTTCTGTTGCAGACATGTGGCAGAAATTGTGTAAACTTTCTTAGCATAGCCGGAAATTGGTCTCATACGAAACTCGGTCTTCAACGTACTACGTTTTCTGGTACATTTAAGTAGTTAAACTAGACTTGCCCTTTATTTTGGAAATGTTACCCGATGTCCATAATATGAGCTGTGGACTAGGGGATCTAAGTTTCTATTGCCAGGTCGAGCAACTCGTTGTGTGGGTTATTCTATTACGATTTCAGTATCTGAATCAATATTACGGTCGCAATATGGATACACATTTTTTCTTACATTGGCTAGGTCAATGATTAAACTCTAAATGTATCTAGCAATTACAACAAAAAAAAAACAGATTTTCACACAGACATGAAATCATAAACCTTGCGAAAACTCATAATATCTCATTGTTTTAATTCATACTGATGTAAAAACCTGCTAATCTATGATGCGGGAACAAAAGATTTTAGCTCATAAACCATTAACTATAGTTTCTTATCACCAAGGATTTCGTTAGAGTAAGCTTGTAGCACAACTACGTGCTTACTTTTAGTGTATTATCGCCATTACCTAAATGTTCTGTAACAGCAAACGTACAATGTTAAGGGCAGATTTCATTGCTTGCTGATAAATGCAACTCGTTACATAAATGTATAATGCTAGGTTTCTGAAGTACTGTTACCGGCAGTTTATCTATTCGTTAGCGCTATTCGTTCGATAACCCATTAAACTGCGTTTCTGAACTGCGCACTGCAGGATAAACTCAGTTTAAACTTAAATTAACTTGCCAATTTTTGCCGTTTATTTGTTCCATAATTATTTGACGTGTCATTTTGTGAGAAACGACGGCAACTTGTTAGATATTATTTACAATACAGAGGAACATAATTGATACGGCCAATCACAGCAGTTTCAGTAGTATTATAAACTCTCAAATTCTAAACAAAACAACTTAAAACACAAATTTGCAAATAAGACATTTTGTTGAACTGTTTGACTTATTTTTAATTCGGTAATGATGTCATTCATCAGCCAATGATAAATTATAATAAATTACCACAAAATAAAATTAAAATAATGTTTAGGCGTTGCTCTATGTTAAAATAAGTTATTTTGTATATAAAATAATTATTAGTTACGAATTTTTGTAATAAAATCAATTTTTAAGTCGACTGCTAAAAAAGAGCCATCTAGTAGCAAAATAAGGCACTGGTTATCGGTATCATAGTTATTGAATGCTTCATTATGTGTTCAGAAACACAGTGGAAGCTAACCGCGGTCTATCTTAAGTCTAACTTTAATGGATCAATAGTTATTAAAAGTTTAACTGGGAGATTCAGAAACCGGGCATAAGCCGATCGAATACAAAAGTCACTAATCTGCTTCCAAATAAATGGTAATAAAATGGGTATTATCTACATTAGCTATTTAATAGGTACTGTCAAATTATATTTGAAACCTGTGAAACATGCCCTACATGTGATGCCTTCCCTGTATCTGAAATAGTATGTATTGTATTTCATAAAAAGCTTGTTCCATACAAAAGTTTTATTAGACAGGTTTCTCTGATTTCTTTTAGGTATGTTGTTGCAAAATAGTTCAAAAAAATTGCGATAAATTTTCTCAGCACTGAATATCAAGCTAAGTAAGATTCTTTAGTTATTGTACATAAAATGTACCTACTATTCCTATATATAATATTATATGTTTCGTACGTCTACAAACATGAAAGTCAATTAAGAGCACCTTTCAAGCAAGCAACGTAAACATTATTGTTTACGTTCAGGTCACACGGGTTACCACGTGTCACATTTACCTGACCGACTTTGGCATAATGGGCGTGAAGTCAGAGGTGCCAATAGCCCGGTTACATTCGGTAGTAATGAGCACAAGAGATGGGGGCCGATTGTGTATCTCACAATGGTGAAGGAAAAACTTGGAAGTCACGAGACTTTTTAAAAAGCCGCGTTTTCATCGTGCAAGTACTTGCAAGTATCACGTCACACTTGTTACCTCAAAACTACATGCATAAAACTTACAGTTTGCATGTTTTCGTTTCTACTCGAACTGTATGCAAGTTTCATATACAGGCTACTTGCGTAAGGCTTAAGATTTAACTAACGATAAAGAGAATCAGGGCAAATTATTTTAGGCTCGCCAGATGTCGCATTGAGTGATTTTAGACTGATATCATCTATGATTGCGTCAGCATTATCTATACTAATATTATAAAGAGGAAAGATTTGATTGTTTGTTTGTTTCTTTGCATTGAATAGGCTCCGAATCTACTGGACTGATTTGAAAAACTCTTTTACCAATATAAAGCTACATTAAATTATCAGCAAGTAACATAGGCTACTTTTTATCCCGGGGAAATATAAAGCGGGACTATTATCACGGAAAAACTCATTCACGCAGGTGGAGCCGCGAGCAGAAGTCTAGTTCATGATAAAGCCAAACGAAAAAAGTATGTAAAGTACTATTTACCAAGGTCGTAGCGCCGCTCTGGTGACAAAACAATCTGGTAGCCGTCTTCGGATTCGTAAATTATACATACTATTTGTTAAATGTAAATAAATTGTAGGTTTGTAAACTGACAAAAATATAATGAATTTTCATGTCATTGATAGGATTTCTGATGCAGCTATACTCAGGTCGTCCTCCGCGAGCCGCGAGCAGAACTCTAGTACTCTATAAATCTATTTTTTTTCTAAACTTATTAATTAGAAGACATTTTCTAAAATGATTACTAATTAATATGTTTTTAAAATAATGTTTCGATGGATATTAACTGATTTGAAAAGTACTGTTTATAAGCCATACAGTGCAAGGATAGCGTATACGCTCTTTTAAATATGAAAGTTCTTTCATGTCCATGGGCAGTCGCGACGCTTACCATCAGACGAGCTTAGTCGCCTAGCCAGTAAAATAAAAAAACACCAGGTCTAGTGTCTGTTTCACTTTCAACATAAAAAGGATCTTTTAATCATCCGTAAGATTACATTTAACGCTAGAGCAGCGCTAAGAGAAAATAAAGAGTGCATAATGATCTATCAAAGATCACTGGTTTTTCATTATTGGCAACTATTGACAAGACTTTCATGACGCTTCACGTTTTGCTATTAATCAATACTATACTTTAATGAAAGGAGATGAATACTTTGATATTCCTTAAAGAACATATTATTAAATGTTTTCGCTTTTAATCTCAGGCTCAATGAAATTGCCAAGAATGCAATAATCCTTACTAATATTATAAATTCCAAAGTAACTCTGTCTGTCTGTCTGTCGCGCTTTCACGCCAAAACTACTGAACCGATTTAAATGAAATTTGGTACTCAGATAGCCTAGAGCCTGAGAAAAGACATAAGATATTTTTATTCCGGGAAAATATAAAGCGGGACTTTTATCCCGGAAAAACTTTTTCACGCGGGCGGAGCCTCGAGCAAAAGCTAGTATTTAAAATACGTGCTTGGAAAATACGCATGGGTATTATAGCCGTTTATGTCATGCTATTATAAATGATTGGTAGAATTACCCAAGAATACGTGCAAAAAATTATAAACTATATCCGTAACTAATGTTAATAGTAGGCACAACTTTAAACCGTGGTAGAACAACTTTTTTGTACAAGATTCGGCTTTAGGCTGAGGACCTATAAGGCAAATACTTTGCTACTGACTGTGAGTTAAGACTAGGCAAATGCAATGTTCGCTGCAAATCAGCTGCTGACTCTATAAATCAGTCGACAAGCAAAAGCCCTAAACTGCGTGCAGAACGATTTGTATGACACTCCATCTTAAACAGAAAGGAAAACAGTCATTAACAAACTATTTGCCTAATATGCCTCGGCCTTAAGTCAAAATAAGATGGCGGGTTGTATAATTACTTGACGATTTCATTTCAGATGGAGAGTGTACATCGTGTAGTCCTCTGCTTGCTCGTCTTGCAAATTTACGTGAACGGCGCACCGAGCGACGGCAGCAAGCTAGAAGACATCGCGAATGTAGAACAAGCAGACGTCAAGTCAGAAATATTGCCAGAAGAAGAGACCAAAGGTGACGACGCAAGTCAAGGAGTGCGACAAAAAAGATACCACAATTTCTATGGATATGGATTTCCACCTGTAAATCCCCCTATATATCCCAATTACGATAGAAGAGACTCTCCAGGTAACACCGGTCCGTATGGATACGAGGATCCGTTCGTTCAAATTCATAGAAAATTACAAGAAATAGCTAATGTGGTGAGACAGCCGGTACCACCACCACCACCACCGTTCCCTCATATACCGATATACTTGCCAGTGATATTCATACCGCAGGCAGGATGCCAGTGCTTCCCTGAAACTTCGACCAAACCACCACAAAACCCACCAACAAACACAAACCAAACAAATCCAGATGTTGTCAACAGATTTCCCGACATGGACGATGTTAGACAAAACTGGGGATTGGTGGTAAACGAAACTGCAGATGATGATGATTATGATGAAGGAGATGGTAGTAGACCGATATCTTTTGATCCTATTCGAGTGAATAGAACAATGAAGAAGCCAGCACCGACCGTAGAGCATGGTACGGTACAGAGTAACTCCCAAGCTCCTGTGACGACTACGACTAGTCGAAGTATCGCGAGACCTGGTTTCAGTATTGGCAGTTTTGCACAAGCAGCTCCGCCCGAGGCTCCGAGCACTTGTGACGGAGCTGTCCTTAGTTGCTGTCACCAACTTGCAGTGACGTATGACTGTTTCGCTGTCCAAGGATGCCCTGAACCGACCTCCTACGGCAACCCTTGCGACACTGACGTCATCCTGAAAGTGATTGAAAAGTTTCAACGATTTTATGGTGTAAGAAATTAAAGATGAAATAAATTGACAAAGTGCTTTGAGATTATAAGAGTAAAATTAAGTATATTTATTAATTTACGAAGTATATAAAAACGAACTTAATAAGTACATTACTAAAAATAAATGACCGGCAATAACTGTGAAAATAAATTTAGAGCCGATTTCACCGTTTGCTGACAAACGTTATTTGTCATTTAATGTATAAGCCGACATAACACAAAAGTTTATGAGATATTTTATGTTAATGAGTATAATTTATTACTACTATTACTACTACCAGTACTATTATATACTGCCCACTGCTGAGCACGGGCCTCCTCTACAACTGAGAGGGGTTAGGCCTTAATCCACCACGCTGGCTTAGTGCGGGTTGGCAGACTTCAAATACCTTCGAAATTCTTATAGAGGATTTCTCAGATATGCAGGTTTCCTCACGATGTTTTCCTTTACTGTTAAAGCAAGCTATAATTTACAAAGAATACACACAATATAACTTTAGAAAAGTCAGACGTGCGTGCCCTTGCGTTTTGAACCTGCGGACATTCGTCTCAGCAGCCCGTTCCACTCCCAACTAGGCTATCGCTGCTTTTATATTTTATTACGTTTATAAATCATTAAAATTACATCAATATCATTGTAAAATTCTTGAATAATGTGAACTGATTAGTTCAAACAAACAAAAAGAATGTTCCTAATTTTATAAAATAAATAAAATAACTTTTTTATGTATTGAATTTCATTGGTTGTTACAAACTTCTATCAACATAATCTTATATATAAAGTTCTCGTGTCACAATGTTCGTTCCCGTACTCCTCCGAAACGGCTGAACCGATTTTAGTGAAATTTTATATTCACACTTGGTAGGTCTGAGAATAGGTTGTTATTTATTTTTCAATCCCCTAAGTGATAAGGGTTGTTCACCCTTAACATTTTTTTAAAATTTTTGTACAAAATATTTTGTTTTTATTTTTTTATAATAGGGCATTAAAAATACATACAACCCTAAATTTTCAACCCTCTGCGATCAACCCCTATTTTTTAATAGCCATTTAAGTAATTTAATAACTTTTCGTTTTCGATGAAATTTGGCACACGGGTAGATTATGTCCTGGATTAACATAAAGCGGGACTTTTATACCGGGAAAACTCATTCACGCGGGCGGAGCCGCGGGCAACAGCTAGTAATTTATAAATAAGGGTTTCAAACAATAGAACCAAAGATACAAATATGTTTCAATTAAATAAACACAGCAAAAATATTTAAACTTATTCTAAACTAGATTCTGTTCGTGACTTCGGTCATGTGCAAAGCCTTTCCGCTACAAATGTCTGTAAAACACACTACGAAGCCAGCGCCATCTACTTAAAAAAACAGATTAAAAACATCCATTATTTCGCGGGAAATTACCGGAATAAAAAGTAGCCTATGTGTTAATCCAGGACATAATCTCCCCGTGTGCCAAATTTCATCGAAATCCGTTCAGTAGTTTTTGCGTGAAAGAGTAACAAACATCCATACATCCAGACATCCATACATCCATACTTAGAAACTTTCGCGTTTATAATATTAGTAGGATTTATATTAAGTAAGATAAGATTGAACTTGTGATATTATAATCTTTTACGAAAGTAATTTTCTCCTACATATCGATATGCACAGGTGCTTGTATTGATCTTGCATCACAGACAGTGTTCTGAGATGAAAATTCCAAGAAGCCAACGAACAACGCTCTCTGTACAAGCATTTATATAAAAAATATTTATATTTTGTCTAGTGTTCTGTTATTGAAAATAATTATTTTATAGGAATTCAATTCTATTGATTAAATTTTCATGGGTATTTAGAGCTAAGTACTTATCTATACATCTATACATATAAATAAAATTGGAGTGTCTGTTTGTAATATTGAAATAACCGTTTTTTACTACATGTATATATGAATATATATACGGTACATACACCAAAATAACATTTTTTACATTTTTTGTCTGTCTATCTGTCTGTCTGTTTGTTCCGGCTAATCTCTGAAATGGCTGGACCGATTTTGACGGGACTTTCATTGGCAGGTAGCTGATGTAATAAGGAGTAACTTAGGCTACTTTTTATCCCGGAAAAATATAAAGCGGGACTTTTATCCTGGGAAAACTCATTCACGCGGGCGGAGCCGCGGGCAACAACTAGTAAATAATATAAGTACCTACAAAAAAAAAATTTACAATCCAGAAGCCTGTTTTAATTAATACGTCAGAAACGTTTGAAGTCTAACTAATCAAACCATACCTTCTATAAATAAAACATTAATATTGGAAACCGGTACTATATCGCGAATAAAAATACTAATCTAAATTCACTCGTCCGTATCACGTGGCATCAAGTTATCGAGCAATCTACGTCACAAGCTGTCGTGTCTATATTTAGGAAACTCAAACACCATTAATATATTTAACATAGGTAATAACTCGTCTTTGTCTTTTTACGTCATAAACACATCCCGTAGCGCAATGTGGGTTACAACTTGCAGTATAACCACAATAATTTAAAAAATGGGCTTACCAGTAAAGATTTTTAATCAGTTAATGTCATTGCCGTAAAAGTGGAACAATTTTGCGCTTTTAAATTAAAATTTGATTTGATTTGATAAGATTTTGTCATTTTCTTCCCTTTTTTTTTCACTGATGATTATGTAAATATTTAGTCATATTACATTTTTATAGTTTGCAGAGATATTTGTAATCTTATGTTAGAAGGAACTCATGAACTGCTTAATTAATTTCAATTAAATTTAGCACTCAGAATTCCTGAATTCCTATACAGTCTTTTATATGCCAGACAATGCTATAAGAATAACTTTAATAACATAAAAACTAGGTGGTTTTTTAAAGGGAGAAATTTCTATCCATATTCTAGGTATTAAGAAGATACTGAAAGGAACAAAGATTTCTAGATGATCCTGTATCTCATTTATATAAAAATCAATCGTGCATACAATGAACAAGATGTATTTTAGTCTTCAAATTTCATTGTTTACTTATAGCTGCTATAAAAAGCCACATCAGTGTACGAACAATCGCAAGCAGCCCCCTTATTCTCTATGATACACGTTATTTTCACCGCTCGTAACAAGCGCGTAACGTAACTCGTCGCGTTTATCACTATGGAAATTGGCACACAGAATACCATTTAACGCTAATTACATGAAGTTGACGTAACGCGGCCGCGTTACGTGTTAACACTGTCATAGAGAATAAGGGGGCAGAAATAGTAGGTTTATCGTGTCGGACATTGTTCACAAATTTAACTTCAACCTTGAACATAACTAAGTTCTCAACAATTTATCCTCAAAGGTATAGTGTCAGTGATCACTACACCTAAGCCTATTGCCCGAACAAGATTCCTAGCTCAAGGTGTATAAAACAAACATACATCACGCCTTTATCCCCGAATGGGTAGGCAGAGGCGCAAACAGGCTACCCACTTTGCACCATGTTCCGTCCCATGATGTGATAGGGGTGAGCCTATCGCTATATCGGGTCAATTTTCAGACTCCGGACTGATATTAAGCGGAAAACACCCAATATTACTTGGCCCGACCCGGAATTCGAACCCAGGACTTTAGAGCGATATCTTACCGCGAACGCATCACGAAATACAACTACGCCAACGCGGTCACTGAGGTGTAATATGGTCACCGGTAAATTATAATATAAAATAATAGCAAAGCATTCGCCAAAATGCTTTTTTTTATGGCATTGAATGACGAGACGAGCTTGCCGTTCGCCTGATGGTAAGCGATACGACCACCCATAAACAGTAGCAACACCATCCAGCACCTTGACTTACAAAGTACGGTGTGGCAATCCTCTGCGCTCGTCATCCTGAGACATAAGATGTTAACTTCAACCGCATTTATCTAAGGTCATTCGAAAAATAAACAACACTCTTGATAATAAAAACTAACAAGAAATACTTGAACTCTTTCTAAAGAAATATCGCAACGTACAAAAAATCCCGTTTCCCAAAAGGCTTGTAAAAGGAAAACACCATTTAAATCAACATGATGTATTGCGACACTATAAACGCAGCGCGGCTCAGATGTTACCGGACTTATCTCAGAAACGGACGTGTTGTGATCGTGAATAATTCTTAACACGGAGTAAATAAAGGTGAGTTTATTTTCATTTAAGTAAACAATGTAACGTGTTACGTGACATTGCAAGAAAGTCAGTAATAAGAATAAATATAGCTCTGCATTTATCAAATCTCTGTGTCGTTATTTCTATAGTGTATAACTATGGAGAAGAACCATTGGTCCATGACGTAAGCAAATTATTGAATAGTATGATAATCGATAATGTATAGCAGTAATTTTTTATGTCGCGATTGCGTCTCTACATAACCTCAAAATTCACGAAATAAAGTCCGCCTAGTTCAAAACTAGTGCGCAAATTGTAGATATACCTAAGTTAAAATAATTGATTAAACAATACGAGGTTTATTTGCAATTTACAAACACGAGATAACAAGTTATCGTCTTGATTGACCGTCAAGGTCACGCAGATGTTTCAATTAAATAATTCAATGGCTACTAATATATAGTATATTTAACAATATACTATATATTATGTTGTATTTAAAAATATTTTATATATTATGACTGCCACGGTGGCGTAGTTGTATTACGTTGCGACTGCAATGCTGGGGTCTCGGGCTCGATCCCCGGGTCGGGCAAAGTGATATTGGATTTTTCTATTCAGTATCATCCCGGAGTCTGGAATTTGTGCCCGATATGGCGATAGGCTCGCCCCCTATCACATCATGGGACGGAATACGAACGGCGAAAAGTGGGACATTAGTTGCGCCTCTGCCTACCCCTTCGGGGTTAAAAGGCGTGAGTGTGTGTGTGTGTGTGTGTGATATACTACATACTTGTATCCGCCTGGATAATGCCTACCGTAATTAACGTGTTATCTATTGTGGCTCTCGTTAGTGTACAGAGTTCCGTGATCAACCTGCGTATATCCGGTTACGAACTATTATTGTGTTGACCAGCGATGGATAATCTAGAAACCACTCTATTAACCATATGCAATAGTCATTTTGCTTTGCCATATACAAAAAAATCACAGCTAACATTAGTGATTTGATTTATCGATAAATGCTTAGGTATTTGTGGTAATGTATTATACAGTGACATGTTATGGAAAAACCAACCGCGTAATAGCAGCTGCTTCTGTTCCCGGCAGTTTTGTTGATATAGTCCATTGAAAAGTTATATTTACCAGAGAATGCAATTTCATTTTTTAGATGTTAAGGATAAACCATAAAACCATGTGCACGTAATTTTCCAAGATGGCGGCCACGGGACAAGGCTTGCGATCCAAACTTGGATTTAACTTTACCTAACCCCACCTTGACGTCCTAAGAAAGTCTCGTTTTATATATACTACAGATAAAGACTGGTGGTTTACTTGTATTGCGATACGACTGCCTAGCTGAAGCGTCAGGTTCGATCCCTCACGTGAAGTGATATTGGAGTTTTCAGCTCAGTGTCAGTCCGCAGTTTGTTATTTGTGCTTTATATGGCGTTAGACTCTTACCCTTACCCCTATCATATCGTGGGACGGAATAAACAAATCATGAAGTGGATGCACTATTTGTGACTTTGCTTAACCTTTCTGAGACAAAAAGCGTGAGTGTGTATGTATGCTTCAGATGAAGATTTTATAAATCTGAAATAATTCATATAAATATTATGGTATGAGTTGCTCATATAGTTTTGTAATTTGGTTCATTTGTAAATGAGGACAGACGCAATATTCTGATTTTTAAAAGTAATATTTTTAGAAATTATAGATGCTCATAAGTTATACGATTTCTAATGCAGATACGAGCCCAGTGACAGGCGAGCAGCATGCTCGTCTCGTCGTTCAGAAGTAATAATAAAATGAGATTAACTGATGACGACATACAACGATTTAAAATGAGTAAACATTATAAAATAGTAACATTAACATCCATAAAATAGTATAAAACACATGTAGTGTAACATTTCAAGGTTTATCAGATAACTGTAAAGTTAGTGTTAACCTCTCGTAAATGGACGATGTCCTCCAATATCAAACAATAGTATGTTAATTGCGATCAGATTACAAACTTTACAAGCACTTGGGATTCAATAGCTGTTACCATTACTATATGTGGTTATAACTCCACACATATATTCACGACTTTTGGTTTCAAAGGGTAAGCAGAGCTGCGACTATGAACCCACAATTTCAATATATCCGTTCCATGTGATAGGGAGCGAAACTATCGCCCACTAATAGAATCTCACTTGTTGCTTGTGCTCGTTATTATCAAAGCTGGAAATCGATGCCTGAACCTAAAGTAACCTTATATACACAGTCTACATACGTTGAATGAATAATAAGACTATTTATTGTAATCAATTTCACGTTTAGATTAACTTAAGTGTTTACATACATACATACATACATACACACTCACGCCTTTTATCCTCGAAGGGGTAGGCAGAGGCGCAACTAGTGCACCCACTATTCGCCGTGCGTATTCCGTCCCATGATGTAATAGGGGGCGAGCCTATCGCCAACTCGGGCACAAATTCCAGACTCCGGGCTAATACTGAATACAAAAATTCAACACCACTGTGCCCGACCTGGGGATCGAACCCGAGACCTCAGCATTGCAGTCGTACCGTAATACAACTACACCACCGAGGCAGTCCGAGGCACCGAGGAAGTGTTTACATAGTTTTCATATTTACTCTACGATTACGTTTACGCACAAAAATTAAGTACCTTGTAACAACGTACACTTAAAATGCGTTCTTTAGGCATATAAATTAAATGCGGAAGATATTACAACGAAATAAATACATAACAGCTGGACTACAAAACCACAAATTAGAATAATATAAGTGAAAATTGTGTTAGAAACCGCAGCATAATTAAAGTGTTTCAAACGGCTTGGTTTGAGTGCACTATTATTACTTGCATTCCTAATACTGTACAGTTTGTATCAAATGGTAATGATATGTTTAGATTTGAGTTTTATAGATTTAATTTACCGAATCTGCCCAAAGTTGCTAAGCTCCGAGACTAGAATTTAGGTAAAAGATTACAAACATCAATAATCTATCTATATCTATCTCTATTTAAGTTTAAATTATAAGTATCTATAAGTATAAATTTATTATTAAACACTTTTGTTATGAGAGAACGGGATCTTCTGATACAGGCATTTTGTATGCCTACTAGGAGGCCCCAACCTTAACCTGATGTTTTTTTGCCTATTGTAGAACGAAATAAATATTTTTCATTTTAATATTTTTCATTTTCAAATTTTAAAGGGTTGATCATTAAATCCTCCGATCTCACTCTGATTTTCTTTCTAAAGGTTAGCAAGCCTTTGTTTCTGTGTCTTATGGGCTTCTTTTTATCCCAATACAAGACTCTGACCTTTAAAACTACACGCATAAGTTATAATAGAATTATAATGACTACATTAAACGTATTTCTATGTATAGTAAGGCGTCGTTCATGGTACAAGATAATCTTACATTTATGGAGGAAGGCTCTACAATTATAGTGAACGTTTTCCGGCTGATGCAAACATTAGAATATTCATCATAACATTACATGGTCTAGGCATATTAAGGTCGATAATTAATAGAGTTCTACTGGCTAAAGTAGAATTACATTTTGAGAAAAATAGAATAAAAACCTTTAAAATTATGTTCTGCCCTAAAATCTTATTTGTTATGTTTGAAATGTTTACAAATCTATCATCTGAGGCTTATTACATCGTTCAATGTAAGTCACCCATGTTACAATAAAATTGAATAATTATCCATCTTTTAGAAATCAAGTATCTCCATCGAGATTAAATTCGCATTACAAATCATTTTGATATGTCTCTACCCTCAGGCCGCAACTCGCCGAGCTTTGGTGCTCGATGTCATTTTCACGTCCCAATATCGATCCTAGCTTACATGAGTTCCAATAAGTATTAGGATGGTGTGAAAAGTCAAATCGACTGGAAATTATTTTTCCAATTTTGAGTACACTAAAGCAATCCTTACATCCCAACATATGTACAAAACAAAGTCATGCCGCCGCGTTTGTATGTCTTTCTAAACGCGATTAACTCAAAAACTACTGAACGGATTTCTATGAAATTTGGTATGGAATGTCTGAGACAAAGGCTTTTTATCCCGGGAAAAATATATAGCGGGATTTTTATACCGGAAAAACTCTTTCATGTGGGCGAAGCCGCGAGCTAAGCTATTATTATAATATATACGTTACTATGTTAAACTGTTAGTGACCCTACATATTTATTGTCCGCAGATGACCACAACGATATTAGTAATCACAATGCTGCTCGCGCAAGCAATAAGCGCTCCTCAAAGTGGGGTTAGCACAATAAAATCACCAGTCAACATGACCATAGAAGAGCTAAACTACCTAATTCAAGTAAGGAGCGGTCAACCGCAAAGTCAGCCTAAAGTGCTCTCTCCATGCGCGCGTGCAATCTTGGGCTGCTGCCGAGGAAAAATAATGAATCCCAATTGTTCAGAATCACTGAACTGCGGTGCTCTTTTCTTCGACGACAACCCCTGTGAAGATAGGTTTGTCCACGACGCATTGAAAGCAGCCAGGAGTTTTTACGAACAATTAAATAACGTTTCTACGTAG
This sequence comes from Sphinx pinastri, assembly GCA_947568825.1. NCBI lineage: Eukaryota > Metazoa > Arthropoda > Insecta > Lepidoptera > Sphingidae > Sphinx > Sphinx pinastri. Next base: position 6,405,986 of record OX387621.1, on the reverse strand, counting down.
TGATTAATTTTTTGTTTAAAATGGCTGCGTTCTGTTGGCTGAGACTTGAGCGGTAATGATTCGCCTGTGCCAAGATTTTTTGTTCTATTAATTGGTTGTAAGATAAAGTATGAATGTAGTTAAACTTGTTTTTATGTACAGATAATAAACGAGTTTGCAAGCTGTGTAGCATCTATGTAGATGTTTAATGAGATACATTATAAAAACGTGGATGATTATTTATTTAAACTTATTTTATATTTTGTGTAGATTACAAGCTAGATTGTTACGCAAAGAATAATATTAAGTAATTTTGTCAAGTACGTTTAGAATCGGTTTGAATTTTGCCAATACATGATGTAATGTTAGAGATTTTAATTCGGCTCTCTATTGCTAACTTAGTGTTTGTCATATTATTGTTTAGTTTCATAATATAACTAAGTATATATTTGTACTATAGATACGAAAAGTGAATTATTTTATACGGAACCAAAAATACTGTTATAATGCAATGTTTATTTGGCTCGAAGCCAGAATAACTGTAGGCAACAAGTAAGCAATCAAATAAAGTGAAACGTTCAACATAATTGCCGTAATAACTTGAAAATTATAATAATATTTATATTATTTGTACACGTTGTGTTTTTATTACCTCCGAACTTTATTATATTCATCCTTTGATTTGCAATGCAATGCAATGCAATCAGCCCTGTATTATATACTGCTCACTGCTGAGCACGGGCCTCCTCTACTACTGAGAGGGGTTAGGCCTTAGTCCACCACCCTGGCCTAGTGCGGGGTGGCAGACTTCACATACCCTCGAAATTCTTATGGAGAATTCTCAAGTATGTTGGTTGCCTCACGATGTTTTCCTTCACCGTTAAAGCGAACGATACAATTGATAAACCATGCACACGTAATTTCGAAAAGTCAGAGGTGTGTGCATTGTCGCGGCAGACCGTCCAATTCCCAACTAGGCTATCGTCCACTTACTTCCTCTTCCTTTCCTTTGATTTATTGCATCGAAATAAATTTTAAAGTAAGTTGATGATAATCAGATTAAAATATATTATTATGTAGTTTCAATAATTGTCGTTTACTTTATAAAGAGGAAAGATTTGTATGTAAGTATGTTTGTAACGAATAAACTCAAAAACTACGGAACGGATTTCGATGAAATTTGGCACACGGGTAAATCATGTCCTGGATTAACACATAGGCTACTTTTTATCCCGAGAATTTCACGCGGTCGAAGCCGCGAGCAGAAGTCTAGTATTGTATAAAGCACTGAACGCTACGAATAAAAATCATTCCCTCAAGTTAAGATTTTTTTACGGGACCTATTATGGGTGGTTTTCCTCAAGCTCCAGTTGTGGATGCTTTAGAGTACTTCTCAGTTTTATAGCCACTAGACTCTAGACCAGTGTTTCCCAAAGTTTTATAGGCCATGCCCCACCTTAACATTTCCAAAAATTTTTCGCCCCACCTACATAATTTTAAAACTTTAAAAATTGATTTGTTCCCTTAAGAAATATAAATGATAAGTTTTAGGAAGAAATCACTATGAAAGTTGTCTTGACGTCTAACTTTCAGATTTTTTGATTGTGTGATGAGTGTAGAGTAGGTAGGTTTAGGTTAACGACCTTATTCATAAACAGTTTATGAACCTTTTTTTTTATTGCCTTAGTAGGCAAACGAGCGAACGGTCTGTCTGATGGTAAACAGCATCCGCCGCCCATGGACTAAAGCAATGCCAGAGGCACAGTCAAGCCGTTCCCTACCGGGAGGTGAGCACTCTTTTTAAACCTCGTTTGAACAAGGACAAGTCATAGCGCTCGGGAAACACCGATGCAGGGAGTTCATTCCAAAGTTTGCACGTGCGCGGCAGGAAAGACCGTTGAAAACGCACCGTGCTACTACGGATGGATTCAACGTAGTATGGATGAACTCTACTGCGATGGCGAGTGGTGCGATGGTAAAAAGGTGAACCTATTTTAATTATAGAATGTTTTGTCTTTGTCCTTTAAACTCAATTCAAAATTCGTTCGAAGAAGACAAAACATTCGATAACTAGATTAGGTTTATAAACTGTTTACAAAGAAGGCCATAAGTGTATAGTTTTTTTTTTATTTGAAAGTCGAAACGAGCAAGTCACTTGTCTTAAGGTAAGCATCACCATTGTCTATAACAATATCATTAAAAAAACTCATTAAACCATCAAAACCGAAACATGATAATACTTGAACTAGCGCACTACTTTTGGCAGTAGAATAAAGTGATGTTGCCTACTTAATACCTCCTTACTAAATTATCCGACCACCATCTAAGAATATAGGTATTACGAAAATATGTAGGAATAAAAAAAAATTTGGTTCGGCAATTCTGCTATAATAATAAATAAACCTACTTAATATTATAAACGCGAAAGTTTGTAACTATGGATGTATGGATGTTTGTTGCTCTTTCACGCAAAAACTACTGAACGAATTTCGATGAAATTTGGCACACGGGTAGATTGTGTCCTGGATTAACACATAGGCTACTTTTTATTCCGGGAAAATATAAAGCGGAACTTTTATCCCGGGAAAACTCATTCACGCGGGTGGAGCCGCGGGCAAAAGCTCGTAATAAATAAAATAATGAAATGTTTATTGTAACAATTCCAAATTTACAAATTCGTGGAACCTTGGCATCTGAACTAGGGTATCCTGTGTCTCAGATGCCGAGATTTTACAGTTCAAGGTGCTACTCACCAAGCGCTACATATTACAATGAATAAATTGAGCCAATAAACAGTTGTGAAAAACAAAAGAAAAAAAATTAAATTAAAAGAAAAGAAAATACACTTACAATTAAGTAGGCCAACGATACTATAATAATTAATATTGATAGGGCATTTGGCAATAGCCTAAAATTGCTAAATACTGCTACGTAACAATAACACGATCTGTCGTATAAATAATGATCTCATAATGGGGTTGCTATTTACATACAAGACATCGTATAGCGCTTCATCAGCTGAAATATATTAAATATTCAAGGCGACTTACCCTGACCTTCAACGGGCCACTAAACTTTAACACTCTCTCATTAATGTTTACCGCCGGTAATGATATAAAGACGTCAGCTCTAGCCTTGTCAGCGTCCTTTGAAGGTAGTAAACTTTAACAATGAACATCTGACGCCGTTTACGAGTCGGCGAAAAATTTATACTCAACGTCAAGTTATAAAGTGACGAATTCGCGTTTTACTTTATATTTGTACTAATAATCCGCGACTATTTTTGTGTAAGACCTTTTTGTTTTAATCTTTTTCGGGTCTTTATTTACCACTGTGGACGATAGCCTAGTTGGGAATGGAACGGTCTGCCGAGACAATGTCCGGAGCTTCAAACCCAAGGTACACACCTCGGACTTTTCGAAGTTACGTGTGTATTGTTTATCAATTATCTTTCGCTTTTACGGTGAATGAAAACATTGACTACATACCTGAGAATTCTCTATAAGAATTTCGAGGGTAAGTGAAGTCTGCCAACCCGCACCAGGCCAGCGTGGTGGACTAAGGCCTGAACCCTCTCAGTAGTAGAGGAGGCCCGTGCTCACCAGTGGGCAATTAATACAGGGCTGATTGCATTGCATTGCATTTACCACTGGTTCATCTAGTGTTCAATAAAAAAGATTTAAAGTAAGTAATAGGCAAGATTATTTCCTCTGTCAATCGTCGGACAAAATGTAGAGTTGCAGTTTATTAAATCAATCATTCAGTTATAACTCCTAATGTGTCCTTTGTGATAACAGGTTACAATTGTATGCAATTTATCTTTATCTCAAGCTATTATGTAGCTATAACTAATATTTTACGATTGAAGTAAACGTTTAAACATAAATCTATTTCTTATAAAAATAATACAGAACAATTATGCACGCTATTTGTTGTTTCTAAACCGCTATATCAATGTTAATAAAATATATATAATTGTAATCAACGTTTTAAAAATACATTGTTGAGCCGATTCCACATACAGTCAGATATAAGAAGAACGTTTGAACCTTGAGCACAGATATAAGTTACTTATGATCGCAAAACAGTTTTCTACACAAACAGCCAACAAAAGCCAGTTAGACATAAATGAAGCGTTCGGACTACATTTCGACATAGTTTCGTTAATTTAACACGAGTAGGCACAGTGTCATCATCATCATCATCAGCCACATGACGTCCACTGCTGAACATAGGCCTCCCCCAAAGATTTCCAGACGGACCTGTCTAAAGCGGCCCGCATCCAGCGTATATAGGCACAGTATATAAACCCCAAACATTTGTATAATTAATTTTGTGCCAAGTTAACGCCAATTCAAACCCCGACTATTGTAATTGCATTAAGAACTAACGTCGAAACACAAATAACAATGCCTAACAAACGTAATTGCATTTATCATTTTTGTATTAAATAAGGTATGTGCGTATGAAAAAGTTAATTGTTTGTAGTGAACAGTTTAAATGAAATGAAATGAAATTATTTATTCGAATCCATAAAATGTTACACATTACTTAGATTCAGTCAATTTTTACTCTACCACCAGTTCGAAAGCAGTTGCCACCAGAGAAGAACGGGCAAGAAACTCTAGGGTTGCTCTTTTCAAAATCAGTTCAAAGGTAGGTAAATTAGGTACAGTGTATAAAACAAAAATAAATATATACAGATTTTAATTTTGTTTAGAGCAGTTCGTATATTTACTTGCATAATAATAAATTCTCAATTCCCATCTGAGTGTACAACCCTCTTAGGAATCACGAAATAATTAGATAATCCATACTTGTCCAAAACAGGTATTATTAATCATTAATTCTTAGACATAGTAAGTGAAATGGGCCAGTCTAAGATCAGTAAAAAAACAAAAAACAAAAACTTATTCCCAGGCATTTTTATTATCTAGGTATTCCGAAATCTTGTAATAAGCTTTATTGCACAACTTTCGCTTAACAGTTGCCTGGAATTTACTCATATTTAATGACTTGATCTCAGTGGGAACTTTATTATAAAAGTGTATACAGTAACCCTTAAAAGATTTGCTGATCTTTTGGAGCCTATTTTTGTGATTAAGTAAATTATTTTATTATTAAGCTATTGCATAGCTTCTATCGCGGGCCTTGAGCGTGGAGACCGAATCCAGAAATTCCGTAACGAAAATAACCTGACATCTTTTTTATCTTACTAATATGAACCTTAAATACAATGCGTAGAAGCTATAATTCTTGAAACGAGTATATTTTTATTTATTTTATTTATTAAAGTCATTAAAACCATTTCTTACTAATCTAATATGAACCTTAAATACATTGCGTAGAAGCTATTTCCCCAGCGTTGGCACGGCACGAGTACAAAAGAATCGAACGTAACATTCTTTTTTCAAATTTTGATTTATTCTACTTTGGTTGTGATGACCATTGCATTTCTGACATTTATCAATAACAAGACTAAACGTGCGTTGCTCGCGTTTAAAAATCTACTTTATGTGCTAAGCGTAAGATCGAATTTGTGTTTAGTCAATCAAAATTTGTGATAAAAATGCTATACAATAGCTTTACCGCGGCAGTCTCCGAGTGCCACACGTATTTTTTTATTTAATTAATTATTTATTATGTTTAGGAAGGACAATTCGTTAAGAGTTAAATGTCGATCGAATATACGTCAATGGTTGAAGGTATTTCTAGGGGTATAATTATTAAATAATCTAAAATTAGAAAGGTAGATTTTTGTGGAATATTCATGTCACGAACAACGCAAGAAATATTCTTAATTTCTGCAACAAAAGTTTTTCATATAAAGTTTACCGAGCTGTTATTTTTACCTTATAATTTTCTATTTGAAGTCAATTGGCGCCTCAGTGGAAATTTTTACATAATACACAAGACATTTCTATTTTATGTACTGCCTTTACTGAGAAACGGTAGTGGGTACAAAAAAATCCCCGCATTTTGCGTCGTACTAATATTATAAGTTTCTTAAGTAGCTTACATAATATTATTTGTTAATGACTGCCTCGATGGCGTAGTTTTGACTGACTGCAATGCTGAGGTGTCGGGTTCGATCCCCGGGTCGGGCAAGGTGATACTGGGTTCTTCTAATCTCTAGAATTTGTGCCCGAAATGGCGATAGGCTCGCCCCCTATCACATCATGGGACGGGATACGCACGGCAAAAAGTGGGTACACTAGTTGTGCCTCTGCCTACCCCTTCGAGGATAAAAGGCGTGAGTGTGTGTATTTTTCTTCAAAGTCGACGTACTCAGAAATAGGTTATACCATCGAGTGTCAAAATTTCTTTTTAACGGACTCTGCTATAAAACATAAAGATGGGGAAACTTAAGAAACTGCAACTTAACATGGCGTATAAAATTAATTTAAATCTAGAGGTCTTAATTAAATAAGTTAATTAGAACACGCAATAAAATGTTCCGTAACAGCGCCTCGCTCATTAAATCAAGTCTCAGAGACAAGAAAAATTAACAACTTCATACAACTTGCGATAAAAGTTGGCAACGGAGAGACGATTGCTTCTAAAAATATGACATGTGCCCATTACACCTTAATAATAGTCGTCAGTATTAAGGAACCGCATCTTGAAGATAAATTCGGTGTGTGATATTGTCTTGGTAAATGTGCCCGACATTGAAATTAAAAATGAAGCACAGAGGTTTTAAAAAGTTTTTAAAAACAAATATAGTATACGCAAATATGATCACGTGTCTGAGTTTCGCACTAAGCTCAAGTGGTTACCTATTCGCCTTCGCCGGAATGCCCACATTCTTTCCCTTCTCTATAGTATTCTGTTTAATCCTCTAACTCCTTCTTATCTTAAATCTAGATTCCTATTTCTTCGTGAGACGCATGAGAAGTCTCTTAGATCATCGGAGAACTTGAAATTGAAGATGCCTGTGCATACTACTACATTTATGGAGAAATCCTTCACTGTTGTCGCTGTCAGGTTATGGAATGCTCTGCCAGTAGCCATAAGACGCGCGCAATCATTACCAGTTTTTAAAAAAATGGTAAAAGGACATTTCCTCAACCTCTAGAACCTATCAGAACTGTATGACATTGATTAACATTTATAAGTACTTATTTACTTCTGTGTAGTAATTATTATATGTATACGTTTATGTAATATTATATGTACTATATTATATATATGTGTACTTGTACGTATGACTTTGTATGTATATGTTGTCTGTAGATATTTTTGTGCGCTCGTATGTATATATTTATTTATATTTAGTGTATTCTATAGTAGTTTTTTTGTACGCCCCTGACTGCCCTTTTCGTTATTTCTCTTATCTCCATCCAATGGTTGTCTGTAAGAGATTGCCTTGAGCGATAAGACCGCCAATTGTATTACCGCTCCCTTACTTGTATATATTATTATATAATTTTTATGTTTGTTGGTGTACAATAAAGATGTAAAATAAATAAATAAAATAAATAGTATATTCATTCTTTTTTCTAAGTTCTAAATTCAAATCCAAATCCTCAATAACCCTCCAACTTCATTGAATAATACGCGTATGAACTACCGTACTCTAAATATTTCTTTTTTATTCGCTCGTCGTTGTATTTTTTATTTTCTGCATGTACACCTCGCTGAAAAACGGCGAATATCCACATTCGGCGGTTTTTTTATTTTTTAGACACATCTCGGTACAGATAGTTAGAAGTGAACAGGTTTGAACTAAAAATTGGTAATATGAGTTTCATAAAATCTACCTACATAGAAATACAGAATACGAAAATACTGTAATACATAAAACATACCGAATATTGTATAAGATATTTAAATACACTATTTCACTATAGTGAATACTGAACAGTACTACGTAATATGGTACCTATCTGCACAAATAATAAAATTAATATGGAATTTTTTAGTACTCTACCGACCTTAATTATGATTAGTCAAATAAAAAAAAACAATATTAAGTCTTAATAAATCGCTCAGACTTATCCATTAACCAACCGTTTTGTAATTAAAATTTCTCCACGGCGCGTTGCACTGTACACGTAATATTGAGAAAGGGCAAGCTCCCTTCTAATTTATTTTTCTCGTCGGACGAACAAAGCATTTATTACTTACTTCAAATAAAATAATTCACCATTTTAATTACAAATTAATTCTTGCATTTCGTTTTATCCCGTTAGTATCCGACTTAAAATAGACCTCCATGTGGTTTTTTGCACTACGGCCTTACACCCACATTCACAAACATGAAACACTTTCTTAGTTTGCTTTGGCTTTTTCAGAGCTTTATGTGAGAGCCAACTGAACTGAAGTTGTATCTCAATATTAGCCAATCGTAGCGCCCCTATGTCTACGCACTACGAAGGCTGTTATGCTGTAAGCACCGAGATACAGACTTATTATCATTATATTGCTTCGTACTTAGCTAGATGCCTTAAAAAAAAGTGTATGGGAATGACATATCCCGATAATAAGTCACGTGATCAAAGTGAAAGATTTGCAATTGAAGAAAGAGAATACATTAAAAATGTTTTCAACTAGTCTAAATCCTGAGATCATAGAGTTTTCTGGATATCAGCGGATGTAAACGAGTTAAAAGTAAATCTATTTAATTAAAAGATGATTTTCAAATGTATGATTTTCAAAGGAGATGTCCGCTTTTTGTATGAGTGCTGGGCCTCAAAATCTAACAAGGCTCGAACTGAAGGGACATTAAAAGGGCAAAATATGGAACTTAGATCCATTAAAAACATATTTATAGACCCCTCCATTCATAACCAACTTTTTTAAAAACGTTCATATTAAGTGTAGTTTTCAAGCCAAACAAAATTACATAAATCTCAAAATGGGAAGTCTTTAAAATTAAACGATTTATTGCAAAAGGTTAGTTTTCAGGAGTTCTATCCAAAGATATATAAATTGTCTTATTTAGAATTGCAGGCCCGTTTTTGGACATGTCCTTTCAAAATGTAAAAATAAGTATACCTAATAGATAGCTAAAAGATTACCTATAGGCAGCGACTAGGGGTAATTGACTCTACTTATAAAATAGAGCTATGAACAAAAAACTTTGCTACATTTGAAATTACAGAATCCAAAATTAATCTTATTACATTTTTATAATTATTACAAGTTTTGCCCGCGGCTCCGCCCGCGTGAATGAGTTTTCCCGGGATAAAAGTCCCGCTTTATATTTTCCCGGGATAATAAGTAGCCTATGTTTTAATCCAGGATATAATCTACCCGTGTGCCAAATGTCATCGAAATCCGTTCAGTAGTGTTTGCGTGCAAGAGAAACAAATATCCATACATCCAGACATCCATACATCCATACAACCATACATCCATACTTACAAACTTTCACGTTTATAATTTTAGTAGGATTATATTATATATTATATTATATCATATTATATAGTAGGGTTATTCAACATAATAAAATAGATATATGGCATTCTTCATCAAATATAGTTTTATTGAAGTTAAAAGATAAATCACAACGCGTCTGGCCCCGATGTTCAATAGCCGACAGTGACCGTGCTGTTTTAACCTGGTATTAAAACAAAATTGTTTAAAAACCCATCGATCAATCAGTGGGACAGTTTGGTTAAACGTGGTATCGCTTGGCGGTAGATTGACACTTTAGTCGTTAGGTCAAAACATTATTCAATCAACCCTTTTATTTGTATTGTAATTCGTCATGCAAATTAAAAACACATAAATCACTGAGTTTTAATTAAATTATGTAGCTCAGAAACAAATTGTGACTAAAAAGAGGTTTTTATGTAATACGAACTTTGTTACCTTAGTTCAGTTTTCCATAGAAACATGAGAATTGAGAACAGATATTTTTGCTGGTGAAATGTAGACATAATTCAAAACAGTTTAAAAATTGTATGCTAGAGATAATATTTTTGGCTATAGGTCCTTGCACGATTTTATGGCATATTTTTAACTCGGTTGAAACAGCAGGAACTCGTAATATTTATTATTAGCGGAATTTACGGACGAACGTTTAAGTTAAAGTGTAAAGTTCAGAGGAAGTAAAATAATAATCAAGGGTGCTGGGTAAGGCTATAATTTACTTTCGGAAACCTGACTGTCCATTTTAGTGTAATTTATAAGGATTTTTGTCAGTAATCCACATTAACGCAATTTTGCTAAATTATATTTTGCCATCAATAGTACTTTTATATGGCTATCAGCTTTAAAGTTAATACGTTGCCTAAAACTAGAGCTACTTTTTTGCTGTCATGCCGGGTTACGATATAGTGGGTAATTTGATACGCGCTCGTTTTTTTAGGCTGTAGCTGCCTATATTTTGAATGACGACACCGACATGAATGAAATCTCAGATCATAAGTCTATGGTCCACCCAATCTACTCTATGCGCCATCTGGTGAGCTCAAAAGTATTTCCCTCATCAAACTAAACCAACAAAATGTAAACCACATGCCAACTAGTACACCAGGAACAAAATTAATTACGTAAAACCAAATTATTGTGGCCATATTAATACCTTAGCTCAGAACCCTTGTTAACGTTACACTAACCGGGTTTAGTAATTGAATTTGAACTTAGTTTGCGTTGCGTTCAACTATAATTTCACAAAGGGAATGTAACGTAACTATTTACGTGATAAATTAAACTAAATTACGCAAATTTATACGTTAACATTGTTACGTTTGCTAAATGAATGTCGAATTCTGAGACCGTGGGGTGTAAATTCGATGTCACGTACTATTTCAGGGAGTTGCGTTCGAAGGGTTAATTTCATTGGTATTTTTAGAATTTTCACTCGATTTCAAAAAGGCATTGGTTATATGAATATTACTATCGGTATTTGAACTAATGTTTATTAATCCCTCAACGCCCGCGGTGGACACCGGTGTCCATTTATATAAGGAAGTTAGCTTATAAAAGTTATATTTAGTCATAGACATAGAGATCAAAAGGAATATAAAAATTAATTCACTAACATAACACTACACTACTTAATACTATATTTATTTTTATATAAGTACCTATGATATTATATTATGTTTGTATCTAAATTTAGAGTATTAAAGATTTTTATACGATAATTACCACAAACAAATACCTAAAATACAATGTGGTTTGTAAATAAAAACCTTATACCTGTAGGTATAAAAAATAAAAAAATAACGCAATTCTCTCGTACGTTTATTTGTAAGTTAAACCCAATGCCGGGTGTAAAAGGCTGTAAAGAAATCTTACTTTTACATTCCGGGGTGTTATTTTCCTACTTACCTACGCTTAGTCTGCTCCCCCTGGGGAAATTCATGCTCCAGAAACGTTTGAGTCAAAGCACGTGGTGCCAATAAACGGTGAAAGACCTCAAAATCGGTTATGTAATAAAATATGAATTAAGACATTCATATTCTTTTATTGAATTATATCCAATATTCATACTTATATTATAAATGCGAAAGTAACTCTGTCTATATGCCTGTCAATCCGTCTCTCTGTCTGTCTATCCGTCTGTCTGTCTGTCTGTTATGCTTTCACTGCTGAACCACTGTATCAATTCAATTTACCGGTGCTAGGTCTCTAATATGTAAGAGTCCGTCTGGATGGGTACCACCGCAAAGTCTATTTCTACCGCCAAGGAGCAGTGTGGATGCACTGTTGTGTTTCGGTTTGAAGGACATTGTAGCCAGTGTAACTACTGGACATAATGACTGACTTGTGACTTATGACTTTTAATAAGACTTAACATCTTATGTCTCAGGATGACGAGCGCTGTGGAATGCTACACAATACTTTGTAACTCAAGGTGCTGTATGGTGTTACTACTGTTTATATGTTTGGCGGTCGTATAGCTTACAATCAGGCGAACGGTACGCTCGTCTCGTCATTCAATGCCATAAAAAAATGTATGAAGTTTTAGACCCTGGGAAGGACATAGGGCACTTTTTATCCCGAGAAAATATATAGTGGGACTTTTATCCCGGAAACCATGTACACTTGGCCGAAGCCGAAAGCAAAAGCAAGTAGATAATATGAGTCATTTTAATGATTTATTAGGACTAGCAACACCCAGGATTACTAGTGAAAACGACATTTTGGGTTAGCTTCTCTCCGTTTAAGTTGGTTAAAAGGCACATTCCATCATTTTGTAATTAATATACTTAGTAATGACCAACGGCATATACATAAAGTTTGGCGCAAGAGTCAAAGATTATAATAAATCACTTTAAAATTATTACTACTAAAATTAACTTCATGCAGCAATATTTGCATACTCTTATTAACACTCTATTTTCTGTTGTATACAAATCGGACACTCACATTACCAAGGATTAGGTAAATGAGTATTTTATTAGCATTATATATGGTACAACGGATCCAACACAGACGAGGTCTGATTAATGCGCAGACACCCCCGGCCTGTCTCGTAATGATATTTCTAATGTAGTCAAGAATTTTAAACAGTGTTTCTAAATATAGATGGTGAATATAAACTTAAATGATCTTTTAATTTTAAATAATTACAGTTGTATGATGTGGTTGATATTGAAATGATGGAAAAGGGTCAAAACTGCCTAGTTTGGGACCCGCTGCCAATTCTTGTTTTGTTTTAAATTAAGTAGTTATAATTACTTACATTAACTATATTTAATTAATACAACCACTTGTGAGTACCTATGATCCTACTTGTAATGTTTTATTTGTTTAAATATAAAAATATTTATTAATTAAAAGCAAATTAAGTAGTTGATTTGAAACTTATGAAATATTTAAGCCTATATTGAAACATCCATGTACCAGCTAAAAAATAAGAAGACTTAAGCTAGTAAAACCTAAGTAAGCTTTTAAAAAACAGTTAATTTTAATCTATATAAAAAAGTTACTATCGACATTATTTTCTTAAAAACGTATGGTAGCTTTATTAATACTCTCTCACTGGTGGTAGGTCTCTCATATGTAAGAGTCCGTCTGGGTGGGTACCACCGCAATGTATATTTCTACCGCCAAGCGATGTGCATGTACTGTTGTGTTTCGGTTTGAAGGACAATGTAGCCAGTATAACTACTGGACATAATGAGACTTAACATCTTATGTCTCAGGATGACGAGCGCAGAGGATTGCCACACAGTGCTTTGTAACTCAAGGTGCTGGATGGTGTTACTACTGTTTATGGGCGGTCGTATCGCTTACCATCAGGCGAACGGCATGCTGGTGTAGTCATTCAAAGCCATATAAAAAAAAAACTCGCAACTTAGAAACACCCACACTTAACCGACAATATCAGCCAATACGATCGTTACATCGCTATGGACTGGAATATAATTTCGTGTTCTCTCGACCCTCAGTCGCACGTCATATTACGCGATACGTGGGCAATTTCTCGTGCCAATACGACGAAGACGTCATATTCATGCCCACAATCTAATTTAAAGTTCCCGAGATGTTAGTTTCCGAAACAAACGTGTGGATTTCGTTCTCGACGACTACGTAGTGAAGTATCATTATGCTACTCAAAACTACAGCATTATGTTTACGAACTTTATTTATGTTATTCTAAAAAGTCAAGGATTTACACAAATACATGCCTTTTATCTCAGAAGAGGTAGACAGAGGCGCATCTAGTGCTCCCAACTTTCGCCGTGCCTATCCCGTCCCATTATGTGATAGGGGGCGGGCCCGTCGCCATTTCGGGCACAAATTCCAGACTCCGGGCTGATACTGAATAGAAAAATCCAATACCACTGTGCCCGACCCGGGGATCGTTCCCGAGACCTCAGCATTGCAGTCGTACCGTTATACGACTACGCCACCGAGGCAGTCGTGGATTCCTTATTATAAAATTCTAGAAACTCTCAGATATACGCAAATTCTAATTATTGTCAATATAATTTTAATTACTTACGTTTTGGCGCTAATCAAAGAGATTGTGGAGCGTGAAAAACAGTAATTTGTCGAGTCGGTGCAAATGTTAATTACGAGATTAGTCGAAAAGGCCTAATAACGGAAAGGAAAGCTGACACAAAAGGTTTGATTGACGGCCCTGAATCGAAAACAGTCGGCCTATTTCAGAGGCAGCCCTGTAAAAGACTCAGGATCATCTGAGATTAATCTTTAAATTATACGAATTCTTATTAGCCGTACTAAGTCAGATTTTAATTTCACGTTTTAACTAAATTGCGGAGAGAACGTTTTTACCTGTCTTTAAAATGAAACGGAATGCGCAAAAGATTAATTATAGCAGTAACAAATTAATTAACTAAATTTATGCGAGAAATTCATTTTATATACAATAGTTTATAATTGCATTAGGTTCAGAGTTCTTTTAATAAACACTAATTCATTAAGGAACATAATGTAAGAAACATTTAAGACATGTTTTATTTATTTAAATTTGAGCGACATAATTTATTATAGTTTGTATTAGGAGTTTAATTTATTTTTGTTTTCTCTTTCACTGAAACATGTATTTTTATACAATAGATGCGTATACCTGTAACGGGCATATATATCCCCGAAGGGGTAGGCAGAGGCGCAACTAGTGCACACACTTTTCGCCGTGCGTATTAGATGTGATGTGATAGGGGGCGAGCCTATCGCCATATGGGGCACAAATTCTAGACTCCGGGCTGATACTGAATAGAAAAATCCAATATCACTTTGCCCGACGCGGAGATCGAACCCGAGACATCAGCATTGCAGTCGTACCGTAATACAACTACGCCACCGAGGCAGTCCACTATAAATAATTTAAAACTATTTAATTATATACGCAAAACTGAACTTGAAGAGGGATTTGGCGCACATTACAATTCAATTTAGAGATAGGGTTTACAGCTCACTTTGTATTCAATGCTATTATAAAGTATTTTACGTTAAGGATAAATGTTAAGTGAGAAATAATATTTCAATTTATAAAACTGTATAATATTGATAGAAATGTTGTGAACTGGAAAACTGTAATGACTAATCCATTATAGTTTTCTTAATTGTTTCTGATTATATTTTCCGCATACAGAAAGTCGAAACTAATTCATTTGAAAGTAATATATTTTTGGACGTAAACTATGTCTCAAATTCTTTGTATTCTGTAGTAAGAACTTTCACGAATTACCTTTACATTTAAGTTTGAATTCTGAACTCTTAATTTAATTCGAAATGTTATTGAGCCGAGTGACAGACAATTTTTCCAACTGTACAACTCTCAAAGGACTGACAGCCAGAGCCTTGCCAAAACGAACGAGGGTTAGTCTTCAATATGTCTGCAATAGTCGATTGTCATTGTGAAATACTCTTTTGAAATGAAACAACGAGATATTTTGTTTTAGATGTAGTTATTCAGTATTTACACTTGCCGCCAGCAGGGAAGGCAGTTTAGATTATTCTCGTGTCCACTCGTGAATAATGTATAGTTGAAATTCAGTACAGAGTGGCTGAATACGAATGAGACAGCAATAAAAGTGCTTTGATTCTAGTTTTACAAACTGACATTTGTAGCAAAGGAAATTGTTATAAAAAAACCGGACAAGTGCGAGTTGAACTCGCGTACCCAGGGTTCCGTACAAACTGGTAGATAAAGTATCTAAGTATGTTAGTTCAATAGTTCGCCAAAATTAATTAATAAATGTATCAAATTTAAAAAGCTGGTAAATTCGTTTTTTTGTTACTATATAATATGTTCTATATTTACGGTTTTCTGACGGACATTTTACGGTTCCTTTACGTATACTGTAAGACCTTGCTTCTTGCCAAATTTCATTACTCTAGCTCAACGGAAAGTACCCTATAGGTTTTGATCCCCTTGCGAATTCGCAAAACATACGAAATATTCGACATAAACGGTCATAGCATTTGATCGCGTTGACTTAAAAGTTTAAGTTTTTCACAGCCAAAAGAGACTGTAAACCCGAATATTTGATATCAATTTCAACTTGATATCTCTACGCGTTCCTGAGAAAAGGGGTCTTGACAGGCAGACAGACAGATAGACGGGCAACAAAGTGATCCTGTAAGGTAACGTATGGCCTTCTGAGGTAAACCCTAAAAAGCAAAAATAAGAGAATACTGTGAGAGCAGCGTTTTTTCCTTAATCACTCACCAATGTTCATTGTTTAGACGTTGGCGATCGTTTTCTTTTCCCTTTTATTTTCGCAGGGTAAGAATTATTAAAAACATTGTAGTTTGATAGTAATGACAAAAATAATGTAAATTTGACCCAATTCTTTATTTTCTCTTGTGTTAATTTAAACTAATTTAAGTCGTAGATAGCAGATCCAAACCTCACCAAGTCTACTGAAGTTATTTATACCGCAACAAAGCTTTGAACGTCCTTTTACTAGCAAAACAACACTGCATATCTTTTAAAATAATTCGTAATATACCAGAAACATAATTTATGTGAATCTTTTTTCTAATTGACATAAAACCAATTAAAAGTTATTCTCGTGGCTTCAGAGATCTTTATTCCGTTACTCCGAGAGCAATTTCACCATCGAGAACGTAATTGTGACCGCGATGTCATCCCGATTTCCAAGGACAACAAACATTTTATTATCGTTGGGTGACAGGTCATATTATTAAATGTGTTAGTGTTGCTTTTATAAAAAAAATATACCTTAGTAGATCTAAATCTATACTAATAGTATAAAGCTGAAGAATTTGTTTGTTTGTTTGGTTGAACGCGCTTATCTCAAGAACTACTGAACCGATTTTGAAAATTCTTTCACTGATAGGAACCTACTCCTGAGTGCTATAGGCTACTTTTATGCCGGGAAAATATTTTTATCCCGGAAAATGATTCTCACGCGAGCGGAGCCGCAAGCAAATACTAGTTATAAATATAAGAACTGTTTATTACACAATTGATTTCAATTACTTACTTCTTATTGTTTCAAGGAAAATTGGTGCTTGTTATACTTATGCCTATGTAATCAATTTCCACTGTCCCGGTTTTATGATAATTAAAATGGTTTTACAAGTAACATAGTATACTTAAAGCGTTATCTTATAATTAACTTTAAAGTATTCCTAAATCAGTAACTTTTATTGATTCTAACGGTAACAATTTTAACAGTACACTTATTCCAATGAATTTATTTCGACATTGTTTTTTTTTATTTTATAACGGCATTTGTGTTCACATTTTGCCAATGTCAAGTTTGGTTTGTCTATTTTATTATCTGTAGTACATCAAAGTAAAGCAGTGGCTACCTTACCAAGACTTTATCGAGGAGTTTTGGCGGCAACAAAAAAACACTTGATTAGCACAATTATTTCAATTCAATTGATTTGAGCTCTTTAATAGAACTATATTGGATAATATACCACCATAATTATGCAATATAACACTAAGTATCACCAAAATCATGAATTAAAACAAGAGCACCTCATGACACTTCCAAGTTCCCGCCAAAAAACTCTTCGACATTGTTAACGTAAATGACCTCGCAAATATTGATATATTTATTTTACTGCTACAATTTGTGTGATCTGCGACGCAAACGGTAATCAAACCAATCAAAAAACTGCATCAGATATTCGATGTTGGTAAAAATTCAAAATAAACGCTGGATCTACGTTTGTAGGAATTTTATTCAATTTACTGAAATATATTTTAATCAACTCGTGCGAAAAAATAATTAAAAATGTGAATGAAACTATTCTGCTTTATTCTAATACTTCATTACTTTAATATATTCATTGATATATAAAAATCCCTTTATATATCAACGAATATTTCAATGTATTGCTAAAATAATTTCTATTTATTAAACACGGATTTTATATTTATTTCATTAAAATTCACCAGTTTCATTTTTAATACTAGGTAATTATTCACATTTATTTTTACTAAATATATATTATTACATAATTTATAATTAAGTACATAATATAAACGCAGCTGCATTTAACTATCTAATGAATAGAATTGTAATATAAAGCTTGTAATTAAATTGGAACACACGTGGCTTAGGCTAAGGGCATAGATACTAAGACCGTTCAAATATCATGCATATGAATTACATAATATTAAGAAACTCATTCATTCATCCACTCACGCCTTTTATCCCCCAAGGGCTAGGCAGAGCCGCAACTAGTGAACCCACTTTTCGCCGTGTGTACTCGGTCTCATGATGTGATAGGGGGCAAGCCTATTGATATATCGGGCACAAATTTCAGACTCCGGGCTGATACTGAGTAGAAAAACCCAATATCATTTTGCTCGACCCGTGAATCGAACCCGAGACCTCAGCACTGCAGTCGTATTGTAATACAACTACGCCACCGAAGCAGTTAAAAAACTGATTTCGAAAGATTTATATACTTATCAATGTTATAATGTGCCAAATAAGGGAAAACTCTACAACTTTCGGTAATAATGATTTCATTCATGGCAAGCCCGTCCTTATTCAATAAAATAATTGAATATATAGATAATATACAAAAACAGGACGTTGATCTATCTCTATAAATTATTACGAACTGTAAAACAAACTAACTGAGAAATTAGTGCCTTGTCCTTTTACCTACCTACGTAAAAAATATGTTCCCAAAAGGCAAACCAAATTCACAAGTACAAACGAGTAACGACACAACAAAGATTCAAAATAACTTCAAAGCAAGCTATCTGTCAACATACATTTCAACTAAATCACAACCAGTCCCCTTATTCTCTATGACAGTGTTAACTCGTAACGCGCCCGCGTTACGTACTTCGTGTAATTAGCGTTAAATGGTATTCTGTATGCCAATTTCCATAGTGTCAAACGCGACGAGTTACATTAGGCGCTTGTTGCGAGCGGTGAAAATAACGTGTGTCATAGAGAATAAGGGGGCACGTAAGCTAGGAGCCAGTTTCTTGTCAACACCGATTTGACTTTATTTTCAACTAGGTCTTGCGCGAGGATTCATCCGCGTGAAAAGCCTTTCCCGCTACAAAAGTGCGTAAAACACTGTAGCGATGTATAGTGCTACCTGTACGATGCCAGTGCTATCTATTTAAAACATAAAACGTTATTTCTCTTTTTCTATTGTATAGAATAACGAGATGAGCTTGCCGTTCGCCTGATGGTAAGCGATACGTCCACCCATAAACAGTAGCAACACCATCCAGCACCTTGAGTTACAAAGTACTGAGTGGCATTCCACTGCGCTCGTCATCCTGATACATAAGATGTTAACTCTTATTATGTCTAGTATTTACACTGGCTACAAATTCCTTCAAACCGAAACACAATAGTGCATGCACACTGCTGCTTGGCGGTAGAAATAGACATTGCGGAGGTACCCACCCAGGCGGCCTCTTACATATGAGAGACCTACCACAAGTGAGCAATTTATCGGGATGAAAAGTACATATACATACACACTCACGCCTTTTATCCCCGAAGGGGCAGGCAGAGGCGCAACTAGTGCACCCACTTTTCGCCGTGCGTATTCCGTCCCATGATGTGATAGGGGGCGAGCCTATCGCCATATCGGGCACAAAATCAAGACTCCGGGCTGATATTGAATAGAAAATCCAATATACTTTGTCCGACCCGGGGATCGAAATGAAAAGTAGCCTGTATTAATCCAAGACATGGTCTACCCGTATGCAAAATTTCATCCAAATGCTTTCAGTAGTTTCTATGTTTACATCTAACAAACATTTTTACAAACTTTCGCATTTATAATACTAGCATTTGCCCGCGGCTCCGCCCGCGTGAAAACGTTTCCCCGGGATAAAAATCCCGCTTTATATTTTCCTGGGATAAAAAAGTAGCCTATGTCCTTTCTCGGGCTTAAGAATATCTTTGTACCAAATTTCATTTAAATCGGTTCAGTAGTTTTGGCGTGAAAGCGCGACAGACAGACAGAGTTACTTTCGCATATATAATATTAGTAAGGATAGTAAGGATTAGTAACACTAGTAAGATGATGTGAAGTTAGTAATGCTTTGAGAGCCACAGACGAAGCCAATAAGCTGTAAAGTAGCACATGGTTTCAAACGCTTTTAAGATATGGCGTGCCTTCTTAGCTCGTAAATATGAACACTCAATCTTGAGCTTACGGGACTTGTATTGCGTGTATGTACTATTGATTTGAGAAAGGTCACACGTGATTGGTCAGTTTTGCATGCATTATAGTGTACTGACAGCTTGGATCTCACGAAAGGTCACCCGAAAGTCCGGTGTGTCCAGAAAAGCCGACTCGCGTCAGGCTACTGGCCGGTAGGGCCAATAAAAAAAAAACGAAAGGCCAGACTATCAAGGCCCTATGTAGTAAGAACTGTTATAATTAGGATTTAGCTGTATTGTAATGTTATTTGAATTATATTTCAAAAATGACTATAATAAATTACTATATTAATGCTGAGGTCTCGGGTTCGATCGCCAGGTCGGGCACAGTGGTATTGGATTTTTCTATTCAGTATCAGCCTGGAGTCTGGAATTTGTGCCCGAATTGGCGATAGGCTCGCCCCCTATCACATCATGGGACGGAATACGCATGGCGAAAAGTGGGTGCATTAGTTGCGCCTCGGGGTTAAAGACGTGTGTGTGTGTGCCTATAATAAATTAAATAGTAGCGACAACCAAATAACGCGAAAAAACACAGGTCAGAGACTCTGTATCCTGGCAATCAATAAACTTAGGCAAGGACGACTGCCACACCGTGTTACAAGCCTCACAAATGCTTTTTCCTAATAAAAGGAATTATTTTCTGTTTTAACGTGTAAGTAACTAAAGTGATATTTGCTCGATGAGCTCTGTAAGAGAAAGTCATCACGAAATCGTGATACCATAACAATTTACTAATTCAATTATAATTTCGTCACACACTATGGATTAATTCTATATGAGATAGCATCTGTTACAATTAATTTAAACCATAATATCTCTACGTTTAAGGCATTTATTATAATTCCCTCACGGGAGTAATAGAATTTGCAGATAAGGCTGTGTTTAAAGGCTGCGTATCTCTTCATTACGTCTATAAACAGTTGAGATTCTCGTACAGATCTCGCGAGGACGGTTTTCCATTGAATTTATTTTAATTTCGTGGCTTATCTCGTATTATTTTCTTCTATATGCATGCAAATATCATAGCTTATCTCGAACTATATTTGTTATAATACATACGACAACGATATCATATTATAACAATACTAGAATTCTCTAGAAAACGAATGTCCTTGTAATAGTGCTAACGTCGATGTTAATACTGTTTTAAAAGTTGTTATTGTATCTCAATGTTATTCTATTGTATTCTGTTATACACTGGGGCCTGAAAACAAAACTTTACTGTAACACATTTTACAAAGTATTAAGATATTGTTATGAAATTTCAAACAAATAAAATTAATTTTGATTTTCCCTCGGCGCAACGCAAATTATGTCCCCCAATTCAGCCTACAACGGCTATATGATCGTAAAATTTTATGCCCAGCCCGTCTCACACTCTATTGTTTCCGTCATACTATTTATTTTGTTTTTATTAATATAGCTCAATAAAATGGGCTTTAAGAATGAAATTTGCCAACATTATTAATACTTGGGGTGTCATAACTTTCGTTTAATGTTAAAGTGGTATAAACACCTACTTATTTTTATTTTTTGGAGATAATAACGAAGGTACTGCTGATCGTATACTGCAGATTTATGGTGTAATTTTTTTATAGTAGGTTACAAAGTTTATTGAGGAATATTTTTGGTTCCAGATATTTTTAATATAGATTCTTGAATTTGTTTTTCAATTTGATTGATCATTAAGATGCTAGCAGACAATGCTAACTCAGAAATTATTGTGATCTATAAGCTACTATTATAATTTTAATTGAAATAGACTCATAATCAAAAGGTTTATAACATCCATACACAGTATGCCGGTGAGTTCTACCACCTTAACGACGTTACTAGCCTTTACCCTTTGATTAATTATATACCTAGATAGACACTGAACGTTTCAAACGCGTCGAAAAAAATAGAGGCCAATTGTTGCCCGCTAAATGAGTTCGAGTGAATTATTTTTTGTTGTTTTTCATGGATATAATTATCTCCCCGTTTTGATAGAAACCATGGTAATAACTGGTATCATTATGCGCGCACTCAAGGATACGCAGAATGATGCAGCGATAGCGTATGACACAGCTGACACGCATACTAGCTTAAGAAAAGTTGGCCTGTATTAGTTCCATTGTAGCGCGTCACTCTATCTAGGTATATAATTAATCAAAGCCTATACCGTAACCAGATTATCTCAAACAAAAAGTAAACGTACCAGCTAACAACATTTCCGTTGAGTTTCAGTAAAAAATCTCGAACGCTGACTTTTTTAAGCCTCTTAGGCTAACGAGTTGGTATATAATTGTTTATATTCCAGAGCCTTCGTCTTGTTCCCGTGATCATAAAAAGGGAAAGATTTAGGACGGGAATAAAACTTGAAGCACCGTCATTCTTGGACATTGTCTCTCAACATTCTACTTTGTCATTTGTATCGTGAAAGGTTTTATAAAATTTTGTAGCTTCATCTTGTTTACGTTTTATTACGAACAAGTTATAAAATTTACTAACTTAAGTACTTATCTTAATATATATAAATCTCGTGTCACAATGTTTGTCCTCAATGGACTCCTAAACCACATAACCGATTATAATAAAATTCGCACACCATGTGCAGTTCGATCCAACTTGAGAGATAGGATAGTTTAAATCTCAAATTATAGTCGCAATTTTAATTTATTGCTAATTATTTGTCTGTTATTATTTGACAGTCACAATTATCTTAACTCCAAATGATTCTAACAGATGTCGATACCTTTCGACTGGGTTGAGTAAGTAATCAATAGATGGCGCTGCTATGAATGATTCTAACAGATGTCGATACCTTTCGACTGGGTTGAGTAAGTAATCAATAGATGGCGCTGCTATGATAAATCTACGAACGTGTCATATAAGCTACATTTTAAGCGGGACTTTTATACCGGGAAAACTCATTCACGCGGGCGGAGCCGCGGGCAAAAGCTAGTAATATTATATGTAAAAGTTTAAATTTTTGACAATAAATATTAGACTTTATGTAAGGGTATAATAAATATTTAAGTAGATAATATTGGTACAGAGCTAACTGAGTAATGACTTGGACATTTTGAGTGAGCAAGAACTAATATTTTACTTCCAACTTATAACATTCAAATTGGTTAAAAACGTTGGAAGAGTCTTGAAAAATGAAAGAGTATTAATAAAATTTTCATGAAAGTTCTTTCTTACACTTGTAAAAGCATTTTAAACTTAAATGCTAGCGAAGTGATTTCGAAACCGCTGCCTTGTCGTAAATCAATCCATCGTCAATCCGCCGAACTTACGTGACCTTCCACGGCGACGACGCGTGGTTTAAAACTAATCCGTTCTCAATTTTATTTCGAACACTTTCTTCTACGTCATTGCTTGTTATGAACACTACCACCTTTAGCAGGAGGGTACTTTTAGGAGCTATAGCCGCATAAATAAATCAAAATACATCATACTCGTGAAATTATTCGCTGGAGTCTGATTGGAGTGCATTAATTACAAAATATTTATCTTAGTAATACTGCCCACAATGCCAAAAAATCTCGTGATATACCTATATGTACTTACATTTCTGCGAGTCGGTCTTTTGGGGCCTCTTGTCGCGCACCATGGTGGCTGGGCGATGTGGACTGGGGTGCCGGCGCGGACGCGGCGCGCCGTGGTACTATCGACCCCGTCCTACCGTCAGCGCCAAGGTGTTCTCGTGGTTGTGCCAGATACCTGCAGAAACGTGCTCAGGTGAGGGTTGTGCTTGGAGTTCATTCCCTAGTGCAGTATCGACCATTAATGTACAACAAAAATCAAGGAGGTTACTGCATTAATTCTCCTAATATATCCTAATATTATTATAAAAAGTTACTAAGTAAATAATGAAAGGAGTTGTCTATGATTTCTTGTACATAAATGGCTTGGTACTAATTTCT
The DNA here is from genome assembly GCA_947568825.1 of Sphinx pinastri. Lineage (NCBI taxonomy): Eukaryota > Metazoa > Arthropoda > Insecta > Lepidoptera > Sphingidae > Sphinx > Sphinx pinastri. The sequence continues at coordinate 6,382,030 of OX387621.1, read as the reverse complement.
CTTGCAGTAGGAGGTTTGTTAAGTTCTTTACAATATTAATATCTTAAAAACATTATATTTAGAATATATACCTTGCGTTACATATATTATGATCCATGGCATGTGTTTAGTGGCTGGTAATAATAAAGTAATGTGTTTTATTGCATATGGTCTAAAATCTAAAGCACTACGGGGTTAATTTATTACCCTCTATATAATTTCAATCTACACGTTCTATTCTAGACGCTGAATACTAAAATGATCCACACAGTATACACAACTACCCACCATACCAATTACTAAACAAACTAACGAAGCTTGTTCCGCCAGTCTTCAAAGTTATGGGTGCAAATCTTATCTGGAACCGATGTTACATAGCTCCCGAAAAGGGTAAACTTTGCCAAATTAGTCACTTTGGAAGGGTTCCAAATAATACTTATACATACGTATAGGTTTAAATGAGGAGTTAGTATTAGTTACATAGACCTCGCTGTGAGCCCGGATTATTGGACCGAGAAATTCATTAGCCTTCCGGAAAAACGATCAAAGCAATTTAGAGGCCATTACGTGGATGGCAATAGGCACATGCCTGCGAAATCACGTGGCAAAACTGCTAACCGCAACAAATGCAGGCCGCTTTGAATTTTTCAGCTTGAGTTATGCTTTGAAATGTAAACAGAAACCTGATTGTTCATATGCATTGAAGTGTAGTTCTATTATATCTTTTGTCTATTGTTTTGACTGGAACACGAGTTTACTGCTTAATTAATATTTTATTTACATTTCCTTTCGTCAAATAAATCGTAAATATCTATAATATTAATATTTGAATTATTCATTCCTCTACAACAAACGTTTGCTGTAAATCGTGGAGCTGTACATTGAACCCAAAACGACGGACCTTTTGTGTAACTTTTTCGATTAGTAAATTTTCCGGGATTGGATAATATGGATAGAGATACACAATGAACAATATTAATCATGGAACTATTATACATAAATACTTTTAATACTTGCGTATCCCTCAGAGGGGATTTTCGGTAGATAGCCAGTCATAAATACCAATGAATGGTAACTATGCAAAAGCTACACGCGTAAAAAAATGTGCTGCCTTCATATTGGAATGAGATAATTAATTAGAAATGAAAATAAAATCTTTATACTGTATTAACTCTCAAAAACTTGACGATAAAATATTGATAAAGCTCTGTGTACTTTAAACACCAATTTACAGAGTTTATTGATAGAATATTCTAATTCATCACAATGCGTAGAATTCGATAGATAAGTAAATATTCCCGCGGGCTCTTGTTACGAACGCATCGATCGCATCCACAGAGACTGTTCTACCTAATCCTCCCCTGACGCTGATCCCCTGTGCGTATGCTTTGACGGATTGATCCATTTCTGTTCTATTTTGCATGCCAGCATTTTGGTATCGAATTTTAAAATGGCCATTTAATCTTTTTATGATTGGCTTGTAGCTAACTTTTGTGTTGGCTATTGATTAAACTTTTGAAGATAGTTATTATAATGTATTGAGAAACGTTCAAATATTGTTACTGCATACATTTGACTAACGAATTTAAAATACAGCATACTTAATCTTCCATTCCACAAATAATAGCATAAAGTATCGATTGCACAGAATTGACACTATTCAATAGGGTAGTTTCCTATGTTTGATTTTGTACATTATTTTAGATGTAACAGAAAATAACACGAAAAAGAAATTCTTCTGTGAAATCAACACCAAAATCGATTCAAAAATAAAGTAGTTATTCAATTTTGAAATATTCTTGTGAGCAAAAGTGGGGGCGTGGCGGGGATATCGCGCTATCTCTTTCGCACGCAGGCAGCGTTATAGCTGACGGCGCTTGGTGACGTCATAGCCTTGTATTGCTGTTATTTGAGAGCTACCCCTACCACCAAATTTAAAAGTTTTATAAGTTACTTACTATTGCGCCAATATTGAAAATTCTTTTTCCGTAAAATTTTGGTTAGCATACATTTTTAATAATTGGATTTAAAAAATAGTAGTCAACTACCCTATTACAAATACCGATCAAAAAGAGTTTCAGTAGTTCTATTAAAAATATTTGTATTAATCGAATTAAACTTTCCAACCGTTCCAACTAAAACTCATGTAAATAGTCGATTTATACGCTTAAACATCATGCATTCATGAGAGCGAGAGCTTACATCAAATTTGAGAATAAGTGTCGACAGACATTCTCTAACTAGTTCTGTCGTACTATGTGCAATATGCATTAAGGAGTGTCAAATGCACGACATCGCACGCTGGTAATCTGATTGCTTTGTTATTATACCGGTGTGATGACTAGTGCAATGCTTATTTAGTTGGTGTTACTATGTTTACTCTTATGAGACGCTTACATGAAAACCAATTCAAATTTGGAATGCATGGAAACATTTGCAGCCAGTGTGATAGTGCAAGTCACATGTCAAACATTTGGCATTGTCATCTTATAAATTCAGTTAGTCTGAAACGGCTTACCAGATTTTGATGAAGGTTTTAATGATGTAACAGAAACGCCAGCAAACATATACAAGATAGCTACAATACAAGAAATATAATAATAAACGCAGATTGAAAAAGTGGCAGTTTGTTTATAATAATAAATGTCACTATAGTTCGGACAAACTAAGCTGGCCGGTATGACAATTAAATTTTTTTCCCGAAGCGATAACTCTGTGAGAACGTCTACCCAAAACATTCAAAACCGTGTCATGTCATACCGGCCATATTAGTTTGTCCCTACTATAGTGGGTTCTAAATCCATAAATACACGTTTAATTGTAGACCGTTATTTACCCGAACATAAGTTTTTAACACTTTTTTCTATATTAGAATCGCCAGAAATAAAATTTTATGCGACTTTTATGTCACGATTCTGCAACAAGCTTTCGACCTTTATACTAATGCTTGCTATATCCAGTAGCTAGTAAAATTTCGCGCGTTATATATCCATACGCGATGCATATTTAATATCTTATAACATAAAAAGTAAATAAGAAAAATCCGCTATACGTATTACTGTACTAACAACAAAGGACATGTCGAAAAACCAGCTTAAAATACTTTATATATATTTGGATAGTATTCCGAAAAACTAGGCCTTTGCACTAAATCGTATTATTTCAAAGTCCTCCGATTTTGAGATTTATGTAATTTTATTTGGCTTAACACTACACTTAAAATGATCGTTTTTAAAAAGTTAGTTATAAATGCCCCCTGCATTATTCTAAAAATATTTTTTAATGTACCCAAGATCCATATTTTGCCCCTTCAATTTCCATAAAGTTGGAGCCTGAAAAAGGGGACATCTTCTTTTCATTTGACATTTGACGCGGCTATAAAGTTCTAGCCTAGTAGTTCTAGCTAAGTATCGTTATACTAAATCCTAAACCTAAACCTAATAATCCTTAACCTTATAGAAAACAGGAAACAAATATGGGAATGACAAAGCCCACGATAACTCAATTATAGAAAAACCTTTGGATGCGGCCCATTGTTTGATAATGTTTATGGCAGTAATCACTTGCCATCAGAACACACTTGCTCGTTTGCCCACTCTTGACTTGACCGAACTGGACATATTATACCCACGGGCGAACTGGCAGACCTGGAATTCGTGAGCGAGTTCGTATACCTGGGCTCAATGATCAGCGACCAGGGAAGCTGCGAAAAGGAAATTCGGAGGCGTACGCAAATGGGAAAAGTGGCTATGAGCAAGATGTCGAGGATCTGGCACGACAGGAATGTCTCCAATACAACCAAAGTGAGACTCGTGAAAGCACTGGTATTCTCGATATTCCTATACGGCTCCGAATCATGGTCAATTCGCGCAGCAGACCGGAAAAAGATTGAGGCTTTTGAAATGTGGTGTTGGAGGAAAATGTTACGCATACCATGGACAGCAAGACGCACCAACAAGTCTATTCTCGCCCAACTGAACATCAAGACTAGGCGCTCTACAATATGCTACCACCGAGTGTTGAGTTATTTTGGCCACATTGCCCGAAGACAACCAGATAACTTGACAAACTGCTGGTTGTAGGGAAAGTAGAAGGTAAAAGACCACGTGGGCGATCACCTACCCGCTGGTCTGACCAAATAAAGGCCATAACAGGACTTCGTATTGCCACTGCCCTGAGAAAAGCCGAAGATAGGGGGGCATGGAGACGGCTCGTCATCGACTCCATCAAAATATTTCAGGACGGACACGACCTTCAGTGATGAAGAATACGATTAAGGAAGAAGGAGCCTGGTTAAATTTTGAGGCCCAGCACCCATACAAAAAGGGGACATCTCCTTTTCATTTGACATTTGACGCGGCTATAAAGTTCTAGCCTAGTATGTAGCCTAGTAGTTGTAGCTAAGTATCGTTATACTAAATCCTAAACCTAAACCTAATAATCCTTAACTTTATAGAAAACAGAAAACAAATATGGGAATGACAAAGCCCACGATAACTCAATTATAGAAAAACCTTTGGATGCGGCCCATTGTTTGATAATGTTTATGGCAGTAATCACTTGCCATCAGAACACACTTGCTCGTTTGCCCACTCTACTAAAAAAAATATATAGCTTTTCTGTTCTACATTCTACAACATTATATTGTTGACTGCCTCGGTGGCGTAGTTGTATTACGGTTTGCGGCGATTGCAATGTTGAGGTCTCGGGTTCAATCCCCGGGTCGGGCAAGTGATATTGGATTTTTCTATTCAGTATCAGCCCGGATTCTGGAATTTGTGCCCGATATGGCGATAGGCTCGCCCGCAATCACATCATGGGACGGAAAACGCACGGCGAAAAGTGGGTGCACTAGTTGCGGCCCTGCCTACCCCTTCGGGGATAAATGGCGTGAGTATGCGTATATTGTTCATATTTTTTATTATAATACAAACATATTTATGTCCCGAGAATATGAATCTGCCTCGGTGGGGTAGAAGTATTACGGTACGACTGCAATGATGAGGTCTCGGATTCCATCCCCGGGTCGGGCAAAGTGATATCTACTGGTGGTAGGTCTCTCATTATGTAAGAGGCCGTCTGGGTGGGTACCACCGTAATGTCTATTTCTACCGCCAAGCAGCAGTGTGCATGCACTGTTGTGTTTCGGTTTGAAGGACATTGTAGCCAGTATAACTACTGGACATAATGAGACTTAACATCTTATGTCTCAGGATGACGAGCGCAGTGGAATGCCACACAGTACTTTGTAACTCAAGGTGCTCGCTGGATGGTGTTGCTTCTGTTTATGGGTGGTCGTCTCGCTTACCATCAGGCGAACGGCATGCTCGTCTCGTCATTCAATGCAATAAAAAAAAGAAAAAAAAAGCGGGTTTTTCTACTCAGTATCAGCCCGAAGTCGTAAATGTGCCCGGTAAAGTGCAATAAGCTTGCCCCTTTTGCATGGGACCTAACATAGCTGGCGAAATGTGGGTGTATTACACCTCTACCTACCCCTGAAATGGGAAAAAGGCGTGATACTATGTATCATGTATGAGAATATGAATTCATCAATTAGACTACCAGACGCCCATAAGTGGGTGTAAACGATACCTTTGCAGATAAATCGCGAATGAATTAATATTTATGTGATATTTTTCGATTTTGCTTACCGTTTGAATAATATTGATCTCATAGTAACGGACATAATGCGGCGCTGCTAATTTCTATCGCTTCTGTTATTCTTTGTTTTCAAAAAGATATACAATGAGAAGTACCAAATTACGTACTAGCCGACGATCGCCACGATTTTTAGCATGTTCCATCTTTCTTGGCATTTAGCAAACAGTTGGTAAAATTTGGAAAATCTTGATACAAATACATAATAGCTAAAACATATTTCAAATTTTCTGTAACTAAGACAAATATTTTGCGTCTATTCGAGTCTAAATCCGTACAACTGTATCAACATTTTTAGAATACATATTCCACTCTACCCAAATCTGAAGCACGTAACTCTGAACAAAATCATATTGAATTTTTACCCGGAGCATTTTCAGCTCCATTAGGGGTAAATGGTTGTCGGCAAAGTGCGAGCATCGATCAGCCGTATCTTATCACGACACTGCTCTAGCAGACACTTAACCTTGTGTACGGTGTTCTTTAACATCCGAGGAATACTGTTATGCGATGTTATTTTAGTTTCGTGTATGTTGTTAATGTTATTTATTGTGTAAGACTTATACCATATAAAAGATGCTATTATTAAGATTATGTAGATAATCATTGGAATGTCACTTTCATCTTCATGCGTTTGTTTTTTGTTTCACAAACAATTGAAATAGAGATAAAACGTTGTGTTAATTTTTTATTTAAATTAATTGTTGATTGTGTTTATGACGTCTTTTACCTTTTCTTTTAGATCATTTGCTCATCGTTAATCTACCATTTCTATTATAAAGTTTAAAAAAAATGTTTATTTGAACGCGCTAACCTGTCAAACTACTGCTCCCATTCTGAAAATTATTTTGCTAAACAATAACGCACTTCTTAATTGCTAAGCACCATTGCTAGAACATTCTAGATACACTATTGGATATAAAAACAAATTTACAATTTAATTCTGGTAAACTTTGTCGGTAAAGCGCGATAGCCTAGTTGGTAGTCGAACGGACTGCCTAGACGAATGTCCGCAGGTTCCAAACCCAAGGGCACACACCTCTGACTTTTCAAAAAAGTTATGTGTGTATTCTTTGTGAATTATTGCTTGCTTTTTTAACGGTGAAGGAAAACATCGCGAGGAAACCTGCATACCCGAGAAGTTCTCTGAATTTCGAAGGTAGTGTGTAGTCTGCCAACCCGCACTAGGCCAGCGTGGTGGACTAAGGCCTAAAACCCTCTCAGTAGTAGAGGAGGCCCGTGGTCAGCAGTGGGCAGTATATTATATACAGGGCTGGTATGGTATGGTAAAGTTTGTCGTAGAACTGCGGTTTATCTGTTTTGTTCGGAAACATTTGTTATTGTTCCCGAGTCCGGTATCGCGTTTTCCCAACCGCTACGGGACTCTGACGTCATCAACTAAGCAAATCTCGAACGCTAACGCGTAACGTAATCGTTTATGTTTTCAGTTGAAAAGGTCTTGGATTAAAATGAAGGAAGTCAATAATGTTTATTCATTTGTGGATTTTTAAGAATTCTTTAGTAAATGTTGTGATAACGATGTTTTGAATAGAATTAGTTTTCTCAGATTTTTATTGTATAATAAAATCCTACGATAATAAAAAAAATTGTTTCAATTAACAAAAAATAAAACCGCCTTCAAAACCACTACAAACCAAAAATAATTTATCTTTATATAGTAACGCATATTTGGAGTCGGTGCCCAATTTAAATTGCCAGCTAAGCTAAGCAAATTCAAGAACAAATACACGAAAACAATGCTCAATTTAAATTAGGCACCGACTCCAAATATATACGTTTATAAAGTTAAATGATTGTTTGGTTTTTAGTGGTTTTGAAGTCGGTTTTATTTTTTGTTAAAAAGTTTTTATTTGTTTCTTTTTTGTTAGTTCATTATGAAATGGTAAACAATACATCATAGATATACGATTGCAGCATTCGCGGGTCATCTGCTGTTAGTTATTGAAGAGTTCCATTATCTATCTCCGAAGATCTTCATCAGATCCTAATAAATTATATATTAAAACCTTCCCTGAAAAATATACATTTGAATAACGAAAACCCCATCCAAATCGGATCAGTAGTTTATAAAAAAATCGCGGCCATACAAACATACATATATACATACATACGGGTCGAATAAAGAACCTCCTTTTTTGAAGTCGGTTAAAAAAAAGAAGAGACCACTTATATCGTCATATTTTTACATAGCATTCTAGGCTTTGTAAACCTTTACGGATTTAACAAAACATAAGACAAGTTCACACAAAACCTGCCAGTACACAATGCCCGATAACTTCTTAAATCAAATATTCACCAAACAACCCTCTTGAATAATGGGTCTGTCGATTATGGTAACCACGGTCAAAGGGTGTGCTTGAATAATAAGCATATTGCGGTCCTCCCAGCCTTTCCCACACATTAGTTAGGATCCTCACCTGTTATACTGATTACATTCGGTTTTCATACCAAGCTATTTATTTTATGCTGGACAGTTGCGGATCGCCAGATTTAGGCACATGTGCGCATGTTTCATATGTGGAAACTTGATTACTCTTTCTATTACTGTGATCCTGGTAACAGATGTTAGTGACACCTCAAAACACAGCTATAATGCTTCAACGAGTGACAAAATAGTTTTGTTCTCGTTGTTTTATAACTAATCTATACTTAATATTATAAAGAGGAAAGATTTGTATGTAAGTATGTTTGTGACGAATAAACTCAAAAACTACGGAACGGATTTCGATGAAATTTGGCACACGGGTAGATCATGTCCTGGATTAACACATAGGCTACTTTTTATACCGGGAAAATATTTTTATCCCGGAAAAACTTTTTCACGCGGGCGAAGCTGCGAGCAGAAGTCTAGTAATATTATAAAGCTGAAGAATTTGTTTGTTTGTTTGACCGCGCTAATCTCAGGAACCACTAGACCGATTTTGAAAATTCTTTCACTAATAGTAAGCTACATTACTCCTAAGTGCTATAGGCTACTTTTTATCCCGGGAACATATTTTTACAATGGAAAAAGATTTTTTCGCGAGCGTCACCTAGTCTACAAATATATCATCAAATGACATCTTTTTCATAAAGTCAAACGTACTTCCTTACCGCAAACAAACTTTGACTTCAACCTACGTAAAATAACTTCGTAGATTTCGGCAGCCGTGACCACTCGCCGGCTGAATAATAAACGGTGTGGTCTACGGCAAGCTATCAGTTTGAGGGAATTATCCCTAATCTCAGACCCGACCAACGCTCGTACCTATTTAATTTATAGCCTGATTGTTATTGCTAATTCATTTTGTCTAAAACATCTGATTTGTGCTGAGTTGCATTCACAATAATATCACTGTTTACTAAACTGACTTATTATGAAACGGAGGAACTTTTGAACATAACTTTAATTATATTATATATTCTCTATAATATTGCCCTCGCAAACGAATAGAAACTCATTCACACTCACACACACACACACACAGCGCACTCACACAACTCGCACACACAAGCACACTTGAATTTAATGTTAATAATAATTATGATACACCTGAAAATTGTACAACCGGAATTTCGTTTCGTTTTTATTTTTATTTTTACAATTCTTTGTTATCGGTATACTTTGTGAATACATGTAATGATCAAAGTATGTTATAGTATAAACTACCGGAGGGTTGAGCATTACTTACCCTAAGTTACAGGGTTATAACCCTATTTTAGGAAGTAATGTGTCACCTGTCTACCTATAAAGTGTTTTTAGTACATACCTACCTACATATTGTATGACAAAATTGTAAACCGTTTTTGTGAAATAAATTATTATTATTACTGTTTACTAAAGGTTTTTCTTAAAGATCTATAGTTTTACGAGTTACGATATGAATGAATTTTATTATGATAGAATAATTCAATAATAATAGCTATGTTCAACAATTAAGATACCTATCTAAATGTATATAAGTTCCATTTCCTATTATATCACTTGATATAATTAATAATTCAGCATAGTACCAAAATGTTGCAACTCCTATTCATTTATGAATGAGTCTTTAATTCTAAAAGCTAATGAACACACCGATTAAGGATTATGCACAGTAAAACTTATAAAATCAAAGACCATCAATACATTTTCCAATAAGTAGCGAGCTGTAGCGCTCCGAAATTTAATTTAGCTGGAGCCCTCAGCCGACGACCTAAGCTGATTATTTAGCGTTGCCTCCTGTAGCTAAACTCGGTATCACTTCCTAGCGTACCGCGCTTAACATTTTATCAGCTATTAGATTACTTCTCTAGATGCTGATATTGTGGCTTTATTTTTAATTGGGGTTGAAAAGAGTGGTTATATTAGTGCATCTGTTTTAAGTTGTATCACTGCGACGAAAGTAAAATAAATGAATTAAAAATAACAAATGAATGTGTATTCCAAATTCAAATGATATTGTAATGTTTATAATATAATAATATTTTTTTATTGCGTTCATAAAATACGTAAAACATAAGTGTACTAGGTCAATATTTCCATACATGCATAATGGTGACCCGGTAATCTCCTTTTCTTAAGACGAATTTAAATACAGTTTAGAATAAAATTACTATTTCTTGCGTCAACTCTTACGTCTACTATTGTTTTGCTTATAAAACAAATACACATAAGAATTTATTATCTATCTCACATTTAAAATTGCGAAATATACTCACAAATTTTACGATTGTAGGAATAATATTTAGATAGAATAGTTCATAGGTTATTACTGTTAATATAATTATCTATTTGCACTAACATTATGAAGAAATAATGTTTATAAGTCTGTTTTATGGGGCTATAACTACGAAACATAAAAACACTCTTCTTATTAAACCGAAAAATCACCGTAAACTGTAGTACAAGGAACACCCATGATGAAGTTAGCATCCCAGAACAAAACATTATTTAAGTGTACTAAATCTCTTGCACAATAGATTTGTATAACAATGTCGCAGTGGCCATCACAATCCCTAATACGCGTCATTTGAACTTGAAGGTGAAGCGGCCAAAACAATTAGAACTAAGCTCGGAGATTGAGCTCTCAGCGCAAATAAATCTACAGTAGTAAAATTAAGTACGGTACGTAGATAGAGAGGTCTAGACAGATTTGTATTGGAATTTGGTTTTGTAATTTGATGTGGACTATGGTCTGACTTCGAGTATTGTTTTTCACGGCACAAGGTCAGGGCAAAGAGACCTCACTGCATCTGATGGTAATAGTCGTAGGTAGAGTATCGACAAGTAATAAATTATTGTCGTGCGTGAGCCGAGACAATAATTTATAAAAAATACAAATATTTATAAACAATTTTATGACATCAAACATTTTTTGTTATGATTCTAATTTAAAGAACGCAAAATCAGTTTCCTTGAATTACGGCATGTAAAAAAATAGCAATAAACAACTATTACCGAGAGAACTCGTCGCAACTCATGATAGGCTAAGATTCCCTGCAAAATAAACCGACCGTACAGTACATACATCAACAACTTGCCAATAAAGAAAGTTTTAATACGGGTATACATATCTACTTACGTCACTTTGTGACTCGAAAGGAAACGTAACTTGGGAATTGGAACCATCAACAAAGGGTTCGAACTTCTTTAATACATACTATGTTAGAATTAAGTAATACTCCATTTAATTATATTGAGTAGTTTCTACGTCGTAATAATCGAAAGGTTTGCTAAAGAGAATAAGTAGTGAATGGGTTGAAATATTCAAATCTGGATGTCATTGAAGTTCTTGATTAAGTAAAGCGTTTAAAACTTGCAACACGTTATAGCAAGATGTCGGCCTATAATATATACATATAATAAATCAGTAGAACCGGTGTGTCTGTACAGGCACACGCGTACGCGGAGTGAGGTTCAGATCGTGTCGACTGACGAAAGATGAATACCCCACGTCAGTCAACACAATTATGGCGGCCTGTTTGAACCGGATGTACACAGGCTGATCCCGGAACACACGTGATTTTTAAAAAAAAATTATTGCATCGAATGACGATACGAGCATGCCATTCGCCTGATGGTAAGCGATACGACCACCCATAAACAGTAGCAACACCATCCAGCACCTTGAGTTACAATGTACTGTGTCGCATTCCACTGCGCTCGTCATCCTGAGACATAAGATGTTAAGTCTCATTATGTCCAGTAGTTACACTGGGTACAATGTCTTTCAAACCGAAACACAACAGTGCATGCACACTGCTGCTTGGCGGTAGAAATAGACATTGCGGTGGTACCCACCCAGCCGGACTCTTACATATGAGAAACCTACCACCAGTAAACTACGGGGTTTAATATCTTGTCTAGGGGGTCGTTATCCGGGCGGTTGCAAGAGCATAACTGGTGGAAACTGAATAAAAGCCAGCGGCAACAAACTGTTCTGACAGCCGAAACAGCTCCAATAGGGTAGTTTTCTAGGTCGGATTATGTACATTATTTTACATCTAACAGAAAATAATATGATAAAGAAATTCGTTTGCGAAAACAGCATCAAAATTGATTGAAAGACATAGCAGTAATTCATATTTGAAATATTGTTGTAAGCTTAAGTGGGGTCGTGGTGGGGATCTCGCGCTATCCCGTTCGCACGCATGCAGCGTTATTGCCGGTGACACTTCGTGACGTCACAGTCTGATATTACTGTTACTTGACAACTACCCCCTCTACCAAATTTCAAAGCTTTATAACGTACTAATTATTGCACCAATTTCAAAAAATCTTTTTCCGTTAGATTTTGGATGACGTAATTTTTTGATAAATGTATTTAAAAAAGAGTAATCAACTAACCTAATACTACCGAACAGGTTTGTTAGCAACTTCGCGCCTCAGAAACTATGCGAGTCTATTCGATATGTGAATAAAAGTTTTCAACAACTTTTACTTATGATTGTCATTATAATTTGGTTTTTAATTATCACTCCTAAAGCCGTTTTTTAACAAAACAGCTGAAAGAAATGTTTTTAGTTGGGAAAATCATATAACAATAAAAATACAAAAGTTAATTAATTCACTAATTGTTTATTATTGTTTCTTTATTTTTAATTAAATTGACCTATAGTTTTCAGCTACTTCCAATTTATTATAGTCCTATAACACACGAATAAAAAAATGGATGTAACATCCTGAAATAATTAATATCGCGACGTTTTCCGCTGAAAAAAAATTATCACGAGGAAAGCGTGTTCGGAAAATATAATTCGGAGGAGGTGCGAATTGCCTCGAGAGATTTAGAACGTATTTTATTTAATAAGCTTACCCTTATAGCAAACAAATGAGAAAGTGTGGGAAAAATCGCTTTTAAAGAATTCCGTAATAAAGCACAATTCAGTGTAAACGAATTCCAAATAGCAGTTTAAAAATAAAACTTAGAAATGAATTATAAAGCGCTACATTTTTTATTGATTTTACTGCAATAAGATAATTTAGATGTTATGCTATTTGGCCTAAAAAGTAGTGGGAATTCTATGCCGGATACACTTTGATACGGGCAGAACCGTGAACCAAAGTTGGTCAAATATAGAAGTTAAAAAACTAACATTACTTCATAATCTTCGAGCTACAGAACTTTAAAAGTAAGTCATAAATTAAAACACAACATGTCGTTTACCGAACGAGGAATAAACTGTCTACCTATATTATTCAAATATGCCTTATTTATTTTCATAGCGTATAAACCTAAAGATTATCTTCTTACTGGAATCCTTATAAAAGATTCATAAAAAGACTATTTTCGAAAGGATCAACAACTTATTTTACAGACGGCTATCCACTTTTACTGAACTCATAAAAATCTCCTAAAGGGTTTCGCAACGAGATTTTCTTTTCAAAGGAAATGTTTCAAGGTTTTACCTGTCTTCACTAGAGTAATAATTTATCAGTTTTGAAGTGGCTATGTGAATAGTTACTATGATAAAAACAAATTTAACTAAGCGCCAGAAATAGAGTAAATTTTAAAAATTAATTGTACTATAAATTATACACGGCGAAAATTGGTTTCACTAGTTGCGCCTCTGCCTACCCCTTCGGGGATAACGGGTGTGAGTGCGTATGTATGGAATTATATAAATAATGAGATAACAAAATATTTGATTATAATTGCATGTTTAGTGACGTTATCGACATCATATGACAAAGATTTATAAATAAAAGTTTTGTTTCACAGTATAAACGCTACATATTTACGCTCTTTATCTAATTATAAATCATTACGTCGCTTATTTAGGTCAATAAAAAATTGGGATCCAAAGAGACAAGAATCTAGGTTAATCACTGATTAAAAACGTTTAATGCTTAGGGCACTTAAATGTTTAAATTACTCAAGATAGAAAAGTGAACCTCATTTTGTAAAAAAATCTAACGCATATCGCTGTGTTTTGTAAATTCTTTACAAATTGTTATCCTGTTGCCGTTGTCATATCTTTAACTCCGCGAAGTGATGATAAGTGTTCATGAAATAGCTTGAAGGCGTCTTTCGCCGCTTCAAGATAACGCTACGAATTTATCGCTTGCAAAGTTTCACCTAATAAATTCTAACTGAAGACAAATCGGATTAGCATTTTGCCGAAATATTAATTGAAATTTTGCGTTAAATTTGTCCCAAATATTCCAATAATTTAATTTGTATCTATAATAATATTTTATAAATTCCATTAATTGAATTAGATGTTTTTATTTGACATTACTGTTTATTTTCAACGATGAATTACTAATATGTTTGCTTATTATTCTGTGAATTTCGTAGCAAGTAAATAAAATTAAAACGCGTCTTATAATAACTTCCCTCTATAACGTATTTAAAACATCTTATTATAGAGTAAATAAAAAGAAATTCAAATCCAGCGTCCCGTTAAATCTTGCAATACAATGTAAACGCGTTTACGGGCGTCAGTAATAGCACTCTAGGCGGCAATTGAGAGTTTAACGGTAAATGTCTCTCTTATTTTTCTCCTGCTTTACATAAAAGCTCTATATGTTAGGTACCTTCGACTCTATATGCTTGGAAAGCTCTGGGGGCATTAGTTTACCTGTATTCAGTTGATTTAACTTGTGCAAGACTTTATTTCTTACGAACCATTAATGTTTTCCAACAGATTTTTTAAATCTTCATTCCCCTATGCCTAAATTAAGACGTTATTATCAGTATTAGAATTAAAAACCTTCTCAAAATTGCTAAAATTACTATGCCAACAGGATTTCCCTGAATATGCTGCAAATATAGTTTTTAACACAAAATATCGAATAAAATCGCGACAAAATTCGTACACTATATTGCCCGCGATTTTTAAGTTCTCGCAATAGGGTAGTTTCCTATGATTGAATTTGTACATTATTTGATATCTAACAGAAAATAATACGAAAAAGAAATTCTTCTGTGAAATCACCATCAAAAATGGTTAAAAAATAAAGCAGTTATTCAAATTTTAAATATTGTTGTGAGCAAAAGTGGAAGCTTGGTGGAGATATCGCGTTATCTCTTTCGCACGCAGGCATCGTTACGGCCGGTGTCACCAAGTGACGTCACAGTCTGATATTAATGTAATTTGTCAGCTACCCCTTCCACCTAATTTCAAAGCTTTATAACTTACTTATTATTGTGCCAATTTTGAAAATTCTTTGTCCGTTACATTTAGGATGACATGCATTTTTGATAAATGTATTTTAAAAAAGTAGTCAACTACCCTATTACAACTGACAAAGCAATCATCGCCTCACGAGTGATTAATCCCACGAAATATGTTAAGTAACATATTGTATGTAGTACTACAATAAGCTTTTATTCATGTCATTCTTTTGTCTATTATTATTATAAATAAATATCAGATAACTAATTGCAACCCTTTGCGATATCACAAGGTGTAGTAGAAATATTGACTTTTTGAATAGGTAACTAAAGACTAATTAAACATGTAAATCATAATTTAACTCAACGAATGAATCAGAAAATAAGCCTTTACTCGTGTTTTTTTTTTAAATGATATGTTTATTACGCAATTCTTTAATGTTTATTAGTATTATAAACTAGTTTGCTGAATGTCGATGTGGCATCATTATGTGAAACGAAATTCCAATAGCCATGCCATAAAAAATCAGGAAATATGATAAAAAAAGTAATTGCAAATAAAACGCCACTCAGTCACTGACGTAGCTATTATAAATATTCTTATAACCAGAATTTGTGAATTTTCGGGATATACATTCAAAAGTTTACAACAAAGTTATTATAAAAAAACCGAACAAGTGCGTGTAGGACTCGTGTACCGAGGGTTCCGTACAAATTTGTAAGTCATTTTAGTATATAGGTTCAACAGCTCGCGAAAATTAATTAATAAATTAATCAAATTTTAAAAGTTTGTAATAGAAAATTCGTTTTTTTTTAAAGTACATAATACTTACAGTTTTCAGATTTCAGGTCAACAAGTCCCTATAGGTTTTGGTTTCCTTATCGAATCGCAAAATATTTATTTATTTATTATATGCGACATAAAAGGTCTTTTGATAGCGTTAACTTACAAGTTTGATTTTTTCCCAGCTGTAAGAAACCGTAGACCTGAGTATTTGATATAAATTTCAACTTGATAACTCTACGCGTTACTGAGAAAAAGAGTCTTAACAAACAGACGGACCGACGGACAGACGGACAAAAGTGAACCTATTAGAGTTCCTTTTTCCTTTTGAGGTACAGAACCCTAATAAAAATTATAACTTAGATTTTGTGGAATTACAGGATTTATTTCATCCGAGACTGCGCCTTTGTTACATAAAGTCATTCTTATTCATTCGAGTTGAACACAAAGAATACGTATTCTGAACGTCCTGCACTTGTCCGCTTTGTATGCCCTTCGGCCACTGAATTACCTTTCTGTGGACTCACCTGTTGCTCCCAAAGACAGATGTCACAAACAAAAATCTTATTCTGAAATTCCTTCCACTCGTCTGAAGAATTAAAATTATGTGACCGCAAAATCCTATTATAGATAGCGTATACTAGCTCATAGCTTCATCTGCCTGGACTTAGATCTATTTGAGCCTGAAGAGTTTAAAAACATTGCAAATATCACGCATGCTCACGCCTTTTATCCCCGAAGGGGTAGGCAGAGGCGCAACTAGTGCACCCACTTTTCGCCAAGCGTATTCCGTCCCATGATGTGATAGGGGGCAAGCCTATCGCCATACCGGGCACAAATACCAGACTCCGGGCTGATACTGAATAGAAAAATCCAATATCACTTTGCCCGACCCGGGGATCGAACCCGAGACCTCAGCCTTGCAGTCGTACCGTAATAAAACTACGCCACCGAGGCAGTTGCAAATATCATAAAATGTTTATAACTTTCCGATATTCAATTTTAATGAACTAAGGCTTTATTCTGCTTTCAATTATAGTCGTTCACGTGTGACAGCTACTTGAAAATCCGTTCAGAAGTTTCTGTGACTTGCGCTAACAAACGGACAAAAAATAATACTAAAAAAGTATTAATAGATATATAGATTGCTTTCGGGTACGCTTGACTGTATATAATTTCGAAGAATAAAGTGGAAAATAAAATCACTTTTTGAGATAAAAAAATATTCATCCACCATTTAAGAACATAACTTAGTTTTTAACTTAAATAACTTGATTTGTTTATGATCACGGAACTCATTAATAGATGTAAAGTAATTTATTTCGACGGGAACATAATATTAACGTTTGACCTATACATGATTTATATCAAAGTCCTTTCACGAAAAATCGATTCACCATCTCACGATTTATTCGTGAACATGACCCTTGACGCGACCGCAACCGGGTTAGTATTTTTGTAATGATTGTGATGAAGACGTTAATTTTAACACGATTTTTATATACCGACGCATGATGTGATTAGAATAGATATACAAAATACAAATACACACTCACGCCTTTTATCCCCGAAGGGATAGGCAGAGTCGCAACCAGTGCAACCACTTTTTGCCGTGTGGGTAATAGAGGCGATCCTATTGCCATATCGGGCTACGGGTATACATTCCATGCTCTGGGCTGATACCGAGTAGAAAATCTCAATATGATTGCCTGACCCGGGCATTGAACCCGTCATCTTAGCATCGCAGTCGTACCTAAATACAACTAAGCCACCAAGGCAGTAATTTAATTAAAATAGTTCATTCTATAAAAAACATGAATCCAAAAATTTGTAAAGGTGTTTGTTGGAAGCAAACGCAAAAACTTCCGAATGGATCTGAAATTTAACACAAAAATAATGTACCTGAAATAACATATTATAATATGAACTATTTTTATCCCGGAAAAGAACGTAATGGAACTTACTTTTGAGAAAAGATACCGGCAAAGCACCAGCACTTAGTTATATAATGTATACCATAATGAAAGTTTTATCTCAAGTAGCTAAATACCTAAATAATATAACTGAAATATTTTGTTTTATATTTCGATTTTATACCCCAAAGTTCATCAAGGTCAAAAAGGACATTATGCCCAGATGTCATCGGCTATGAATGTTGAAACAGAAACGTAAGGAAGCATTAGGGACGTCAAGTGGCCCGTAAATTTCAATAATTCAGAAGGTATCTTAGTTGATATTGTCTAAGAGCATGACAAGAAACCCTTATAAAGGATCTACTATGTTCAAAGTGAGGTACGTTGAACAATATTATTTTTATACTAGCTTTTGCTCGTGATTCTGCCCGCGTGAATAAGTTTTTTTTTATGTCCTTTCTAGGGTCTCAAACTATCTCCATACCAAATTTCGTCAAAATCCGTTCAGCAGTTTCGAAGATGTGCAGTAACTAACAAACAGACAGAAAAGAATTATAAAAATCACTAATTTGTTTTCCATTACTCTTCTTTAGTCACCCCTTTCTTTATTATAACTTTTTTTTTTCAATATACAGACCCTCCGGGATCTACTACTTAATTATAGTATAGACTAGCTGTTGCCCGCGGCTCCGCCCGCGTGAATGAGTTTTCCCAGGATAAAAGTCCCGCTTTATATTTTCCCGGGATAAAAAGTAGCCTAAGTTACTCCTTATTACATCAGCTACCTGCCAATAAAAGTCCCGTCAAAAACGGTCCAGCCATTTCAGAGATTAGCCGGAACAAATAGACAGATAGACAGACAGACAGACAAGAATTGTAAAAAATGATATTTTGGTGTATGTACCGTATATATATTCATATACATGTAATAAAAAACGGTTATTTCAATATTACAAACAGACACTCCAATTTTATTTATATGTATAGATGTATAGATTAACGGAGATTCGCATTCGAAGGAATAATATAGTTCAGACTCATTTTCCGAATTTGTTTAAGTGTGGCAGCGAATAGCAGTGATAATGTAATGTAATGTAACCTGATGATAAAAATAGTATATTCTAAATCCCACCAAAAAAAAAAACATGTAAAATGTTGCCATGACCAGATCATATGGCTAGCACTCTCAAAAAGTTATCAGATCTCATGTAGAGCCAAGCTTCTAACTCTACACGCTCTAACTCTACAAGCCCTAACTTCATAAATTCTACACCTTAGTGAAAATATGTGTGTGGCTTGGCCGTTTTTCTACCGTCACATGGACGTAATGTGGAAAATATATTCAGTGTTCATTACTTTTCTGTTATACTATATACAATATTTCTTGTAGTAAGCTTTTTTATTATTGTAGCCTAGCGCTTCCATGTGCCTTCCAAGTGGACAAAGAAAAAAAACATTATCCTCCGTCGGCAATCGGGTAAAAAGGCCTCGCAAATATCTGCCGCCCAGAGTCTCGATTAGTTAAGCTGCGACTGGGCGACACCTCCCATAACGGTCGCCATAATTATTCCGTCCCTCTTACTTGACCCTGGAACGCTGCTCCCCAAAACAAGTCACAACGGCGGGCTTTTCCATGTGTAGTACTATATCTACTCATTAAACTGTGGATTACAAAATATACATATATTGTCTTCCCAATGCCATTTAGTTTGTTTTTAAGAATTAACCATTAACCATTAACCACTTTCACTAGAGATGAGTATCAAGTACTAATCATTATTAGCATTATTTCATGTCTGCTTGTAAAAAAATACCTTGACTGATAAAACCGTCAATTGTACTTTCTTTTGATTCATTTTTCTGTTCATCTATACTGTTGAATGTCTTTGATTTTATATTGTATCTGCCACACAAGCAATTTGTTGAAAATCAATTACATAAATAATTATTTAAACTTAACTTTTTCTTCTACCTATTTAAGGTATTAAAATATTAACCAATAACAACTACACAAAGTAGATGGGTTAAGTGTTAGAGTTTAAATGAAGTAGGTAATTATTTTATTGCTTACTAGCTTTTGCCCGCGGCTCCGCCCGCGTGAATGAGTTTTTCCGGGATAAAGGTTCCGTTTTGTATTTTCCGGCATAAAATGTAGCCTATGTATTAATCCAAAAAAGACCGAAATACGCCAGCAAAATGTGCCCTCTGCCAATCCGACCATCCGGCTAACTACAAAGGTTGCCAAGTATATAAAGAAATAGCCTCAAGAAAATTTAAACACAGTAACACTCCACCGAAAACGGCGAACACCAACGTCAAGAATACACGGCCCATAGAGTCAACCTCAGGGAGAGAAAATTTTTCCCAGGCCACAAAATCTCAACGAAGAACTCAACACTCGTATTCAGATAAAACTGCTGGCACTGCAAAAGAACTAACATCGAACAATGCAAATACTATCCCACAACAAAGCACAATAGAAGAACTTCTACTCAAACAAAATGATAAAATTGAACTACTCCTTCAACAAATCAGCACCCTGTTGGGTATGTTGACAACAGTTATAACCAAACTCACTCAATAAATGGCCTCACTACGAGTTGCGGCATGGAACATCAACGGATTAGCACCCAACGTCATCGAGCTGGAATCCATCATAAGAGCCAATAAGTTGGACGTGGTTTTCATTTCAGAGTCACATTCTACAGCGAAGAGCACCTTTCGCATCAAAGGATATAATATCTACGTCACCTCTCATCCGGATGGCAGGGCGCATGCCGGAACGGCCCTTGTTATAAAATCTAATCTTAAACACTCAATCATGGAGCCATATCGTACTGAACACCTCCAAGCCACCTCCATAAAACTGGAAGACCGAGCCGGTCACATTGCGCTCTCCTCCATATACTGTCCACCGAAACATAAAATAACCTCTGAAATGTTTACCAACTTCTTTCAAACCCTTGGCCCGAGATATATAGCTGGTGGGGACTGGAACAGCAAACACACCTACTGGGGCTCTCGTTGCACAAGCACCAGAGGTCGAGAACTTAAACATTGTATAGATACTAACCACCTAAAACCTCTGTCGACTGGTGAGCCAACTTACTGGCCTACCGACATAGGAAAGTTGCCTGACCTTCTAGACTTCTTTATTACTAAAGGCATAGCTTACCTACACACAGCCATCGAATCAAGCTTAGATGGATCCTCAGATCACACACCAATAATCCTGACAGTGAGTACTACTGCACTATATAGAGAAAAACCAGAGTCATTAACAAATCGCAAAACGGATTGGGATGGCTTTAAGAACTACATTAATGAAAAAATCAGTCTGTCAGTATCTCTTAAGGATCAAAATGAGGTAGATGAGGCCTGTAAATATGTTACTAACCTAATCCAGGTTGCGGCCTGGATCAACACGCCAATTCAAAACGCAAGTCATAACCTGTGCTCCAATCCTCTTGACATAAAAGAAAAGATATTAGATAAGCGACGTTTAAGAAGGGTATGGCACCAATCTCGACACCCCCTAGACAAAACAAGATTTAACAGAGCAGCCAAAGAACTTAAACTCATACTCAACCAGTTGGCAAATGACACGGTCAAAACCTGCCTTCAGTCACTATCTCCGTCGGGTGTCGGCGAGCGTTCGCTGTGGAAAGCGACTAAAAATCTAAACAAACCACAACAATCGTATCCTCCGATTAGAACACTTACCTCCTGGGCCAGAACAGATGCTGAGAAGGCAGCGACCTTTGCAGCGCATCTAGCCGCTGTCTTCACTCCAAACGAGAACTCCACTGATGAATCCGATCTCAATGCAATCTTGGAACAAGATCTACAAATGTGTCTCCCAATAAAACCAACCTCACCAAAAGAAGTCACAAAAGAAATCGGACTTCTCGACTCTGGTAAAGCTCCGGGATATGATCTGATTTCTACCATAATATTAAAAAACCTACCCAGGAAATGCATTACATTCCTTGCTTGTCTGTTCAACGCAATCTTCAGAACTTCCCACTTTCCGACCCTCTGGAAGATATCTCAGGTAGTCATGATCCACAAGGTGGGCAAACCTGAAAATGAAGCCTCATCATATCGTCCCATAAGCCTAACGCCTGCACTATCCAAGCTTTGGGAGAAGATTTTTCTCGTCAGATTGCAATCAGCTATGGACGAATACGCAGTTATTCCACCCCACCAATTTGGCTTTCGTAAATCTCACTCTACTATTGAACAAGTCCACCGAGTATACCATACTGTTAGGCAAAGCTTCGAACGCAAAAAATACTGTTCGGCAGCCTTCCTTGACGTGCAGCAGGCTTTTGATCGTGTATGGCACAAAGGTTTACTGGTAAAAGTAAAGGAAAAACTACCTCACTCCATGTTCTTACTCATTGCATCATATCTGTCTGGACGACTCTTTCAAGTTAAACAAGGAGGATCAAGATCAAATCTATATGACATCAAAGCGGGAGTTCCGCAAGGCTCAGTTCTCGGCCCTGTACTTTATAACATATTCACATCAGATCTCCCAACAAGTACAGACGTCACTGTGGCAACATATGCTGATGACATAGCTTATTTATCAGTCCATGAAACCCCAGACATTGCTAGCAACAAATTACAGCTGCAGCTAGATGCAACTCATAGATGGCTTTGTAAATGGCGTATACGAGCTAGCGCAGCTAAATCAAACCACATAACCTTTGCTCTAAGAAAAGGGAACTGTCCCCCCGTCAGACTAGGCAATGACACCTTGCCACACTGTGAATGTGTAAAGTACCTAGGTTTCAGTCTTGACAGGCGACTTACCTGGAAGAACCACATCAAACAAAAGAGAGACCAACTCAACAACCAGCTTCGTAATCTTTATTGGCTTATGGGAAGAAATTCTGTCCTATCAGTGGATAACAAACTGCTCATATATAACATGGTTCTAAAACCAATCTGGACCTACGGAATCCAACTGTGGGGCGTCGCTAGCAAAAGCAACATATTATGTTTGCAGCGAGTACAAAATGGCATCCTCAGGGCAATTGTCAATGCTCCTTGGTTCACCAAAAACGTTGAGGTTCATGAGTACTTGAACGTACCAACAGTCCTAAGCGAAATTCAACGGTACAAACTACAACACAAGGAACGATTGTCATCTCATTCAAATCCGCTTGTTGCTGAGTTATTGGACTTGTCAGCGGTGGTCTGTAGACTAAAAAGAGACCACCCTCTCTAATTGGTAGGTGCGGCAATGGCCGCCCCACCACAAAGCTTCCCAAACTTACAAGATATTTGCTTATGGTCTGTCGACCGATCGTAAATAACACCAACAGAAAAAAAAAAAAAAAATGTATTAATCCAGGACATGATCTACCCGTGTGCCAAATTTCATCGAAATCCGTTCAGTAGTTTTTGCGTGAATGAGTAACAAACATCCATTCATCCATACAAACTTTCGCGTTTATAATTTGAGTAGGATGATTTTCCCCGTGACGTAGTTTTGATATCAGGATTTAGTTTTGTACACCAATGTAAACTGATTTCGTTCTAACACTGAATTTGCGTATAATAAATATTATTAACTTATATGGTACTATCAAGTTGTATTATTTGTTCGGCAGTTCAATCTGCTGTGGAAATTTATAAGTTATATTTGTTAAAAGCGTGTTATTACTATGAGTTATTATTATTAGTTACAGGTTATTATTTAGGAAGAATTATGAAAACTCTCTTCAACTTTTAAAGATTCGAAAGGTTTAAAACGGAAAATATATTTTGAAATAGTAAATCACAAATTCATCGGACTCTTGAAATAGCGAAACGACAAAAATATTTTTTATGATAGTGACATTATTTCTTTATTTTATTGGCGTTACTAAGATTTACCAAAAACACGCCATATATCCTTATAACAACGAAATATTAATTACATACTATGATTATTCACCTAAAATTTAAAAAAACTATACCTACCTAGTTTCGTTGTAAGATTATAATCACCTTATAAAAATATGTCTCGCATGAAACCTAAAATCTAGAATTAGACACTCAAGTGAGTAGTTAAAATGAGTAGTTACATGAATAAAACATCAATTTTTATTAAACGTACGTACGTCTCGAAAAAACTCCAAAAATAACATAATTTCTGTAACACAGTAAAATAGTTGTAAAACTTACCGATCATTATAGCCAGCTAGCGACTTCGGAAATCCGCACACCTTATTATCAGGATCAAAAGTTTATTCAAACAAAATATTTCAAAGGGGGAAAAATTAAAAATGCACACAAGAGTCCAGTTCAGTTGATGATTGTTATTAAAATGCCCAAAGAGCGATTCTCTACAAAGTACAAGGTGAGAATGCCGCGTGAATTTAGGGTGTGATAAGGGAGTAAACGCGGTGAGGGTTCCGAACCGACTGAATTGTATCCGGGATGGCTTTTCCCGATTTCACATTTTCCATCTAAGCATAACTTAATGCTACTCTAAGGATACACTTATGAAAGCCAACGCCACCTAGGTGATTTTGATGTAACTAATTTGTATTGATACTACTAGAGCCATCTATGGAAGTTTTTCGTAGCTACGTTCAGCGGGCAAATGTTTTCTGATTAGAATGCAACTTAGTATGCACATTGATCAAGAGATGGAGATTTTATAAAAAGCATTTATGACATTTCTGAGACTTTATTTACAAGTTCTATAAAATGTGGTATGTTTATAGATTAGGTCTACATCCTGGTTTACTTAATTTACAATATAATTATTACGTACCTAGATAATAAATTACGTTTACTCTTGGAGCCTGTTTTGCACATAGATCATTTAATGATATAATATATTATAGGTAGGTAGGTAGGTACGTTTACTTACCTCTCAAAATGTTCTATAAACTTTAATAAATTGTCTTTGTTACACTGAATTTCCTATGTTGGCGATCACCGAAAACTTCAGAAAAATAACTTAAGTTATTCAGCGCGACGCAGACAGTATCAACGTATTGTAATGACTGCCTCGGTGGCGTAGTTGTATTGCGTATGTATTACGAGTACGATTTGCGCGCTGAGGTCCTGGGTTCGAATCCTGGGTCGAGCCAAAAACATTGTGACTGGGTTTTTCCATCTTAAAAATTACTCAGTCGCAGCTCGGAGTCAGGAAGTTGGCGGTGTGATCCCCCGTGCCTCGGAAAGCACGTAAAGCCGTTAGTCCTGCGCCTGATCTCTCTCCGGTCATGTCAGATTGCCGTCTCACCGGACTATGAGAGTGAAGGAACAGTGAGTGCACTTGTGTATTGCGCACACACTTGTGCACTATAATATCTCCTGCGCACCTGGCTGATCTCCGTTGAGATTGGCCGCCGTGGCCGAAATCGGCTAGGAAGGGATTATAATTATTATTATCAACGTATTGCGTAAAAACTACACCAAGCAAGAGACGCTTCAGTAGTTGACGCCTTTTTGGTCTGAGCAGAAAGGCATCAGTTTTGCTGTTAGAGTTACTGAGATACATTTATCCCCAAAATTCTCTGCCACCTTCCATTGCCCGTTCCTCTAAAAGTTTTTAATATATACACGATTCTTCTGGCAACATGGATGCTGATGAGCAGAGGTAATTTCTTATCATCAGGTGGCCCATCTTATACCTATCTTCTAATTAATAAAATTCTTAACATAATATTTTAGGTACTGGTAGACTAAGAGATAGGGACTCCAGAAGCATGAAATGTTTCATACGATTTCCTTATTAATTGTTCATACTTTGGAAAATCAACCAAACTATATAATAGTATTACAACTTAAAACAGGTTTTATTTCAATTCACCCCTAAGGGTTGCGCTCCGTCGTGTTTCCCACGACATGCTGTGTTTCTTATAGTGACTTGGATAGTTTTTATGCAGCATCATCGGTTTTCAAAGTGTCCTGATAAGGTTATGTAGGTATTTTAAATTTAACTTCATTTAACCAATTTTTCAGTTCAGTGGATGATAGTCTAGTTGGGAATGGAACGGTCTGCCGAGACAATGTCCGCAGGTTCGAAACCCAAGGCACACACCTCTGACTTTTCAAAGTGACGTGTGTATTGTGTATCAATGGTCGTTCGCTTTAACGGTGAAGGAAAAGATCGTGAGGAAACCTACATATCTGAGAATTCTCCATAAGAATTTCGAGGGTATGTGAAGTCTGCCAACCCGCACTAGGCCAACGTGGTGGACTAAGGCCTAACCCCTCTCAGTTGTAGAGGAGGCACGTGCTCAACAGTGGGCAGTATATAATACAGGGCTGATTGCATTGCATTGCAACACATTTTTATTAAATACATATAATTTTAACTATTGTTACTCCATTACTGCGTCCTGTTTTTAAACTGGAATTTCTAGTTCAAATCCGAGTTTTTGAAATTTGGAGTTGGGTACCCTACTAAGGATACTAAATACTTACAGTTTTTGCCCGCTATGGAAAATGGCATAAAACATCCCCGTATTGAATAGCCGCCGACTACGCGTCTCCCTATAAATTAAATAAGTATTATTATGAGGAAGAGTGTCACCACCACATTGGTCTTATTTGTGTCAAAGGCAGCAAAATAATGGTATGGTCAATTTTTCACTATCATTCCTATAAAATAAAATTGAAAAATAACTGCAAGGTGGACAGACGACTTGATAAAGGTCGCAGGAACACGCTGGATGCAGGCCGTTTTTGACAGGTCCGTCTGGAAATCTTTAGGGTAGGCAGTTCAGCAGTGGACGTCGTGTGGCTGTTGATGATGATTCCTATAAATAGGGATCATAATTAATGTGCAATCACACGCTACAGGAATGGGATTGAAGTTCAGAGGTCTATCCCATTGGTACATTCCATTACGTGAACGAAGTTTTCCATCCGAAGTTCCAACCCCGAATTTTGCAGAGAAAACCTCCCGGGATATCAAAGAAATCATCCGTAATACAATAATCATATCATATAGAGGATATAACGCATATTTATGACGTACATGCCAGTTCCGGAACGGAACCCCATGACACATAACGGTCATGAGTGTCCGACTATAAGATATTTCGGATGTCTCAAATTATGTTGTGCTGGACAACTGATACCTAAAGGATGATGAGTTATGATAAGGATAATATACCAAAATATACTTCTTTTAGAATAATGCTGTTTGTAACAACATTACAAACAGCATTATTTTAAATGCATGCTCATTTTTATGCTAAATATTCGTTGATGGCAGACTGCCTCGGTAGCGTAGTTGTATTGCGTGTGCGGTACGACTACCGCTCAGAGGTATCGGGTTCATATCCCGGGTCGGCAAGCGATATTGGGTTTTTCTGCAGTATCAGCCCGGAGTCTGGAATTTGTACCCGATATGGCGAAGGCTCGTCCCTTATCGCATCATGGGGCTGAATACACTCGACGAAAAGTAGGGGTACATGTTGCGCCTCTGTCTACCCCGTTGGGGTTAAAAGGCGTGAATGTGTGTATTTTGTTGATGAATGCACTATGGACATGTCCGAGAAAATCTCACTGTAAAACGAAATCCTAAAAAACCGTGAACTAGTAAAAAAAATGTCTAGCGATAAATTTATTTTAAAGATAAATAACTTCAGTAGGTTGCGAGTTTATACAGGGTCATTTTGACATTGCGTTAATAAATGAAATCACCTACTTATCTCGTCGAAAATTACGCTTCCCATTAATTTATTTTAACCATAGTAGTAAAATAAAAAAGTGTAAGTTTCAAACAAATTAAATATCAATAAAAAGTAACTTTAAGTTTACACGCCCTCATGCCACTACTACTGCTCTAAGATAATTCGTCGCAGTGGCAACATTATACTTTCATTCAGAAATACACTTTCGCACACACCATATTCGCACTAAACTACGAAATGATCAAAAAATTTTAAAACTACAACCGGGATTTTGGCAATAATATTCGTTATTCATGGATGATTTTTGGCAAGATGTTAGAAGAGGTAAAGACGAATATGTGGTGTCATTTAGTAATGCAATGTAAAAATGACCCTGTATATAAATTTTCCTTTAACGACAAAACTTCATACTTTTACTATTTACAAAAAGTTTAAAGTTTGTTTTGTATTTTTTAATAAATATTTACGTTGTCCTGGTACTTACTTCAATGATTAATATATTACACGAACTTTAAAAATAAATATAGTGTAAAAAAAATAAACAGAAAATATTGTGTAAAATGACGTATTGATGCATCATTTAATTATTTGTACTAAGACTATTACGAAAGTCCAATTACGTAATAGCTTGGTCATTTACATACTGTAAACACTTACTAATAATTTATTTTGTAAGTATACTAATAAATAATAAACAAATGATTAGTTAATTGTATTGTTTATTTGTTTTATTTTATTGTTTTGAGCTTCAGTTTAAAAGCTTGCTGATTGTTATCGACCATTGCGCTTTTTCTTTTATTACAAACTGTGGCTCGCAGCTTCGCTCGCATGCAAATGTTTATTCCGGATAAAAGTCCCGCTTTAGATTTTTTCGAGACAAAAGTGGTCTATGTTACTCAGGGATAATGTAACATTCTAATGGTGAAAGAATATTTAAATTGGTGCAGTCGTTTTTGAGACAACATTAAAAAAACAAATCGTAATGATTTGTATTTCTTTCTTAATAATATTAGTAGAAATTACAATTGAATCATGAGACAAGCATTCCGCACTCCTGATAATATAATAGGCGGCAACACTAACGTCTAAAGAGTCTCCTTTTTTTGAAGTCGGTTAAAAACACCAAACGGTAGTATGCTCAAGTTGTTTGCCGACTATTAAAAGCGATACGGCCGCCCATAAACAATAGCAACACCATACAGAACTTTCAATTACAAAGTACTGCGTAGCGCTCCACTGAGATCGTCACCTTGAGACATAAGATGTTAAATGTCATGATGCGCTTTCTGCAACGTTGTAAATAATGATAATAAAAGCTACGAAACTTCCGGCTTGAGAACTTAATTGACTACGTCTAAGTAAGTCAGTCGTCAAATGAAACTGGTCTTATCAATGTTAAGCTACTGCTGTAAAAAGAAAATAAATATTTTATTTGTTTTTTTAATTTCCGTATTGTATGGTAAAAAAAGGATTCAGGAATATAAACACATATGCATACACTCACGCCTTTTTTTATCGCTGAAGGGGTAGGAGGAGGTGCAACTAGTGCACCCACTTTTCGCCGTGCGTATTCCGTCTCATGATGTGATAAGGGGCGAGCCTATCGCCATATCGGGCACAAATTCCATACTCCGGGCTGATATTGATTAGGAAACCCAATATCACTTTGCCCGGCCCGATGATTGAACCCAAGACCTCAGTATTGCAGTCGTACCGTAAAACAACTACGCCACCAAGACAGGAATGTAAACATAATCCACTTTTAGTAATAATCCACTTTCAGTAATAATTCCACTAACTTTGAGACAAAATTGATAAATTGAGGTATAAGGTCAACGTATTTAAAATATTAAGGTATTTTAAATAGCTAAAATAATACAAATAAAAATGGAAATGGTGCTCAATTGCAAAGAGGCTAGTTTTTCTTGAAGGAAATGAACAGGTGCAGTTAATAAATCGCCAGTAACGTCTATCGGAACATTTAATTGTTCACCCTCGGCTTCCGAATTTATTAAGGAGAACATTTACACCTGTCCCTTAAGTAATAATATATTACTCTGAGAACCACTTATACTGAGGAAACTGACTGCCTCGGTAGCGTTGTTGTATTGTGTCATGTGTGTGCACTGTGTAGTAAGATACCATTCTGGGGTCCCGGGTTCGAATCCCGGGTCGTCATTCATATTGAGTTTATGTGCTCAGTATTAGGCTGATGACTTGAATTTTTGACACATGGAACGGAACACACGGCGAAAAGTGGTGCACCTGCATAACCAACTCTTTATAAAGCCGTGATGTGTGTTTTGTTTTCTAAGCCCAGTCTGCACTAAATCCAGATCATAAATCCAGTAAACATTTAACATCATGCTGTCCATTATTTATAGGCTTCCTCAGTGGCTTAACTGTATTGCGAAGGCGTTACGACTATCGCACTGAGGTCTTGGGTTGGATACCCGATCAGGCATTGGGTTTTTCTACTCAGTATCAGCACGGAGTCTGGAATTTTGCCCAGTAAATGGCAATAGCCTCACACTTTTACAATTTATTACAATGGACTAATCTAACTGGCGAAATGTAGGTATTTTAGACAGACGCCTTTACTTAAAAAAGGTGATGCTATGTATGCAATTAACTGATCATCATCATCAGCCACATTAAGGCCACTGCTGAATTTAAAAACATGAAAGCTGATATAAACCTCTTCTAAAGATTTTCAAAAAAACCTGCCAAAAGCGGCCTGCATCCAGCGTGTTCCTGCGACCGTTGTCTCATCGTCTGCCTACCTCACAAGTGGAGGTCCAACGCTGCGCTTGCCGGTACGTACCGGCCACGACCACGAGACCTCGAGTCTCCACTCGAGAACTTTTTGCCCCACCCACCGTCAGTTCTGCGAACTGATCAACTAGCAATGAACAGCAGCATTTCAATTAAGAACTCAAAAGCACTTGATAATTGTACTGCCCTTCTATGTTAGATAATTTTATAAAGAACCACATGACATGCAAATGTTCGGAGTTCTGCAGTTCAGTTCGCAGAAACATACAAAGCATATCTATCCAGACAGGCAGTGGCAAAGACAAGTTAATTTGTACCATTTACTAAAGATGTCCGCTTGTTATATGGGTGCTGGGCCTCAAAATTTAACCAGGCTCAAACTTTAGGCATATTAAAGGGGCAAAATATAGATATTGAATCCATTAAAAACATATTTTTAGGCCCCTCCATTTATAACTAACCAGTTAGTTGTAACATTCATATTGGTAACATTAACAACATATAACTAACCAGTTAGTTGTAACATTAACTTTTCGGACCACCAACACCTCAGTCCGCCCCGTGGCCACGAAGTGCTGCAAAGCCTTCGAAACGTCCGGAGAAAATATTAATTAAAAAACCGCGATAAAATGCGCAAAATAGTTTTATTTCAATTAAGTGTAGTTTTTAAGCAAAATAAAATTACACAAATCTCAAAATCGGAGGTCTTTAAAATTACACGATTTATTGTAAAAGGCTAGTTTTTAGGAGTTCTATGCAAATATATATATATAAACTGTCTTGGTTAGAATTTTAGGACCGTTTTTGGACATGTCCTTTAGCTCAAATTTGGTTCGATTCAGTTTGTTTATTTATTCATTTATTTATAACTTTATTGTACACATGTACGAAAAAAAACATAATATATTCACTTATAAATAGGCGAAGCTTTTTTTTACAGACAACCATAGAGCCAGGGAAGAAAAAGAAAGGAAACTTGAGGTGTAACACTGTACATGATAGTTAAGTATGCCAAACACATACATAAGAATAGATAACATATAATATACATATGTATACATACATACCCACTCACGCCTTTATCCCCGAAGGGTTAGGCAGATGCGTAAATAGTGCGCCCACTTTTCGCCGTGCGTATTCACTATTCCGTCCCATGTTGTGGGGGCGAACCTATCGTCATAGAGGGCCTAAATTCCAGACTTCTAGCTGATACTGAACAGAAAAACCCAATCACTGCCGGACCCAGGAATCGAATCGTAATACAATTACGCCACCGAGGCAGTCAATATATTATATTATATGCATTTATATTATTCTGATTATTTAGTAGAAATTTCGCGAAAAATAGGCACATTGTAACAAACAAAAGGAAATCACGTTTCTTTTAATGTTGTAAGCCTTGCGTTATGTTGACGTTGTTAATTGTTTTCAGTTCCCATTTGTTTATGTAAACAAATTACTGGACACAAAAAATTACGTCACTTTTACAATTTACTATTGTATTACGTCACCAAAAATGAAATTAATATGACAATTGACGTCAAAAACAAATTTGTTTTTAAATATGGGGAAAATCAACCACTTGGCGTATAGTAACGTCATCAACATGCTGAGGTCATCAAAATATTTTTCAATACAGTGTAAATAAATATTAAATTAAAATAACCCCCGACACAAAAAATCTCTAAAAAGTAAAATAATAAAAGTTATTTTGAACCTAGCGTCGTCGCGTCGGGGGACCGCTAAAGAAGTATTTTCATCTACCTGGTTCGGAGTTCGGTTCCTTGACAATCAACTATCTAACACCTACTCGTTGAGACCATCTATATGAGCCCAAACACGCTATATCTGCTACAAGTTGCTAAGGAGTTGGGTATCCCGCAGACTACTTGATGCTGCAGCACCAGCTTATGATTAAAAATATTGCCGAAGTCACAGTACACCAAATTTAAATTCAATCGGGCTTTTTAAATTGGGAATGAGCTGATATTCTTCAAACACCTGAACAGATCTTCATAAATTATAGCTAAGAACCATCGCGATCACATCAGCTTTCTAAAAAAAACAACCGCGTCATAATTGGTCCATTCATTTGAGAGCTACGATGCCACAAACATACATACAGATATACACCCTAAACTTATAACACCCCTCTTTTTTGTCCTACCAAATTAGAAAGCATTTAGACATTGACTGATAACGTCTGTATCATGTATAAGTATAAGTTTTGCTTGAGTCATTGTCTACGCTCGAGTACTTTTATCCCGGACGGGATTTTGACTGCCTTGGTGGCGTAGTTGTATTATGGTACGACTGCAAAGCTGAAGCCTCGGGTTCGATACTCGGGTCGGTGCAAAATGATATTGGGTTTTTCTACTCAGTATTAACCCGGAGTCTGGAATTTGTGCCCGATATGGATGGCGGAAAGTGGGTGCACTAGTTGCGCCTCTGCCTGCATAAATAAAGGGGATAAAGGGCGTGACAGTATATGTGAGTGTGTGTGCGGTCCCAGAATAAAAGTACTCACAATCAGTTCCTATTAATGAAAGTATCATAATCATTGCGGGTCTTTTGCTTTGTTTCAGGTATAAAGGACGAAAGAAAGCGTACAGAACTGATTAAGTACAAACTTCAAACTGGAAATAACTGAAATAAAACAAAAATTTGGATTTTGCGGGATTATTTGTTTAATTTTCGCAGTATTCTTAATTAGTGCATATAATTATGGAAGTTAATCTAGATTGAATCTAATTAGTATGATTTCTATGTATTATTTGTTACTCTTAACGGTTTGAAGACTTGGCAGCCGTCATGATCACGGGGCGGACAAGTCTTAAAGCCTTTTTTTTTTTTATAGCATTGAATGACGAGACGAGCATGCCGTTCGCCTGATGGTAAGCGATACGAGCACCCATAAACAGTAGCAACACCATCCAGCACCTTGACTTACAAAGTACTGTGTGGCATTCCACTGCGCTTGTCATCCTGAGACACAAGATGTTAAGTCTCATTATGTCCAGTAGTTATACTGGCTACAATGTCCTTCAAACCGAAACACAACAGTGCATGCACACTGTTGCTTGGCGGTAGAAATAGACCTTGCGGTGGTACCCACCCAGACGGCCCCTTACATAATGAGAGACCTACCACCGGTAACTAGGCTGCAAAGTCTATGAAATCGAGAGTAAAAATAAATACCATACCAGCCCTGTATTGTATACTGCCCACTGCTGAGCACGGGCCTCCTCTACAACTGAGGGGGTTAAAGCCTTAGTCCACCACGCTGGCCTAGTGCGGGTTGGCGGACTTCACATACCTTCGAAATTCAGAGAACTTCTCAGGTATGTAGGTTTCCTCACGATGTTTTCCTTCACCGTTAAAGCGAGCGATAATTCACAAAGAATACGCACATAACTTTTTTAGAAAAGTCAGAGGTGTGTGCCCTTGGGTTTTGAACCTGCGGACATTCGTCTCGGCAGTCCGTTCCACTCCCAACTAGGCTATCGCCGCTTGAAAAATAAATAATTGGGAAAAATCCGTCAAGTATTTTTACTTCAATATCTAACATTCACGTAATCTGTAACTACTGGACATAATGAGACTTAACATCTTATGTTTAAGGATGACGGGCACAGTGGAATACCACACAGTACTTTGTAAGTCAAGGTGCTGTATGGTGTTACTGCTGTTTATGGGCGGTCGTATCGCTTACCATCAGGCGATCGGCATGCTCGTCTCGTCATTCAATGCCATAAAAAAAATCTCTAACATTATTGAAAAGATTGGTGAAATAACTTATTTCAAGCTAAAAAACGTCTAATCCACAGTAAGGCTGTCATATTACATCAGTTTTCTGTGAGACACGAACTAACG
Organism: Sphinx pinastri; assembly: GCA_947568825.1. Classification (NCBI taxonomy): domain Eukaryota; kingdom Metazoa; phylum Arthropoda; class Insecta; order Lepidoptera; family Sphingidae; genus Sphinx; species Sphinx pinastri. The sequence goes on along the minus strand of OX387621.1, from coordinate 6,347,790 downwards.
CAAAAAGACAGATTACTGTTACGTTTCCTATAAATGAGATATCCGGAAGTCCAAATAAGCCCCCTCGGGAACCACTTAATCGACTGTCTCGCGTAGTTGTATTACGGAACCCGCAATGCTGAGGTCTCGGGTTCGATACCCGCGTCAGAAAAGTTATTAATATGGGAATCATCTGGTGAAAAGGAGGTGTGACGAATTTCACACCTTTTCAGGTGAAAAGGCGTGATGCTCCATGCTATGTATGACGCTATGATAATATTTAGGCACCAATTTCAAGACTATTTAGTGTGCATATACCTAAATATAAAAATCACGAAATTGGAAAAAGTGTGCTTTTAATAATTCCTTAATAACCTGTCTATGAAGGTCAATTACCAAGGTCAAGGTTCTTCGGGAATTATCGCTCGCTTTAACGGTGAAGGAAAAACATAGTAGCAACCTGCATACCTGAGAAGTTCTCTATAAGAATTTCGAAGATACCTATGTGAAGTCTGCCAACCCGCACTAGGCCAGCGTGGTGAACTAAGACCTATACCCTCGCAGTTGTAGAGGAGTCCCGTGCTCAGCAGTAAGCAGTATATTATAAAACAGGGCTGGTATGGTATGGATGCGGGCCGCTTTTGACAGGTCCGTTTGGAAATCTTTGGGGGAGGCCTATGTTCAGCAGTGGACGTCATGTGGCTGATGATGACGATGATGATGGTATAGTAAAGGTCAATTACTTTTTGGAGTGTAAATAGTGGTTTTTGAGGTGTTTTTTTTGGTATAGTTATTAAGCATGTCTTATTGAACCTTATACAAAAAATAATCATTCTCGATATACTTTATTTTCAGGAGTCCCATGCTGCATCTTTGAAGATCAAGATAAAACAACGATAATTTTAAAATGTTAGTATCTTAAAGCTATATTAATACCAACACAAAAAGAATAATCAAAATCCCATTTGATTTTGAGAAGTTCCCCTCTGCATCTGCGAAGTGCAAGGTCCTATACCAATGAAATTAAAATGGGACCATTCCGAAGCTATACGAAATGGAACGCCAAAAGAATCATTTAAATCGGACCACGGGGTAAAAAATATTTTTGAAAAATGTCCCACGAATAGAATCCTTTAGAATCGGTAAAAAAGAACATCATATAGTTACACATGTAGTCCTAACCACACAGTATGATAGGCCCATTCTGTGTCGAAGATATCCCGAACTGCGGGACTCTTAGTCTCATAACATCCATATTCCAAAGTTTGTCTTACACAACAAATTGTGCGAGTATCGAACCCACGCGACGGTCTCGCGTTAGACAGCTCGTCACACCCAGCGCCACGGAGGCTGTCAAATGAGTTTTATGTTCCATAATTAAGTGTAGAGGTTTTTGGCGGGAACTTGGAAGTGTCATGAGGTGCTCTTGTTTTAATTCATTATTTTGGTGATATTTAGTGTTATATTGCATAATTATGGTGGTATATTATCCAATATACCTACTTCTATTAAAGAGCTCAAATGAAGTGAATTGAAATAATTGTGCTAATCAAGTGTTTTTTTTTGTTGCTGCCAAAACTCCTCGATAAAGTCTTGGTAAGGTAGCCACTGCTTTACTTCGACATACTACAGATAATAAAATAGACAAACCAAACTTGACATTGGCAAAATGTGAACACAAATGCCATTATAAAAAAAAAAAAAAAATGCCATTTAAAAAAAAACAAAAAAATTAAGTGTAGATAGTAGACAGGAACAAACAGAAAAAAACTCAACAATCTTTTTTTAATCCTCAACCCTTGCATAACACCATCACAGTGTGGCCCGAATATAATATGGAAAACTAATCAGGGGCACCGTGTCTCTTGAATCTCAACGATTGCCAGAATTAAGCTGGCCACTCTTACTGGACGTGCATCAGCTGACCTTGGAATTTGGATAGCCATTACTCAAAACCCACTGAGTATCAATCGTCTTTCGAAGAACAATAATCCTACAAGCATACTATTCAGTATTCTGTGCTACAGGCTACATACAAAAAATACACAGGGGTAATGACCCTTCCTATTATTTTTCGCGCCAGAATGCAGGTAAATAAACCAAACATGAATTCTTCATGCCATGAATATATAGGTAGGTAGGTATAATACACCCATACTAGATGGCATTAAAGTAAGTTAGCAAAAAAGTATGCTTGTAATATAAACACTATCATAACAGTGTGTACATTTAAATAATTTAGTAAACAAAGAATGGCACGCGGCACGCGTGATGCGACGCGATGCGATGCGACGCGGCGGCACCCACGCTCGGAAGCCGGCGCTCGCATGCTCCCATCGCGCGGGGTTCGACGACGGGCCACACCACCGAGCCGGTGCAGCTCTCGAGTCGCTTGTCACCACCAAGGTCGTCTTAAGCAAACCGTAAGCATATAACTCGCTTCATATACAACACGCAATCAACTAAAGAATTTTGGGACTATTAAAAATTAGCGAATGCGAGCCGGCTATGAACGAGTGTGGCCGAGATGGCGACCGAGCGCGGTCACACGACGCCACTTCTCTCTATCAGCGCCCACCGCCGCCGCCGCCCTCCGCCTCCCGCGGCCAGCGCGGCGCCCGCCGAGCGGAATTTGCACGAGCGGCGCGCCTCGCGACGCGGTTCAGTGTACGTGCGACCGCTTGCGGCCGAGGACGCATTGCCGCGCGACGCGTATCACATAGCTTATTACGCAGTTACAATTGTTGCCGACCGCGTGGACTCCCGCGAACCAACTTCGAGTGTTCCCCTGCCTTTTGTGCGAGGTGGTACGGTGAGCAACGCGCGATCGAGCCGCCACAGACTCTAGTGATAACTCTTATCAGTGTGGAAAAGTTGTAAAGTGCGTATCCAAGTCGGAAGGACGCCGGAATTTGCGCAGCGGCAAGTCTTCGGGACCTTCGACGCTCGTGACGATCGTGGGCGATACGATACTCGGTGTTTCGGGCCGATTCGAGCCACGTTACAAGGTTATCGCGCCTCTAGCCCGCCAGTGATGAATTGGAAAATCGGCGCGTAGTCGCTCACGTGGTGCGCGCCCCGCCCCCGCCTTGCCCGCGCTTATATTTAGCGAAAATCGCCTCTCGGGAGCGGTCCGACGGCTGACGCTCTCTGCGCACATCGCTGTTTATGAACGTTAGTGAGACGCCACATGTTATTAGCTTCGAATAACAGAGCCGATAAGGAGAAGACAGATAACCTCTGCGGATCGCGGCCCGGCTTCGACCATTCTGGAAATAGAAAGAAATCTGTTAAAAATCGGAAAGGAGAACGTTCTGAGATGCTAACGGGTGGCATCGGCACGCGCCGGTGAGCGCTCGAACTGGCACACCTACCGAAAAATTCCACTGGTTGAAATAGTAAGCGATATGTCTATACAAGGGGGTGGCGGTTACCAGAGCCCGTGGTCATCGCAGACCGGGCTCTCGGAGCTGGAGGGCACCATGGGGGAGCTGGAGCCACTGGGCGAGCTCACCGAGGTGGGCTTCGAGCCGCAGACGCGAGCCCGCTCCAACACGTGGCCGCTGCCGAGGCCCGACAACTATGCCGACCCCGCGGACGACACCGGCTCCAAGAAGAACTCCAACCAGAACTTGGCTGGTAAATATCTCAACCACTATAGCGACTAAAACGTTGCACTTGATATGCTTGACCCGATCGCGATTTATTTAGGCCAATCTTTGACTATCTTATAGTCTTATACCGATGCTGTTGTGGAATGTGGACGTCTACGCTACTAAAAAAAACTATTCAAATGATAAGAACCAAACGCGCCGCGTAGAAGATTGACCCTATACACATGTACGTTTTTTTGTTGTTAGTGGGACAAATTTGCATTGCAGAGTTGGAAGCCGGCATGAAAGATTCGATTACATTAGAATTGCTGTAAAAGAAATAACATGGGACGCAATAAAAAATAAATTTCCATAGTAAACTTGTTTTCGTCCTGTATAAGACATGTTTGTAAGATTTTTTCTATGTGATACCCAAGTAAATAAATATCCTGACCGTTGACACATGAAATGATTAGGTTACCGAAAATAATCAATAACCTTGTTATTAGTAGCCACAATTCAAAAAAATTTCACTATTGTAAGGCAAAAATAGGTATCAATTACAGTCAAAGCAGCAATACCTACTTAGAAACATCATCGCGCAAACATAGGCACCTATTCTGGCAAAGTAAACATTTGTTGTCAGTGTTTAGAATCGTTGTAAACGCATTACCACGTTCAGTTTAAAAGAGGATAACTTATGAGCATAGGGATATTATTATTTTTATGCAACATATACACTATAAACATATTTGATTTTTTTAGTCATATTTCGTAACCTGTAATAGCCGTATCAACTGTATATTATATCACAACTCACAAGATATACCTATAATAATATATATTTGAGAGGGTATTGACGTCAGGTAAGCGGCTGGTCGTAAAAAATAATCTAAATCTTTTCTGCAGCATGCTTGACAAAGAATGTTGAGAAGAGTAAGGTAAGACCTAAAGTCGTACAATACAAACTCTTATAAGTCGCAGTGGAACCGACAGTATAGAACCTTCTTCATTCGCATTGGGCCCTCGTAGAAGACGACAAAAATATTTATTTGTTACCAGCCACCACAGCGGTTTCAATCTTTACTGGCATTGTCAATTTAAAAGAAGGAAAACTCCAAACATATGTATCTTGCCTGCGTGAGGCAAGAGCTAGTTCCTTCAATTTATTATTCCTGTACATTAAATAATTTTATAATTATTCCTGTTGACTTTGTCGGTTAAGTTAGAAGGATGATATTATGTCGGCATATGTGGGGAGATTTTACTAGTTATTGCTACATAACGCTTTAAAAGAGGTAACAGGTTGCTCCATCTCAAAGATGATAATCAATGGAATGAGCATCATTGCCAGAACGATTACAAGATTTAGTTCTTGTCTAAAAGCCTGAATCCGGTTTAATCGAACATTTCGTCGATTTTAAATTGCCTTTAAATAAAACTATGTCATCCATCATCGAAACCAGATATAAAATAGGTAAAACGACACACGATTGCTGCGATTTAGCGCCTGAGCCCATAATTGGACTATCAAAGATCATTAACGTAATCACGTGAACAGTTTTTGTATCGTGTTGCATTGAATTTTGTATAAACGATTGGTCCACGTGTTTCGTGCACGTTAGTTTAAAAATTAATTGACATACAGTGGCAATTAAGTCGAATGTCTATACCAGCTTAAATGCCTATAAGATGATCTAGAGTGAACTATCAAAGGCGGAAACGCTACTTATGAATAACACCAAGGTCAATGGGCCACCGGCATGATAGCAGTGAGACCACTCATAATAGTATTCCCAAGGATAGTTAGCGTTGAGCATGAGATAAAAAAATTGTTACTCGTTAAGGTTTCATTATTAGTAAATATGTTAAGGTGGAACTAGCGCCCATGATGTAACTGATACTCAGGAGGCAGGTACCGGTGCCTGATTGAATGATTTTCCTTCTATCCTATGTGGCAGAACGTAAGACGTGAAAGGAAGAAGTTAGAATGCGTATATGAGTTTAAATATTGGAAAGATGATTAGCAGAGCTACAGAGTAAGGGGCAGTGTTTTGTTTTGAAGAAGATTACTTGATAGATGGTAAATCATGATGGTGAACCAGTACATGTTGGGATACTAATTGCAATATATAAGCAAAAATGAAAAATGGAAAGGTAGAAAAAGCAGATGAAATTCCAAGTCAAAAGAACTGACTGAACTGATTTCGAAAAAAAATGTTATACGAGGAAGTGCAACTGGTAATTACTGGTATACGACGAATTGCCAGCCATAAAGTAGGCGTCAGGATGAAGGGCTGTTATGAGAGAGGATGGAAGAATTTTGCATGCAACGCATATATATGTTTAGGTTGTAGGAACATTGGAAGTAGCTTCAATAATTGCGAAGGTTGACACTGGCTCGTTTTGGCGTAATAAAAGGAAGTGATGTTACAATATATCATAATGACGATTGAGTAGATCTACCAACAAAAAGATGAGGAAGACGAGACGAAAAAAAAAGTTACATATCTATTAGGGTGAATAAAAGAGAAAGTGTTACAGTAACATCCCCGAAGAAATTAAATATCAGACATGGCAAAGAACAATAAGCTTCTATAGAGCTATTTAATTCTGTTCCTTATTGTTGTTAATGCAAAATACGCCAAATATTAAATACAGCATGATGCTACCAAAAAGAGTCAAAAATACATCGTTGTTGCTAAGGAATCGAAAAAACTGAAAATCCAATAAATCATTGCTATATTATAAATCTTGATAATTCTCTCATTTATAATAAAAAAATTGTGAAACTGGATATTTCAATGTTAAGTTTAGAATTTTAAATGGAAACTCGATTCTTTAAATATATATGGAACGTAACATTTTATATATAAAATGTTTAACTACCTGTTCCATTTATAACCACGCTAAATTATGTTACACGTGCCAAAATACCAACTTGGATTACCGATTGGCATCATAATATAAATGAGAATACTGTTGTATAACTGATTACAACTACTTTGGAAATAAAAAAGCTCATTTCATGTAAATACTAAAAAGGTATAGCTCCATAATTTATTGACTAAAGAGAGTACGTAGCTGTCTGTATTCAGTGCTAAGAATTTTTTACCTGCACGTAAAATTCGCATCGAAACCGATACAGCCATTTCGGTTATTAGTCCGGATGAACAAACAAATGGACATTAAAAAAGTTTGGGTAAGGTGCAAATAACTATATTAGCTTGGAAAAAACCGTTAATTCAAAACTGATAAATTCAATTTGAGATCTATAAACTAAGATTCTAATGTAAACACGAATTTATCTAAATATGACCGGTTGATTTTAGATATTATTTAATTGCCTTCTAAATTCTTAACGATCATCATTTTGGATTAAGGAATTAATGACGTTAAAGAGGAAATTTTAGCTTTGGTTCTGATAATAAAGTTGCAAGGGGTCAAATATTTCTATAAACATAATAACACAAGCATACACGAAGATGTCCTTCACATGTGCGATTAGAGTGCATCCACGGTTCGCCAAAGTTTCAATCAACCCATAGTGAGATAAAATCCAGCAAGTCAATCAAAACAGTGTGTACATATTTATATATGCAATGTAATCAGCCCTGTATTATATACTGCCCACTGCTGAGCACGGGCCTCCTCTACTACTGAGAGGGGTTAGGACTTAGTCCACCACGCTGGCCTAGTGCGGGTTGGCAGACTTCACATACCCTCGAGATTCTTATGGAGAATTCTCAGGTATATAGGTTTCCTCACGATGTTTTCCTTCACCGTTAAAGTGATTGATAAACAATACACACGTAACTTCGAAAAGTCAGAGGGTGTGTGCCTTGGGTTTTGATCCTCCGGACATTGTCTCGGCAGACCGTTCCATTCCCAACTAGGCTATCGTCCACATATTTTTATATACTTCATCAAATTAAAGTGTAATTCAAATTCATATTAGTAATGTGTTGTCATCAACATTTTAATTACTTAGAGATTGATCGAATCGATTTCGTAGTTAAAGTACGTTGCTACTATTCTACAATTTTTTCCTAGAATACTAAGATTCCGAACTCTATAAAATATTAATGGAAACAAAATAACCTGAAGTGGCAGTGAATTCCTCACTTTAAATTCATCTTTACAATTAATTATTTGCACGCAACAACAAAGCTTTTATTTCACCTCGGTAAGAGACAGGTATCGTTTTTTTTCTTTATTTTTTTATTCTCGATTTTACATTAATCAATTATAGTGATGACCGATCTACTACTATCAATTACTAAAGATATAATGTAGGTATATACTGTAAATTATTTTTGTAAATGTGGGTTAATGCATTATGAACGGCAATATTTTTTTTTTGGTTACTTTCTTAGTAATATTTTATTCATATCTTAGGGCTACATCCATGCATGCATTAACCTATGTAATAAACTAATTGTTATATATATTATATATTTAAAAAAAAAATGAAGAAAATCATGACAATCGATGACGAAAAAATTAAGCCCGGTGTTTTTTTCTGCCTTTCTTCATCGGGTCGTTATCGCTTAGGTAGCTAGTGAAAGGCTGGTAGGTTAGTTAGGCTAGGACCTTTATTATCCTCGCCTGCGAGGACCGTGGCATTTTATATCAGCTCCACTTTTCCTTCCCCACCCCTATTCCCATGCCCAATATCTGTGACCTCTGTACTTATCAACCTGTGCTGGTTGTTCGTTTAATTTATTGATTGATTGAATTTATTTTTTATCTCTATGGTCGAAGAGGAACACCGGTGCTGTAGATAAAACTGGCTACAATGTGCCTTTACCACGTATTAATAAAAAAAGACATTGAAAATCCTGTAACGTACTACGTATTTGAATTACACTGCCAAAAGTAGGATTCAACTATTCACTCTATTTAAGTAATGTAGGTCATAGCTTATAAGAATCACCGTAATCACACTTGCACTTCAATAATAACGAAGTAATACTAGTATGTAATTATACACATAGTTACCTCATGAGGTCGTTGCACTTTGTTTCCTTGACTTTGACGTGTATCGTGTTTCTGGCGAGTGGTACATTACTTTAAAATTTTGATGAAATTGATTAGTTCACTAATTAATTTTTAATGTGATTTTGTGTCTATGCCATTGAAAGCAATTATACATTTGAAATGCGCCACGCTTTTTCTGGCATAATAAAACTTGTTTGTATCGAAACATTTGTAGCATCGTTTGGAGAATATGTTTTTGCTTGAATAGTTTCGTATGGAACACCAAGTCTTCCATGGCGGCTTCAGTCATCTCACCGAGGCAAATGTATGAATTACATTGCTTCTACACATATCTCTTTCAAATGTGGTATCGTTGCAAATGACAGGCACCCATTTTCACTCATCCTGCAGTAATGTCTTGGGTATTTTACGATCTGCCGCCTGTTTGACGTCCACACTTCCTGGGTATAACCATCCTATGTAAAATTCCACCACCGTAGTGGTGGAATTTACGTACCAGCCCTGTATTATATACTGCCCACTGCTGAGCACGGGCCTCCTTTACTACTGAGAGGGTTTAGGCCTTAGTCCACCACGCTGGCCTAGTGCGGGTTGGCAGACTTCACATACCTTCGAAAGCATTCTTTTTTTTCGAATTCTCAGGTATATAGGTTTCCTCACGATGTTCTCCTTCACCTGCCTATTACATCTATTGTAGACGATTTAAACAGGGTCAGCTGTTGGAGGTTGTCCTCTCACACATTCTTTGACGGCTGTAGAGACCAATAAGATAAATAAGCGAACGATAATTGATAAACAATACACATGTAAAATGCACACACACTCACGCCTTTTATCCCCGAAGGAGTAGGCAGAGGCGCAACTAGTGCATCCACTTTTCGCCGTGCGTATTCCGTCCCATGGTGTGATAGGGGGCGAGCCTAACGCCATATCGGACACAAATTCCAGACTCCAGGCTGATACTGAATTTAAAACCCAATATCACTTTGCCCGACCCGGGAATCGAACCCAAGACCTCAGCATTGCAATCATACCGTAATACAACTACGCCACCCAGGCACTCAAATGCAAATGGTAGGAAACCTACACCAGGGCAGTGTTTGTATATTCAGAAAATATTTGATTCTGATCTGAATGTGGTAGCATCAGAAACCGTACTTCTTGATACGACATGAAATTTGTGACGCGGAGTTGGAGTATGCGTGTAAAGAATAATATTATTTCTTTTTATTTGTAATATAACGCAGGGACTAATGTTATCTATGCATCTTTTACATAAATTAAAGCCTTGTTCAAACGACAGATAATTAACATACGTTCAGCGTTGCCTGCATTCACTTGTTATAAATACGCGGTGTTAAAACCCTAGAAAGATAGAAGAAGATTACGTACTAAGTAAGTCATTTTTCAATAGAAATTCTGCGTAGAACACAAGCATTTTGCAAAAAAGCAAAAAAAAATGGAATTTTCTTTCACGTCCCACGTTCTTTTCGCGACATTTTTATGGTATTTCTAAACCAAACCTGGTACCAAAAACCCAGCAGAATATACTCTAAAGAATATCACCGCATCTAAGGTTTCTCTGGTATTGTAGACTAGCTTTTGGCCGCGGTTACGCCGTGAAAAAGATGTTCCAGGATAAAAATACCGCTTTATGTTTTCCTGGGATAAAAAGTAACCTATACCGCTCAGGAGTAACGTAGCTTGCTGTTAGTGAAAGAATTTTCAAAATCGGTTCAATAGTTCCAGATTAGCTCCTACAAACCTACAAACTCACAAACTTTCATCTTCATCTATCTAACATTAGTATAGATTTAAATACCTAATTTCTCAGTTATAATGTTATTAAAATAGTCTGAGAACAAATTAATTTTATTACAGATCGTTAGATTCCCTATTTGTAAGGAATCTCTCACTTTATAAAGTGTCAACAATGCCATTCACGATGCCGCGCCTCACTAATTTTCCTAATCAATTCCAGACCAAGTGTGCACCCTTCGGCTTGAAGTTTAGTTCTATAAATACACACCAAATACCTGTGAGTGTAAACGCACACCACGATGAATAAGCAAAGTCATCTTAACCCGCGAAATCCCAGACCAGAGATTGGTAGCGCACGTCATCGTGGATGAAATCATTTATGGTCATGTACTGGAAAAATTTCGTCACCTGTATGGATAAAAACGCTCCGGTTCTATCTATCCGCATACGTGAAAGTCCTGGAGCAGACGTAGTAAATTTCCGAGGTTTCGATGGATTTCAAAGGTTATATAGATACAGTTTTAGCTGTTCACCTAAGTAAACCTACATTAGTTTTACTGGTGGTAGGTCTCTCATTATGTAAGAGGCCGTCTGGGTGGGTACCACCGCAATGTCTATTTCTACCGCCAAGCAACAGTGTGCATGCACTGTTGTGTTTCGGTTTGAAGGATATTGTAGCCAGTATAACTACTGGACATAATGAGACTTAACATCTTATGTCTCAGGATGACGAGCGCAGTGGAATGCCACTCAGTATTTTGTCAGTCAAGGTGCTGGATGGTGTTGCTACTGTTTATGGGTGGTCGTATCGCTTACCATCAGGCGAACGGCATGCTCGTCTCGTCATTCAAAGCAATAAAAAAAAAAAAAAGTTTTTATACATCAAAATATATTGTGCTGATGTCGTGGATAGTACTTTGTTTCATGAGTATTTTTTTCTGGATTGGTTCCATGGTCGACATAAACTCATCTTCGACATATAATCTAATTACACAGTGGTAATTCAGATATTTCGCTGCTTACTTTAAACTCTGCAAAGGATAGAAAAATAATTCCGTTTATGTTAACATATACATATGTGGCTAGGTGTAATTAAATTATGCCTCTCCACATTATACACCAATAAATCAAAATAAACATGTAAAACGAATAAAAAAATATTTCCTAGTAAAGTGACTAATAATGAATTTCAGGAGCACCTCCACTGCCTTCTGTGGGCGGTAAGAAAAACTCTTCCCGCCGTAACGCGTGGGGAAACCTCTCGTACGCTGATCTCATCACACAAGCCATCACCTCTGCACAAGACAACCGGCTCACGTTGTCGCAAATATACGAGTGGATGGTCCAGAATGTGCCATATTTTAAAGATAAAGGCGATAGCAACTCCTCAGCTGGATGGAAGGTAAGATAAATTAATAAACTTGTTAATAAAAATACGAAAATAATTGATGTTATCTATGGACGCTACGTCAGAGTTGTAGAGTTCAAAAGGGCCATAAAAAAAAATTGTTCAAGAGAAACCGGCTCTCGTTGAGCGTTGCGTCTCTTTCTAAAATCTCAAATGATTATGACTATGTTACCATCAACGACTGTAGTTAATTTAAAGTTAAATTTATATTATCTAATTTCTTCTAGAAATACTTTAAAAGCGTCTAGTATCTTTGTAAACACACCAACAGTAACTAAACTAAACCATGAACATGTTTACTTTCCACTTATTTTCTTCGAAATGATCGAAAACGATTCGTAAAATATTTTTAAGGGCATTCCTCAATATGAATCATTTGGCGTATGTCCATCAATATACGAAGCAGTGGCATCATGCCATGTTGCAAACTACGTTAGATTTTCAAACGAATTGCAAACGTAAATATTGGAAGTATAGACGATTTTGAAAATATCACTCTAGTAATATAACACCGTGAGCTAATTTCTTTTTTTTGTATGGCACTTGTGTTCACATTTTGCCAATGTCAAGTTTGGGTTGTCTTTTTTTTATTATGTGTAGTATGTTGAAGTAAATCAGTGACTACCTTGCCAAGACTTTATCGAGGAGTTTTGGCGGCAACAAAAAAAAACACTTGATTAGCACGATTATTTCAATTCACTTCATTTGAGCTCTTTAATAGAACTACATTGGATAATATACCACCATTATTATGCAATATAACACTAAGTATCACCAAAATAATGAATTAAAAGAAGAGCACCTCATGACACTTCCAAGTTCCCGCCAAAACTCTCCAGATAATTTCTTATATTCATACTCAGATCCTTTTTTTTGTTAATTTATTCTTGTCCATGGATACAAGTCCTTCAGATGCATACTTGTTTCTTTTTTATCCTCGGTAGTATGTCGAAGTAAAGCAGTGGCTACCTTCAGAGAGATATCACCAATAAATGCACTAAGAGCTACCTTACTTTGAGTATGGTTAAATACTCAAAGCTACCTTACC